>OY755205.1:34593564-35193564 GCA_963576765.1 Draba incana
ACAAAATTCGCAATTCAAATAAGATGGCAAACACAATTGGTCCCCGGCAACGGCGCCAAAAACTTGATACAACGAGTTTTAACCCTATAAAATCTACTGCAAGTGCACAACAAACGAAGTAGTGATTTAGGGATCGAATCCTCAAGGACCAAGTGTTTACACAACCAATTATAGAAAATAGAATTAAGTTAAGCAAGAAACAAGATTTACGAGTGATGTTATCAATTTAAAAGACAAGAATTGCAGATTGAAACGATGTAAATTCAGATGATTAAAAACGCTAGGCATTAGGGAATCTCAGGAAATCACATTCATAAACCAGACAACTATTCAGATTCAAATATGCATGCATCTAGAACTCAAAACACTGTTATAAATTGCTCCACTTTCGTGATAACAATTACTATCCCTAGAGATCTGAGTGCCTAAACTTTCGTTTGGTCACGGTTATCCTAGGCAAGCATTACGGTTCAGGTTTGATCAGTTCACAATTAACTCTAATTCACTTTCGAGACTAAAGAATAATTGCTCATCAACAGTAGTTCCAGTGATGCCCAAGCTTTTGGAATGAGCATCAACCTAAGATCTAGGGATTAAGTGATCAGTTCAATCCTAGCATTATGCCTAACAGTGATGAAGATGATAAAGAGTAAACAACCTATTTGTGTCTAATTTAATCTGTGAGATCCATCGAAACCCTAAACCCTAACTAAAGAACTACTCAGATATAATTGAAAGCAAAGCAAGAGTAAAAGATGATAATTGCATAATAGATAAAATAGAAAACAAGTAAAGGTTCAGAAATTCTTCTCCGAAAGTAGATGAATTCTTCTCCTTGCTTACAATTGCTCAAAAGCTCTCAAAGTCTTAGTAAAAACGTGCAGAATAAAAGATATATCCAAAAGTCTCAACTTAATAGGGTTTTTATAGATAAAACGGAAAATAGAAAATTTCCTAAAAATCAGGTGGTCGGTCCTGATGTGGACCGGTCGGTCCTCTTCAAAACTTAAGTCTTCGAGTCTTTGCATGGACCGGTCGATCCTATGAGTGGACCGGCCGGTCCACTTTCCAGAACATCTTGGCTGCTTCAAATCGTCTCACGGATCGATCGGTCCTCAAGCACGGGTCGGTCTTCACGTACCAAATAGGGACCGGTCGGTCCTATAAGTGGACCGGTCGGTCCGTTGATCAGAATAACTCCGTTTAGCGCTCAAATATTCGAATCTCCTTCCCAGCGCGTACTGTTCCAAATCCCCGAGTATGGACCTAAATGTTAACTCAAAACGACTCTAAAGACTCTGAAAACTTATTAAAATCATAGTTAGGAAAACCCAAAATCACATTATATCAATAAACTCCTAGACGTAGGATTTATGCGGTTTTATTAATATTAAGCTTAGTTGGAGCATCCTCATTGGTAACCCCTTGGGTCTAAATATGGTGTTTTTATAATATAAAATTATTAAAATGGTTGTAAAAAGAAGAAAAAGAGTGTTTTTGTGGGATATATTGAAATATAAAATTAATAAAATTTGAATAAAGAGAGTAGAGAGTGTATAAAAGGAAGAGAGAGTGTTTAAAATTAGATTTTTTTGGAAAGTGTTTTTAAAAGGAAGAGAGAGTGTTTAAATATAAAATTAATAAAAATTGAGTAAAATGATGAAAGAAAAGGTATAAAGTTGAGTAAAAAGATGAGAGAGTGTATTTTAATAATTTTATATGCCCTTAAGACACGATGGTGTCTGCAATGAGGATGGCCTTAGAGCATGACCATTGCTCACCCCAAGGGGTCTAAAGTGATTTTTAAATTATTAAAACACACACTCTTTCTTCCTTTTACTCAACTTTATACCTTCTCTTTCATTTTTTTACTCAACTTTTATTAATTTTATATTTAAACACTCTATTTTCCTTTTAAACACACTCTCCAAAAGATCCAATATTAGATCTCTCTCTCCAAAAGATCTAATTTTATCCACAAAAACACTCTCTTTCTTCCTTATACTCAAATTTTATATTTCAATATACCCCACAAAAATAATCTCTTTTTTCCTTTTACTCAAATTTTAATACGTTTATATTATAAGAACACCTCTTTAAACCCTGCGGTGTCACCAATGGTAATGCTCTTAGGGTGCTAAACAGGCGGTTTTAGTTGTTCCCTAGATGGTCCTACAAAAGACAAAATCAAATCAAATCAAATCAAATCATTTAGTTTTTTATGTATTGGTGTAGTTTTACTGAATATTCTTTTATTGGGGAGTTTATTTAGATATATTCACTACATTAATATTCATATTTATTTGGTTATACAAAATAGAAAGAAATATATAAGTGTATATAATATAGAGTATAATTAATGTGATTTTTAATTGCATTGTTCTCAAACATTGTCCGTTGTTAGAACTTATAAGTCGTTGTTGAAAGCATAGTTTGGTTGATTGAGACAAACAATGAATAATACCATATTGTGATCTATACGTCTTTGGTTTTTTCAAACATATGTATAGTTTGTGTCCATATTGTGATCTATACGTCTAATATACGACAATATTAGAGATGGCCAAGTTTGTATCTTTAGAGCATCTCCAACCTTACACCAAATCTCATTTTGGTGTAAAATCTTCTCCAACCCAACACCAAATCCTACACCAAAATGGTGTTACACCATTTTTGTGTAGAACTTTTTTATTTATAAATTGGTTCTTCAAATTATAAATATTTTCAAATTTAAAGAGAAACTTATATAATGATGACAAATTAACCAAATCTAATATTTTTATGATTATCAAATCAAAATCTATTATACATACATTTATTTTATATGATGTATTATATTTTTTCTTTCATATTAAATTTAAATGATTTTATAATTTATTAGACTAAAAAAAAGTAGATGGGTTAATTTGTAAATTTATAAAAGAATAAATTTAGAATATTCCCTTTTTAGTGTAGAAAATGGTGTAATACATTGGACTAAAACTCAATACCATTTTGGTGTTACACCATTTTAGTGTAAAATATGGTGTAATACATTGGAGATGCTCTTAGGCCATGTTCAATGGATACACTTTGGATGGGTGTCTAAATTTTTTTTCATTAAATTTAATTAAATTAAAGTTATTTTTTAGATACTTTGGGATCTAATTTCCAAAAAGACCCCAAAATGTCTAAAAATAACTTTAATTTAATTAAATTTAATGAAAAAAAATTTAGACACCCACCCCAAAGTGTCTCCATTAAGAGCATCTCCAACGCAGACCCCGGAGGGTCTAATGTAATTTTAAAATTATTAAAACACACACTCTCTCTTCCTTTTACTCAATTTTATACCTTCTCTTTCATCCTTTTACTTAACTTTTATTAGTTTTATATTTAAACACTCTCTTTTCCTTTTAAACACACTCTCCAAAAGATCCAATATTAGATCTTCTCTCTCCAAAAGATCTAATTTTATCCACAAAAACACTCTCTTTCTTCCTTTTACTCAAATTTTATATTTTAATATACCCCACAAAAACACTCTCTTTCTTCCTTTTACTTAAATTTTAATACTTTTATATTATAAGAACACCTCTTTAGACCCTCCGGTGTCACCAATGCTCATGCTCTAAGAGCATCCACATTAGAGATCCCTTAGGGTCTAAAGTGATTTTTAAATTATTAAAACACACATTTTCTCTTCCTTTTACTCAACTTTATACCTTCTTTTTATCCTTTTACTCAATTTTTATTAATTTTATATTAAAACACTCTCTTTTTCTTTTAAACACACTCTCCAAAAGATCCAATATTAGATCCCCTCTCTCCAAAAGATCTAATTTTATCCACAAAAACACTTTTTTCTTCCTTTTACTCAAATTTTATATTTCAATATATCCTACAAAAACACTCTCTTTCTTCCTTTTACAACCATTTTAATAATTTAATATTATAAAAACATCACATTAGACCCTAAGGGATCTCTAACGTGGATGCTCTAACCTTTTCGTTGCAGCTTGCATAAATATACAATTGCTTTTAGTCATATACAATTTTAAGCATGCTATCGAATTTAAATCTAAATTATGCACTACTTTTGTGTTTTCGAACATCTTTGGACCCCTCAACTTTATCAACATACATACATCATTTTAATTCACCATTCAACATTTAAATTAACAAGAGATTCTGAATCGAAACCTTATAATCTCTCCGGACCCGAAATGAGAGCATGTAACTTCCTTCACATTCATGTTTAAAACCACACCATACCGACTATTCTTCATTACTCACATCTATTTTTCTTTTACACCGTTTGTTCTTTTGAAACTTGCAATCATTGAACGTATAGTTTGTAAAGCACTAATTTGTGGCTGAGTTAAAAAACAAATAAAAAACCAATTTATTAACTATTTTAATCTGGAACTAAAGGAATGGACGAATTGTTTATTGTACAATTTTAAAATACGATTTTGTCGTCCATATGAAAAATTAAGAATTTAACTTACAACTTTTAATTAGAAGATCGATCACCATATGCTATAGCTGAAACATTGTGCTTTGTGCGTCGTAGCAAGAATTTGCATTGTTATACGTTCCAAAAAGAGCCTGCCCATACGAGTGAACGCCACTAATAGTGTTTCCAATGTTTAAGTTAAAAGAGTCTCCAGGCGTTCCATTGTTGTTGTCCGTTTGGCTCCAAGGAAACGCGGTTAGCCTCGAACGCTGCTCTGGTATAATGATAGAGGTCTTATTGGTCTCCAAAGAAGCTTCATCTTCGAGATTCACGGTGGTTATGTCGTGAATGCTTGCTCGTCTCTTGTCTTTGCCTCCGGAAAGTTGCCTTATAAAGTATTTTTGGGCGTGACTAGCGACTTGCGTTGGCGTTCTTGTTATCACAAAGTTCCGCGATATGTTCCTCCAATCTCCTTTGCCGTATTTCTTCAAACCCATTAGAAATAACCTGATTGTGACAAACATATCAAAATGTGAATATTGAAGTTGAATCCAAAAATAAAAAATTTCACTCTAGGTTTCATAATGATGATAATGGGATATGCATGTGATTAGGCAAGATCCTAATAAACAGTTTTGCATAACTGTAATTATGTTAAATTTTCCGATGATACTAAGTTCTTCAAGCCCATTTAGGATTGTGACAATTTTATAAACTTATATATTACAAAATGGTATCACATTATAATTTTTTAATAACTAATAATGTAAATATTTTTTAATATGTTTGATGTCCTTTATTATGTAATCGATGTTAAATCAGTTTCAATATAATAAAGCGTAAAAAAAAATGTAAATATTGGGTCTTTCCCCAAATCCCTTGTTCACTTTCGGTTTCTTAATGATTATGTGTAAAATCATGATTTATGTTCAGCTATTTTACATTTTTGTTTCATGATTAGCGTCTAAATTTTAATCAAATTATTTCTTGTAGGAATAATTTTCACCATTTGGCTATACAATAATTATCTTATTCCGGTTTAATCTCAAACTTCCAATAAACCGGAAAAAGAACAGAGAAACTTACTTGTGTTCTTCTTCCGTCCAAGGAACACCTTTCTTCCGCTCCAGCTCCGGCGATCGACCCGACGGAGACCATTTATGACCGACCGGGTGACCCGGTTTGAAACCGTTACATCCGTCTCCTGTCCAATCCAGAGTGAAAGGCGACGTGATGTAACCGGGGACCGGAATCAAACCGGCCTCGATGCTGCTGACGTCAGCTTCCAAGTCGTTGTACTGTTTGATGACGTCACTCACCGTCTTCCCCGGAATCACCGCGGCTACTTTCTGCCACCGGTCAGGAGTGTTGTCGTCGTAAACCGCCAGAGCATTCTCGAACGCTTTGTTCTCCGCCGCCGTCCATGTGGTACCTTCGACGTTATTGTTCGTCTCTTCCATTAGCCAGTTCCCACCGGAGGAGACATGCGACGTCGTCGGTCTCAGAATCTCCATGTCCGACAAATTTCTATTTTTTTTACGATTGGTAAGAATAAATCATACCGACAAATTTTTAACGGATTTACGGGTTTGGAATTTGGGATCTTATTGAAGAGATAAGAGAATCAAAGGAAGAAAAGAAAAATCATTGTAACATGATACTGCGTTCTTATTTTGATTAGAGAAATCATCGGAATTGTTTTGGACCATTGCTTATTAGAGTTAGACCCACTTGAAGGAATCTGGAAAAGTTTTAACCCTTTTTGAAAAAAAAAAAATTGAGAAAATTAACAGGAATCCAGAGTAAAATCTAGGCAAGATCTGAGTGATAATGACTCAAAAGAAAGAAGAAAAAGAGATTTTTTTATGTTGTTATGAAATTTTTTAGAAAAAAGAAAACAAATCTTATTGGTTATTCCAGATTTGATGGAACTAAAGCATGAGTGGTGTTCAAGTATCAGAGAGACTCAGAGTTAGAGAGATTTGAAAAGATCTGGGTGTGGATAAAATTTCTCGGGAGAATAAACATTTGGCTATAGAGAAAATAGAAAATATTAATATTGGAGAAGCTACCTTGGAGCTTACCCAATTAGGAAAACTAGAACGTGCACGAAGAAGCAAGCGAATCCATAAATGGAAAGTAAAAAACTGAAACCAGAAACCAAAGTCTTAAATCTTTCTCGAGTTTTTTTTTTTTTTTTTCTTCTTAAAGCAGAGAAAGGAGACGATGATTTTAGAGCTCTTATAGTTCTGTTCTTGAGAAATTAAATTTTGAGTGAAACAGTTTTTTTTCTTCTTATTATGGAAAATAAAAGATTGGATTCTCATTTTTACTCCTTAGTCCTTCCTACTTTTTGTTGTCACCTTGCACAGTTACATCTTTGGTTAATACGCAGTTTATAGTAACTGTTTTCACTCGCATTGTTTTTTTTGGAAAATATGGATGAAAGTTATTACCTATGTCAGTTCGAATAGGTGATTAGAACATTTGTAGCTACCAATTAATATTAAAAAGTAACATAAAGATTTTTTTTTTTTTGTCAACAATATGCATTATATAAGAATTCGGATGATGACACAATAATCATAACACAAATAATGAGGTTATGTATCCTACTCTAATGGAATGTTAATTAAGTTGGAGTGTGTTTTACTACTATTTAGATGTTCTTACAACTATAAATGGCATAAAATTAACAAATACTTTAAAATTCGAACAAATGTATTTATATATATTCACAAATGTTTGCGGTGTAAAGTTTGCTTTGAATAATGTGAAATTTAAAACCTCTGTAAAAGAAGAAGGAAAAAATGGAAGAAAATTATGTGACCGCTATTACAAAATAATAATGATGTGAAGACTCTGATATACTGTGATTTGTGAAATACAAATAAAGTGACATTTGAATACGCGAAGTTGACATTTTCTGGGAGTATACAATGCCTCACTGAACAATAACAATATTTTCAACATTCTTATTAAAATAAAACTCCATAGAATACAGAAATATTATTATGTATAATTATGCCCCTTATTGTCTTGACCAAATCCTCCACGAGAATCATACTCCATATTTTTCTTCATAATAAAGTGCTTGATGATGATGATAAAAAAAAAGATACAGAAACATTACGTTAGTGATACTGCTGTATATAAGCTACTTTTAATCATTTTTATTTTCAGTGATTACGTACAGTTGATATTAGTATTTATTTATTTTGGGATTTTATGTGTCAGATCGGGAAAAAAAAAAGCAGCCGCCAAATGAACGGTCGAGATCAGCGGTAAATTTCATGGCCAAGTTGTACAAGGGGGTCCACGTGAGATGCGCGTTTTGCATTATCATTGGTCGGTCTATAAATTTAATTGTTTTTCTATTTTTATTTTAAGATCTCGAGGAATCTGTCTTCTCCATTATGATTTGTTCACGTGGCAGATTTCTGTATGTTCGATCATTCCTTTGTGAATAATAATGATAATGTGGCGTGAAACAAAATAAAAACGGGATACTAAATAGTAAATACTAGTGTATAGTAATAGAAATACATTATATACATAAACTGAATTATCGTTAAAATTTTTAAATTATTAACGAACAATTGTGAACACTTTGTAAAAATGGATGCATTAGAAAAAGATTACTAAATAGACGATTGTTTGTGTAATTAAGTTTTAACAATTAAATGTTGGTAAATCTTTTATCAAAAAATCAATTAAAATGTTGGTAAATTGATTTAGGAAACCAATTTTGTCTTTGAATGCAAAAAAAGATTGAACGATGCAAAAAGATGGGATTAGGTCGGGGCATTCGGGTATTCTGTTCGGTCTCAGATTGGAATCGATAGGTTCAGGGTCTTTTGGATAGAGGGGAATAGGTCTTATAAGACTCATATAGGTACTGAAATAGTTTCGGTTCGGTTTCGGTTAAGTTCCAACCAGTTTCGGATCGGTTCAGTTCTTATAATAATTACCCAAAAAGTTTAGTTCTTATTCAATTTCGGTTCGGTCTAAGGTATTTTTTTATCCAAACTACCTTAAAATATCTGAAAATAGTATTTGCTTTTAATAATAATAAAAAAACAATACATTTATATTAGTTATCTTAATTTGAACTACCTAGTGATGATAGCTAAAAATACTTAAACTAACTGAATAAACTATAACATAACAAAAAAATTTGGAAAATATACTCAAACTATTCATACATATCTATGAATTAATTTATATTTATGATATTTTGAGTACCCATTTAGTTCTCGGTTCAATACCGGTTCGGTTTCAGTTTTTTTGGATTTAGACATGTAGGATCCATCGAATATTGTTAAAAATTCGATTTGGATAATTTCGGATCGGTTTCAGCTCGGTTTTTTGGTTCCAGTTATTTTTGCCCAGTCCTAAATTGGACAATGAACGAATTATTTTAAACATAATGATGTATTACATTTAGATGGATGGAATCGAGTTCGGAGTGAGCCACATATGCCAATTTTGGCTAGTTAGTTAGTCTTTTTTTGGTTTTTGTTATTTAGCAAATTAATCAATTTTAAAAAAGTATAGTTTATTTATGAAATTTTGGGGGTACCTATGTTTTCTTAACTACAAGTTTCAAACACGAAAACTGTTTGTGCAAAATTTAACCGGATCGAAAGTAAACAGTACTACGGAATGACGAGAGGAGATTAGCTTTATTGATCAATGATTTTCGATATGAATTACAAAGAATCAATAGGGAAGTCGTAAAGGGAAGATCGTGTCGATCGTTCGTTCCTTGTCGTAGGCAGAGACAGAGCTTGTCACTCTTCGTTGCAGAGACGGTGCTTTAGCTCGTCGTAAAGGGAAGATCGTGTCGATCGTTCGTCTCTTGTTGTAGGCAAAGACGGTGCTTGTCTCTTTTATGTGTTTGAAATTGCGCCTTTATAAGGCTGCCTACGTACCCAATGAGGGATCAAATCGCTCGTAGTTCATAGGTGTTTTTGAAGGTCTGATTAGCATGAATCAGAGCTTCGTAGGTGTTGTTGAAGGGACAGAGCTTGTCACTCTTCGTTGCAGAGACGGAGCTTGTAACTCGTCGTAGGCAGAGACGGAGCTTGTAGCTCGTCGTAGACAAAGACAGAGCTTGTAGCTCGTCGTAGCCAGAGGTAGAGCTTGTCACTCTTCGTTGCAGGGACAGAGCTTGTAGTTCATCGTAGGCATAGACAGAGCTTGTAGCTCGTCATTGCAGAGACGGAGCTTGTAGCTCGTCGTAGGCAGAGACAGAGCTTGTAGCTCATCGTAGGCAGTGACAGAGTTCGTTGTAGGCAGAGACAGAGCACGTTGTTTTTCATAGGCACACGCGGTGCTCTTGACATGATTAATGGAAGGAGATGATCTTGTCGATCGTCGCAGGGACATACCGAACTTGCCCCCTCCATCGTCGAGAGGCGGCGAGAGTTTTTGTGCCTAGGGTTTAAGTATGTAGGTTATCATCCTCCTCGTCCTTGTCTTGGGACTTCCAATATATAGACTTCGTAAACCCTAATCTTTAGTGGACTGGGCTTATCGCAGGTCCTAGTTATTTTAGGAGAGGGATATCATGTCTGTCCTTTACGCGTTTCCCTTAGGAACAAGAACCAGGCAGGTCGGTGACCTTGCTAAACCAGTGTTTGTTAATGAACCGATGTTAAGATCATCGGTTGGTCAATAAACTGGACCTCGACGCTGGTATACTGTTGGGAAGTGCCAACATTTGTGACCTTCATGACTGCAGTGACATGGTCAGTACCATGAATTGTGACATGGTCAATGCCATGACCTGCGACTTCATAGTCAATCCCAGAGACTGCCTAATTCTTCTTATAGCAGGGAATGAGCAGGATCCTATTGAAGAGGTCATTAACATGCCTAACGTAGGCACTTCCAAAACCTCTTTGAAGCATATAATTAGTAGCGACAGACGATCCAGGTCATGAACCTGCCTAATTCTTAACCTATGAACTAGGTTATAGTGATGACATGCAGATGAATTTATTTCACCCAACAATTTGCCCCCTACTCTGCAATTTATAAAATATAATTTGTAGAGTATTAAACGTTGTCGAATGTACCTGTGTAGAGTCGTAACCTCTGCAATTTTTATTCTGTCGACATTCGAATGTTACCTTGCTAATAGCGAAGGTCCTAACCTTGCCAATTCTTATTCCGTCGACATTCGAATGTTACTTTGCGAATAGCGAATGTCGTAACCTTGCCAATTCTTATTCTGTTGACATTCGAACGTTATTCTTCGAATAGCAAAGGTCGTAACCTCGCCAATTCTTATTTCGTTGATATTCGAATGTTACTTTGCGAATAGTGAAGGTCGTAACCTCGCCAATTCTTTTTATTTTCTGGTTTAGTAGATATAATGTAGTAATACAAATATTTTGAATTTTTCTTCTTGAGGTAGGTCCATGATGTGCCTTGTCATATTTTAGATAAAATGACATACATAAAATGTCATGGGAAATCATGCGGTCTTCTCTTTCTCTTCTAATACATTATTTTTTCTTTTTATATGTGGTACATAAATGAGCAAGGCACGTTATGGTAGTTCTAACAAAAGAATCAGCAAGTCATGACCTTGCCTCTCTCTCTTCTCGGTGTCATGGCCATGTTTTTTAGAGACACAAGGTAGGTTCCAATTGCTTGCATTATTTTCACTTTATTGCACTTGGTGACGTACCTTCTCTTTTAATCTTTATTCTTTATTATCTTGCCTCTTGTTATTTAGTTGCGAGGACCCGATTGCAAAAAAAAGTATTATTTTTCTTTTTACCACATGTTTGTGACTTGCTTTTTATGTTGAAATAAATCTCTCCATGGTAGCAAGGACAAACATTTGTCTCACTTTTCGGCACGTAATGGCATTGCCTTCCTTTTTTTAATCCTTCCCTCACAGATTCATGACTTGCTTCTGTTATGTTGCTCTTTTTCTCTTTCCACATGGGACCCGGAAGAAAAGAAGATAGAAGGTGGAAGGAGAAGCATCACGTGTCTCTTCCTTCCTTTTTTTATTTTTAGTTTGTTAACACATTTTGTATGACCAAAGAGAGATGAGGTTGCAAAGTGGTGAAGTGGTGAAGGTTGCATGTGTTTTCCCTTCCTCCCTTCTCTTTTTTTTGTTCGTGGGGCCAAAGAGAGATGATGTTGCAATCTCATCACATGTGTCTCTCCTTTTCTGGACACAGGATACATTTCTATCGATATTGGCGTGTGCTAGTTGCAAAGATAATAACTTTCGACTTGCTTGGAGGTCCATGACTTATGTATTTTTTCCTCTTAAGTTCCATGTGGGTCTAGTGAACATTGAACAACACGTTATGAGCATGTCTTGTGACATTTACTCTTTTTTGTAGTCTCTTCATGTAGGAGATCTGGAGATCCGTGACCTCGTCGCTTCGTTCGCCTATGTTGCAAAGTTAGACATTTCCCTATGTCGCAAAGACAAGCACATGTGACATGTCTTTTGCAGGAAACTAATGTGAGTTTCTTTCTCTAACGTGTCATTTGTTGAAGGTCAAACCTTTCATTTCTATTTTTAGCTATCATAATCCCTTTTCTTGGGAGGTGTTGGCTCTTTTGCAAAATTTACTCTGCTCTTTAAGCTATATAATATTCTATTGACATTCGATGTTGTAATGGCGAGTGTTCCACTTACAAGATCTTGCTTGACCGTGGTCATTACTTGGCAGTGCTTGATCGTGGTCACTACTTGCAATGGTTTACCATTGTCTTGTTTAATTCCAGTAGTCGTCACTGTCGGGCATTAGAGGATTTGCCTCAAATATTTATAAGGTGAATAACACTTGTTAGTGAGCAAGGGTTTGTCCATTGCATTATCGAGTGCTGGAAGTAGTTTAATGACATAGTCATTTCGTAGCCATCGATTGTCATATTTTTTTTAGAGGCGATGCCTTTGTCGAAAAATTTGGTTTGACCGTGTTCATAGCGTACAATGGGTTTGCCATTGTTTTCCGTAGTGACAGCAGTTTTTGCTGCAATGTATGTGAAGGTCATGCCCTAAACTTATTTTATTTGTCATGATTTATGACACATAATCATAATGTGCAATACCTTTGGCATTGTATTAATTAATAATAGCAGTCCTTGATGCTATGTATGTGGAGGTCATGCCTCTGTCTACTTTTGACCGTGGTCATAGTGTGTAATGGATTTGCCATTGTCTTTTGTAGTTATGGCAGTTGTCGCTGCTATGTATATGAAGGTCATGCCCCTGACTTATTTTTGACGAGACTTACACTTATCATTGTACAATGGTCTTGCCATTGTCTCACTTAGCAACTTCAGTTGTCGATGTTGTATAGTATTTGACCTTGATCATCATATGCAATGGCTTTTCCATTGTCTTGTTTGATATTGGCAGATATTGCTGCTTTGTAGTGGGAGATGTTGCTCTTGCGTATTGGGAGATATCGCTGCTCTTTAGTGGGAGGTCATGCTCCTGCGTATTTTCATTGTGATTGTCACTTGTCAGTGTTCACGTTGAGGGTTTTCTTCTTGCATGTTTTGTAGTGACAAACGATTCGAAACACGAGAGCCTCATCAAAATTGTTTAAGAGAAATATTATTCATTAAAGTGCTCGTCCGTAGACTTGGCACAACAGTATTGTAAAAAGAGTATGAAAGGATGGACGTCTCTTGGATTGTCGTAAAGTATAAAGGGTAAATCGAAAGATAAAAACGTGAAGACAGAAAAATTGAATAAACGTGGAAGTTGTAGTTCCAGTTGTTAGGTTGATTATTGCCTTTTTGTATTCTCTTGGAATTGCAGTTGTGAACATCCGCTGCTTGTATTGAGCGATGTGGTTGTCAGGGTCTGACGTTCCATCGTACATCATCATCGAGGTAATCATGAACTTCTTAGGCATGCCTCTGTCTGGAAGTAGTAGTTCAAGTTGTTAAGTTGATTATTGTCTTTCTGTATTCTCTTGGAATTGCAGCTGTGAACATCCACTGCTTATATTGAGCGATGTGGTTGTCAGGGTCTGACGTTCCGTCGTACATCATCATCGAGGGAATCGTGAACTTCTTAGGCATCTCTACAAGCGTGATCTTGTCCGTGAACGAAGTATCAGCGTAGCAGTTCAGTGCGCTTTTAGATATTTGTGGGGCAACGCTGGGAAGTCGCAAAAGCATTGCTTCCATCTCCGCAATACGTTTCAAGAAAAGGTCCATATTGTCGGGCGATAAAGTTATTGTTGCTTCATTAGGATTAAGCAAGGTTTGAGCGACGTGCATCCTAATTTCATCAACATTCACAACGCCAGGTCGTGGTATTAAAATCGCACTGAAACAGCTCAAAACTTATTCCAAAGACGCGTTAATCCGATGCAGCCCTTGGATTGAAATACGCTAACTACAGCTGCTAGGACGCTTCTCCAGCGGGGAGAGAAGCATTCTTAGTTATAAAGTTTGCGTTCTCTGCTTCGAGCAATTTCAAATGTTTTTCGTTCTGCTTCATCAGGGCGGTGAGTTTCGCAATTTGAACAACATGGTTTTGTGCGTTACCACCTCCTTCTTGAATGTTCGTGTATTCTCTGCTCTCATATCTCACGTAGTTGAAATTGGCCCCTCCTTCTAGCGCCAAACTGTTTGTTGATACGGATCAGGTTTTACCCGAAATAAATACTGCAAGTGCATAGGCACGCATTAGTATATTCTGGGATCGAATCCCCAAGGACCAAGTGTTACACAACAAACTATAGACTATTAAACTAAGCTAAGCAGGAAACAAAGATCGGGTGATTTTTATCAAATTAAAGGAGAAGAAAGCAAACTAAAACGATGTAACTTCAGATGATTAAAAGCGTTAGGCAATAGGGAATTCTCAGGAAATCACATTCATAAACCAGACAACTATTCAGATTCTAAATATGCATGCATCTTAAACTCAAACACTGATATAAATTACTCCACTTTCGTGATAACAATTACTATCCCTAGAGATCCGAGTGCCTAAACTTTCGTTTGGTCACGGCTATCCTATGCAAGCATTACAATTCAGGTTTGATCAGTTCAAAATTAACTCTAATTCACTTTCGAGACTAAAGAATAATTGCTCATCAACAGTAGTTCTAGCAATACACAAGCTTTTGGAATGTGCATCAACCTAAGATCTAGTGATTAAATGACCAGTTCAATCCTAGCATTATGCCTAACAGTGATGAAGATGGTAATTGATAAGCAACCTATTTGTGTCTAGTTTAATCAGTGAAATCCATTGAAAAACCCTAAAACCTAACTAGAAAACTACTCAGACATGGAAAGCATAACGAAAGCAATAGATGAAAACTGCATAATCAATAAAAGAGAAATCAATAGGGTTTAGAAATCTTCTCCAAAGGATGATGAAATCTTCTCCCAATTACAATCGCTCAAAAGCTCTCAAAAGTCTGAATAAAATCATGTTAAAAGAGGTGGTTTCCAATAAAAACGAAACCCTATGGGTTTATATAGAAAATAAAACGGAAAAAGGAAAATTCCTAAAAATCTGGGAGCTGGACCGGTCGGTCTGGAAGTGAACCGATCGGTCCCGTTCCAATTCGGCTAAGTCTTCAACATGTGTGGACCGGTCGGTCCTATGCGTGGACCGGTCGGTCCGGTTTCCAGAGAGTCAAAGCCGCTCCATCTCATGCTCGGATCGATCGGTCCTTCTCCGGAACGATCCGTCTTCATGTGCCAAGTAGGGATCGGTCGGTCTCTAAGTGGACCGGTCGGTCTGGAGGTCAGAAACCGGTCGTTTTCGCTCAATTGCTCAAAGTTCCTTCTCGTACGCATGCGGCTCAAAATCTCTGAGCATGGCCTAAAAATCAACTCAAAACAACTCCAAAGGCTCCGAAAACGCGTTAAGTTCGTGGTTAGGAATGTCCAAATTCACGTTATATCAAACTCCCCCAGACTTAGATCTTTGCTTGTCCTCAAATGAAGGCAAACTAGAAATAAGCTCAAGGAAGCTATAAAAACCAAACTAACCTTTGTGAGCTAAATGCAAACCTTTAGGACCCCACAGATGTAATGCTAAAAACCATGAAAACTCATAAACAGATCAAAAACCAAGATGATACTTTATGTACTTTGCCAAATACATAGCAATGCTACCATACTCAAGTTCCTATGTCTCAGCGACTCTATACCAGGGTCCAGAAATCTTACCAGAGGAAAAATGTCCGTCGCATAAAGGTTAAGGATTTGGGATATTTAGTGGTAGTGTGAAAGTGTTTGGGCTAACCTCAGTCGCGGCCGAATGCAAGTCATGACACAAAAACCCAAGAGAACTAAATCCAAAGATGATGCACAGCTTTTCAAACTTAAAACATTTTTCTTTATTTAGATGAAAACTTTCTGCTTATCTAAAGAACTAATGCTAAAAATAAAAAAATAGAAATGTGCTTATAAATATGCATGTAAAATCTGAGGCTTTATTCTAATCCCTTTCAACTTGTTTTTTTTTTTTTTATGATGGTAAAAATCTGATACAACGAGTTTTAACCCTATAAAATCTACTGCAAGTGCACAGCAAACGAAGTAGTGATTTAGGGATCGAATCCACAAGGACCAAGTGTTACGCAACAGACTAAAGACTATTGAACTAAGCTAAGCAGGAAACAAGATGGGTGATTGTAATCAAAATTGAAGACAAGAAAGCAAATTAAAACGGTTTAAATTAAGATTAATAAAAACGTTAGGCAATAGGGAATTCTCAGGAAATCACAATCATAAACCAGACAACTATTCAGATTCTAATATGCATGCATCTTAAACTCAAAACACTTATATAAATTGCTCCACTTCCGTGATAACAACTATTTCCCTAGAGATCTGAGTGCCTAAACTTCCGTTTGGTCACGGCTATCCTAGACAAGCATTAACGTTCAGGTTTGATCAGTTCATAATACTCTATAACCAAACTTCCGTTTGTTATAACGCATTATTCATCAACAGTAATTCTAGCAATACACAAGCTTTTGGAATGTGTATCAAAAGGTCTTTAGAATGATCAGCTGGTCGGACTACGTCTCCGGAGTTTTTGCGCTTGAGTGCATGTCAATGTCTTGGACAGAAGGCATGAGGTTTGAAAGAAAGGTTAAGGTGAGGGTGTGGTACCAGACTAAAAGTGAGCCTGGCCATTATGAGTCCTGAAGAGAGGATAGTGTTTTAAAAAGGATAGGACTCCTAACGTGGTTGATACTTCTTATGCGATTTCGAATTCCCTGAGTTAAGAAAACAAACCAAAGCAAAGAGTGTCAACGTTAGCTTACAAAGAGACGAGAGCCTTCTGGTAACACTGATCCGCCTATGGTGTTTTTAATCTTCCCATAACATTGGTAGGTCACTGTTAATCTAAAAACAGAGTTAGCAAACATCATGTGGTCCTAGAATCGCATTCATACCACAAAGATTTAAATAAAACTGAAAATAAGAAAATAAACATAATTAGTACTAATAGTACTTCCCCCCAGACTTAGTTCACACCGACCCGGTGTGAAAATAAATCCAAAGGAAAGAACTATTAAAGAGAAAGAAAATAAAATGAGAATGAAAATGAAAAGAAAAGAAAAACTAACCTACCGGTGGGTTGCCTCCCACCAAGCGCTTTGTTTAACGTCGTTAGCTCGACGTGTGTGCTTTTTAAGGTTGGTCAGGTGAAAAGCCAGGAGGGATCACAACATCTTCTGTGATGGTGGTGTTAGGGAGGGTTGGGTCCTCGTTGACTGGATCTGTGATGTCTAGCTCCTTAACCGAGAAAGGCGGGTCATCGGTTACATGCTTCTCCAGCGGCTTGTCCATTTCGAACGTCATCTCAGTGTCTCCCTGTTGGAGATCAATGCGTCCATGCTTGAGATCAATCCTTGCACCAGCTGTGCAAAGGAATGGTCTTCCCAGGATGAGAGGATCTCCTGGTTCTTCAGGTTGGTCAAGCACCACGAAATCTGCAGGGACAGAAACACCACCAATTAGAAGTTGTACGTCCTCAAGAATGCCTACAGGACGTTTAACATAACAATCAGCAAATTTTAAAGAAAACTTAGTAAGACTGAAATCTTTAAAACCCAATTGTTGTGCTACGGAGTATGGCATGATGTTAACACTAGAGCCTGAGTCGCAGAGGGAGCGAGGAAAAACTGTAGAGTCGATCTGGACTGAAAGTTCAAAGAAACCAGGATCTCCAAGCTTTTTCACTGTCCCATTCTGTAACACAGCATTGCACTCCTGAGACTTCCTAGGACAAACAGGGTAAGGTGCCTTGGGAACATAAACGCGACTGGGAGGGCTGTTCACTGGACCAACCGGTCTCCTTGGTGCCCGACCGGTCCACTTTCCAGAGACCAAGGAGGTCTCGTGGTCTAACATGTGCCCGACCGGTCCAGTTGCGCCCGATCGGTCCAATTTCCTGAGACGAGGAGCTGGTTTCGGCGTGACATCAGATCGACCGGTCCCAGAGAAGACCGACCGGTCGGTCCCATATCGTCTGGAGAATCACCTTTCACTATATCTGAACCAGTAGCAGAAATGACCCTTTCATCGATTTCACTTACAGAAATGGCATAACAGTCCCTTTTTGGATTTTGCTCTCTTTTAGCCGGAAGGGTCCCTTGCTGTCGCTTAACAGCTTCTGCTTGTTGTGCCACTTGAGTGTCAAGCATCTTCAGATGAGTGGTCACAACTTCTAGTCGCCCATTGATGTCTGAAATGGCGCTGGAACTCTGCTATTGATTAGCTAGCATGAGCTGCATCATAGCCTTGAGCTCATCGTTGGGATTGGAGGCTGGAGGTGGAGGAGCTTGTTGGTTCTGCTGGAACTGATTCTGATTGTAGTACCCTGAGCCTGAACCTTGTCCATACTGCTTCTGATAACCAGCATTGTACCCTGTAAATCCCTGAGCTGGCGGAGCTGTTCCTGATGAACTGGCAAACTGTTTCTGAGCTGGAACTGTAGCTTGCTGAGGATAGACCTGGTCCTGGGGGTTGGCAACATTGGTGCTCATGTAGGATAGATTAGGATGGTTGTGGTAGTTGTTGTTGAAACTTCTGTTTTGCCCAATCCCTTGGCCACCTACATAGTTGACCTCTTGAGTATCCTCTGAAATCAATGCAGCATTCTCTGAATAGCAAATCGCGTCTGAAACATTCATGTCCATACTGATGCCCTGATGGCTTCCTAGCATAACGTCCCTGATCTTAGCAGCTGTCAGCTCTGCTATCTCTGCTGCAGATGGTGTCTCAACACTGCGGATCTTCTTTGACCGATCATATTCAGAACACTGGTCGATGGAGCTCTGCGCCATATTATCAATCAACCTGTAAGCGCCTTCTATGCTCTGGGTCATGAAGTTACCATTACTGAAAGCATTAAGACTGCTCATGTATTCCCAGGAGACTCCATCATAGAACGTCCTAAGCATCTGCTCCTCTGTGAACCCATGGTGAGGGCACTCTCTGCGGTACTCCTTGAATCTATCCCAAGCCTCAGCAAACGATTCTCCACCCTTCTGCGCAAAGTTGTTGATCCTGCTCCTGAGCTGAGCTGTCTTGGTCTTCGTGTAGAAGTGGTCTAAGAAGACAGCTCTAGCTTCATCCCAGCCGTTTAGAGAATGTGGAGGAAGTGACTTGAGCCACCTCAGAGCTTTATCTGCGAGAGAGTGCTTGAAGAGCTTGCACTTGAGGTAATCAGAAGGTACCCCATTAGCCTTGGTCGTCTCGCAGACCTCTTCAAAATTCTCTATTCTATCCATGGGATTCCCAGAAGCTAACCCATGGAACACGTGTCTCTCTACCAGATTGATCAGTTGCGCCTTTATCTCGAAGTCATTCCTCTGAATCTCTGGAACACGAATGGCTGATCTATTCTGTAATAAGCATGGACATTGTGCCCTTCTCCATTCCCTCTCTGCGGTGGAGGATTCTGACCTGCTGGTGGCATCTGCTGTGCCATCATCCTAGCAAACTGTTGCTGCATTTGCTGCATCTGTAGTTGCGCCTGTTGCGCGCTTGCAGCAGTTGCTACATGGATATGCTCTATCTGATCAAACAAAGCAGCCTGAAGACCCTCATTATCAGGCTGATCCACTACTTCCATAGCGGGCATGAGGTTCCTTTGAGATCTATTAGACCTTTCTGTTCTGGCTAGTTCTTTGTTAGAGAGTGATATCAGAGGTTCAGTGCGATTACTTCTCATCTGCATACACCTGAAAACATAACCAAAGACAAAAGCAAAAAGAAAAATAAATTAGAAAATTGCTTAGACGAAATTCGCAAATCAAGTCTGATGGTAAACACAATTGGTCCCCGGCAACGGCGCCAAAAACTTGATACGGATCAGGTTTTACCCGAAATAAATACTGCAAGTACACAGGAACGCAGTAGTATATTCTGGGATCGAATCCACAAGGCCCAAGTGTTACACAACAAACTATAGACTATTAAACTAAGCTAAGCAGGAAACAAAGATCGGGTGATTTTTATCAAATTAAAGGAGAAGAAAGCAAACTAAAACGATGTAACTTCAGATGATTAAAAGCGTTAGGCAATAGGGAATTCTCAGGAAATCACATTCATAAACCAGACAACTATTCAGATTCTAAATATGCATGCATCTTAAACTCAAACACTGATATAAATTGCTCCATTTTCGTGATAACAATTACTATCCCTAGAGATCCGAGTGCCTAAACTTTCGTTTGGTCACGGCTATCCTAGGCAAGCATTACAGTCCAGGTTTGATCAGTTCACAATTAACTCTAATTCACTTTCGAGACTAAAGAATAATTGCTCATCAACAGTAGTTCTAGCAATACACAAGCTTTTGGAATGTACATCAACCTAAGATCTAGTGATTAAATGGCCAGTTCAATTCTAGCATTATGCCTAAAAGTGATGAAGATGGTAATTGATAAGCAACCTATTTGTGTCTAGTTTAATCTGTGAAATCCATTGAAAAACCCTAAAAGCTAACTAGAAAACTACTAACACATGGAAAGCATAACGAAAGCAATAGATGAAAACTGCATAATCAATAAAAGAGAAATCAATAGGGTTTAGAAATCTTCTCCAAAGGATGATGAAATCTTCTCCCAATTACAATCGCTCAAAAGCTCTCAAAAGTCTGAATAAAATCATGCTAAAAGAGGTGGCTTCCAATAAAAACGAAATCCTATGGGTTTATATAGAAAATAAACGGAAAAAGGAAAATTCCTAAAAATCTGGGAGCTGGACCGGTCGGTCTGGAAGTGAACCGATCGGTCCCGTTCCAATTCGGCCAAGTCTTCAACATGTGTGGACCGGCCGGTCCTATGCGTGGACCGGTCGGTCCGGTTTCCAGAGAGTCAAAGCCGCTCCATCTCATGCTCGGATCGATCGGTCCTTCTCCGGAACGATCCGTCTTCATGTGCCAAGTAGGGATCGGTCGGTCTCTAAGTGGACCGGTCGGTCTGGAGGTCAGAAACGGGTCGTTTTCGCTCAATTGCTTAAAGTTCCTTCTCATACGCATGCGGCTCAAAATCTCCGAGCATGGCCTAAAAATTAACTCAAAACAACTCTAAAGGCTCCGAAAACGCGTTAAGTTCGTGGTTAGGAATGTCCAAATTCACGTTATATCATTTGTGTAAAATTTAATCGGATCGAAAGTAAACAGTACTACGAAATGACGAGAGGAGATTAGCTTTATTGATCAGTGATTTTCGATATGAATTACAAAAAATCAATAGCGAAGTCGTAAAAGGAAGATCATATCGATCGTTTGTTCCTCGTCGTAGGCAGAGACAGAGCTTGTCACTCTTCGTTGCAGAGACATAGCTTGTAGCTCGTCGTAGGCAGAGACAGAGCTTGTCACTCTTCGTTGCAGAGACGGTGCTTTAGCTCGTCGTAAAGGGAAGATCGTGTCGATCGTTCGTCTCTTGTTGTAGGCAAAGACGGTGCTTATCTCTTTTATGTGTTTGAAATTGCGCCTTTATAAGGCTGCCTACGTACCCAATGAGGGATCAAATCGCTCGTAGTTCATAGGTGTTTTTGAAGGTCTGATTAGCATGAATCAGAGCTTCGTAGGTGTTGTTGA
The DNA here is from genome assembly GCA_963576765.1 of Draba incana. Taxonomy (NCBI): domain Eukaryota; kingdom Viridiplantae; phylum Streptophyta; class Magnoliopsida; order Brassicales; family Brassicaceae; genus Draba; species Draba incana. Next base: position 34,615,092 of record OY755205.1, read on the forward strand.
AGGGACAGGGCTTGTCGCTTGTCGTAAAGGGAAGATCGTTCATTCCTCGTCGTAGGCAGAGACAGAGCTTGTCACTCTTCGTTCCAGAGATGGAGCTTGTAGCTCATCGTAGGTAGAGACAGAGCTTGTAGCTCGTCATAGGCAGAGAGAGAGCTTGTAGCTTGTCGTAGGCAGAGGCAGAGCTTGTCACTCTTCGTTGCAGAGACATAGCTTGTAGCTCGTCGTAGGCAGAGACAGAGCTTGTCACTCTTCGTTGCAGAGACGGTGCTTTAGCTCGTCGTAAAGGGAAGATCGTGTCGATCGTTCGTCTCTTGTTGTAGGCAAAGACGGTGCTTGTCTCTTTTATGTGTTTGAAATTGCGCCTTTATAAGGCTGCCTACGTACCCAATGAGGGATTAAATCGCTCGTAGTTCATAGGTGTTTTTGAAGGTCTGATTAGCATGAATCAGAGCTTCGTAGGTGTTGTTGAAGGGACAGGGCTTGTCGCTTGTCGTAAAGAGAAGATCGTTCATTCCTCGTCGTAGGCAGAGACAGAGCTTGTCACTCTTCGTTCCAGAGATGGAGCTTGTAGTTCATCGTAGGCAGAGACAGAGCTTGTAGCTCGTCATAGGCAGAGAGAGAGCTTGTAGCTTGTCGTAGGCAGAGGCAGAGCTTGTCACTCTTCGTTGCAGAGACGGGGCTTGAAGTTTGTCGTACGCAGAGACAGAGCTTGTAGCTCGTCGTTGCAGAGACGGAACTTGTAGCTCGTCGTAGGCAGAGACAAAGCTTGTAGCTCATCGTAGGCAGTGACAGAGCTCGTTGTAGGCAGAGACAGAGCTTGTAGCTCGTCATAGGCAGAGAGAGAGCTTGTAGCTTGTCGTAGGCAGAGGCAGAGCTTGTCACTCTTCGTTGCAGAGACGGGGCTTGAAGTTTATCGTACGCAGAGACAGAGCTTGTAGCTCGTCGTTGCAGAGACGGAACTTGTAGCTCGTCGTAGGCAGAGACAAAGCTTGTAGCTCATCGTAGGCAGTGACAGAGCTCGTTGTAGGCAAAGACAGAGCTCATTGTTTTTCATAGGCACACGCGGTGCTCTTGACTTCGTAAACCCTAATCTTTAGTGGAGTGGGCTTATCGCTGGTCCTAGTTATTTTAGGAGAGGGATGTCATGTCGGTCCTTTACGCGTTTCCCTTAGGAACAAGAACCAGGCAGGTCGGTGATCTTGCTAAACCAGTGTTTGTTAATGAACCAATGTTAAGGTCATCGGTTGGTCAATAAACTGGACCTCGACGCTGGTATACTGTTGGGAAGTGCCAACATTTGTGACCTTCATGACTGCAGTGACATGGTCAGTACCATGAACTGTGACATGGTCAATGCCATGACCTGCGACTTCATAGTCAATCCCAGAGACTGCCTAATTCTTCTTATAGCAGGGAATGAGCAGGATCTTATTGAAGAGGTCATTAACCTGCCTAACGTAGGCACTTCCAAAACTTCTTTGAAGCATATAATTAGTAGCGACAGACGATCCAGGTCATGAACCTGCCTAATTCTTAACCCATGAACTAGGTTATAATGATGACATGCAAGTGAATTTATTTCACCCAATAAAAACCATAATATCTCGACATACAATATGTTTGTAAATAAGCGTTATATAGTGCACTTTAGCTAAACAAAATCATCTGTAGACCAACCCGATATAGTTTGAACTTTGAACCAACAAAATAACGTTTCTTTCATTTCAAATTAGGATTCGTTTTAACAGTTTTCAAAATAGAATGAATTTTCTATCCCAATTATATTTATTTACAAGATGTGTCACTAAATTTCCATCTCTTAAGTTATCATCTTCAGCAGCAAAAGTTCATTTCACACTATTGTCAAATTAATCTATGTGTCTCATCACAGAGTTTTAAAAAAATTACATCAATCACCTATTTATATCATGATGGATCTTACGGTAATCAAACAAATCGCCTCTCAGAAATGGTTTTCATTTTCAGAAATCTCTGAATAATTTAAGAAGTTCTAATTAAACTACTTAAGCACGGGGATTTTGAGATTTACAATTTATATTTATCCATGGAATAATTTTCCAATAGGTATTTTATTTCAATAGTTGACCATAGCATGAGTTGTCTGTTATTCAAAATACAATTATGATTTTTTTAAAAGAAATACTAATTTTCTTTTATGAAGAATCTTGGAACATGTCAAGCAAATCCATTACCAATATAGTGTAGTACAATATAACATTCCTAATTTCACGGATCACATTATGTCCTGGTTAGGGAGTATCAATTATTTACATTTAGTCAAACATACATTAGTATATATTAAGCCGGTAAGCTTTGTTACGTGGCCGGTAACGGTACCATACCGTACTTAGAGAATATATTGTATCACCTTAATCCCAGTTGAAAATGTTTAAAATCACCTTTGATCATATACTATTGGGTAATTATTATTTTTTTAAAAGAAAACTGTAACATTTACTCTATAATTAAATACATGTTTTAATAAACTAACAAAAAATGAAATATGTGGCCCAATCCAGACCATTGATTTTAGTGTTTTTGGCTAGTTTTTCATTTCTCAGTTTTTTTTGTTATACATCAAATTGTCTCATATTCTATATATATTAATTGAAGAGACACTAACAGTTCAAAATCCTAGGTGTTATTCAAAGAGGTTTTTAGAAGATATTAAAACTTAAAAATCCTAGGTGTTATCCAAAGAAAGTTTTAGGGGATAATTATCATCCTATTAAAAATTAAAAAAAAAACACATTTCTAAACTTATAAACTTCCCTAAAATTTTGTCTATATTTTCCGACAACATTCTGAAATATATAGTTTCTAAACTATAAACATTTACAACAAAAATGTCTATAGAAGGTAATGACTATTGTGTTTGATTAATTAAACAAAATATTTAACTTTCCTATTAATTCTAAAGACATGAGAATTATTATTTTTATTTGTCGATCAAAGAGAAATAGATAATAATAGGATTTAAAATTATTTCATAAAATTATTTTCTCAATTTATATGTTAGTCGTATGTATTTTATGCTAATCAAAATTTATAAATTAATAAACGAAGATTTATAATCCAGCGTTTGACGCGGGTCCAAATCTAGTAGTTATTCAATTGAAAAAATGATTGACCTAGCACCCTCAAATCATCTATGTCATTCCATATTGCGAAGGAGTTAACTTAAAAGACCAAAAGCGATAACACGACTAACAAAGTAGATCGTAAATTCTTAACTCTTTCGCACATGTTTCATATATGAAAAACTGCCAAATATTCATAACTAGAATAAGATGATTTATAGTAAATATTTATGTTTAAAAAATGTTTGGAGGAAAAGTATACTATATTCCTAATTCAAACCCCAATTTAGATAATGTAGTGATTAAAGTTATAGGTTCATTTGTAATTTAGAAAAATATAATCTCATATCTCATATAATTTGAAGAATTTGAAAATCAATAAAGTATATATGCTTGATATATGTAAATATGGTTGAATCATTAAACTATTTGATTTAATAACTAAATCATTTTTACATGTTTAGACAATTTTACATTTTTACATGTTTACAATTTGAAAAAATACCACTAACCAAATTTTCTTTATTTTTTTTTGTTCTTCTTGATATAGTTCTTCTTTTATCTAAGGTCCATTATTTTGTGTTTTCTATAAATATACATATGGTAAACCTCTACTTATATATAACGATAGAAATTTGGTCGTTTATATTTTTAATTTCATAGTTTGCTATTTTCCTTTTTCCAATTTTTGTTTTATGTGAAAATTCTTTTTATTAATTATTTTCAACTAAATATCTTATATAAATATTCATATAGATGTTTTTTGCAGTTTGTAAAATTAAAAATTTGTAAAATATTATATAAATATCTATTTTAACTTCTTCTTTTTTAGATAATTAACAATTTTGATAATTAAAAACTTACATATTTAAATAACGGAAAATTATGAAAATGGGCTAATAAAAAATTAAAATTAGAAAAATAGGCCAAGGAGTTTTTAATTAAAAAAATAGCCTTCTCTTGACAATTTTATCCCTCATCTAATTATATTGTTTTCGGCAGAAAAACTTGGCTATTTGTCATTTTCTGACGTAACAAAGCTCAAATGTCGGATTGACCTCTTGTAGTTAATCTAATTTCAGAACACTTTTGTTGCAAACGAAATATGGATCTTGAAATTCAATGAGTCATGATCATCACCATCATCTTCATCGTGTGAGCAAGAAAGAACCAATAGCTTGAGTGGGCTTAGATGAGAATAATTCAAATATGAACTTTGTATAATCAAGCAGAAATAACACAAAAGAGAAGAAGACAAAACTTCTTTTACCAGATGAAGAACAGAGAAATGGTACGGGAAGAGGAGCGGTGCTTCATGATAACAAATTAAGCTCTTACAATCCTTATCTGAAAACCCATAGATAGCTGGAGATTAAGGATAAAATCTAGTAATAAAAGACTAACAAATGACCAAGTTTTTTTTTCCTACCGAAAAAGTATAATTAGAAGAGGGATAAATATGTCAAGAGAAGGCTATATTTTTAATTAAAAAAAGCGTGGCCTACTTTTTTAATTTTAATTTTTTGTTGGTTTATTTTCATAATTTTCCCTTTAAATAATTGACATGTGTTTATAATCTAACATCTAACGAACTATTTGACACATGTCGCGATCTCGTGAGTTAGAATTATGTTTACCATCTTTTATATAATAAGATGATGAGGTGTGGTCATGCAAGATTGCCATAAAAAATTATTTAATTTACTTTCTTATTGAACAGGATGTTGACATCTCTTTTTTATACCGCGCATTAAAATATATTTCTTGGATTTGTAATGGCCCTTTCGACTTTCAAGGAGCTATATGTAGGGGTAGGTCTACTTGTTGAAGCGACATGGCAATAATTGAATAGTGGTTTTTGCCATTTTGGGTACAACTAATATTCTCCAAACATTTCTCTCCCATTAATAGAAGTCTTCCAATTAAAAAGCTCTTGTATTCATTGAAATACTTTAACAAGGAATAGTCAGAAATCTGTTTAAAACAGAAATTAAATCAAACTGTGGTTTTAGTGCGCCAAGGGACAAACGTCTTGCGAAATGGATGAAACAGCCAAGATCTTTTGGAATCAATTCCATGACAATTTGTTTTATTTTCTCATAATAAATTAAGAGAATTTAGAGTGTGTAGCAAAAAAAAAAAAGTATTTAGAAGAAGAGCATTTGCATGGAGGAGGAACGGAAAATTGCTTATTTAGCTAACAAGGAATTTAACTGTTCATTTTTTCGAAATCCGCTTTTATTCCTATAGCTATAAAATGTTCAGCTAACATGTGTTGTTGAGTGTTGTGTTATGTGTGTGTAATTGTGTGTGTATATTGTGTAAGAGCGATATTAATATGATGTGATGTTTGTGTTTGAATTTATAAATGTATAGTAGCATATAACATTTTTTTTACCAACAAAAAATATGTTCTGAGCAATTATTCGATTAAAGGGATTGGAAAAGAGAAAGTGGTTATTTTCTCATTTAACTTTGTTGAGAGAGAAAAGCTTCCGGTTGTTTTTATAATTTCGACTTTGATTCTGCTAGCGGCGACTACCAGAATTTGCCAAAGATAATCGTTCTCTTCACAGTTAGCCTGATATCAGTGAGTTAAGTGTCTTTTATTAACTATTCCGACCAACTATTTGGGAAGTTATCTGATTGATGTTGTTTTTATCTGATCAATGTTGTTTTTTTTTTCTTTTCAGATCCAACATGCAGAACTCTAACTCACCAATGGAATTTCCGGAAAGGATGTTTGCCGAAGGACATGAGACTACCATAATTTTTGAAAGAGAATTGTTTCCTTTACAATTAGTCAGATTCCAGTAAGTTAAAAGATTATTTGACACTGTTCCGACCAACTCTATCCGAGTTTTCTGATCCATGTTATTGATTTCTCTCAAATCCAACATGCAGAGCTCTAACTCACCAATTAAGTTTCCGGAAAAGATGTTTGCCGAAGGTCATGAACCTGTTGGGCTGAGAGTAACGACATGTGCCATTTGTTAGCATCTTTATCGACTCTATGCAATCTCTTATTGAAATATGCAGATTTCATTTTTTATAGCAGTATGACATATGCAGGTTCAAATGAGTTTTTGCTTTGATAGCAATTGATTTCAGTCCATTTATCATCTTGTTGGATCAAAGTTCTTTGGTTTTAGTCCTATTTGTGCCCTTCGCTAGTATCTTTGTCGCCCATGCGTTTCATTACTGTAGTATGCAGGTTTCATTCACTTTCTTCAATATGTAGGTCTCGTCAATTAGCTGCATTATGCAGGTCTTGTCTTCAGCCATGTGTGCTCAATGCCACCATTTACTTCAGTGGTGCAGCTTGGAATTTGGCATCTTTGGATTGTTGAGTTGAAGAGATATTGACAAACAAGAGTAATATCATTCTACGACAAGGTTCCACTTCACACCGCTCTCGGTATAGGTTGCTAAAGGCCTTGTTGCTCTTAAAGCCGCCTTTGTTGCAACTTCAAAGTCTGAGATTTGAGGACTATGGTTGTTCTCTGATTCTCTATCTCTAATCAATCTCTTCACCATGAGAGGTGTAATCATAGAGCGGAAATATTTAGGGTTTAGGGCATGTTTAAAAAGTTTAAAATTTAATTTCACATTTGTGATATTTTTTGAAAACCCAAAACTACCATAAATTTATAATTGATGGTATTTGAAATTTAAACTTGAATAATATAACTAATGATGGTATTTATTTTATGACAAAAAATGTGGGTAGAAAAAAAAAATCCCAAGAAGTATCTTATACGATTCCGTCGACCAACGTAATGTTTTTCTACGCACTTGCCAAATTGCAGTAGCAGAAGAATATAAATGTTGTCTGACCGAAAGAAGGTATTATAAAATTTCCATTTGATCTTGCATTTTATATTATTATTAGAAACAATAAAGAGCCAAATTTCTATCCCCGAAAGTAACTCTACATATATTATATTCTACAAAATAAAAAATAAAAAAATTTGTATAACAAAAAAAAAAAGCCTAACATTTGGGAAGATCAGCGGGTGGAGGAAGCAGTGATTGGTCAGGGCCGTAACCATTGTCGACGACGAAAGCCATCTTTAATCCCCAAGATGTATGAATTTCCAAGTGACAATGCATGAACCATACCCCTTCATGTAACAAATCAATTACAAACAAAAACAAAACTTAAAGTTGGACCGAATATTCAGATAACATAATTCGCCACAAAAATATGTAAATATCAAAACCAATAACAAATTCATCATTGAAAAGGACTAACTGTTTGACAAAAGTAATGTTTTATATATAACCTACATCACTAACAGTACCTTTTAATTACTTCTATAACGAATGTTAGAAAATTTTAAATATAATAAATGTTTTTTTTTGTCAATATTATAAATGTTTAAATTGTTATTTAATTAAAGTACCTGGATTGTCGGCGATGAATCTAATGGCAGTCCAACCACCAGCTGGAACTCCAACGGTGTTTCTCTCTACCGGATCAACCAAATTGAACCTTTTCGGATCCTGTTTTGGGTTAAAACTCCCTAAACCTCTACCAACTTCGAAGAAATTGAAACCGTGAAGATGGAACGGATGGTTTTCGGACAATACCATCGCCGTGTTCTGTAGAACTATTTGCATCGTCGCATTGTACGGAAGCGGTAAAGCTTTGTACCTTTCATCATCGCCGCATTAACGCTTTGGGGTACTGGTGCCGTATAATTATATGGATTCAAGGGTTTTGCCGGAAAATCGTCGGTAAATACGTTAGAAATGTTAAAGAAATGAGCTTGGAGAAGAGCGGTTTTCGGCATGGTAAACGTTACGTTGTTTATTCCAGCCACTAAACGAATACTGTTGTTGCAGCTCCGACAAGGGTTAACGCCTAGACCAACAGTGAAAAACAAAGAGTAGTCAACTTTGGTCGGAACCCTAGCGAGATACTCGCGGGAGTTCAAGCTCCTGAGCGATCTAATGAATTTAGACGCAACCCAAGTTGCGTTTTGCGGTGGGAGTGACGCAAGAAGTGTTTTTTTCGAGGCGGAGGCAACGTGGCTGATGTAGCGGAGAGTGGCGGTAGCCGTAACGTTGTCAAATGAGATTGGAGCATCCATAAAAGTTGTAGCCGCGACCATGAATTTGGAACCAGCGTTTGCGTTGGCTGTTAAGAGAACGTTAATTGTCTGTCCCGGAGCGATAAGGATTGTGTCGGTTTTAAACGGTTTGGTATAAACAGCGTCAACTTCGACAACGGTTAATTCGTGACCAGCAATTTTAAAGAAGAGTTCTTCGTTTAATGCGGCGTTGATGATCCGTAACATATACTCCCTCTGTTTCTTGGAGATTGATTTTCTAACATATTTTAGGTGTTCCACAAAGATTGATGTTCTAGATTTTTTCTGTTTTTTAATCAATTTAGATTTAATAAATTGTAAGTTCCAAGAAATATTTAATGAGACTATTTGAATATAAAGAATAACTATTGGTTCATTTTTATGAAATAGTATTTATTACAAAAAGTTGCATTAATAACTAAACATAATTTATTGTTTCTTAATTTGTGTGAAAAATGCTAGAAAATCAATCTCCGAGGAACGGAGGGAGTATGTTTTTCCTAGTCTCACTGGTAAACCGTAACCACCTCGACAAGCGAAACAAAACATTAAATTTATGTAACAATAAATTAAGGTTCTAAATCGTTATATTATATAGAGTACAACAGAGGGATTGTCCCAAAAACAATCGTGCACTATCATTTTTTTGGTATGCTCTCCGCTGCCAATTATAAACTATAATTTTTAGAACATGGGTAAATTTAATTTACGTAAACTGGTAAATAATTACTTTGTGAAGGACAATTAGAGACGGGTCCTGAATGACCAGTTATTAGGAGATATGTGTATATCTTATTCTTTCTTAAGTTTCCTTTATTTGAGGGATTTGTATTTGTATAAATATAGACCTTTGGTCAAGTCAATAAACAAGTTGGTTCGATATCTAATTCTACATGGTATCAGAGCAAACCTATACACAAAAACCCTAAAAAAAAAAAAATCGTTTTCGTTCTGGTTTTCACGTGTTCATAGTTTGAGCACTAGTTCGAGTTCGTAACGATGGCTTCTGAAGCTTCTAAGGTGGCCGAAGTGAAGACGGAGATAGTTTCTTCTCCATATACGTTGTATGGCTCGGATAATCCCGGTGCCATGATTACTCCGGTCATGTTGAACGGAGAGAATTACAATCAATGGGCTAACGAGATGCTTAATGCACTCCAAGCCAAACGCAAAACTGGATTCATCAACAGATCTTTGAAGAAGCCGTCGATGGATGATCCAAACTATGAGAATTGGATTGCTGTGAATTCGATGATTGTAGGATGGATTCGTGCCTCAATTGATCCAAAAGTGAAGGCGTCTGTGACGTTTATATCAGAAGCAAGTCAGCTCTGGTTGGAGTTAAAAGAGAGGTTTTCGGTTGGAAACAAGGTTAGAATTTATCAAATCAAAGCTCAACTTGCCTCATGTAGACAAGATGGTCAATCGGTGATTGAATACTATGGCAAGTTGTGTACACTTTGGGAAGAATATGCGATTTACAAACCCTTGCCAATGTGTAGTTGCGGTGCTGCGTCAGAGATATCTAAGGAAAGAGATGAAGAAAAAGTTCATCAATTTGTCTTGGGGCTTGATGATTCAAGATATGGAGGCTTGTGTACCACTCTTATTGGTTTGGATCCAATGCCCTCTATTGGTGAGGTTTATTCAAGAGTGATCCGAGAAGAACAAAGATTGAATGCTTCTCAGACTCGTGATAGTCAACAAGATGCTGTGGGTTTCGTCACTCGCCAATTTGATCAACCGTCGCGACCTGAGGCAGCTCACACGCGCTCGGAACCTTCAAGTATGGTCAAGAATGACATGACAATTTTGAAGCCTCATTCACTTCTATGCTCGCACTGTGGGCGTAATGGACATGAGAAGAAAGATTGTTGGCAAGTTATTGGATTCCCAGAGTGGTGGAATGAACGTGGTGGTCGCGGTGGTCAGAATACGCGTGGTCGTGGTCGAGGGAGTGCTGGTCGTGGAAGAGGACAGATTACAGCAGCTCACACAACAAGTTCCAACTCTTCCGTCTTTCCCGAATTCACCGATGAACAATGGAGAGTGCTCTCGCAAATGGTGACTGAAAAACAGAGCAAAGGAGGCTCTGAAAGGTTGTCTGGTAAGCCGAAATTTGGTGATGTGATACTTGATACAGGAGCTTCTCACCATATGACAGGGGAGCAATCTTTGTTGGTAAATATAGTGTCTATACCACCGTGCACAATAGGTTTTGCTGATGGCAACAAAACATTCTCGGTTCATATGGGATCGTTTCCCTTGTCAAATAAAGTCAAGTTGACTAATGTGTTATATGTGCCTTCATTAAATTGCACTTTGATTTCAGTCTCTAAAATACTGAAACAAACTGGATGTTTAGCTACGTTTTCTGACACACTCTGTGTTTTACAGGACCGTTTTTCGAGGACTCTGATTGGAAGAGGTAAAGAGCGTGATGGTGTGTATTATCTGACGGATGTGGCTACAGCGAAGATTCATATGGTCAATGCATCTTCGGATCAGACTTTGTGGCATCAGCCTTTGGGACATCCAAGTTTTTCTATGCTTTCTGCTTTGCCTTTGTTTTCTACTTCAACATCTGATAGTTCTAGTCCTTGTGACGTGTGTTTTAGAGCTAAACAAACAAGAGAAGTTTTTCCAGATAGTTATAATAAAGCATCAGATTCTTTTTCATTAATTCATTGTGATGTGTGGGGGCCTTATCGAGTTCCATCCTCCTGTGGAGCAGTCTATTTCTTGACAATTGTTGATGATTTTTCGCGAGCAGTATGGACATATCTTCTCTTGGAAAAATCGGAAGTTAAAGGTGTCCTTCTTAACTTCATTGCTTATGCAGAGAAGCAGTTTGGCAAAGCAGTAAAAACAGTTCGTAGTGATAATGGCACCGAGTTTATGTGTCTTTCCTCTCACTTCAAGAAACATGGAATTGTGCATCAAACTTCTTGCGTGGGAACTCCACAGCAAAATGGTCGTGTCGAAAGAAAACATCGACATATCCTTAATGTGGCAAGAGCTTTGTTATTCCAAGCAAGTCTGCCGGTTAAGTTTTGGGGAGAAGCCGTTTTAACCGCAACCTACTTAATTAATCGCACTCCTATAGCTCTTCATAAAGGAAGGTCTCCTTATGAGCTTCTTCATGGATGTAAGCCTGATTACACTCATCTACGTGTGTTTGGGACAGCTTGTTACACACATCGTGTATCTCGTGACAAAGACAAATTCAGTGAAAGAAGTCGTATGTGCATTTTTATGGGGTATCCGTTTGGCAAGAAAGGCTGGAAAGTTTATGATATGGAACGTAATGAGTTTCTTGTGTCTCGTGACGTTGTTTTCCGAGAAGATATCTTCCCATATGCGTCTTCTACTACCTCTCCATCAGCCCCGAACTTGTCTTTGGTTGATGAGGATTGGTTAGTTACACCGGCATTGGATGAAAGGGGGAGTAATACCGATGGTAATTCGCCTCCTATACCGGCGGAGGAGAGTTCACCTTCGGGTGTTACCAATGATGAGTCTCCTGTGGAGCAAGTGGAACCGCTAGTAGTTGACAGTCCACTCATAGTTACTCCTCCTCCTTTGATTGTTTCACCGGAAAATGCTGAGGAAGAGCATGATGCTGCTTCACATGAAGACGAGCAGCTTGGTAGAGGTCATCGTGACCGCAAACAATCGGTTTTGCTTAAAGATTTTGTGACGTACAATGCATCTTGTGATCCGAATACACACACACATCACACTCTCTTGCCTCCAACATCATTGTCCTCGTCTCCGGTTCAAGGTAATTCTTTGTATCCCTTGACAAACTATGTCTCCGATGCTAATTTTTCTCCACAACATCAAGTTTTTTTGGCAGCTATTACATCCTCTTTGGAGCCGAAAAATTTTAAAGAAGCATTTCGAATCAAAGTGTGGAATGATTCTATGTCTAAAGAAATCGTTGCTCTTGAAGACTTTGATTCATGGGATATAGTTGACATACCGAAAGGCAAGAGAGCACTTGGAAGTCAATGGGTGTATCGGACTAAGTACAATTCTGATGGGACTATAGAGCGATATAAGTCTCGGCTGGTTATTCAAGGAAACAAACAAGTTGAAGGGGAAGATTATAGTCAGACTTTTGCTCCAGTAATTAAACTCACTACGGTTCGATCTTTTCTCCGGATAGTTACGGCAAACAATTGGGAGGTCTATCAAATGGATGTTCACAATGCCTTCTTGCATGGAGATTTGGAAGAGGAGGTTTATATGAAACTTCCTCCTGGATTTCATCATTCCCATCCAGATAAGGTTTGTCGTCTCAAGAAGTCCTTGTATGGGCTCAAACAAGCCCCCAGATGTTGGTTCAAGAAGTTGTCTGATGCTTTGCTACGATTTGGCTTTACTCAATCTTATGATGATTACTCGTTGTTCTCTTATACTCGTAATGGAATTGATCTGCGGATCCTCATTTACGTTGATGATCTCTTGATTTGTGGCAACGACAGTTACATGTTACAAAAGTTCAAAGAATATTTGGGCAAATGCTTTTCCATGAAGGATTTAGGCAAATTGAAATACTTTCTTGGGATTGAAGTTAGCCGAGGTCCTGAAGGGATTTTTCTTTCTCAGCGCAAGTATGCATTGGATATAGTTGCTGAAACAGGCAATCTTGGTTGTCGGCCAGCTAGTACTCCTCTTGAACAGAATCATAATTTGGCAAAGAGTACTAGTCCGTTCCTTAAGGATCCAACAAAGTATCGTCGATTAGTGGGTCGTCTGATTTATCTCATGCATACGCGTCCGGAGCTTAGTTACTCGGTTCATCTCTTATCACAATTCATGAAGAATCCTCGTGAAGATCATTGGGCTTCTGCTATTCGCGTGGTTCAGTATTTGAAAGGCTCCCCGGGACATGGTATTTTTCTCAAGTCTGATCAAGACTTGACTCTAACTATCTACTGTGATGCCGATTGGTCCTCTTGTCCTCTGACCAGGAGATCTCTTAGTGCATTTGTTGTGTTTCTTGGTGGGTCACCAATTTCTTGGAGGACAAAGAAACAAGATACAGTATCTCATTCTTCCGCAGAAGCAGAGTATCGCTCTATGGCGGTGGCTCTCCGTGAAGTCAAGTGGCTTCGCAAGTTGTTAAAAGGGTTAGGTGTCGAGCAAACTTCACCCACACGTTTCTTTTGTGATAGCAAGGCTGCTATCCATACTGCTGCTAACCCAGTCTTCCATGAGCGTACCAAGCATGTTGAAAACGATTGTCATTCAGTTCGTGATGCAGTTAAAGCAGGGATCATTGAGACACTTCATATTCGAACCAAGGATCAAGTTGCAGACATTTTAACAAAGGCGTTAAGACGTGACAAGTTTGAGACGTTACTATCCAAGTTGGGTGTTCAAGACCTTCACACTCCAACGTGAGGGGGAGTATTGGAGGAGATATTTACCTTGATGTGCAAGTTATTAGGAGATATGTGTATATCTTATTCTTTGTTAAGTTTCCTTTATTTGAGGGATTTGTACTTGTATAAATATAGACCTTTGGTCAAGTCAATAAACAAGTTGGTTCGATATCTAATTCTACACCATTGATGGTATGTGCATCAGAAGCGATAGGAGCTGTTCCAATTTTTGAAGCCTCGTTTATAAGTTCTTCTACGTCCGATTTCCACCATTCACCTATATAATATTAAATAAAATAATTATAATTGTGATCAGAATTACTAGTCTAGTTCAAGACATTGTGTTTAAGTTAATTTGGGTAGCTCACCAAGAACAATGGTTTTCTCTTTGTAGGGCTTGGGGAAAGGGTATGGGACACCAAGCTTAGGTAAGATCACAATGGCCCCGTGCACAGTCGCACGGAGCCACAAGATGTGAGCGTGCCACCATAGGGTTCCTCGTTGACCCGTCAATGTAAAATTATAAATATAATTTTGTCCCGGTTGGATAGGACATTGGGTTATGTAAGCTGGTCCATCTGCCCACCCTGTCCTCAACTGCCTTATTCCGTGCCTATATACATGTAAGAAAATTTCGTTTTTAGTAGTTATCATCAATGTTTTAAAATATGCTATAGTCGGATGGATGACAAATTAACACCTAATCACGTACTATACGATGTGTTTGATTTCGACTTTGCTAATATATGCATATATATAGTCACAATGTTTTACTAAAAAAAGTAACAAAAAAAAATAAACCTTATGTATATTAATTCTAGACACTTATTCTAACCCTTATAGATATGAATTTAAACTGTTACTGTTATAAGTTGTTGACCGTTATACCATTGTCAAGACTCAGAATTACGGGATCGAAATGAAGAAAGAGATGGAAAAAAGTCAAGAGTCACTTTCACCAATTTTTTGAAAGGTTTGTTTGAGGTTGCTCACCAATGGATGGAGACATTGTACTTGACGTGATTCACTACTTTGATCAAAACGGTATCATCTTCTCTTGCAACAATGGTTGGACCTGGAAACTGGCCATTGACGGTGACAATAGGTTTCGACGAGCAAAGCTTCGTGGTGTTCTTCATAACCACCTAGCCATGCACACATTTAAACCCAACGGTTTGTACTTAGTGTATGATCTTATTCATGCATAGAAATCATGATGCAAACCGCATACCACAACTATTACAAATCTCACTTAGGAAATAAGATAAAACCTCACAAAATATATAAAGATTTGTACTAATTCATTCATGATCTATTGTGTTTTTTTTTCTTATTCAATGACTTAGCTTTTGTCCGTTTCACGAATAACGTACAATTTTGTGAGTATATGCATATGCATGCACACCTTGCACACAGCACACATACATGGATGATAGATAAATACAGAGAGAACTTACATTAAATTTGTAATGTCGGATCATCGAGTGCACGGTGACTGGCGACAAAAAGAATACCACCAAAAGCGTTAGGACGTAGACACAAAATCGTCCCGACATCTCCATTAGTTTCGAAATCTTTGTCTTGATGTTTGTATTAATTATTGTGTGTGTGTATATATAATACATATTTACTTGACGTGAGTGTGTGTGAGCTATAAAGTCGTTAAAGAGAACGCACCGGAAGAAGAAAGAAGAAGAGATAAGATGTTAAGGTCAAAAGGACTTAGGTGATCTCCATCTAACTAAACTCACCCACACTTGATCTTTTATCTCGCTAGCTAGATATTTTTTGTGGTGTAATTAATAAAGTTTATATGTGTACATCTATATTAATATTAATTTTTATGGAGCAATCATATTTAATTTTTTCGATGGTTGAAGTCTTTGGATCCATAGTAAGCGGATTGATCGGTCTAGTGGCTCGGTTAAGAATCACGACTACGTCCATCTAATATTATAATTCAGTCCAAGCTATGAGCCAATAGAGTTATCATGTAAAAGGACAAAATTAGGATTTCCAAAGAGATACGACATAATCAAGTTTTCCAAGATCATGAATTGATTACTGATCCACTAATTATCGATTAGATGTCCAGATAACACCCCATAAATTATCATAGAACGTATATGGAATTATGGAAGTTGACTCATCAACTTTACCACACTTTAATCTTTAAAAAAAAAAGACTAAGGGAGTAGGAGAAAATACTGAACATCATTTATTGTGCTTTTATTCGATATAACTAGATTTCTCTAAAACAAGAAGAGCTTAAATCCTTCTCTCTCCAAAAAGATCTAATTTTATACTTAAACACATTCTCTTTCTTTATTTTACTCAAATTTTATATTTCAATATATCCCACAAACACCATTTCTTCCTTACTTTTACTCAAATTTTAATAATTTTATATTATAAAAACACTTTTTTTACATCCTTCAGGATCTTCATTGCGGATGCCCTAAGGTGTCCACGTCGACTTTGTTATTTTGCAATTAACCAATCAAATGTCAGTCCTCTTCCTCTGCCTTCCGTTCCTTCCGTTCTGTTCGTATTCTCCTACTCCCTTCGTCTTCCTCTCATCTCCATTCACTGCTTGGTTTTGGATTCATCAATTAATGCGTCGATTACGTTCTACACTCCTGGTAACGTTTCAATTCTTCTCTATAAATAAGTATCTTCACAGTCATTGCAATAGAAGAAGCCACGAATCCACAGAGCTAACTAAAACGCACTGCCCTCGGATGCTTCTCTCGATCTCTTCGCTTCCCCGCTGTACTCCTCTCCAGAATCTGTAGATGAGAAGAAAAAGAAGAAGGAGATAGAGATACCGATCGGCTGATGAGTCGAGGAATAAGGAAGAATTCTTATTCAGTTTGATCCATTACTTGGAGGCTCGCAATCAGACAAGAAGGAAGGCTCTCCTCACTTTACGAAATTTTCGATTCGATGTTTCTCAGCTTAATCAGCTCCTCGATGGATCGAATTTTTCATTCGATAAATTTACTGGTTATTCACTTGTCCATTTGGTCAGTTCCGTCCATTAAGATCGAAATTCGTGGTGTCAATGTCAGATTGTCAGCCAGGTAATTTAATGTCATCGCTCAATTGTTTATTTCGTGTTTTGGGTTTCGAAGTCAATAGTTCGTTAAGGTTTATCGGATTCTGTCAAGTAATTCAGCTTGTGCAGGACATGAAATTGGTGGGTGTAAAACTGAATTAATTATCCTGTATCATTAAATCAATCCACGCTCCAGTACCTGTGTTATATGCAATGCTTTCAATCTGTATTGCAATGTCGCAGAAGAAGTTGTGAAATTGAGGAACATGAACATTTACTTGCTGTTTCGAGACATATTTGACCCAATTGTCAATCTATTTCTTAGGTGGCACTTCCAAGGGAGACAACGACATGGACATGCTTCTTCCAGCACTACATTGAATCAATATTGGCTCTTCAAGAAGCTAGCAACAAGGTCGCTTCTGGTGTGTTTCTAATTTTTTTCTTACACAATGTACATATCCTTTTTACTCGCTGCAAGATATATGGCAGCTTACAATCAACATAAATGAGAATAAGAAGTACTTTTTCACATTTCTCATCATTGATTGTACTTCTTCATTTTGCAGATGGAAGTCAGAGAGACATTCCTTTCGTTATCATGACATCTGATGATACACATTCACGTACACTGGACCTATTGGAGTTAAACTCTTATTTTGGTATGAAACCTGCTCAAGTACATCTTCTAAAATAGGTAAATAATCACTACCGAGCATTAGATCCTCACAACAAATACAGGATCCATGTACCATTTCCTTTTTTTTGGGGTTAGGTCACAGAGGAGCAGCTTGCTGGTTTGTTTATCGGCTTTGGACAAGTTTAAGTAACTTCTAAAAGTTCCATCTATAGAATCTATCTTTGTTTGCGGTGTGTAGTGTTGACTATGTTTGGTTATTTAGGTTGTTTGATCATGTAATGGTCATTCGATCAAGGGTAGAGACACAAGTGCCATGGTGACCAGCTTGTAATCATGTAAAATACAAAAGAGACAAAAGTGGAGGTTCCTGATGTGGCATAATGATTTCGTTTCAGGAAAAATAGAATCATGATGGCCGTGAGAGTTCATCTCCTGATATGATAAGCTTTTATTTTTGCCATTGAAGCTTTGTAATGAATCTTAGTTTCTGGTTAAGGCAGGAGTTTCAAATCTGATTTATATCTACTTTAGTGGGTGTTTATGTTTTGATTGGGTTGAATGTTCAGTTTTGATCAGATTTATCTTCTGTTATTCTTGAATCAATGGGGGAATTTTATTAAATTCTCTGGCTTTAAGTGCCAGTTTTATGTGTTTGTGCTTAACTGATGTACAAGACTGAGCCTTCTTATGATTGGAGTACATTGATTGTGAACAAGAATGCTGAGTTGCAGCGGCTGACTGGTATTTATAAGAATATATTGAGCTAAGATAATGTCAAGTTGATAGAAGCTCGTGGAAAGGTATACTGAAGCTCTAAGTTTATGTAGTTCATGCTCGGAGTATATATATATGTGCAGGTTGTAGACCCACACACTATTGATGTAGATGGGAAAATCTATACTTCCAGAAATATTCTGATTGCAATTGGTGGGCGTCCCTTCATTCCTGACATTCCAGGAAAAAGAGTTTGCCATAGATTCAGATGCCGTACTTGATTTGCCTTCCAAGCCCAAGAAAATTGCAATTGTTAGTGGTGGTTACATAGCCCTGGAGTTTGCGGGTATCTTCAATGGTCTCAGCAAAAGAAGGTGCTCAGAAGATTTGATGAAGACGTGAGTAAAATGAGTATGACTTTGAAGCTGATTTCGTTTTATCCTCTTGGCTATTTTCTAATGGTCTTAACAGTTATGCTTTCGTTTTATGCTCACATGCATGGTTGATTTTTCTTTCTTTCCTGTACTAAGCGTATATATTCAGATTTTGAGCATTTGGTTTTGAACACAAGTAACAAGAGGATATTGGGTAATCTGAAGGCTTAGATCTCAACATCATCAGACGTAAGTATCTCAATAATCTATATTCTATACTTATGCACAAGTTATACATATAATGAGAGGATTTGTGGAATGCAGAGAAGTTTATGTCAGGATACCGCGTTGTATTTGACCGGGAGAGTATGATTTTGGGTTGGACGTTGTTAATGACCAAATCAGGAAGTATAAACTTAGTGGTTTTTTTTTTTTTTTTTATAAATTTTGAATCAACAAAGCATTATTTATTGAACATTCTTGGGATATACGTATACCAAAGTTTAAACATTTCTAAAACAATTTTTAATACCAAGAATGTACATTTTAAAAAATATATTTTAAATGAATGTGCATAGACTTTTAAGATTTTGTTGACAAAAAAAAGACTTAGAGCAAGGCCAACGGTGAGTCCACAAGAGGCTCAAAAGGCCAAAAAATATTAAAAAATGGATCTGAATTGTTTTATGTGTTTGAGTCGGCTCTGTAGATAGAGCTCAATGAGACTGGCTCAGTAACCACTTGTCACCCTGTGATTGGTTTCTTCTGTTTGCACAATTTTTATTTTCCCCTTTCTGGCAACGTAACGTGGCGAAGAAGAAGCAGATATGTGGAGAGAATATAATTATGAAAGAATTTTTTTTTCCTTAAAATAATAATAAAATATTCATTATATGAAAAAAAAAATTACTTTTTTCCAAAAAAAAATTACTTGGTAAAAATACAATAAAAAGTGGACCTATTTATATCTGTAGTATTTCCTGAAAACAAGCATCAACTATTGAAAAATGATTTGGTTCAAACATAAATGGCAAAAATAGAGACGAAGTCAAGATAACAACTAAACTTTTTTAGTTTTTTATTTAAAATCTATATTTTAAATATTTGTATGTATTTGAAATTTTATTATATGTAATATACTTTATGTTTTATAAGTTTAGAAAAAAAAATTAATAAATAAATTAAGATTAAGATTTGGACATGATCAACAGTACAACGACCGTTTCGTTTTTTTATGATAAAATGGTAAAAGAATGCTTCACTCATTCATGTGATGGCACTTTGATTACTTATTTATTTTTGCAAACATTTTTTTTTTAATGAGACCGTTCTCGATCTCACTACTAGAACAAAATTTTATTAAGAGTCTTTTTCCGAGTCTCAAACAATAAACAATGAATAAATATAATACTAAAAAATGTTTCTTGAGACCACATGAGGCTCACGAGTGGGGATGCTCTACATACATATAAAAATAAATATATTTTGAATAAAATCAACCTAAATACTTATTATACCAAATTGATGTAAACTTAAATGATAAAACAAGATTTCTTTTTCTGGAAAATTAGATACAAATAAGTAAAAGAGAAAAAGAACTACTTATACTATTTACGTTAAATTGTATCATCCAAAAAAGTTGTTTCAACTGGATCGATCCCAAAAGAATGAGATCGTCGTCCTTGATTTTCATCTCTTAAATGAAATTTCGTAGTCCTCTAATTCTATTGATAATATTACATATCTTCTCTTGTACTGAATTATTGATTCTCCGTGAATACTCTAAACCCGGATCCCAAATTCGCCGATCGAAACATCATACAAATTTTTTGGAATTTAAACTCAATCCCTTCCAATGATTGGGATCGTAGATAGCCCTGGGCGTTCGGGTTCGGTTCGGGTTTTTCGGGTTTAGGGCTGTAGGTCTCATTCGGGTTTTAGATCGGGTTCGGTTCGGGTTCAGGTACCCGAAATATAGGAATAATCTTTTAAAAAATATTTAAATTTGAATAAACTTTGGTTAAATTTTGAAAAATATAACTTAAAATTTATGGATATTTTGATTATTTATGGTATTTTAGTTATTTTTGTCTAAAAATCAATGATATCTTTGGATTTATAATTGCAATTTTGGGTAATTGAGTTATATTAAGTCTAAATATAATTAATATTTTGAATATATGATTATATTTCAGGTATTTCGGGTACTCATTCGGTTCTCGGGTTCGGGTTCGGTTCTTCGGGTCTTGATGTCTAGGGCCCGTTCGGGTATTTTATCAAATACGGGTTCGGTTCGGTTCGGTTTTTTCGAGTCGGGTTCGGTTTTATTGCCTAGGGATTATCGTAGATATCGGGCATCATGAAATATAAAAAAATCTTTCACGGAGATAACGAGCTCGTCTTCGATGAAATCAGCACACTAACACATTCCAACTACGAACCATGAATGAACCACCTCCATAACTGGAAGAAGTTGCTGGAAACGTGACCGCTCCCACTTGGCAAAAGAGGAGACTCTAATCACATCTCCATAAACAAACGGTTTGGGGAAACTGTGTATAATTCAAAAAAAAAAAACATCGTCACGAACGGTCACAGTGATATACCACCATTGGTGCCGCTTGAAGAAAATGGTAGGCTCAAATTTGCCTTTGAAGTACTCTCTCAAATTAAGAGATCACAGTAGTACTTAGGGTATCGAATCCACAGGGAATCAGATTGCACAATAGACTAATAAATTCGGACTAAGCTAGGCAGAGTGAATGTAAAGCAAGTAAGCAGGCAATTAAAACGGTTGTAAAACAATTAAGAGAAAGCGCTAGGCACATGGAAATCTCCAGTGAATCAGAATTGCAGATAAATCAATTGCTAGGAATATTAAAGCTCAGCTCATAAACATGAACACGAATGTAAAACCAATTAGCTTTCGCTGCAGAGATTATCTATGAATAAATCCTAGGAAGCCAAATTTCTTTGCGAATCCTAACAATCTAAACAAGCAATAAATTCAGGTTCAATTGTTCACAAAACCCTAAACCAAATTCCTTTGCGAATAGGAATTTTGCTCATCAAAGACTAGATCAGGTAATTAATCAAACTGCCGTTTCTATTAATTATCCTAAGATCAGACTCTAGTTAGCTATGCTAGAATCAGCAATAAACTTAAGTCAAGATGAAGAACATTCTAATGATATTATCCTAACAATGAAATCAGATCTAGGAAAACATCAAACACCTTTGAAATCAGATAATAGACTTATATCATGGCTTAAACTGGGTAAAAACCATGATATATCAACTCCCCCAGACTTAGCTTTTTGCTTGTCCCTAAGCAAAACAGTGTGCTCACTCCTTTAGGAACCACATACCTTGCAAAACTAATCCGGTGATACTTCGATGTGTCCCTAGAAGCTTAGTAGTCCTTCAGGTTGAATCCAAACCCCTTAGAGAATCTCAGACTTTCATTCACAGACCCCTTCATTCATTTAGTGCGGTCTCATCAAGGGAATATCGATCGCTATACTTTTTAGATTCTTTCCCTTCCTTAGCACTGTTAAGCACTGCTCCTTTTTCGTTTCCTTTAGATTATTCTGTCCATTTTCATGGGTTTCATAGGATTCAACTCATTACTATTGTTTCTTGTGAGAAGACCGGCTTATGAGGATCACTATGTAGTCTTAGAATAGCGCTTATTACTATTGTTCCTTGTGGGAGACAGGGTCATAAGGACTGGACTACTGTGGTTTCTTGTGAGAAGACCGGGTCATGAGTATCTTTGCACTTTTCATTCTAAGACTTTTAAATTCTGTTAAGGGAAAACCAAAGGAGCTTATCCTAACCTTTTGCTAGTGCTGAAAGAGGAATCAAGTCTGCGATTACCAACGCCCTTAACAAGAAGATTAAGATTCATTAAGGGCGGGGTCTTTGACATCCTTTCTGGCGTTCTCCAGAAATCTGAACTCGCTCCGTCAAACCACTTCACTTTCAGTTACCCACCTCATAAAACCAATCAACTTGCAATGTAATGGTCCTTGAGTGCTGCTCAAAGCAAGTTGGAAGGAAAGTTTTTGACCCGAAAAAATTTAAAATTGACTCAAAAACACCAAAACACAAAACATCATTAGCTACTACCTCCCCCAGACTTAAACAACATTGTCTCCAGTGTTATTAAGCCTAAAGAAGGTGAAATAAATAGATAAGAAAACGAAACGTATGAAAAATGCAAGGGAGAATTCGTACCTGGAGGCAGTGTCGAGAGACACCACCTCGGTGTCGATCGACACTTGTGAATTTGTCGCATCGAGCGACTGAAGTTCAAGTCGATCGACCGGTGAGTTTTGGTTGGTGTCGAGCGATGCTCCTCAGGGTGTCGCTCGACACCATCATCTGAAGAACATTATTGCTTGCTTTTAAACGTTCGAATTCCTGAAAATCAAAAACAAAAACAAAAACCAAATGTAAAACTGTAAAAGAACATAAAATAAAACATAATATAAGACTCACAAGTGGGTTGCCTCCCACTAAGTGCTTGTTTTTAGTCCGTTAGCTTGACTGTGTTGAGGAACTAGATGTCTGGAGGATCTGTACTCTTCTATGGAATGATTCCAGGAAAGAGTTTCTGCGTTTTCCGAACCATTGGCTGCACGACTGCGTCTCCTTTATCTTTCAGCTCTGGAGGAATGAGAACTCGCATTTTAGCAAAAGGCTTTGAAGTCCTTGAACGCTCCTTAGGGATTCCTGCAAAATCATATAAAGAAAACCAAGACTTGCACTAGAAACTCGACGCTTGCGTAAGCGTGTAACAGCTTTTTCAACTTTAAAATCTTCTTTAATGAAATCAAGAGATTCAGTTTCAGGAAGCGCGTACCTTTGCTCTTTTGGAGGAGCGTGGGCGGTGAGTTGTGGAATTGTCTGTTTAGCAACAGATGAAAGCTTAGACTCTGACTCCTTGGTTGAAGCTTCATCTTCTAGTATTTCCACAGAAAAAGTCTGACCATCTATGGTGGATTTTCTCCTTGTATGTTCCATGTCAAAATCCATGACAATATCACCAAGATCCAGCTTGATCTTCCCTTTCCTCACATCGATTTGAGCGCCAGCAGTAGCCAAGAATGATCTTCCTAGGATCAAAGGATCTTCAGGCTCATCGTCATACTCCAAGACTACAAAGTCTGCAGGAATGATGCAATCCTGAATCTTGATAGGCACATCCTCAAGAATTCCTATTGGGAATCTCCTGGATCGATCAGCTAAGAGAAGAGACATCCTTGTGGACCTGAAATCAGTCATCCCAAAATCAATAGCAACAGATAATGGCATCAAGTTAATACCAGACCCCAAATCACAAAGAGAATGAGGAAACTGCCCTGTTGAGATTGAGCAATTAAGAACAAAGTTTCCTGGATCTAGAAGCTTGACTGGAATTCTGCTCTGAATCATCGCGCTAACTTCTTCAGAAACCACTACGTCCTTCTTCTTCTTTTTAGGCACTGGAGTCGTGTTCAAGAGAATCGATCTTATATCTCTAGTTAACAAGGCTCCTTCCTCAGGACTAACTCCATTTGCTGCAAGTCGCTTGACATATCTTCTAAGCGCAGGAGAAAGCTTAACCGCATCTACAAGAGGCATCTCAACCATAACTTTGTTAATCATTTTCTTGCAAATCTCCTCTTCAATCTGCTGCTTGGACCGGCTATCTCTGGGGAATGGAAGCTTGGGCTTATGGATGTTATCCTCTGCTCGAACCGAAGAATTTGCGATTTCTGCACAAATCTGGACGGGGTGTCGATCGACACTCTCCTTGGTGTCGATCGACACTAGCTTTATTTCCTCGATCCTAGCTGATGATTCGAGAGGTGTCGATCGATGCTTACTCTCAGTGTCGATCGACACCTGCTCGTCAGTCCCAAAAACTTCTTCTTGCTCAGTTTGAATGGCATTGCAGGCGCTCCTTAGGTTTGCATCAGTCTTTGCCGGAAGGAAACCCTCTTGCCTCTTCACCGACTCTGCTGTCTGCGCAACTTGTATGTCCAATTGCTTCATGTGAGTGCTCAATGACTCGAATTTCCCATTGAGATCCTGGTATACAGAATCCAATTTCCCATTGAAGGTCACTGCCATCTTCTGCTGTCCCTCTAGGATTTGTGCAAGCATAGCTTCCATCTTTGAATCCGCGGAAGGAGGAGGAGGTTTCTCGTAAGAAGACGATCCATAGTTCCTTGTATACCCACTGCTCTGAAATGGCGTTAAACCATAACCTTGCTGATTGCCATACTTCTGAAATCCGGCTTGGTTGATGTAGTTGACGTCTTCCTCTGCAGTCTCAACTTCCTGAGCGAACTGAATGGACTTCTTTCCTACAAGGATACTTTTCATAGAATCGAGTTTCCTGTTCATCTCAGCCAAGTGCTTCCCACCATCCTTGTTGTCACTCATCTGCTTCCTCTCAAAATCAGCGTTCTTTGTGCTGTTGCTAGAAGCCAAGTTCTCGATGAGGGTAACTGCATCTTCTGGGTAGTTGGTATTGAAGTTACCACTACTCGCTGCATCCAAAGCCATCTGATAACGCCAGTCCACTCCCCTGTAAAATATGCCCAGCAGCTGAACATCTGTGAAGCCGTTGTGAGGACAGTCTCTCTAATAGGACTTAAGTCGCGTCCATGCGGCCTTGAAAGCTTCTGTAGGACCCTGCTTGAAAGAAGTAATCTTTGTCCTTAGCTCTTCTGACCTTGCATCATCGAAGAAGTTGTTCAGGAATGCGTTCTAAGTGTCTTCCCAAGTAGTCAGCAATCCTGGTTCTAGCTGCTTCAACCAGTAAGAAGCATCACCACTAAGAGAGTATGGGAATAGTTTGCAGAAGAGATAATCGTTGGACACTCCATTGGCCTTGATGCTGGAAGGTAAATCCTCGAAGTTCTCGATATGATCCATGGGATGCTCATGAGGAAGACCATGGTAAGGATTCTGTGCGACTAGGCTGAAGTAAGCAGGCTTCAGCTCAAAATTATTCTTCTGGAAAGCTGGAGGACGAATCGCAGCTTGATTCGCATAGAACTGATCAGAACGATTGTAATCAGCTAGTGTTCTTCCTCGCGCAGCATTTTCCTTGTTCCTCAACAAATCATGGCGATTCTGTACATGGTGTCGATCGACACCATGTGGTTGGTGTCGAGCGATACCCAAGCCTTGAACGTGTCGAGCGACATAAGCTCGGCGTCGCTCGACACTAGCTTCGTCATGCTCAACAATCTCATCCTGAAACGCCTGATTCTCTTCGACGATTAGATTGCCATCGTCATCGATCCTCTGCCCTTCGGCGTTGTATCTAAGACCTGCCAGATCATGCAGGAATCCATCTTCTCCTCTAATTAGAACCAGATGTGGTCTAGCAGCCATTGTCGCTGCTCTTCTGTTTTCTCGCTCTAACTGTGCTAGTTCCAGAAGATCGTATCCAACTAGCTCCTTGTCTTTGCATCTCCTTGTATCAGACATACACCTGAAACCCAAAACAAAAAGCAAACAAAAAGAAACTAGTTAGTAAACTAAAAACAAAAGAAAAACTTAGACAAAATCCTAATAAAATAAATCTAATGGCGTTGATTCCCCGGTAACGGCGCCAAAATTTGGTAGGCTCAATTTGCCTTTGAAGTACTCTCTCAAATTAAGAGATCACAGTAGTACTTAGGGTATCGAATCCACAGGGAATCAGATTGCACAATAGACTAATAAATTCGGACTAAGCTAAGCAGAGTGAATGTAAAGCAAGTAAGCAGGCAATTAAAATGGTTGTAAAACAATTAAGAGAAAGCGCTAGGCACATGGAAATCTCCAGTGAATCAGAATTGCAGATAAATCAATTGCTAGGAATATTAAAGCTCAGCTCCTAAACATGAACACGAATGTAAAACCAATCAGCTTTCGCTGCAGAGATTATCTATGAATAAGTCCTAGGAAGCCAAATTTCTTTGCGAATCCTAACAATCTAAACAAGCAATAAATTCAGGTTCAATTGTTCACAAAACCCTAAACCAAATTCCTTTGCGAATAGGAATTTTGCTCATCAAAGACTAGATCAGGTAATTAATCAAACTGCTTCTATGAATTATCCTAAGATCAGACTCTAGTTAGCTATGCTAGAATCAGCAATAAACTTAAGTCAAGATGAAGAACATTCTAATGATATTATCCTAACAATGAAATCAGATCTAGCAAAACATCAAACACCTTTGAATAACCCTAAACCTAACAAGGGAATTACTCAAACATATTCAAAGAAGCAAACATCTTTATTAATTGAATATATCTCTCAGTAATTGATAGAATAAAAGATGATCCTAAACAATGGCTGTAAAAACACATATAGAGGTACAAAGTCGGCCAGAATATAGAAGTAAACATCTGGGTCTTTTGGGCTTCGAACAGACTTCTTCGGATTAAGGCTTTTTCTTTGATCGAACATGGTGTCGATCGACACCCAAGATGGTGTCGATCGACACCAACTCTGGATCTCCAATCCGACTTCAACTTTTCGGCACTTCCTTTTGCAAAGCTTCAAAAGCTCCAGTAAACATCTTTTCTGCTCCAATCATCAATGTACCTATAAAGACTCTAAAACCAACACAAAACACAACAAAGACTCTAGATAATGGACTTATATCATGGCTTAAACTGGGTAAAAACCATGATATATCAGAAAACACCGTGAAAGTGTCTTGAAACCACATACGTTGTAACGAAACCACCATCGCATACAAAATGAGCATAATCTTCCCTGACTTTTGCAATGGTGATTGGATTCAAACCAGGGAAAAACTTAGAAATCCATCTCGGAATGAAGAGAGAAATATGTATATGTAGATAAATAATTATATATATATACATAAGTCATAGGAACGGTACCGACAAGAGATGCGTCGGCCACCGGCCATGATCAGATTGAAGCCGCTCGCTCTCAAAAGTTTTGAAATCTTTTATTATATAATGTTTTCTTTACTAATAATTTAAATAATGAAAAAGTAGAGGGGCAATTGCAAATATGCCACTGTTCACCAAAAATTAATCAAATATGTCACTGTTCACAAAATCATTACTAGCGTGCCACTGTTCACTGATTTAATGGAAAAAAAAATCTCACTTTCTCTCTCATCTCTCTCACGCCCAGATCCAAATTTTTTTTCTCTCACAAAATTCTCTACTTTCAAATTGCAAATCGGATTTGGGTTATGGATTTAGGATTTTCGATTCTCTTTCGTTCATGTAAATCTCTGTAAATTCCTTCAATCGATTTTGATTTCCTAAATTGGAAGAAGAAGAAGACGAAGAAGAAGAAGAAGAAGAAGAAGAAGAAGAAGAAGAAGAAGAAGAAGAAGAAGAAGAAGAAGAAGATGAAGAAGAAGAAGGAAGAAGAAGGAAGAAGAAGAACACGTTCAATCTATGATTTTTTTTTAAAAATTCGATTTTGGTTACAAATTTGAGTTTTTGATTGGATTTTGATCACAAATCTAAGCTTTTGATTCGATTTGAGTTACAAATTTGAGCTTTTGATTCGATTTTTGTTCAGATCTGGATTTTGGTTATTTTTTGGTCAGATCTGGGTTTTGGTGATTTTCTGGGTCAGATCTGGATTTTGGATATTTTTAGGGTTTTCCCGTTTTATAAGGTTTTTAAACAGTTTTATAAGATTTTTTTACATATCCTTAAAAACTAAACAGTTTAATAATTTATAAGGTTTTTGTAAAGTTTTATAAGGTTTTTAAAAGATTTATAAGGTTTTAAAAGGGTTATAAGGTTTTTATAAGGCTTTATAAAACTGTAAAAAAACCTTATAAAACTGTTTAAAAACCTTATAAAACTTTACAAAAACCTTATAAAACCTTACAAAAACCTTATAAACAGTTTTACACTGTTTTTAAATAGTTTTATAAGGTTTTTTTAACTATTTTACTAAACCTTTTAAAAACTTTATAATTTTTTTAAAAAGTTTTATAAGATTTTTTTTACAGTTATAAAGTAAAGGCAAAACCCTACACCCATCCCCCCCCCCCAAATCTATACCCTAAATGCTTAATAGTTAACCCAAACTCGAAAATTTATTGTCGTTTGTGTTTGAATTTGCTTTGAGACCTTCTTCTTCTTCTTCTTCTTCTTCTTCTTCTTCTTCTTCTTCTTCTTCTTCTTCTTCTTCTTCTTCTTCTTCTTCTTCTTCTTCTTCTTCTTCTTCTTCTTCTTCTTCTTCTTCTTCTTCTTCTTCTTCTTCTTCTTCTTCTTCTTCTTCTTCTTCTTCTTCTTCTTCTTCTTCTTCTTCTTCTTCTTCTTCTTCTTCTTCTTCTTCTTCTTCTTCTTCTTCTTCTTCTTCTTCTTCTTCTGCTCAAATCTTCCTAGCGGAAATCGCGACAAAGATCAGAGATAGTGAAATTAGAGATCACAAGAATCGAATTCAGTGATAGAAAAAACGAAATTTGGAATGAGAAAAAAAAAGGATCTGGGAGATGAGCGTGAGAGAGATGAGAGAGAAAAATAGATCTGTTTTTTTTTCATTTAAGTGAACAGTGGCACGCTGGTAATTATTTTCAAACAGTGGCATGATTGTAATTTAGTGACATAATTGAAAAGTGGCATGAGAAGAGTGACATAACTCAAAATTTCTCAAAAGTAGACCTAATTCAAATAGAAATACGAAAAAAAAAGAAATATTTGACTATTTAATTGAAAAAGAGATAAATTGTAATAGGTCAAATACATAATTAAATCTGTCTCAATCGATAAAAATAAATAATTATTACGCTTCTTATTAATGGTTTGGTGTCGGAAGTTCCAATCGTATAATATTTATTTTTACGGGTGATATTCTATTTTTTTTAACGGATTATAAAATATTAAATTACAAATCCGCATATATGGGTCATTATTTAGTGTATATAATAAATAAAAGATATTTTTAAAAGAAAGTAAGTCAATCATATTTTATATATGCATACAAGATATCGGCTTATCAAAACATATACATATTAATTAACAAATGAAAACATCAATACATTATTTTCCGCACAAAACTACTGCAGTTTACATGTTTTTTTTATAACTCAATAAATTTCACTGAAAAAGAGAGATGTTCAACGCACATAACCAAATTCCAGAAACATCTGCTTAGAAACAAAAGAAACAGAACATTCAAAAAATAACAACACCAGGGAAATGAAGATTACACAGAGGTAACCCTTACACATCAACTCATCACTCATGCATTATGAATTTGTAAGCAAAAACTTAAAAATGGTGAAATAAAAAAGCAATAACTTTAAAATATTTATAAATCAAATATCAAGTAAAAAATATAATATACTTTCTAATCTATTAAATTATTGTAGATATATATATATATATATATATATATATATATATATATATATATATACACACATTTAGAAAGATATACACTTCAAAATCCAAAATATAAATATTAAATCAAAAGACGTGTTTTGTATGCAATTATACTCTATTTTTTTCTTTTCCAAAACTCAAAGTACTTAAACACATAAATTTGATACTTAAAAAAATCTATATATAACAATTGAAAATCAATTTATTAAATGTGATGCAAAAAAGCTGACGTGGCGCCCTCATATTGATTTTGGGGTGGCTAATTATAATACTACCCTTAATGAAATCCCACTAATTACTACATTTTGCCATCGATTTTTCTTGACCAAAATACCCCTGACCTTTTTTTTTGTTTTTGTTGGGTTTACATATGATTTTTTTTTGCCCATAATTAGGCTAGCCCATAATTAGTTGTCAGTTATGTTACCAAAGCCCTAATTACAATTTTTATTTCTTTTGCTATATATTGGGGTCAATTAGGGTTGTAGGTGACTATTTTTCCTCAGCCGTTTTAGTTTCTTCAAATATGTGTTTTTTTATTGTTAGGTTTTTACCCTAGGTTTGGTGTTCTTCTAATTATTTGACTCTTTTTTGTTCTTTGTAAGGTTGGATGTTCTGTTCTATGTTTCTAACGATTTATAAACTTCTTTGTTGTTGTTTATTTTTTTCTTCTTTTGTTCGTTCGTTGCTTTTGTAATACACATAATCGTTTGATTCTCAGTTTCGATTTTTTTCTTTTTATTTTGTAGGTATTGTCAAACCATGGTTAACCATTTATTATGATGTTTTAACTTTTCCTTTTCGTCACTTTTTAATGTGTTGATGGTGAAATATTTTTCAGTTTTGTAGGGTTTCTGTTTAGAACACGAGGTATGCATTTTGTCCCTCTTTTTATTTCTTGGGTTTTCATCGTTCTTAATATATTTACTATTTTGTGCCACAGTCTCTTATATTCAATTGATTTTTTTGTTTAATAGTAAATTTGTTACTATGTGTGTTGTAGAAACATAGGAAAGATATGACTCTAATGAAGTTTTACTTTCCTTCGCATACAAAGTTCTTCATGATCGATGAAGTTGTTTTGTTCATCTTATACTCAATTTGTTTCTGCAATTAACTAATCTTATGATAACTGGGATCGTCGTTTGTTTCTTTATTGGTGATTGCAGTTCTCTTATTTTCTTTGTTTGTTATATTATTGGTTTCTCATGTTTCATTGGCTAACTTATCAAGTTGTACCAAGCAAATCTGTTTATCGGTTTGTTCTACGGTATGTTTGTGTTATTTTGAGCTAATCTTTTCTGTTTCTTTTCAGTTTTACATCTTTTCATTGAGGTACGATCAACTATATATGATGTTTGTATTATTATTTAAAGGTGTTTTCTTTTTTGTTTTGAGATCTTGCCATGATTTATTTGTATTTTAATAGGTTTCGATTCCTATTGTTGATCACTACTAAAAGATCCTTTTCATTGGATCTGATTGGGTTGCAATAACTTTTGTATTTTTTGGGAATCTCTGTTCTTTAGTTACGCTTATTGATGAAGCGAATAACGTGTATAATTTGTGATTAATTTATTTTCTATCTTACATACAGATTGTTTTGTAGGTTAATCATGGTATAATATGTCAGGCACAAAGTCTTTTTGTTTATGTGATTTAGTAGTAAACAATTTGGGCATGTTTGAGGTTTCATTCGAATTTGTCAATGCGATGCAGATTCCAATTCCTTGACAGTTAAGCTAATCTATCCATTGCTTCATAGTTTACAATTCATAGTCTGTTCTTCTTTTTTTCGCATTGGCTCTGATTTTTTTTTTTTTAATGTTATCTATAATAGGAATCAGTTTGTCGACACTCTTTTTCTCAAAAGGTATGGATCCCTTTCTTTGTCTTTGATTTTTGGGCAAGCTAATTATTTGTTTGGTACTGTTTATGTGTCATCGTTGAACATACGTAATGTTGTTATGTGGATCTCTCTTTAGAAAACTAATGGACAATCCAAGAAAATCGAGATTGGATATCTTCGCATGGCTACAATATGGAAATTGCATGTTATTTGCGAAGATGTGATCGCCATGTCGTAAAGTAATCTCCTTTATGTGAATAAAGTTAGGTCGTTTTCCGATCTTCTCCTATGCCGTCGGTGCATCTTCAGTTTTCATGTATAACCCAAATTGCATAGTATATATTGATTTTTTAATCTTTTTATGCTGATTTTTTCCCAGATAGCCTAAGATGATTTGGATATACAAGTGTTTTTAAAGAAGTAAAAGAATGACATGGTTGTTCGTTTTTGTTGGTATTTATTAATTCGTTGTTTTAACTTTTTATGTTGACTTTTTCTAAAGTAGCCTAAGATGATTTGGATATGATTGTTAACAAAAGATGAGAAAAAATTTCTCTAAATCCTAGCCATTTAAAAATTTTTCTACATACCAAATTTAACATAATTCATACTTATGTTGTAAGAATGAACTGTATTTGTCTATTAGTCTTTTAATTTTAAATAAACATAAAATGCCGAGATATGCAAACAGTCGTGTGGACAGATAGGAAAAAAACTTCAAACCAAACAAGAGTAGAAATATTCCACCGAATTTATTAAAATTCCATATCCAATGCATCTCAAATAGAGGCACAAAGTGATATCATGATGGCTATCATTTATTTGAAAAATCATTTTCTTTATTTTTTCTGGTTTATGAAAATTATATATTAGCCCTCGATGCCAATGTAATCAAACTTCATGACCACTTTATTGTGCATCCTCTAGGAGCGATTATTAAATCGTACTAGCTACATTTATTCAAATTAATAAATAGTAAGACGTTGAAAAGGATCTTGCAGTAATCAATGTATTATATATTTTGTACCGAGTCATCACCCCAAGCATTTCCTATGTTAAGTGCACCGACACGCATTTCCAATGTTACGTGCATGGTTAAGTTTTAGGCATTCATGCTAGGGTTTGTTTTTTTTTATTGATCAACAGTTTAGCATTCTTAACAAAAAAAATATGATTGTATAGGGTACTAAATAATATCAAATTTACGTGTTTGTATATGGATTTAGTTTTTGATGCTAGAGTTTAAGGTTTATGATCTATCATCTATGTATTACTTTCAGTATTTGTGTATTTGTGAGGGATTTTGTTACCATATTAGAGTTTAATATTCCTTTTGTTTTAAAAATTGAAAGTATAATGTTAATGAATAATTTTAAAAGTTTCCTTTAAAATACATTAATTAAAAGTATAGATAAATAAAAACACTCGCAGTAACTAAATATGATAATCGTGGGTATGGGAAAAGAGGATAACAATGATAGGGTTTTTTTTTCAATGATCTGAAATAATGGAATTGGTTATCTTGAATTTTTTAAAAAACTTTAGAGGACATATAGCAAGGTTGAGCAGCAGCCAAAGTTCTACAAATCTTTATTTTTTTTTTTTAAAGAAAGGGTTACTACAAATGTTTGTCAAAAAAGAAAAAGAAAATAAGAAGGGAATAACTATAATATAGATAAAACATAAAACAAATGTGAATTTATATCTTTGATAATATAACAATATTGTAAAATATGGTATGTTTAACAAACTTATTTATTTTCACACATCCTCGACTACTTAAATTTTATTTGGTCTTGGATTCCCGCATGTCCTTTATAAAAAATATAAACAAAAAACATGATGTTATAGTTTCTATAGTACATGATTACTTTACATGTTAGATTTTATGTTTTCCGAAATGTCAAATTTATTAATGAAAGAAAAAAACAATTATTTACAAGCTAGAGAAATTTGTGATTAAAGGACAAAACAAACAAGAATGATCTTGAGTGTAAGTATATCTTTTTGTATGAATACAATAAAATACGAGCTATAAAGGTAAGTGCCATTGTTGTATAAGTACTTAACAAAGGACGAGAAAGAAAAAAAGAAGATCTCTGGGGGGAAATAGATAGAAGAAAAGATGGACACAAGAATCATATAAAGCAACCGTTAGTAGAAGAAGTCAACATAGAGATATTCCCTTAGAAGTAACTTCATACAAAATCACAACCTAGGAAGAGATTTTTGATAGCCACTCTATCGTAAACGTAAAAAAACCAAAACATATAAATAAAATTTCGAAGTTTTTATCAAAATGTAATAAAACAATTTTGAAGTCATATTTAAATCGATAAGAATGTACTTCAGGATACCGGAGTGGATGTCACCAATTCTTTGTTTATTCATGTTTATGTTAAACATAACATTTTTTTACAATCATATTATTGTATCAAAGGTTGCATCCAATTTTCTTATGTGGTTGTTTACTCTTTAGGTTTGTCATGATTATATAAACAAATGCTTAGTAACAGAGAAAAACCATAAGACTAAGAACTTCTTCATCGCCTGTTTCTTACCAAGTTTCTAAACAATAAAAAAATTAAAAAGTAAGAGAGAAGAGGAGAGAGTAAGAACGATTCTTGATTGAGAGGTTGGAGGATCTCTGACACATTTTTTTTAGAAACTCATTTCACAAATGAAGAAATGTGATTGTGGAATCTGAGAGGTTTTTTAATTTTTTTTTGCTGTTTTGACAAGTCTTAACTTCCCTTTTGAAAGAGAAGGATAATACATGTAAAAATTATTTTTTGGACTTTTCGTATTCAATGCATTCATATCATTAAATTCGATTATTATTTATTTGCGATTGCATAAGTAAATTTGTTTATTTTAGTTCCGGATAAAAGAAAATATTGGGGATAATTTGTTCGGCTGTAGCTGTAAAATAATTGCTGTAAATTTTTTTGCTGTAAGTGTTTTGGCTGTAGCTGTATACTTTTCTTGCTGCAGATTTTTTTGATGTAGATTTAGAAGCTGTAGCTGTAACTATTAAAAATATATATATATGATTGGTAAGTATACAATATTCGTTGTAGTTTTAATTAAATTAGTTGATGCATATAAAAATTGTTATAATTTAGAAATTTATTACTACTTTTAACATATAAAATAAATCCAACAAAAACCTTAAGTAAATAAAAAATTAACGTGTAAAATTATGTTATTTTCAATGCAATAAATAATAAAACTTTAAATTAGTTATAAATGGACATAATTTACATAAAAAAAATTAGAAGTGTCATTCTAAAATTAAATACTTACAGTAAATATATCTAAAATATAAAAAATACATGAGTGATTGAAAAAAAAATTCATAATAAATTTAATTTCACCTATACCATAGATTCATTTCAATCTTATTTTGGGATCCTTCTATATATATATTTTCGATATCTTTTATGATTTTTTAACTAAACAAACATAATAAAAAAAGTCTAAAGTTTTGTTTTCAAAATTATTAAATATTTGTGTGATTTCTTAAACACGTACAAAAACACTTACAGCTCAATATATAGGGCTGTAGGATTTTATATGTAATAGGCAACAAAAGTGTTTTAAAAACAACTTGGGATGTAACTTAGAAAACTAAAGCTAAAGCATGAATGGTTAAAAAAGTTGTAGATTATGATTTGAAGAATTA
Organism: Draba incana; assembly: GCA_963576765.1. NCBI lineage: Eukaryota > Viridiplantae > Streptophyta > Magnoliopsida > Brassicales > Brassicaceae > Draba > Draba incana. The sequence goes on from OY755205.1 coordinate 34,650,381, forward strand.
AAGCTACATCATGATTGGTAAACAAATAATACTTTAGAAAAAATTAAAACTGTAGACAACAATTAAAGCCCAACCAATCACCCCCATTGTTTCCGAAAATTTCTTATGGGCCGGTTATGGTAGAATAATTAATATCCCTATTTTTGGGCCGTAATATTCTTATAGAATATTAACTATCTACGTTAAAAATAAACTAACCTTAATTTAGTTTGAACGTATTCATTATAAATATGTGTTAGGTTACATTGTTGTATTCATTATAAACACGTAATGTACAACTCCTGTATGTAAAAATCTTCTTCTTATTTGAGTTTAGCAGAATTATCCTCCGTATATAATTCATCCACAATAGTCAATTGTAATATTTATGTAGAAATTCTGCAAATTTGGTTTCGCCCAAGGAGGAGTGGTCATAGAGCCCTAAATTTGTTATTATGTGATGAAGATGTTAGTTGCAAAGTAGTTTTTGTTCTTTGATTTAAATAATTTTGTTTTGCTTTATATATCTTAGCCGTTCTATTTTTCTTTTTTTGTAAGGTAAAAAAATATATGCATCTATACAAGGTGTAACATTCGACAAATTTAGAGAGCATATGCACGTGATCTATGGCTTAATTTAACAGGATTCTACCTTGATAGTTTTGATAATTTGGGTCTTCCATTTGTTCATAAAGAGAAAATAACCTTCTTGAATTGGACCAAAATACATTTATTGGTTTGTCTACGTGAATTTAATTTTTGTGATTTTGTTGATTATCGATCAATTCTTAATGAATCATACGGTGACGATAATTTAGAAGGTAAGTATATAACCTACAGAAAAGTGAGCTAATCCAAATTGTGTATATATAGTGGTTGTAATATTCGGTTTAATCCTATTTGATTACAAATCAGAAATCTGATATTAGGTTTATATCGTTGTTTAAGCGTTCGTCTACACACATTCGGTGTATTCGATCGTTTTCATAGTCTTTTCATTATTGTTTTAGAATCAAACATGTCTCAAGGCTTGAAGGATTCTCCATTGTCTCCAAAATCTTTTGTACCAACTGGATTAAAAATACCACAACTTTAGATCACTAGAGCTGAACGTTCCAAACATTGCGACCATTTTTTGAAGAAGATATGTGTTATTCCATGATTTAGCTTATGAGCAATCAACAAATTAGTTCCATATTTTAATTCATTCTCATTTTAGTTTCTTAAAAAGTACCATAAGGCATGCATGGTACATGAGAAGGTTGTTGAGAAGAGGAAACGATTCCCAGATGAGGCTCAACACCTTGAGTTTGAAGAATATGCCATTGAATTGAATCTTAGGCGTCTAGAGTCTCCTTATATGAAGTGGCAAGAGCTTGGATTTGATAGGATAACACCAATTCCCAGAATTATTAAGGACCTAATTGTAGTTTATGAGGCCAACGATGATGATTTTGTTGCTCCTACAGTTAGGATTATGTTTTGTTGAGTTTTGAGGTGTTGTCGTGATTGTACTGTTGTTACAATTGTTATCATTATGGATCTTGCAAATTTATGTATGATTCAAATTATGAATTTCTATAATAATCTAATTTCTCTCGGGCTCTTATGAATGTAGGTAAATCTCCTCAAGTCCTATATATATTAGTTAAATCTTATAAAATTATAGATAATGTAAAATAAACATAAGTCTTGGTGATAATTTCTTTTGGGATAAATTCTATTTTAAATTTTGTAAATATTTTATTCTTATGCTTTCGTTTTTTAAGAAATATTTATTTAAATGTATTATCCGTATATATCTCCTTCTAATTGTGTATATATAGTGGTTGTAATATTGTGGTATTACTTATTGTATTTTCGTCAGTATCATGTCTCTTATATTCAATATATATACCCACTACAAGAAAACAGCGCGATTCCTACAGAAATATCCGTCGGAAGTCTGTCGGAATAAGAGTTTTCCAATAGATTTCCGACGGATATGTCTGTCGTTTCTATCTTGTCGGAAATGGAAATTCTGTCGGAAAGCTGTCGGAAATTTCCGACAGTTTTCCGACGGCAGTATTTCCGACGGACTTCCGACGTCTTGCCGGACTCCGGCAGTCTGTCGGAATTCCGTCGGAAATACTGCCGTCGGAAAGCTGTCGGAAACAAAACCGACAGCTTTCCGATGGGTTTCGACTACTAGTAAACCGACAGACTTCCGACGTCATTATTTTCGACATATTTCCGACGGATTTATTTTCGACAGCTTTCCGACGGATAAATTTCCGACGGATTTCCGACGTATTCGTAGAAATAATTAAATAATAATAAATTAAATAATAATTAATTTAATATAAATTTAAAATTTAAAATTTGAATTATTTAAATTAAAATTAAATTAAAAGTAGAAATTAAAATAAAATTAAAAGTAGAAATAAAAAGTAATATTGTTTTACAAAACGTTAATAATAAAAATCTAAGTGGTGGGCCCCGGCGGAAAATCCGGGTTGCGCCCCAAGTACGCCATCATCCGTTGCATCATCTCCCTGTCCTGGTCCCGCTCGGCTCTCTCCTTCACCCGCTCGGCTTCTAGGGCGGCTTGTGCATCTCGTATCTCTTGGACCGTCGTCTTCAAACCTTCAATTTCGACGTCCTTTTCCTTCATCTGGGCTCTCAGGTCGGATGTCTCGCTGTAGTAACAAGAAGACTCCGATGATCCCGCATCGTCGGGAAGACCATAAAGCCGCCCTTTGCTCTGCGGAGCAACCTGCGGAACAAATTAAATTGTAAATGAAAAAGACTTGAAAACTAATTTAAATTTTACATACCTTTAAGACGAATTGGTTGATGATGTCGTCCGGGGCTTGGGTGAGGGGAGGGGTTCCTTCGACGTCTGGCTGAGAGAGAATATACTCCTCTTCCATTCTTTGGACGCTCTCCTGAATCTCCCGAGCTACCTGATCCTGGACAACACCATTCTTGTCGGTGTGTGTCGCTAGCAGAAGTTCCAAGTTGTTGGGATCCCGACCCAACTCCTTAGCCTGCAGTTGTTAGATATTTATTTAATAATATAAATGTATATAAAAAAAATTTAATAAAAATCAAGACGTTCAATGAAAAACTTACCATATCCCTAGCCTTTGTCTTCTTGCTGGTAGCTCCAAGGTTGTGGGTGGCAGGTCCCTTGCCGTTGCGCTGGCTGTTCCGGTTGCTAGAGTGATATGTAGAGCTCTCCTTGGTCGCCTCTAGTTGCCAATAGGCGATGAACCCGTTCCACAACTCCGCCTTTTCCACCATCTCCTTTGGCACCTGACCGTGTAGCCACTTATCCTTCCACTCGAACACCTTCTTCGAGTAGTGCACTGCTGCATAAGAGTCGAATTCTCTCCTAACCAGAGCGGTCATGTGTGGGTCCCACCTAAATTCTTGCTGCAAATACAAAAATTAAATATAAATAATAATAATTTAAATGAAAGTAAAAATTGTGAAAAGATGACTTACCGCAAATTGGCGAAACCACATATCTTGATCCTCTAGTGGCATGGCGGTGTACGTCGCATAAGGACGGCTGAGCATAGAGTTTTCCATCTTGTTCAGGGACTTCGAAATCCCGCTGCGAGAATCACCAAACCTACGGGAAAAAATGCAACATTAGTCGCAATTAAATTAAATTTGTTAAAAAAAAACAGAAATGAAACAAAAAACTTACCATCTGTCTCTACCGAGCTGGTCTGGATGGAGTCTAGTCAACCTCTCTCGTCCAGGAAGACACATGAAGTCCTCGACGCTAATCTGCGACGGTGCTGTGGTGGCTGCTGGTGTCACCGGCGTCTCTACAGGTATAGACGACGGTGTAGGTGTAGACGTCGAATTCGAATGAGCTCTACTCACACGACAACGACGATGTTGGCCGCTGCCAGATGCAGTGGCGAAACCACCGTAATCCCTAGATTTATATGATAATATAATTTAAATATATGAAAAATCTATAATTATAAAAATATAATGGTTTAAAAAAACATTGCTTTAAATTTCCAAAATTCTCAAATTTAAATTTCCAAAATTGTAAAATTTAAAATTCTGTGGTGGAATTTAAAATTTAAATTTCCAAAATTCTAAAATTTAAAATTTAAAGTTTTATAAGGTTTTTAAATAGTGTTATAAGGTTTTTGTAAAGTTTTATAAGGTTTTTAAATAGTTTTATAAGGTTTTTAAAAATTTTTATAAGGTTTTGTAAACAATCTTATAAACCTTTTAAAAACTTTCCTAAATCTAATTGTTTAAAATTCTTTAAAATATAGATATAAATTCAAAAATTAAGTCATTATCTTTAAATTTACAATTATTTCGATATTCTAAAATTCTTAAGTAATTGTTACATAATTTAAAATTCTAAAAAATTAAAATTCTAAAATTTTAAATTAATCGTTATAATTGTTTAAAAATTAGTAAAACTTGCTAACAATATTCTAAAAAATTATGGAAAAAATAATTTCCCTAAATCAATTTCTCTAAATCAATTTCCCTCATTTTTCCTAATCATAAATCTAATTTTTCATAACAATTTAAAAACCCTAACAATTTCATAACAATTTAAAAACCCTAACAATTTAGTAAAAATTAGTAAAATACTAACAATTTACTAACAATTTCATAAAATTAGTAATAATTTCCAAATTTCATTTTATAAAATACTAACAATTTCCAAACCCTAATCCTAATCCTAAATCTAGCAAAAATCAATTCACAAACTCATTTATATAAAATCTAACCAAAATCAACATGAAACTTGAGGATACTTACAAATGAGAAGGAAGATCTGCCATGGGTAATCCGGCGAGGAGGAGACGGTGGCGAATTCCGGCGAGGAGGAGGGGATTCTCGGTGGCGGCTAAGGGGAGAGGAGGAGGCGGTTGGGGCGAGTTTCGGAGGAGGAGAAGCTCGGAGGCGGAGAGGATAGGCGGAAGGGCGATTCCGGCGAGGAGGAGGAGATTAATCGGTGAATTCCGGCGAGGAGGAGCGGTGGTGGCGATTTAAGAAATGATTTCAACCCGTGGAGAAGAAGAAGAAGAAGAGTCGGTTCTGTTATTAAATTAGAATTTCCGACGGAATTAAATCTGTCGGAAATCCGTCGGAAATTCTAATTTAATAATTTTCATTTCGCGATATTTATTTTTCATTTCGCGGGTTAAATTTGGCACATCCGTCGGAAATCCGTCGGAAATACAAATATATTTCCGACAGATTTCCGACGGAATTGTGGTTTTAGGGTATGAGAAATTTAAGAAATGTTTTTTTGTTGTTTTAGGGTTAAGGAATTGAAGAAATTGAAGAAATGTTTATTAAATTTAAGAAATTTAAGCAATGTTTATTAAAATTAATAAATTTAAGAAATGTTTATTAAATTTAAGAAATGTTTTTTTTTGTAAATTTAAGCATTGTATATTTTTAAACAATATATAGCAAAATAAGAATTTTAAACCAAAATGCTTATTTTGGAAAAATTGTTAGCATTTTGTACATATTTTTACCTGAAATCTCCAATTCCGTCGGAAATCTGTCGGAAATATATACGTTTTTCCGACAGATTTCCGACAGATTTGGGGTTTTAAGCTTGTTTAGGATCCGTTTTCGTAGTTACAAGTTAATAGCATGGTTGGAGGAATATTTGGAAGATAAAATACTTGATAATGGTCATTGTTACTTTCAAATTCTAAACATGTAGTATTTTCCGTAAACATCTATTGTTTTGTATATGTAACTGTATGAAACGCTTTTGGTTGAAACATGACAAAATCGCAAAACATGTTCGGTATAACATCGAGAATGTTATTTACTCAATTATCTTTCACTTTAGTTGTCAGAATTGTATGCCGAGACTTTGTCTTCTCAAAATTCAGGAATTTGGCCTCAATACCCTAAATCTGTCGGAAATCAGTCGAAAAAATATATATATTTCCGACTGATTTCCGACAGATGTAAGGGTAACACGTGTCGACTTTTAAGGTTAGCATGCTATGGATATATATTTCCGACAGATTTCCGACGGATAAAATAAAAAAAAAGTTTATTTATATAAAAATGATATATCTGTCGGAAATCTGTCGGAAATATATATATATTTCCGACAGATTTCCGACAGATTTAGGGTTTTGAGGCCAAATTCCTTAATTTTGAGAAGACAAAGTCTCGGCATACAATCCTGACAACTAAAGTGAAAGATAATTGAGTAAATAACATTCTCGATGTTATACCGAACATGTTTTTCGATTTTGTCATGTTTCAACCAAAAGCCTTTCATACAGTTACATATACAAAACAGTGGATGTTTACGGAAAATACTAAATGTTTAGAATTTGAAAGTAACAATGACCATTATCAAGTATTTTATCTTCCAAATATTGCTTCAACCATACTATTAACTTGTAACTACGAAAACGGATCATAAACAATCTTAAAACCCCAAATCTGTCGGAAATCTGTCGGAAATATATATATTTCCGACAGATTTCCGACGGATAAAATAAAAAAGCTTATTTATATAAAAATGATTAACTGTCGGAAATCTGTCGGAAATATATATATGTTTCCGACAGATATATCATTTTTAAAAAATATATATATATATATAAATCATTTTATATCAAATATATATATATTAATAAATATACAGATGAGTCGAAATTATATATATATATCATTTTAAAAAAATATATATATATATATATATATATATAAATTATCCAACTTCTTCGTCATCAACTTCTTCTTCTTCTTCATCAAATCCTTCCGAAGGAATTGTGTCTTCGTCTTCATCAAATTCTCCAACTTCTTCTTCTGATTCTGAATGTACGATATTATCACCAAATTCAGTGAAATCAACAAAAAGGTCCACCGCTGAAGAATGATCAACTGGAGCCATCGGAGTAATTCTAGTTGGTTGCATAGCATCTTGCTCAGCAACTCCATATAGTCTCCCTCTTGGATTAATTGGAGTCACTGTAATCCAAGGATCTCCTCGATGTGTTACCCTAGGATAAGAAATGTAGCATACCTGAAACAAACATATTTAGTTTAAGCAATTACAATATCATTATTTATCTATAAGGCACGTATTATAAAATTTTAAAATCAAACCTGGTCTGCCTGTGATGCTAGGATGAATGAGTCATACTTTTGCAGTCTCCTACAAGAATTTACTGAAGTGACGCCAAATTGGCTCACCTGGACACCTTCTGGATATGACGGATCATACCACTCACACAAGAAAACAATGCACCTCATGCCCAACATTCCTGGATACCGCACTTGCAATATTTCTTTCAGAATCCTGTAGTAGACTACATCACCAGTTGTAGCTGAAATACCGTAATATGCAGTTGCCCTCGGCCTTTCTTCATGAATCCTAAATGCAAATCCCCTAGTGCAATACCGAGCGTATGAAGTTGCTTCAAAGCTTGGGCCTGAAACTATCTCTTGTAACCATGTCGGAAACCTTTCTCCATTCTTCATTCCTTCAGAAACCTGAGATAATAATTTAGACAAATTAATAAACAAACATTTAATTAAGTAATAATTAATTCAGTAATTTTAAGAAATGTAAGCGTTTTTTTAAAACTTACGTAATATTGCAGCCAATTTGGAAACTCGTTTTCCTTAGATTCTCCAAGTTCGTCTTCTGTCATTTCTGGATAATAGCGACGTATTGATGCAATGTAAATCCTGAAAGCAAACAAAAAATATATAACATATGAAACCTATATATTACTTAGGTATTAAAAACAAGATGTATTTAAATAAGTTCTGTTTTTACCTTTCGTACTCCGCCATCTCCTCACAATTCGTTAGGATATACATATGTAAGTGACTCCACTCTGCTTGTGATAGGAAGCGTCTCTTCCCTCTCCCAATCACTCGGCCAACTTGCGAAAACATCTCAGGGACAATCGCGGCATATGTGACTCTCTCACCTTTATCATCATAACGAGCAGGACGTCTACTCTTCGTACTAACTTCCCGCGGAAAGTAATATTCCGCAAACTGTGATGATTCTTCATTGATACTCTGTGCGACAATAGAACCTTCAACTCGAGCCAAATTTTTGACCTTCTTCTTTAGATGGAACATGTACCGCTCGAAAGGATACATCCAACGAAATTGAACGGGACCACCTAGTTCAGCTTCGCGGGGGAGGTGTAGGGTAAGATGTTCCATAACATCAAAAAAAGACGGCGGAAAGATCTTCTCAAGATTGTAAAGGATCACTGGTATATTGGCATCTAAATTGCGGATCCCCTCAACTGTAAGTGTCCTCGTGCATAAATCCCTAAAGAAAGCACCAACTGCTGCAATAGCTTCGTGGACAGTTTGAGGAAGGAGATGGGTAAAAGCAAATGGAAGAAGCCTCTGCATCAGTACATGACAATCATGACTCTTCAGTCCCAAACACTTTAGGTATCGCGAGTCTACGCAGTTACCCAGATTAGCTGCATATCCATCAGTGAATTTAACTTCGTGTTCAATCCACCGGAAAAATTCTCTTATCTTTTGTATTTGCAATCGGTACGGAGGAAAAGGATATGTACCATCGGGAATACGATCAAGATAAGCACGGTAGCAAATCTTTGAAACATCCATCCTAGACTTCACATTGTCTTTTGTCTTTCCCGAGATGTTTAACACCGTATTCATGATGTTGTCAAAGAAGTTCTTTTCAATATGCATCACATCGAGGTTGTGCCTTAATAAATGATCCTTCTAATACGGCAAATCCCAAAATATACTCTTCTTATGCCAGTTGTGAGCTCCTCCTACACCACAAAGCGGTTCATGCCCATTACCCCCACAATCAGGAGTCCTCTCAGCACCAAAATCTCTCAACTGCTCCAATATAGTACGACCGTCTATCTCATCAATTGGAGCATCAAACACTTGTTTATTTTTCTTAAATAATCTTTTAGACCGACGATAGGGATGGCCGTCCGGTAGAAATCTTCTATGGCAATCAAACCAACATGGCTTTCTTCCATTCCTCAATAGGAAAGCGTCAGTGTTGTCTTGGCAAAACGGGCACGATAATGTTCCATGAGTAGTCCATCCAGATAGCATACCATATGCTGGGAAATCGCTAATAGTCCACATAAGGACCGCACGCATCAGAAAATTCTGCTTCCGTGAAACATCAAATGCTTCGACACCGTGACTCCATAGCATTTGTAACTCATAAATCAATGGCTGGAGGAATACATCAAGTGATCTCTTCGGATGCTCAGGGCCGGGAATAAGAACAGAGAGGAATAAAAACTCTCGACGCATGCACATACCAGGGGGCAAATTATACGGTGTTACGATTACGGGCCACAAAGAATACTGCCTTCCATGCTTCCCAAATGGATTGAAACCATCCGTACTTAACCCGAGGTACACATTTCTTGACTCGACGCAAAATCCGGATACAACATTTGAAAATGTTTCCACGCTTTTGCATCTGAAGGATGTGTAATCTCTCCATCTTAACGATGCTCTGCCTGCCATCTCATTTGTTCTGCCGTTCGCACAGATTGATATAACCTCTTTAACCTCGCTGTCAATGGTAAGTACCACATACGTTTATATGGAATTGGAACTCTCCCACCAGTTTCCTGATACCGCGGTTTACGACAAAATTTACATCTTCTCCGGTCTTCGTCTTCTCTCCAATATAGCATACAGTTGTCGATGCATACATCTATCACCTGATACGGCATACCAAGACCAGCTACAAGTTTCTGTATCTCGTAGTATGATGCAGGTGCCTGATTATCTTCAGGCAAAATATCTTTCACAAAATCTGCTATCGCATCAACACACTCTTCCGCCAAATTGAAGTCTGTCTTAAGGGTCATCAGTCTACTAGCAGTTGATAAAGGGGAATGTCCGTCTCTACACCCATCATATAATGGTTGCTTCCCTGCGTCTAACATATCAAAAAATCTTCTAGCTTCTTCATTTGGTTCTTCTAGTCTATCCTCCCTTATTACGATCGATGGCAAATTCTCTCTAAACGCATCATGAACCATCTCAGCGGTACCTACACCAAAATCTACTTCCGTTCTATGTTCGCCTAAGCTATCCGTTCTATGTTCACCTAAGTTATCCATTCTATGTTCGCCTAAGCTATCCGCAACATATGGTGCACTGCTACTACTAGCACCATCATTATTAGTTTCTCCATGAAAAAACCAAATTTTGTATCCCGGCATAAAACCAACGGTATACAAGTGATGCCAAACTTGTTCTACATTAACATTACGAGAATTGCAACAATTTAAACATGGACATTTTATCACCTTTCGATTCCCGACAACCGCCATGAACTCGCATATACCTCGTGCATAACTTGGATTTAATGTATTCGACTCCGGATCATACATCTCTTCATCCATCCACGATCTGTAATATCTAGAAGATGACATCTCACTCTCTTAACGATTTTTTTCTAACAAATATTTGGTTGGAAGTTGTTGTTGTTTTGTGAGTGAATGAAGATGTGTGGAATCATATATATAAATACGCTGACCGTCGGAAATCTGTCGGCAAAGCGTCGGAAAAACAACGGATATAATAACAGCTAGATAACGGTTATATAACGGCTATTTTTCCGACAGATTTCCGACAGACTAGTTGGGAGTCTGTCGGAAATCTGTCGGAAATTGATATTTTCCGATGTTTTTCCGACAACTGACCGGAATCTCCTCCGGCGTCGGCAACGGCTAGTTACACGGTCCAATAATCCGACCGATTTCCGACGGTCTGTGGTCCGTCGGAAATAATTCCGACAGATTTCCGACGGAATTGAAAAATTTCTATTCCGTCGGAAATCGGTCGGATTACCGTCGGAAAATTTCCGTCGGATTTGCGGCTGTTTTCTGGTAGTGACCCTTTAATACACATTTTTATTCTGTAGCCTCTTTGAATCTATACTCGCAATGTTGGCGTATCGTTGTTAAGATATTGAGAATCTCTACCAGTTATCCTAGGTGTGATAGTCTTTACGACATGATCTTTATCGACGGCGAGTAACTATTAAATATTATAAAGAGATATGTTGTTGGATGCGGTAATTGTTATATTGATGATATAATGTGTCTTTATCGTTGTCTATGCTATATTAATGATAATTTTATGTTTAGGGGAGCAAGATAAGAGGTATTTTCCCTAAGGATCATTTTCATGCTGTTAATCCCACCATCGGTGAAGGGTCTTGGATCCATATTGTTAATTTTGATCTTAAACCTATTGTTGGTTGTTCAAGTACAACGTTTGGAAACTATAAAATATAAATCGTCCTAAGAACTCTTAATTCACGTTAGCCCCTAAGAATAATTTTTATGTGTTTGCTGATTTTTGTACTATACGTGCTGGGTGCTATGATCATGGAGACTACGTTGGTATGATTAGTTTCTTGGTTAAAATCTAATTAGTTTTAATGTGTTCGTATTGTTTTATGTAATAACTAAATAGATCTGTGTTGTTTGCAAATATCTATTTGGTTCTATAGAGAGTGTTCATGGTTTTCTAGACCGTCATTCACTTGAATATCCTAAGAGAGGACGATATGTTCATGTTATACTCAGAGACGAAAAGTAAGGTTGCTATCATCAGTTTATTTTTTAATATTATGGATTATGTATTTGTATTTTATTTGTTGTTCTCTGAACTACAGTGATTGTCGTATCCGTGTTCGGTTGTGCGAAGATTATATTTCAACGTTTTACGACTTGTATACAAATGCTCAAGGTTCTAAGGTCGTATGTGTGATCAGATTTGGTCTCATTTACAAATATGAAGGTCGTATATAAAGAATTTATTATCTACATGTTATATATTTGATCGTGCTCTGACTATTATGAAACTTTTGATGGTAGGTATATGGGGTGTATCGAGAACAACGGACTTCACAATTATTGAAATCAACCCTTTTTCCCTGAAGTCTATGTTTGGAAAAATGCAATCCGAAATAGATTAGAAATTACCGTGTAGAAATATCCATATATTTATAAACTTGGTTGGATTTTATGAATTGCTCTTTTTTCTCAAACTATTTAATATTTAGAAATTTTTATTATTATTAGTTTTATCATCTAGACCTTATGAATTCTTTTATGTAGCTTTAAATCAAATAAAATTTCATTTTGCTTATTGATTTTTAACTATGAAAAATTAATAAAATCCGTCTAAGATCCACTCTGATCTACGATGTACTTATTAAAAAAATTTGTTATGCATGGGGACTCAAATATAACGGTAATTAACTAAACATCGTATTATAACCGTCTATGTATTTATCTTTCATGAATATTAAAAATTTTATAGCTAAAATTCATATACAAAAATAAATAACGCATTTTATAAGGTAGGTATCCATATCTTATGTTATTGTATGAGTATATATTTGTTATATTTATGTAATTATCTTAAGGCGAACATAAATATTTCTATGTACCGAAATGAGAATATTATTAATATATGTGATAAATATGTTTTATGATAGTTATCTAATTTGATTAAATTTAAAAAGGTAAATTGTCGAAAACTATTTTATACAATTTTTGCATTGATTCGTTTCGTTCGTTTTAAGGCAATAACTTGGAAAATTCCATTTAACTATATTCTATTGAATATTATGTGTATCTAGGTATCTTGTGTAGCCATAATTATTATAGATGTATATATAGACGTTTAGTGTGGTGCAAAATATATCTCATCAATCCGTTTGCCATGTTGCCTCTTTGTAATGTTAGTGGTGGGTTTGATGATGATACTTATGGTAGGTTTATAACTTATTCATTTATCATAATTTAACTACTCATGAAATGATTATTCATAACTTTTGAGCTAATGTTACTGTTGTTTTGTATTTATAATCATGTGATTTGGTTCACAAGGGCAGTTTATCGAGTTCGGATTGTGTTGTTCTTACGTATCATTTACCCATCCCTAAGATAATCATCTATTTAGATTGTGGTCTTATTGGTCAGACAATTCCAAAACACTCAGTTTCAGTTTTGGTTGAAACATAATCAACTTTGTGAAACCTCCATGTCCCTTACTTATTTTCAATTTTCTTCGAAATTTATTTGGGGTCGGGTAAATTTTATGTGGAATAGAAGACGTGTGATAATTAATAATACTAGGTTGGTTTATGTCCCTCCGACTATTGGTGAAACTTATTATCTCCGTAATTTACTTCTCAGTATCAAGGGACCCACGTCTTTCGAAGACATCTGAACCGTACGCGGAATTACGTATCCTACTTTTAAATATGCATGTATCGCATTAGGAGTGGTAAACGATCCGGATGAGTATGCCTATGCAAATGTTCAAGCTTCGTACTTACCTTCTGAAGGCGCAATAAGTCTTCTACTAGCCATTCTAAGAGGAATTCTCGAGCCTCATGAGTATGATAGGATCTTAGCTCTTGCACGTGATCTATTGGCATAATATATTTTTCATTGTTATTTTTTTTGTTGGGGTTTTATAGTTTTATTTTAATTATTATATATATATTGGTTATCCATTTATTATATTATAAAAAGGAATATATTTGGTGATCCGAGATAAAAAAAATTTTGGTTTTCCCATATTATATATTCAAATATGTACTTTCAAATATCTTTACAAAAATAAAATAAATTTATTTCAGATTGGATTATGATTTATCTCAATGATTTTTTTTCGCAAGAAGTGAGATAAAGTTATATCTTAAAAATATCATAAATTTATAATGAAGTTCATCCCGCGCGTGGCGCGGGACTTTCCTAGTTAATATTAGTAAATTAGAACTAAAATAGTAACAAGGCTTCTCACAAATTAAAACAGACATTGGAGTTACTAAGACATGTCAAAAAAAAAAGTTACGAAAAAAAAATTAAATAAAAATATCATATCTTTATATGAAAATAAAACTACAAAACACAAAAAAAAAACAATATGTATTGAATAAAACTTACTTAAGTTACAATTTTTTATAAGTTAAGCAACAAATTATATAAAAAATAACATCCGTTAGAAGTAAACATAATATTTTAAGTCGGAATCTAATATCAAATAACTACAAAAATCAAACATAAAGGAATAATGAAAAACTAAAAATAATAATATTTAAATAAATGGAAATCAGGAAAAAAAATCTATCAATCTACTAATAACCAAAACAAAAAGGGTTTTCTGCAAAAAAACCATTAAAATCACCAAAATTTGCAAGAATACCACTGAGGTAAATAAAATGCAGGTCAACTATACCAACTCTGGTCAACCCGCAATATAGCCATTTGTTGTATTGATGACGTGGCAAAACATGACGGGAGAAGAAGAATGTAACGTCGCGTAAAACGCAACGTTTTTGTGTTTGAAAAACGGCAAGATGTGTTAAATAACATGTCGTTTTTCGTCTAAAAACGACATGAAGAGAATTTTTTTTTTTTTTTGAAAATGGTAAGTGTCAAATATTGTGAAGAAATTAGGTTTAGGGATTCTTAGGAATTTCGGAGTGAAATCGAATTGTGATGAGCGAAAATGAGTTGAGGAAAGAGTTTAGGGGATCGTATTTGGGTTTCTGAGTGAGTATTTCATTTCGATTTTTATTTTGAGTGAGCTAGGAATTTGAAATTAGGTTTGTTCGAATATCAGGATTCTGGAAATCCGAAATTGATTCGGGTAGTGAAATAGAGTTGGGAATACACTTTGGGGTTTCTAACTGGGGAGTATAAGCGATGATTTTCTGAAGATTTGCAAAGTGAAATCGATTTATGGTTTTTTAAAATCGATTTGGGCAAGAAATATCTGGATTTTGGGTTTTGGGGTTTGGTGTCGGAAGAAGAATAAAGCTTGTTCTTCGAGCATCGGTTTTGCAGCAATGGAGAATGAACCGTCGAGGTATGTTGTTGTAAATTTGTAATTTTTTCAATTCAGTTGTTTAAAATTTGTTGAATTTTTTTTATGCAAAATTTGTTGAACTTTTCTTCCTTTTTTGCATTTTCGATTTATTCTTGTATGTTGGAGGATACTGGTCAAAGGATGATAGGTATTATGGTGGAGAGGTACGTCAAATAGGAAAAATGGCTAGTGATGGGTTTAGGCTTGTAACTGTCTACTCAGTGATAACGGAAATGCTAGGTTATGATGAGAACATGAGTAAAATGAGTTGGTTTCCACCACACACTCATATGAAAGAGGATATAGATGATGATGTTATTTTGAATAAGGTGGTGGCACATGCTGTTGCAACAGGAGCTATGACATTTTATGTAGTTAGGGAGGATGATCCCTATATTGGTAGGCGTAAAGCTATTGAGCTACGTATAGAGAAATAATTCTTAGATGATGAGAGTATTAGTTCATTCTCACATGGCAGTAGTAGTGGTGTTCAGAATGAAGAGACTGGTGAGGATGAGGATGGTGGTGAGGATGTCAATCAAGAGAATGATGAGGCAGATGAGCAAAATGGAGAGCAGAATGATGATGGCAATGAGGATGGTGGTGAGGATGTCAATGAAGAGAATGATGAGGCAGATGAGAAAAATGGAGAGCAGAATGATGATGGCAATGAGGATGGTGGTGAGGATGTCAATGAAGAGAATGATGATGGGAATGGTCAGTTTGTAGAGACGAGAGACACAAGTAGTGAGGATGAGAATGATCACACATCAGTTGTGGATGTGTCGTCTTACAAGAAATTTAAGTTGGGGCAGGAGTTCACATCAATCCCATCATTCAAGAAGGCGATTTTAAGATATGCAGTGAAGAAGAGATTTGACATAAAGTTTTACAAGTCAGATAGTAAAAGAGTGATATGTATTTGCTCAGAAAAGAAATGCCCTTGGAGGATTTCTGCTTCAATCAATAGCAGCAGTGTTAGAGTGGTTGTAAGATCGTTTCAGGAGGAGCATACTTGCACTTGGCAAGGTAAGGTCTCACTGTTGACTAATGCTCGCATTGCTGACCTTTACATAGATGAATTTAGGCTTGATCCAAACATCTCTGCCAGAAAGCTACAAAAGAAGCTTCAAAGACGGAACATTATGGTTTCAGAAACAATATGTGAGAGAACAAGACTTAGATGTCTTCAGACATTTGACCAGGAGCAAGCTGAGTCATTTGCAAGACTCTTTGACTATGTTGCCATTTTGAAGAAGACAAATCCTGGATCCACAGTGGAGTGTGAGGTTAAGCAAACTAAGTTCACTAGATTCTATGTGGCTTTTCATGCTCTGAAAGATGGCTGGAAGGCTGCTTCCCGTGATACCATTATTCGCCGGTACCTTTGAGCGCAATCTAAAAAAAAAAAAAAAAAGAGAATAAACTTCAAGTGATGAAGCGGAGCGAAAAAGAATCATTGAGAAACAAGGAAAAAGGTGGAGGCTAGAAGGAGGATTGTCTTGGCACTCAAGAATTTGAGAGGTGTGTCTTCGAATCTTTGATCAATACCCCTTAGATGAGACCGCCCGCTTAAACTGTTTAAGAGTCAACAATAGCGCTTTCGCACTTCTTTGAAACTGTGGTTCCAAGTAGAGTAAGTTGCTATGCTTATGGCAAAGTACATGTGTTTCTAGTCTTGATGGGTCTTTGTACTACATGGTCGTTGGAACGAGAGCCTATGCATCAGATATAAGCGGAAGAAGAGATTTCGCTTGAGTCTTTATTTGTTCTTGCTTGAGGACAAGCAAGGATTCAAGTCTGGGGGTATTTGATGTGTGGTCCAAATGGCCGGTTTTAACCGTGCTTTTCTATCCGATTTTTAGTCTTTTCACTAAGGCAAAGACCACTTTCTATCTGTTTTCCCTTCTTTTATGTTTTTATCAGGTTTTTATGCATTGGGATGAAAGAGGCGGATTCAAGTGAAGTTGTGGAGCTTTTCGAAGCAAAGTGAAGAATGCATCTGAGGAACGATTGATCCGAAGAATGGAGCGACCGCTCCAGAGCCAAAGTTGTCCGATGAGGAGTTTTCTTCGTCGGAGCGATCGATCCGACCTGTGGATCGATCGCTCCACCGCCGCAACTTGAATTTCCTTTTTTCTCCTTTTTCCTTTTTCTTAGGGTTTTGTAGCCCTATATAAACCCTTGCTCGTGCCATTAGAAGGCAGAGCGCCCCAGAGAGTATTTTTAAGGTTGTTTTTGATAGGGAGAAGATTCCTAACTCCCCTTTGTGGGAGAAGGATTTGGAACCCTAGTATCGTTATTTTGATTATGCAATTACCTTCTTCTACCTCTGTCTCTGCATGTTTATCTTTCTGATTTCCTATGCATGAGTAGTGCTTCCATTGGATTAAGGTTATTTGCGTTGGTTTGCATGTTTATTTGATGTTAGGTTGTTAGTTTTGAGATTATGTTTATGGATTCTTCATCATAGTTATGTTCAATGCTTAATTCTGATCTGATCACTTAGAATTATGATATTAGGTTGTTTCTAGACATGAGAGTGGTAGGAATAGCTAGATCTACTATTGATGAGCATAGCTTCTTTAGCCAACTAATCATTGATGTTATCGTGTTATGTGAACTTATCAAACCTGGTTGTTAATGCTTGCTTGGATCTTATTTATCGCATGAGAATGATAGATACTTAGGATTGCTTGCATAGAAAGTAGCACTATGAGAGTAGGTTCCTTTATATTCGTGTTTGAGTTCAAGAACGGTTCAATAATAAATCTCATAAAACCTAACGCTTTTATCATGAATATATGAATTAACAGACTCGCTATTTGGGAACTTAAAAGATATCATCAGACCAAGTCTCAATTATGGTCCAACAGTTGCTGAAGTACTTTAGACTTGGTCTCAATTATGGTCCAACTGTTGGACGATCTATCCACGTGGATATAATAAAAATAGTGTACATGCGGAGGTATATCCATGCATATGATGTGTATATTCAACAGGAAGGGAACTTGACTGAAAGATCTAACATGAAAATGCCACAAATGACTTATCGTAACAGAAACACAGAGATAAGCTAATGACTAATTGTAACTGAATCACAGGACGGCTTGCTGCCAATATTTAGCCGCGAAAACGAAAATTTTAAGTCAATTAGGGCCAAAATGATTTCCTTTAGCGGCTATATTGGACTATTTATCTCCAATGCTCTATTATATCTCTCCTTCTCTTTTATATCTCTCCTTCCACTTTCGTTCTCTTTGCCTTTCTCTCTATTATATCTCTCCTTTTCCAGCTTCGGTCTCTCTCCATTTCTCTCTCGTCTTCCCTACTCTTCTCCTACTCCCCAATTTCCGTCTTGCTCATTTCATGGACAAGATTTGTGAATCTGATCCATATTACAGTGACATGAAGCGAGAGAAGAAGAGGTTCAAGGAGGAAGAACAGTGGAGGTGTTATCTAGCCGATGGTTGTAATGGTATGGTTACAAGATGTCCCTGCGGTGGTCGAATCGTTCTGGAGCCTAAACCCTCCCCGGATCTGATGTGGCAACGAAGTACCTTATTTGCAGTGAGTTTGAGGTGAGCAATAATCCGACACCGTAGTTTTACATAGTTTTACCTAATCTTCAATCAAATTTGTTGTTTGATGGCATAAATATGTGATTTGTTGATATGTCTTCTTCTGTAGGATAATGACCTTCACGTTAAGAAACTGTGGGTTGAAGGTGTCGACGAGGAGCTACGCCTCCATGCCCATAGTATTGAGGAAGTGGAAAGGGAGACTGCGAAGCTGAAAGAGGAGGTGAAAAACAATGGTGAATTAATTGCTAAGCTTAATGCTCGATTGGAAAAGATATTTGGGTAACAATGGTGAAGGGATTTCAAAACAATGTTGTCGCTATGACTTATCTTTGGGAATAGTAATCATTAACCATATATTAAGTAGAATTAGTTAATGGTAACAAAATGAGATAATTTTTAAAATACAACAAATTCATAAAGTTTGCCTATATTAACTATAATAGTATAATTTAAATTGAATCGAAAAGGAGTTTTTATAATTTAACAATTGTCCTTTAAAGTGTTTTAAATTTTTATATTGATGGTTTTAATTCCTAAAAACATACCATTGGTAATTCCCAAAATTTATATATTTCTTAAATTAGTTTTATTGTTACATTTAAATATTCAAAAATTCAATAAAATCATTAAAATTAAATAAAATGTCATAAAATACCTAACATTCATTAAAATCCCTGAAATTCAAAATAATACATAATATTCAATAAAATCCCTAAAATTCATATCATACAAAAAATTCATTAAAACTCTAAATTTCCATAAAATCAAAATAAAATTCAATATAAAATAATTTGATTTAATTTAATTCCTAAAATTCTTTAAAATCACTAAATTTCCATAAAACATTAACATTCCCCAAAACCCATAAAATACAAGAAAAGACCTTACTTTTCCATAAAATAAATAAAATAAAATTAAATAACTAAAATTCAACATATTTACATATAATCCCTAAAATTCAATAAAATATCCAAATGACCATAAAATCTTAAACCATAAAATGACAAAAATTCCACAAAACATATAAATTTCCATAAAATCCCTAAAATTTCAAAACAATTTCCATAAAATCCCAAAATAAAAAATCATAAAATTTGCATAAAACCTCAAAAATTCCATAACATTACAAAATTTCCATAAAATCACAAAAATTCCATAAAATCACAAAAACTCAATAAAACCCCCAAAAATTCCAATAAACCACTAAATTTCAATGACATCCCTAAAATTCCAAAACAATATCCAAAAAATCCCTAATTTTGAATCCATCCCTACAATTGTCTAATTCAATAACAAATTCACATGAAAACCAATTCGAATTGTAACTATATCATTGAACACATCTACAAACATGAACACCCAAGCACATAAACGAAACTTACATTGGATCCATGGTATTAAGGGGATAAAAGAGTTGTGATGAGTGTATGGAGGGTGGGTCTCCTTATTCCGGCGGTAATGAGGCGATTTCCGGCGGTTGAGGCGAGTAGAGAGAGGATTCGCGGTGATATTTAGTAAAAATTTTGTGTTTTTTGCGTTAAGTGTCGGGAAGAAGAAGAGGTTGAATTTAAAGGGTTGGGCGTCGGATTTCCGACGGAATTCCGACGGCCCACATGGAAAATACCGAGGGAATTCCGACGGACTTCCCTATTTTCGTCAATAACAATGCGGTTGGGCGGCATTAGGTTAAACTGTCGGATTTCTCTCGGAATATTCAGAGAGATTTCCGACGGACTCCGATTTCAAATTGAATAAATTTCATTGTTATTAAATACAATACATAATAATCGTAGTCTGTCGGAATTCCCTCTGAATATTCCGACAGAATTCCGACGGTACACTAATTCAAATTGAATAAATTAAAAAATAATAAACTAAATTAAATAATAAGCGTAGTCTGTCGGAATTCCCTCGGAATATTCAGAGAGAATTCCGACGGACTCCGATTTCAAATTGAATAAATTTAAATGTTATGAAATACAATAAATAAAAACCGTAGTCTGTCGGAAATTTAACATAATTCATTCTAAATATATTTTAATTTAAACAATTTTCAATTACAACGTTAGTACATAAAAATATATACCGATTTAGGATTTTAAGCTTTTGACTTGTATCTAACTTTTTTTTTAAAATATATATATATATATATATATATATATATATATATATATATATATATATGTTTGGCTTTTACAATTTATTTTACCTCTTACATAAAACAATACAATTATCATATTCGGAATTAAATCCGTTAAAACGGCAAACGGTTTGTGCAAAATTCAGGGTGTTATCGGATTATTTAGGGACTCGCGCAATGTTGCCAATTATATGCAACATTGCCCGAGTCCCTAAATAATCCTACAAAGCCCGTAATTTTGTTATGAAATCATGAAATTAGTTGACAACACTTGGACATACCACCCCATAACTTCCACCCCTCGTCCCATTTCTCGATGTTTTAACCTTCCTAAAGATTTCGACAGAAACTTTAATTCCAAACAGCGGATTTAGCCTCATAATAAACTCTTAATGCCAGATCTGGACATGAGTACATTATAGGGCTAAATCTACCGTTTGGAATCAATGCACTATCGACATTTGAAATCAAGACCTCTTGTCTTTTTAAATTTTTTATCTATGGCTTTCGTGTTTTGCTACAATGGAAAACTGGCTCAACTTATATAGAACGTCTTGCCGTCGGATTTCCGTCGGAAATCCGTCACAAGCATCCGACATATAACCCCAAAATGTCACATCGGTTACCACGGACGCTATGGTAACCACTCAAACGTTGCCGACATCGGGATCCGTCGGAATTCCGACGGGATTTAATTAATTTTTTTTTAATTTTAACTAAAAACAATACAATACATAACACATACAAATATGACATTTAAAACTCAATTGAAAATATTACACATAACACCATTATCTGCATACACTCGGACAATGGGTAGTAGGAAATTATTAAACATTAAAGCATCAATACTCCTTAAATATTATTATAGGCTTAGACATAATTTCTTTATCATGGATGGGTCAGATGTTCATTCATCATCTGAGTCTTGGATAGTTTCATTTTCGTACCCTGTCGTTCCTTCATCTTCCTCATCCCCCGTAGATCCTTCTGTGGGTTGGTATTCAGTTACCATCGAATTAGTACCGATTATCTGTTTCATATATGAAATTAGTTAAGCATTTGCAGAAATATTTAGAAACGTAAAGCGTTTATACCTTAACAATGTTTCGCGCTGTAATGTTCAGGTACTTTGCATTCATGTCAAAACGGGCCACGGTCACATTCTTAAGGATGAGGACCGCACCTAAAGTTGTGTTCAGTTTGTACTCATCATTGTCGAAGATGTACTTGTGCATAGTTCCCTCGATTGTTCCTGAAGGATCTTTAAGGTTACCAGCATATCCCCCAGGTAATTGGGAGTCAAACTAGAAACCATAGCCACAATCTAATAATGGAATACAATATACTAGTCAACTTGATTGTATCTCATAAATGTTAATAAAAATCGGCAAAAACGTAAACCTTTTTGACTTTCAGAAAATAAAAACGCGGGGCATGAATGTCTGCTAGATGTGTCCAGAATGGTGTCCTCCGACTGTTATGGGAACCTACATGTATGGATGATTGATTAAGTATTTATCAACTACAATCATTATTGTAAAATTAAAATCGTTAATTATATTTATTTAAATAGACCTTCACGGATTATGTAGTCGATCGTGGAAGTCCACCGAGGACTACTAAAATCCTGGTCCTCCTGTGGTTGCTCATTAATTGCTTCCCGAATAAAATCTTGCGTTGGCCATGGTTGAGAACTTTCTCCTCGCGACACCATTGCATCATGAGCCCTCTTTCAAAACAGCCCTTTTCGTACGACTTGGCCTGGCCCGGGTATGACGTGCGTTTCATTCTGGGATTGTTGAGTTGGAAACAGTGAAATTGTCGGTTGAGCTTCAGTAACATTGAAGTTTTCGTAAGGTGGGCTTGAAGGAGGAAGAGTTCTGTTTGGAGGGTTTAGACTGGGGTCTCGGTTTTGCATATAGAACTCCCAAAGATCGTTGTTTGCCATTTGCACAAGTGATTATTTTTGTGTAATGTATGAATGTGGTGAAATTTTGTAATGAAGGAATGCAGAGGATATGGAAGGTAGCAGACCTAATAATAAATAGTGGATATTGTTAATACACATGATTAAACGAAGCAAAAGTTTGATAATGAATGAAAACATATGGATACCTGGTCTGCTTGAGATGCAAGGATAAATGGATCGTAATGCTGTAGTTTCCGGCTAGAATTAATCGAAATAACACCCAGAGGGTCAACTCAAACCCCCCGAACAGTGGATGGATCATACCAATCGCACAAAAACACAATGCACCGCAAGTCCAACATCCCTGGATAGTGGATTTCCAAGATTTCTTTTAAAATCACAAAGTACGTTATATCCCCAGATTGCGCAGAAATACCATTGTCCAAAGTTGCCCGTTGACGGCCTTCCTCACGGATCCTGAACGAATATCCCCTAGTGCAAAATTTGGGATATGAAGTCGCGGTGCTACGTAAACCATGGACAAACTCCACTAACCATGTTGGGATTGGTTCACCATTGGTTATTTTTCTTGAAACCTAAAAATGATATAACTATTACATAAGTAACATATGACCGTGAAAACCTGGAAAAGTCAGAATAAGACATTATATTATACTTACATAATATTTCAACCAGCCTTCGAATTCTTCATCTTTCAAAACAGCAAGTTCGGACTCTGTCATATCGGCATGGTAAGTTTGGGCTAGAGACATGTAGATATTGTAACATAACAGTCGTTAGTACGTAGAGTATGAAAAATAATTCCATAAAATTAGTATAATAAACAGTTGTTATATATACCTTTCGTACTCCAAAATTTTGTCACAATTTCTGAGGATATAAGTATGCAAATGTGTGACCTCTTGTGCTGATAGTTTGCGTTTCTTTCCTTTTCCACTTACTCGACCAACTTGGGAAAACAACTCAGGTACAACCACGGGATAAACTGCTTTCTCGCCTCTATCATCATGTCGGGCTGGATGTCGCGCCTTTGTACGAACTTCTGATGGAAAGTAATATTCGGCAAAGTGTGAGACTTCCTCATTTAGACTTTGTGCAACAATAGATCCTTCAACCTTGCTCAAATTTTTAACCTTTTTCTTCAAGTGGAACATGTAACGCTCAAACGAATACATCCATCGGTATTGGACAGGCCCTCCTAAGGCTGCTTCTCGTGGCAGGTGAATAGGCAGATGTTCCATAACGTCAAAAAGGAAGGTGGAAATATCTTCTCAAGATTACAAAGGAGAACCAGGATGTTGACGTCTAAGTTATGGATCCCGTGGACAGTAAGTGTTCGTGAACATAAATCCCTGAAGAAAGCCCCCACTCCTACAAAAAAATTTAAAACAATTTAGTAGATATATAGTACTATTAAATTTGTAAGAAAATAAAGGGAGTACAAAATATACCTCCAATCGCTTGGTAGATTGCTGGGGGAAGAAGATATGCAAATGCGAAAGGAAGAAGACGCTGCATCACGACATGACAGTCATGACTCTTCATTCCTACAAACTTCCCTTCCATCGCATCCACGCAATTACGAAGATTAGATGCGTAGCTGTCAGGAAATTTAACAAAATTTTTAATCCAATCCATAAATACTTCTCTCTTGCTACCGTCTAACCGGTACGCATGCATCGGTAATCTACCATCAGATGACACATGCAGAGATGCCCTCGAACAAATCAATGGCAGGTCTAATCTTGACTTCCATTTGTCTTTGGTCTTTCCTGGGACGTTTAAAATATTGTTCATGATGTTGTCAAAGAAATTCTTTTCGACATGCATAGCATCTACATTATGCCGCAGTAGATGGTCTTTCCAATATGGCAAATCCCAGAAAATACTTTTCTTGTGCCAATTATGATATTCCCCATAACCGTCAACCGGGTGGTGGCCATTACCTCCCACATTCAAGTGTTCGCTCTGCACCAAAATATCGCAACTGTTCCAATATGCTGCGACCATCTATCTCCGGAGGTGGACCATATAAGACTTGTACATTCTTCCTGAAATGTGTTTTAGATAGACGATATGGATGTTCTTTTGGTAGAAAACACCTATGGCAATCAAACCATGAAGTCTTCCTTCCATGATGCAATTGGAATGCTGTAGTATTGTCTTGGCAGTAAGGAAAAGCCAATCTTCCATGTGTTGTCCATCCGGATAACATACCGTATACCGGAAAATCGCTTATGGTCCACATAAAAACCGCACGCATGTTGAAGTTCTGCTGGACTGAAACATCGAATGCCTCCACACCATGCCCCCACAACATCTCCAACTCGTAAATCAATGGTTGGAGGAATATATCGAGTGACCGTTTAGGATGATGAGGACCGGGAACCAGAATTGAGAGAAACAGGAACTCTCGCCGCATGCACATAGATGGGGGCAAATTGTAAGGTGTTACGATGACCGGCCACAATGAATATTGTCGTCTGTGCTTTCCAAAGGGGTTGAAACCATCAGTGGATAAGCCGATGTATACATTCCGGCGTTCGTATGCAAAATCTGGATATACAGATTGAAAGTGTTTCCATGCTTCCGCGTCAGAAGGATGCGTAATATCTCCAGCTTGACTATGCTTTGCATGCCATCTCATTGCCTTTGATGTGCGGTCAGATTCGTACAGCCTCTTCAACCTCTCTGTTAAGGGTAAGTACCACATACGTTTGAATGGAATCTTCACTCTGCCACTTGTGTCCTGGAACCATGGTTTGTGGCAAAATGTACATTTCTTTCGGTTCTCATTTTCTCTCCAGTATAGCATACAGTTGTCGATGCACACATCTATAACCTGGTAGGGCAAACCAAGACCGGCAACAAGTTTTTGGACCTCGTAGTATGATGCTGGGGAAAGATTATCTTCTGGCAAAACATCTTTCACGAACTCGGCGAATGCATCAACACATTCTTCGGACAAATTATAATCAGTCTTCAGGTTCATCATCCTACTGGCAGAAGATAACGGTGAATGACCTTCCCTACAACCGCTGTAGAGTGGTTGCTTAGATGCGTCTAACATATCGAAAAACCTTCGAGATTCAAAATTAGGTTCTTCAACCCTATCACCCTCATAGTCACTCGACTGTAAATTCTTTCTAAACGCATCGTTAACCATCGCAACCGTACTTATCCCAACATCTACTTCCGTTGTAGGTTCTCCTACGCTATCCGCAAAATAAGGTAAATTGCTACTAGTACTACCATATTCATTATTGCTTTCTCCATGTAAAATTCAAACCTTATATCCCGCTCTAAATCCATACCTATATAAGTGATTCCAAACCGTAGGAACCGCAACACTACTTCTATGACAGCAATTAGAACATGGACATATGATATCCTGACCTTTTTGGCTGCTTCTTGATTTCTAGGTAAATTCATGAACTCCATTATACCTTTTGCGTATGCGGCCGTTAATAAGTTCGAGCCCTCAGCCATCATTGGCTCGTCCATCCATGAACGTAAATA
The DNA here is from genome assembly GCA_963576765.1 of Draba incana. NCBI lineage: Eukaryota > Viridiplantae > Streptophyta > Magnoliopsida > Brassicales > Brassicaceae > Draba > Draba incana. The sequence goes on from OY755205.1 coordinate 34,676,440, forward strand.
TGAACTCATCTCTTTGAATTTTTTTTGGTTATGTAAATGTCTTCTGATGAAATGCAAAAATATTGAAACTTATGTAGAATGGAATTCCGTCACAAATCTCCGACATATCACACCGCCCATCACGTCTGCCATCACACACGATATGTTAACCACTCATAATTTGTTGACATCGGAATCCGTCGGTAAACCGTCGCCATATTACAAAAAGTACTTTCCGTCGGAAATCCGTCGGAATATTCCGTCGGAAATCCGTCGGAATATTCCGACGGATTTCTGTCGGAAACCCAATGGTTTCGTGACCGTCGAAAATATGTCGGAATATTCCGATGGATTTCCGACGGAATAACAATGGGTTCCGTGCCCGTCGGAATATTCCGACATATTTCCCACGGAATAATATTTGGTCTTAATTCCGTCTGAAAGCCGACGGAAATTAGTTCCGTCGGAAATTCCGTCTGAATATCCTTTGTTTTCTTGTAGTGCGTGGATACATTATGAATTATTTAACGCGCATTAACAAAGGTGAGCCGACTATAACATAAAGAGAAATTAAGTAGGGTGGCTATACTATACACCATATTTAGGAAACTAACTATGGTACTGTAGAAATTTTCATAATCCGAGTAAGCCCCTATTCCTATATAGTAGGTAGGGTGGGTAGCTGTTTTGTAGCTTTTAAGTACAGAGTAGGAGTTATAGGTAGTGTGTGTGTCAGAGCATAGATTCGGTAGATTGCGTGTTTGAATTTCAAAAATATTGGATAATAATAAATGGAAAACATAAATTTATTTGCGATAATCAATAAGAAGGGAGAGAAACAGAAAGTCGCAGAAGCAACTTTTCTAGGTGAGAGAAAGCTTTGAAGAAAGTTTCCAAATTCTATCCAAAATCTCTCCTTTTTCTGATAATTTGTGGAAAATTATAAAGGTATTCGGAACACAAGCCTCATCCTTTATTTAAATTTTTATTAAAAATTTGTGGTTGAGCTTTTTGATTTTGTTTCAGGAAAATCAGGTAGAGATACTGATAATGGAGAATCAACCCGATTTACCGAGGAGGATGTTTGCCGTTGGCAAAGAACCGGTTGGCACTAGGGTTACGGCATACGGGCCATCAAGTGGAATTTCAGCGGTGATGAATGGAGTTGTCGAAAATGGTGTTTGCTGGAGGTCATGAATTTCCGAAATTTCCAAAATGGTGTTTGCTGGAGGTCAGCAATGGAGTTGCCGGAATTTCCGAAAGATATATGTTTCTTTCCAAATTAGCCAGATTCTGATAAGTTAAAAGATTATTTGACACTGTTCCGGCCAACTTAATCAAACTTTTCAGATCCATGTTTATTTCTTTCAGATCCAACCTGCAAAGCTCTAACTGACCAATGGAGTTGTCGAAAATGGTGTTTGCTGGAGGTCATGAACCTGTTGGGCTGAGAGTAACGTCACATGGTCCTACAACCGACATCAATTTGAGATTGGAAGCTCTATCACATGCAGAGAGAGATATTCTTCTTTAGAATTGACATTTTACTTTTGTAACCGGCGATTATCAGAATTTTTTAAAGATAACAGTTTTCTTCAGAGTTAGCATGTCTCCGATGACCGTTTCCTTCAAAGTTATATGCGGATTATGGTTGGTTATTAATTTAATTAGCCGGTTCTGATTTGTAAAAGTGGATATTAATGAATTTTGGCATCGATAACTATTAAATTGCCTATCCAATTTAACTTGTAACCGTTTTCTTCAGAGTTAGCATGTCTCCGATGACCGTATTTATTCAACGTTATGTGGATTTATGGTTGGTTATTGTTTTAATTAGCCGGTTCTGATTTGTAAAAGTGTATATTAAGGATTTTTGGTATCGATAACTATTAAATTGGCTATCCAATTAACTTGTGTATGTCTAAATGCTATTGTTACAATTTTAGTGGTGAATAAGCAAGTCAAATTCAAAAACTTGTACTTAAGTTTATGAACCATTTGGGTTAATGAACCATTTGGGTTAATGATTATACTTTTAGGGTATAGATTTGGGGGGAGGGGGTGGGGTTGGGGTTTAGGGTTTAGGGTTTAGGGTTATGAACCATTTGTATTTAAGTTTATGAAGCATTTGGGTTAATGAACCATTTGGATTAATGATTACACTTTTAGGGTATAGATTTGGTGTATAAACACGCCACGCACATCATATATGTCTTCTAGATTAGGCTACGAATATAACTACCTCTATGCACCTAAAAATCTTAGCACGTTTCCCACAGTCCTACTCTTCAGTTCCCGCTGGGCATTTTAGTCATTTGAGCAGCATGACCTACCGCATGCTTTGACTTTCTGACCATGGATTGTTAGTTTACTAAATATTGTGAATAGTATCGTCAGCTACCTAATCAACATAAAAGCTTGTTGTTTTATCATGAGATTTAGGATAGGTGAGGTTTTGGGGGGTTTTAATATCCCACATGGTCGAAATGAAAACCTAAATCAACCGCATGGATTATAATTGAATGAATATTCAACATTACAAAATGTCTGGAAGCAGATTATACTGGGAGTTTAAACCTTATGCCTAAACATCTAGTGAAGAATGCAAAATATTTCCCTATGTAGACTATTTCTTACAAATACAAAAACGAAATCATAGGCCTCACGACTCAGTACAACCAGGTAACCTCTGCTGCTCATGTCACACAACAAAAAATTTGCTCTCTCAGATATGTATCACTGTATGTACCGTTTAGCAGATCTTTAAATCAACTGATATTTCAAACACTGAACAAAAGCTGATTAGAGGAAAAAAAGAAGGGAAAAAAGACGTGGATTCCGATAGCTAAAGTCCTTGTAGGTCTGACAGATAGGTAGCGTAAAGTAATTAAGATACACCCCTTCTCTCTCCAACTCTTGTTACCACTCTTGTCTCTCCATTTTCTTCTTCTTGCCGATCCAGATTTCTCTCTCTTTTACAACTTCATTTTCGTTTAACTTTTGTGCCTCCAAGACAGAAGTAGAGTCGCCCTAAACGGTATGACGATATATCCTCTTAATTTGTTTGTGTAATTTTTTTTCCCCAGATTTTATTATTTCACTGTAAACTGGTTTTAACGACAACAGATTGATCGATTCAAAGAATTTTTGTTCGTTTATTTATTCGATTGAACAGAGAGTATTGTTGGTTGCAATGAGGAATAAAGCCATAGTGAATGGTGATGATGCATGTAGTACGTTTATGGTGAATGCATGTAGGGAGCATTCTTCTGAAAAAATCGATATACCAATTATCTGTCTTGATGATGATGAACTCGAAGATCAAACCATTGATGAGAACAAGAAGTTCTTCTTTGGTCGTCTTATAATAGATTACGATATAAGCCCTCGCTTGGGAGTTGCCTCTGACACTCGTAACAACATCATTTCTGGTAAATCAAAGCTTGGGAAAGGGATTCCCAATAAGAATAGAGTTTATCAGGATGTAAAAGGGAAGAATGTTGGATTGAAGTCTGAAGCATCTGGATGTAAAACCCTAGAAAACATTAAGCGAGACAACATGGCTGCCGAAAGGAGAAAGCGCAAGCTTCCAGAGTCAGAGGCCGCAAAGACTTCAATAACTGTTCCGTTATTCAAGACCGAAGAAACCATTAAACGAGACAACAAAGAACAGAGAATTTCAGAGTCAAACGCTGATGGTTTAAGGGCTGCCGAAAGGAGAAAGCGAGACAACAGGGCTGGCGAAAGGAGAAAGCGCAAGATTGCAGAGACAGAAGCCGCAAAGACTTCAAAAACTGTTCCGTTAGTTAAGATCAAACAAAGCATTAAACGAGACAAAAAAGTACAGAGAAATTCTGAGTCAAAAGTTGCTGATTTAAGGGCTGCTGAAAGGAGAAAACGAGACAACAGGGCTGCCGAAAGGAGAAAGCGCAAGATTGCAAAGTCAGAGGCCGGAAAGAATTCAAAAACTGTTCCGTTAGTCATGACCGAACAAAGCATTAAACGAGACAACAAAGTACAGAGAAATTCTGAGTCAAAAGCTGCTGATTTAAGGGCTGTGACACAAGTTAAAATTCAAGAAGACAGTCAACAAGACTACACTGTTTGTAGATTGAGAAAGAGCAAAACTTACAACTTTACCGCTGGAACTTTAGGAAGAGATGATTCGTTGATTATTACACAGGAAGACCCTCGACGAGACAACATAATTGCTGATCAAGGAGTAACGACTTCACTGGTTGTTCATGTGGAGCCAGTAAATACAGTTACAAAGCTTAAGGATGTAGATGAAACTTCAAGAAGCAAAGTACTTTTTGTAGGGAGAAGGAGTAGGAATGAGGAGGAGAGTGTAGCGGTTGTGGATAAGGGCTACATAAGCTACCCCAGATGCCTTGTTGATTCTCTTAAAGTAACGACAACTATGCCAAAAGACGAATCTTCAGAAGGATTCATCTGAATTGGGTCCTCCAAATTTGGATACTCGAGAAGAATTCACAAATGTCCATGAAAAGAATTCAATTGTAAAAGTGAAGGCTGAGCAAGATCTTGAGACTTGGTCTGATGATACTTCCATCACATTACGACCACCAAGTATAGTACTGCATTACTGTGCACTTGCAGTATTTCCAAGAGTAAAACTTTCTCTACATCATTGTCCAAGTGGACTTAAAATCAAAGAGTAAAGGTACGGTACACTAGAGTTGGTTAGGGTTATTAGAGGATTTCTTGAGTGGGGTGGTATTAACTGCTTAACAGGTAAAATGTATTACTCTAAAAATCAGATTTCTTTACCTTAAATTCGTGTTTTACGAAAGCTGCAAGTAGAACTGGTCTTGCAGTAAACAGCATGCAAGCAAAAGCATATAACGAATGGAACTAGAGCATGTTTCGTCTTTGGCAAACCATTGACTTACTCTTTTGAGAGTGTTGTGGTCAGATAAAAATTTAGGACGTTTAGGGAATGAGTTTTTCTTCTAAAAACAAATAAGTCCAAAACATAAGCAAAATAACTTAGTTTGTTGACAAAGACAATGTAAACTTGTTGTTTATCCCGACACTTCTACTTCACTTTCAGATTCTTCTTCAGTCTTCACCTTTCATCTTCAGAGTCTTCATCTGTGTGCCATTCTTCTTCAACTGAATTAGCCAGAGTCTTCAACATGTCATCATCTATGCTTTCTCGGTTGGGACGCCATTTTAGCTGTAGTTATTAAGAATTTACAATACATGAGACATTTCAATATGTATATCCTAGTTTGAGAATGCATACTTACTTGTAAGCGACGCAAATCTTTCCCTGTTGATTTCCAGTAAAGTTTCTTTCCCTCCAAAGACCAGATACAAAACCCATTTTTAGGATTAGGAGGATCCATGTCTACCGAAAACCCGCACTTGTAACTTATATCCATTTCCTGAGGTATAGTTTAAGCAGTTGCAACATATCTGCAGAAAAAAAATATATATATATATATATATGTATCACTCACTTGTAATTGGAAATAAAAACATATCACTCACTTGTAATTGAAATAGAAGAAAACCAAAGTGGGTACCTTCCAGTTGGGTCCCATGCGATATCGGTGGCCATAAAGTGTTCATCCTTGCTCAACACCTTAAGGTTATCCACGTCGAAAAACTCAAGCTTTCCATTGAAGGAGCCTTTCAATCCAGCTAAAACTATGTGCTTCCCTCTGGGTGACCAGAAGAGGGAATCAGCTTGCTTAGTCTGGAACCTAGCTATCCTTGAAAATTTATCAGGGTATTTGGGAGCCTGCATAGAGTAGAAACTGACAAGTGGCTTTGATTCGTCGCCGTGAATCATAGCAAACCTGTCACCACTGGGCTCCCACGCAAAAGCAAGGATCTTCTCGTCCACCTTGAGAACCTCCTTGCTGGGAGTATCATCAATGCCTTCTCTTATGCGGAAAAACACAAATTCAGAGCTTGTCACTTGGACAGCAAGATACTTTCCATTGCTCTGCCAGTACAGCTTGCAATCATCGTTACAAACAACATCCGTTTGCCTCAGCACCTTCATGTTTGGGATTTTCACAAGGAGGACAACCTTATTAGCAGTCTGCTTGCCACATCTTTTCAACAGTGCAAGGATAGATTCAGTAGGAGACCAACACATGTCCACAACATCATCAAACTTGTCGCCCAACAACATCATAGATGCGTACAGTCTTCTTTATAAGCATGGCAAAGTAACTATCATCTTCTCCCCCAGCCCATCTGCAGAAAACAAGTTTACATCAATGACTAACCTAGATAATAACAGTTTTTAGGGAAAATAAAACTGCACTTCACCTAATTAGAGGCCAAGATACGTCAGCAGGACAATGGTATCCTCCCATCAATATTCTCCCAGTGCTCACATCAAAGATTTTCAAATCCTGCAAAATCAGAATACTCAAAATCAGAATACTCAAAATGAAATGCAAATGCAGCAAGATGCGCTCACACTTCGGACGTTTCTCTTTGGTCTGTTGTAGGTTATCAAGTATTTCTCTCCTGGAGAGAAATCAACTAGATTTGCCTTCAAAAACAAAACAAAAAAACATCAAACAAACAGAAGCACAGTGTTTTTTTTCTTTTCAAAATCAAATATTTAACTCAAACCTTAGCATGCCCGTAACGCATGAGACAATGACCACGACTATGGCGAAAATTACCCTCAATCATTACCAAATTTCGAAATTGTATGAACCTCGAGGAGACCAGTGCGCATCACCAGTAATGTCTGTATCCTGCACAGGACGAGACGATTACATTACACAGTAGTTATATACAGTCAGGATGCACAAAACAAATAAAGGCTACTTACCCAACTTTTATAAACCCTATACGACTTCTTAAGAGTTGGATTAATCTGTAAAACCCGGGTTAATGTGCCATTACGAATTACTAACTGATTCAGGTCGTCTTTACCAGTAAGGCACTTAAAAACAAAAAACAAAACAAAGTCAAAACTAACTGAAATTGATTAACTTAAAACAAATCACTAACTGAAATCGATTAGCAACGATTTTAGATTTCGTACCTTCTCCACATTGAATGGATAATCAAAACCAGTTTCTGGTTTGTAGTAATCAGATTTTTGATAAACGCCCTGCACATAAACAAGATAGATATGGGAACAATGTATTTTCTTCTACTTGATACAAGTGAGGCTAATTGAGGCCAGGGTAAATACCAGGGGTTTGAAGTTACAAAGATTAAATACCGCCTTCTTCTTCTTCTTCTCAGAAACAGCGTTACTACAGGAATCAAGTTTTATTCGGATATAACAATCAAACTAGTTGAAATCAACCATTCGAGGACGAGAAATTGGTAAGAGAGCATAGAAATCACACCTCTTAATCCTATTAGATTTTCTGCTGCCCACAATCCCAGAACTGCAAACTCTCTCTGCTTTTGATCCTATTAGATTTTTGGTGATATCGACTTCGGAACGGAGACAATTCACGCACATATTAGCAGCGTTTGGTGGCATTTGAACACCACACTTGCAACACAAAACGCTTCCGACTGTTTGTTGAACATTGAACATGCCTGATTGATGATCCATTATTGACATTCTGTAACATTCATGAGATGAACGAAATCGATTACAACGAAGAAGATGAAGAATCGTAGATAACACAAAACACCATTTCTACAAATCACAGAAACTAGGGTTTCAACATACAAATGGATTCCATTAACGAAATCAATTACAAGGAAGAAGAACACAAACACCGTTTCTAGAAATCAAAGAAATTAGGGTTTCTACATCGCAGTGGAGGCGATAAATGGATTCCGAATAAAATCTTTGATTAGTTCTAGATCAAGAGTTACTGGAATGGAATGAGAACGTCTAGGAAGATTATTACGAATCTTAGAGAGAAGAAAGACGATGAAGAATCGAAGAAGGTTTTGCTTACCTGAGAGGATGATCGAGTTTGAAGGCAGCGCGATGGAGGAGGGAGGAAGAGAGACGTTTTTCGGTTTGATTAAAAACGAAGCCTTTAAATTAGGGTTGAGGGGCGGAGAAAAAATGATGTGTATATTTTATGGATTTTAATTAAAATATAAAACTATTTTCAGCGTCCTTCCCGGTGACTCAAACCCGCAAACCGAGACTCCTCCGCGTCTATTTTGTTCGAATAACCCGTACCCCACGGTTCTCGGTGCACGTAAGGAACGACGTGAACTACAGAAGGAGACGACTTCTGACGGCAGTGGAAAAGGGTGCGATGGCATATGCAATCGACGGCGGAAAATGGTTGGTGTGCGGCGGCTAGGGTTATGTTTCCCTTTCGATGGAAGAGAGAGATTTTTTTTTCACTCAATTTTGTTTTCTTGGTTATATGTATGGTGGTCACAAATTTTTTATTAAGAAGATATGACAAAAAAATCCCATCCCAAAATATAACAAAACTAGGATTTAACCCTTGCCCGGCATAATTTTTTCTTAAAAAATGTTTTAAATTTTTTTAAAAAACATTATCTGAATTTTATAATATGTCTAACTTATGCTTATATATAGATTTATCAACCTGGACTAACATGTCTATTTAACTCGTTTTGCAATGAACTAAAATATTATTCGGATTAACCCGCAAAAATCTACAATCTTAAAAACATAACTCTAATGCAATAAAATATTATTCGCATTAACCCGCAAAAACCTATAATGACTATGGTTTTTATGGTCAGTTCACAAACTCTTTTTGTTTTTTTTTGTTTAATAAATGGCTTCACAAACTCTTAAAAAACAATTTTGTTGTGTCTAACTCTTTATAAAATTTTCAAAATATTTTTTCAAACTTTTGTTTTGATATATATTCAAATAAAATATAATAATCATAGTGAAAAATATTACAAAATCTTGAATATTTTTTTTGAATACGTATGAATTAATTATTATTTAATAATATCATAATAATTAATGAATTAAAAAGGAAAAGCATTTTTAATGAGAAATAAATATTTTCCATATTCTCATGAATAATTTGAAAAGACAATTATATCCTTTTTTATTTCAGTTATCTTTACTTATTTGTAATGGCATTTTATGTAATAACTTACAAAACAAAGTTCACTTTCAAAAACGTCTTCTTAAATAATATTAAAGAGATGCCACAACAAGTAAATAATATGGTAATTTATGGTTTAATTGTCTTTTCCAAAAGATTAGTGTTACTTTAGTAATCCAATTTTTTAAGATGTTAGTTTAGTAATTAGAGTATAATTTGATGTTGTTCTAGTTATATATTATCTATAAAAAAAAGGTTTTCTTGATCGCCGTAGGGGTCGAGAACCTCTTTTACCTATGACAATATTAAACTCGTTGGCCTTGTGGCCCATATAAAAGAGATGGAAAGAAAGTTTTACCCACATAATTAGGAGTTCAAAATATCCAAATCAAATCCAAAGTTCCAAACCGAACTCGATCCGGAAAAAAGAATACTGAAACTCACAAAATACCCGAACGGGTCTTTCACTCTCATATCTGAAAACCCAAAACCGAATTAGGATATCTTATTATAAAAAATTTTAATCTCAAACATTGTAATTAACACGATTGTGTCGCGTATCAGTCAGTCGGTCGGTAAGATTTCGACACGTGTTAAAAATTTAGTCCAATTAGATTTATACATGTGGCTCTATTCAATTGTGAAAAATTAATTATTACCAATTAGATTTACAAAGATAAGTTTATTAAATATCTCTCTCACTAAGATCCGTTCGGGTATTTTTGTAAGTTTTGATTCAGTTCAGTACCCCATTTTCGGATTGATTTTGATTCGATTCTTCGGTTCCGACTTCCGAATATTTTTTCCATGTCTAATTCTACGTTTAAACATAGTTTAGTCTTCTTTTCTTTTCCGGAAATAATAACAAATGAAATCATGCAAAATAAAATAATAAAATTACTAATATAAATATATGCATGTGAGAGGAGCAAGTGGTCCAGTGGTTGACACACCTCTGCTGCCATCTCACAGGTGTGGAGTTGATGTGCTCAGGTTTTACCCTAAATAAACTGCAAGTGCACAGTAAATCAATTGTAGTATTTAGGGGTCGAATTCCACAGAGAATTACAATTTACACGTCAATCTCACGAATCTAGTGTGGCTAGGTTAAAATATAATATTGGTTTTAATTCCTAAACTAAGCATAAAAATAAAGATAGGACATTGGATCTAAGGAAATCAATACGGGAAAACATGGATAAATCGTTAGGTTTTATGAGATTTATTATTGAACCGTTCTTGAACTCAAACACGAATATAAAGGAACTTACTCTCATAGTGCTACTTTCTATTCAAGCAATCCTAAGTATCTATCATTCTCATGCGATAAATAAGATCCAAGTAAGCATTAACAATCAGGTTTGATAAGTTCACATAACACGATAACATCAATGATTAGTTGGCTAAAGAAGCTATGCTCATCAATAGTAGATTGATAGGATGATATTTTACCCTTCTTAGCCTATTGATTTCAATGGTTTTGATCATAAGATTCATCCTTTTCTATCTTTTTTAAGCCTAAAACACTAGGTTTTTGTACATATCGGTTTTATAGGATGTCTTGTGTGTTTGCATTGCATCCATATGCATTTCCAATGTTTTAGGTAATAAAGAAGCTATAAGGGAGCTAAATACAAACCAAGGAAGCTAAAGAATGAATTGGGGACAAGATATGAGCAAAGGATCAAGAGAATGAAGCAAAGAAGAAAAGTTGCATCAAAGGATCCATCTCAAAGGCTTCAAAGATCAGCATGAACGAAGGTCTTTCGTTTGGATTTGGCTTCTGACATCTTCATTAAAATTGTGTAGAATTGAGTTAGCTTTCCAATAGGGGTGACGTTGCATCATTTGGAGCTGAAACACGAAAGTTACACCTGTTTGCGTCCACATTGTCCTCCACATCGCCGATGTGGACGTGCAAAAGCAGCTGGACCTTCACATAGGCACCCACATCGACGATGTGGATCCTCAGCCACCTTGAAAGAATGAAATCGTCACCCACATCGTCGAGGAAGCACAGGACAAGCCCCCCATCGACGATGCCACCTAGGATGAAGACGACAAAGGAGGAGCGGACATCCCACATCGTCGGGCACATCGACGATGTGGGTGATCAAGATGCAAACTTTGTGAAGACTTAGCCATTAAGTTTTCCCTAACCACACCTTATTAACCATGGTTTGTATTAATGGGTATATATACCCTTGTAAAACCCTAGATCTATCATCTTATCTCTTGAATCATATCTCATTTTACAACATTTCATTTTCTCTCTCCTTCTACTTAGATCAAGATCTATTAGAGTTTGGATCTTGGGGATCAAGATCCCATCCCTTGTATCTTGATCCCCTAAGATGTTCTTGAGATTGAGAGATCCTTTGAGAGATTGAGAGATCCTTGAGAGAAAGAGTGACACTTTCTTTGTTGGAAACTTCACTACAAGAAAATAATGGCAAATTTTGGTCGCAATTTAGTCGCAAATCTTATAGCCGCAATTCCGTCGCAAAAGGTTTCGACGCAAAATAGCCGCAAATTCGTCGCAAACCATTTAAACGCAAATAAGTCGCAAAAGATTTAGCCGCAATTTCGTCGCAAATTATTTCCTCGCAAAGCAGCCGCAAAGCAGCCGCAAAATGACGCCGCAATACCGTTGCAAATCCGTCGAGAGTTTGGCGACGGATTTGCAACGAAACTTGAATTTGCGGCGATTTTGCGACGATTTTCGGTTTGCAACGAGCTAGTTGCGACAAACCTAAAATCGTCGCAAAATCGTCGCAATTCGCCATTTGCAACGGTTTTGCGACGAAAACGGCCGTTGCAAATGACCCTGTTTTCTTGTAGTGCTTCCAAACCTTTCTATGGATTGAATCTTTCATCAAGAAGTGATGAGGGGATGTGGACATGTGATGAGTGCAAAGGCGTTGAAAGAAGTGAAATCTTCTTCGTGTTTGGTGTGTCACGCGGATGTTACAGAGTCTGATAAGATTGTGATTAATGGTAGCGAAGAAGAGGTGGGTTTGTTGAGGGAGAAGATGGAGGAAGAGAAAGAGAAGCTGAGAGAGAAGAAAGGTGTTTCGAAGAAGAGCAAGAACGGTGTTACTTATGTTACTGTGAAGAAATTCAAGGCTGGGGATAAAGTGCCGGTTAATGCTACTAAGGAAGTGTATGCTTCTCTCTTTACTTCCTCCAAGAAGAAGACTGATTTCAGGGAGACTTACTCTTGCAGATCACTCCCACTTGGGAGGAATTGATTTGTTCTATCAGTCTTGTTATATGCTTTGCTTTGATTGTATTGATATATCAATTTGCTTTTCTACTCTCGACACTGGATAATATCATGCTTTTCATTTCTTTTGCAATTGGCATAATCATGTTTGTGCTAAAACTATGAAAGTGTTGTATCATTAGCTGCAATTATAACAAAATGGTATGTATGCACGGCTACAAGGTCTTTGTAACTCAATTCATAATGTTATAAGTCATCCAAAAACAGATAACAGATTTGCACAAGCAGTTCACATAAAGCCAGTAATTCCTACTCATCTGTGACAACTCACGACAAAAAGTTCTCTCATTGGCTTAGCCGTGCCTCTCTTTTAAGCACCTGTGCAACATGAATGGAAAGAAGGTAAACAAGTGTCAAGAGAAAAGGAGAGAGAAGAGAGAAATGGAAAGAAATGGTCGAAAATTGAAGCAAAAAAAGAAAATGAGAGAACTAATTCGTTTTGGCGCCCAAATTTGGTGAAATTTTTCGTTTTGGCGCCCAAAAAATTACACATAGTTTTACCAAAGATTTTAGTTTTACGAAAGTCCCAAATAGTTTTACTTTGGCTGTTTTCAATTTATTCAGTTTTACCCACTCTTAAACTTTTAATTTTTAGTTATACAGTTGATTTTTCTCCTTTAATCTATCATTCTAATTATTGTGTGCATTAATATGTTTCAATTTTACATTTTTGTAATTTCACCCTACTAACTTGGTTATTGTTCCTATAGTGATCTTAAAAGTATAAGTCCTTTGTTGGTGGGATTGTTTCATATGGACCCAAAAATTTTCAATATATAGTTTTCTTGTTAGTACAAGTAAAAACATTTATTTGTAACGTTTATATCATGTAATTATATTTTTTAGGCAGTAATATATGTTAATTACACAAAAATTAATATATATCCTTTAACAAAAAAATAAAAGAAAAATACTACATTATACGTTATGCAACAGTAATATTTGGGATTTTTTTTTTTGCAGTAATAGTTGTTTTTTTTTTTGAAAATTATAAGGCATATATTGATCTTCTTCCATCGATCATCATTTTGTTTGGTTTATTTATCTTCTTCCATCGATCATCATTTTGTTTTTTTGTTTGTTTTTTTTTTTTGGTTTTTTTTTTGCTAAATCGATCATCATTTTGTTATTACCTTGTTATCAAATTAGTAACTTTTATTTAGATTTACAACACCAATCAGTTACACAATATCAACTGTAAGCAGTTTTACCAGTTTCCCTAGTTTCACCTGAACATACAGATCCAATGTATAGTTTTACATAACAAAAAACCATTTTTCCATAGTTTCACCTGAAAATACATATCTAATATGTAGTTTTACATAAAAAATACCAGTTCTACATAATTTTACATCACAAACGTTTTTTAAGATACAATCAAACAGGGCTACCAAATCCAAATAGCAACCATTGGAGCTCTTGCCTTCGCCGCATTTTGTTTTGCGTCCTTGTTCACCTTTCCCCACACGATGGAAACCTCTTAGTTTTCCTTCTTCTCGTCTTCTTCACGCGATCCGAATGTATGATCTGCAACTCTTTGATGTGGTCTGGGACAGTTATCTTGGTTTTACACGTAATTCATAATTCTCAGTTTTATCAGTTTTACAATATTTACAATTTTACCTAGTTTTACCATATCGCAAAAACACAAATGGGGATCTAATCTGCTTCCAATTCAGTAGGATTCAACCACTAAAATACATTTGTTACCTCTTTATAGCCCTAATCGACCCAGAAGTTATACTAAAACACCCAATGTGCATAAATAATGACCCAAATCCAATCAATCCCTAATTTGCCAAAACCTAATTTAGATTGAGCTACATTGAAATTAAATCGAGCCAACCTTTAAGTCGACGGCGGCAGGCGGTGGTGGTCCGGCGGCGATGGAGGCTCGAGAAGAATGAAGGGGGAGGAGGAGCTCGTGTGCTCGAGCGGAGGGAGGAGGAAGAAATCGTTTTTTTCTGATTTTTTTATTTTGAATTTCTTTTCCAATTTCTATTTCTTTTTTCCAATTAATTCAGTAAGGGTATTTTTGGAATTAGCTATTTCATTAAAGAAGAGGGGGATATGAAGATTGTGTAGGGATTTAAGAGATTTGTTTTGTTGGCAAAGGGACAAATGGGGTGATGGCTCCTTTAAATTAGGGTTGAGGGGCGGAGAAAAAATGATGTGTATATTTTATGGATTTTAATTAAAATATAAAACTATTTTCAGCGTCCTCCCCGGTGACTCAAACCCGCAAACCCAGACTCCTCCGCGTCTATTTTGTTCGAATAACCCGTACCCCACGGTTCTCGGTGCACGTAAGGAACGACGTGAACTACAGAAGGAGACGACTTCTGACGGCAGTGGAAAAGGGTGCGATGGCATATGCAATCGACGGCGGAAAATGGTTGGTGTGCGGCGGCTAGGGTTATGTTTCCCTTTCGATGGAAGAGAGATTTTTTTTTCACTCAATTTTGTTTTCTTGGTTATATGTATGTGGTCACAAATTTTTTATTAAGAAGATATGACAAAAAAATCCCATCCCAAAATATAACAAAACTAGGATTTAACCCTTGCCCGGCATAATTTTTTCTTAAAAAATGTTTTAAATTTTTTTCAAAACATTATCTGAATTTTATAATATGTCTAACTTATGCTTATATATAGATTTATCAACCTGGACTAACATGTCTATTTAACTCGTTTTGCAATGAACTAAAATATTATTCGGATTAACCCGCAAAAATCTACAATCTTAAAAACATAACTCTAATGCAATAAAATATTATTCGCATTAACCCGCAAAAACCTATAATGACTATGGTTTTTATGGTCAGTTCACAAACTCTTTTTTTTTTTTTTGTTTAATAAATGGCTTGACAAACTCTTAAAAAACAATTTTGTTGTGTCTAACTCTTCATAAAATTTTCAAAATATTTTTTCAAACTTTTGTTTTGATATATATTCAAATAAAATATAATAATCATAGTGAGAAATATTACAAAATCTTGAATATTTTTTTTGAATACGTATGAATTAATTATTATTTAATAATATCATAATAATTAATGAATTAAAAAGGAAAAGCATTTTTAATGAGAAATAAATATTTTCCATATTCTCATGAATAATTTGAAAAGACAATTATACCCTTTTTATTTCAGTTATCTTTACTTATTTGTAATGGCATTTTCTGTAATAACTTACAAAACAAAGTTCACTTTCAAAAACGTCTTCTTAAATAATATTATAGAGATGCCACAACCAGTAAATAATATGGTAATTTATGGTTTAATTGTCTTTTTCCAAAAGATTAGTGTTACTTTAGTAATCCAATTTTTTAAGATGTTAGTTTAGTAATTAGAGTATAATTTGATGTTGTTCTAGTTATATATTATCTATATAAAAAAAAGGTTTTCTTGATCGCCGTAGGGGTCGAGAACCTCTTTTACCTATGACAATATTAAACTCGTTGGGCTTGTGGCCCATATAAAAGAGATGGAAAGAAAGTTTTACCCACATAATTAGGATTTGGCAAAATACCCAAATCAAATCCAAAGTTCCAAACCGAACTCAATCCGAAAAAAAGAATACCGAAACTCACTAAATACCCGAACGGGTCTTTCACTCTCATATCTGAAAACCCAAAACCGAATTAGGTTATCTTATTATAAAAACTTTTAATCTCAAACATTGTAATTAACACGATTGTGTCGCGTATCAGTCAGTCGGTCGGTAAGATTTCGACACGTGTTAAAAATTTAGTCCAATTAGATTTATACATGTGGCTCTATTCAATTGTGAAAAATTAATTATTACCAATTAGATTTACAAAGATAAGCTTATCAATATCTCTCTCTCACTAAGATCCGTTCGGGTATTTTTGTCAGTTTTGATTCAGTTCAGTACCCCATTTTCGGAATGATTTTTGATTCGATTCTTCGGTTCCGACTTCCGAATATTTTTTCCATGTCTAATTCTACGTTTAAACATAGTTTAGTCTTCTTTTCTTTTCCGGAAATAATAACAAATGATATCATAGGTGTGGAGTTCGACTCCACTTAGCTCCATGTTCATGGAGAATTAAGCTATTGGACCGGCTTGTTGTGGCTCAGATGAAAAAAAATATATATATATATCTTTATATATATATATATATGCATGTATACCAACAACGAAATGTGTAGCCAAACTTACATTTATAAATATGTATATATACTAGATATGGATCCTTATTCTCTGTTTAAAAATATAGAATTTAAAATTACAATTTGTGTCTGCCGAAATTTAACATTTCAACAAAAAAAAATTATTGATTTAAATAAGTATTTAAAAATTTGTAAAATTATCAAATCGTCCATTAAAATATTAACAAATGATTAGCTGCGTTTTTTAATAATTATATTTAAAGAAATTGCATGTCATGATTAATTTTGTTAGTAATATGATGAAAAACAATGTTAAGGATAAATGAGAAAATAATGAAATCATTTATGTATATTGAGATTAAAGATCATTTGATGCTCAAAGGGTACTCGCTTAGTGGAGTTAAACGTACTGCTAAACCAAACAGTGATGGTATGTCCTGGTTATTTGAATTCAAGTTTGACATTAATGGTTTTCCTGTTTCAATCCATCA
The DNA here is from genome assembly GCA_963576765.1 of Draba incana. Classification (NCBI taxonomy): domain Eukaryota; kingdom Viridiplantae; phylum Streptophyta; class Magnoliopsida; order Brassicales; family Brassicaceae; genus Draba; species Draba incana. The sequence continues at coordinate 34,693,352 of OY755205.1, forward strand.
TAAGTATTCAGAGACCTCTAAAAATGATAAACTACTATTTATGGATTTTTGGAGAAAAAGTTTTCCAACCTTCAAAGTTTATATGTTTATTACCTATTATGTGCGCCGGCAAAAGGAACGAGCTTGAGATCAGTGATTGTGAGGAGATCGGAGTATGCCTATGTTATCACTAATAAGATATCAATTAACGTCTTTTTCCATTGCATTATAGATAAGAAGGCTGAAGCAGCATGCATGCGCTAACACAGATACCCGCCCAAACGTAGGCAAATTGTAATCGTAGTGCTAGAGAAGTCTGATATTGATTTAGCAATTGCTACCGTCAGCGAGGCTAATAAACAAAATGCTGCTATAAGAACTCAGATGAAGCTAAAGGTACGTGCCTTGTTTTATACCATTCTTCATTATCCAAGGCATTTTATTTTACCCGTAACTCAAGCCTTATTTCTCAGAATTAGATCTAGTTAAGCCATTGTGTTTCATCCAATGTTTAACGCAAGCTGCTTTTGTAGATATAGCTCAAAAAGCTCTTGGATCAAATAAAGATGGACATATGAAAGCAGAGGACCCCGATGTCCATGACCGTGTTTCATCTACCACTGATGGAAAAAATGATGCGAAGACTGAAATCGAAGTATCTCCTAAATCTTTGCTTTTTTTTTGCTCAATTCTCAATGTTCACACCACATAGAGGCTTTATTTTGTTTCTGTTATAGTGGTATGACACATCACATCAGATAAAATTTTATGTCTGGGCAGATTGAAAGATCATATCTTTCAAGCCTGCTGAAGAAAATAGTGAAAGAGAAGTTCTTGAAGGGCAAAAGCTAATAGTGATAAGATTGTTGATAGCTATGAAGATTTGGGATCTGAGACAGATACTATTGATCTCAAGGTTTATCCCTCGCCTTCTCATTGATCAAACAGTTTGGACATTTATGAGGTCGGGATTTATCCTTATACCATACAAGCCAAATATCTGAATGAAACATGAATGGCAGAAGTTTTGCTCGGTTTACAAACCTGTCTCCTTGATTATGGGACTCAAATATTTACTCATTTTGGTTGAATGCTTTGCTTTGGCTGTGAGTAGGACGACGTGATTCCTCATTTGGGAACTATTAAAGTCTGGCCTTTTGTTGGAGGAATCGTCTCGTATGTCCCTCAAACGAGGACTCAAATCTTATAACTCCTTGTTATAACACTATTTTGTTTTAAGTTTATTTTTAATACGAAAAATAACAAAATTACCCTAAAACCAACCCATATTTGTGATATTATAACCTAGGTATAACCCACCCACGGAGCACCCACCCAAAGAAAACGGGTCAAACCCGAAATTGTAAAAAAAAAAACCCAATTTACATCGATTAAACTCAATTCCTCTTTTTACTCTCTCAATTCAAATCGACTTCAGCCCTCCTCATTTTCTCTTGTTCGTTGCTCGACAACTCACCCTCTCTCCCTTCTCCTCTGTCTCCTAGGCTCTTGTCTCCTCGTGCGCTCTCCGCTTAAATCTGGTGAAGCTTTTACTTCTCCTAAGGTAGGCGACAGTTAATTTCTCCTTTTATCTCCTCTTGTAGATTCGCTTCTAGGGTTTAGGTTTTACTTCTCGTGTTGTGAGCGAAAGTTTCAGTTTACTTTCTCGTGTCAAAAGTTTCAGTTTACGTTCCAATCGATCTCAGGGAACGCCTCTAGGGTTTCTGTTTTACTTCTCGTGTTCGTGATTGAAAGAGAGTTCTGAATCTGCTCTACTTATCGCTATTTCAATTACTCTGATGTTGAATTTTTGTTTCATCTACGAATTAAGATGAAGTTTCTTGTCTGAATCCATTATGTGGCTTCATTGCAATCGATTTTGTGTCTGATATAAATTCTCCAATTTGGCAGGAAAGAGAGTTATGAATCCTTTCTCCTCTGTCTCCTCTTACACTCTCTACTCCATCAAATTAAAGTCCCAAATAGTTCTTACATTTCTTTGTGATGCCGCCGAAGATGATTATTCCTAAGGGGATGAATCCTAAGGGAAGGAAGAAGAGTCAGAAGTCGCCATATAGAGTAGTGGCACCGGTAGCGGAGGAAGAGGCGCAAACGGAAGCAAGTCAAGAAGAAAGTGAAGACGACGAGAGAACAGAGACTGAAGAAGAAGAGGAAGAACATGACAGCTCCGATGCAAATTTAGTAAGTATTCCTCTCCATTTAGTTAGGTAAAACAAGAGAAAACTTGGGAAAAATAGTTCGTTTTAGTTAGGGAATTTGTTTGTTTTGTGCAATTTGATCTTTATTGCAAGGAAATTGACACAGTTAATCAATAAAGCATGTCAATTTGGAGGTTGGGTTTGAAGAGAAACTGGAAAACTTGGTAAAACAAGAGTGCTGTAAAACTGGATAACTTGGTAAAACTAGAGTGCTGTAAAACTGGTCAAACTTAGTATAACTATTTTGAGGTAAAACTGGATAACGTGGTAAAAATATATAGATGTATAAATGGAATAACTTGATACAACTGATTGATGCAGGGATCTAGTGATGAAGCAGCGGTTATGAGACCTCTGAGTATGTACTTCCAACCAACGGAGTACAAGAAAAAGATAAGGATCTCGACGAGGTGCTACGTCAAACAGTTTTTGTCAACTCTGGATAATTTGGAGCTTCCACTTACGCGTGCTGAGAAGAATTGGTTTGAAAGGCATCCCCAGTTCAAACACATCTTCCACTTGCCAAATAACAACAATCACAAGCTCCAAGGCATGTAGATGCTTTTACTTCGAACCGCGCGCATTGAGAAGAAAAAGGAGGTGTGGTTCGTGGTTAATGGCTTTCCTATCTGTGGGAGTCGAAACCAACACAACTAGATTTGTAAGGGTTTTTGAGGAGATAGAGATTTCTAGGTCAGCTAGGATCACAAGAGGTTGAAAAGAGTTTTGTTTATTGCTATGTGAAAGTTTGAGTACAGAGTTTTTGTATGAATTTACGGATCCCCCTCTAGGGTTTTTACATTGGCTATATATAGCTTCCTAAGTCGGCTAAATATCCTAGGTCTTTGCGAAATTGCCTTGCTTGAGTCGGTTGCGTTACGCGCGCTTCGTGTCTGGACTGGGTTCTCCTTATGTTATTGGGCCGAAAACGCGACTGGAGAGGACGTGATCGGCCTTTGGATGAGGCCATGGTCGCCTAGACTCGACGAGCCCACGGTCGGTGGTGAGCGAGCGCGTGGTCGCGGTCTCGAGTGGTGACCGAGCCCGTGGTCACGGTCGAGAGCCGATCGCGTGGTCGCGGGCTTGAGTGGAGTGAACCCGTGGTCGCTTGCCTCTGGCGAGGCCGTGGTCGGCTCCGTCAGGCCGAACACGCCTCCATTCGTCAAGTCTTGAACGGCCCTTCACCTTGCCCAGACAGCTTCCATGATTACTGGACCCGCTTCGCGTGAAGACCTAGGAGCTGTTTCGCCATGTTTATTGCAAATTCGGAGAGCCATTTCTTTAGTTGCTTTGGCTTCGGATGTTAATGTTGAGCGGGTGAGAACCGACCCCAACAGTTAGCCCCCCAGCTCGGTAGTGTTAGGGATAATGGTGCCGAGTTAAAAGATGTGTTGAGTATCAGCGTTAATGTTTGAAGTCAAGGCGCTTGCCTATCCTAGAGTAGTAGAGAGTGACTTTACACTGGAGGTTTTAAGACTCCGAAAGTGTTCTAAAGATTTTAAGACTTCTCGTGTTCTTTGCCGAAGCTGCTGCGTCTTCTGTAGAAAGTATTTTTTTTTTCCCGAAGATTTTAAGACTTCGTACTTCCTATGGAGGTTTTAAGACTCCGTGATGTGATTGCTAACGTCAATGACGTTTCCGGGTAATAGCCAGGCGATTTCTGGAGGAAAGAGTGTTATGTTTTTTAAATGGAAATGGCACCCGCTTGGTGAGAGGAAGAGAAGATCCTTTTTCCCCTAAAGGGATAAGGTTTGACTTAGTCAACCCATCCTCTTCTTCCTTCTTCCTTCCCTTTTTTTTTATTCATCATCTTCTAAAAAAGATTTTTTTTTTCTTACCTCCTTGCCGCCGCCGACCGTGTGGAGCCGCCGACCGGAGATTCGCACCGCCGACCGTGAGCTCGGAACACACCAATCCATTCTTCCTCTTTGGTGAGTTTTCTTATTCTCCTTTCAAGCTATCTTCTAAATCCCCATAGCTTCTTTGAAAATCCAAGTTTATAGATCTAGACAAAGAATCAAACTTTGTTAAGTTGGATTGTTGATTGCTTAGGAGAATCCTTGAATCTTTAGTTACTATTGATTTCTAAGCTTCAATTGTTGGTGAGATAAAAAATTTGAGATCCTTCCTTGAAGCTTGTTTTAGGGATAGGTATTGTTCTTGAGGTGTGCTCTTGGTGAAGAAGGGAAATCCTTGATCTTTGATTTAGTTTGTTGACTTGTTATAGGTGAAATTGTTGTTATGGAGAAACAAGAGCTTGGTCCGGTTGATCGTGGTGAACCGGCGGCGCCATCGTGTTGAGCCGATGATTCTGTTGCGTCGTTGCATCGGACCGACCCCGTGGTCGGGTCCGTGAATGGGAACAATCCCGTGCTTGCGTCGTCTCTCCAACCCGACCGCGTGGTCGCATTCCCGCACCAAACCAAACCCGTGGTCGTGGCACCACACCAAACCGAACCCGTGGTCGCGGTACCATACCAACTCGAGCCCGTGGTCGCACCTTCGATCCGGACCGAGGAGGTTGTCACGTTCCCCGACCACGCGGTCGCTGCTTTGATCAGGACTGATCCTGCAGTCGTCGTAGGGTCTCCCGACCGCGTGGTCGCCACCTCGGGCAAGACCGATCCTATGGTCGCATCTTCAAGCCGTACTGTGGGCATGGTCCCGGCATAGTCCTCCCCGGTGGTTGCGAGAGCGTGTCACAGGAATACTAGTGTCGGGATCCCACTTCGTAACAAGCTCATGGTTCCACGGCCTTGTCTTTTCGAACTCGATGAGGGTGATGAGGACGTTTTTGACGACTCAATGGAGGTTGAGGATGTGAGGAGGCCTAGCGGTGATGAGGATTTAATGGCCCATAATGGGGGAGTTGGACTCTCTTTCCTCCTTAACGATGAGGATCCGGGGCTTCCAACTGGTGTAGCCGATGCTGCTCTATCGTCAGACTCTTCCTCTACTTTCAGTTTACTCCCTTTCGATGCTGAGGATGGTGATGATGATACTTCTGCTGATGTGGACCGACCCGTGGTGGTCAAGAAGAAGAAGGCGCGACCAGATCCTCCATGATCCACTCTTTGCGACGAGGAGTCACTGCAGCTCGTCCGGGAGAAGTGCGAGATTTCAGAGGAGATCAGGATGGTCGTCCCCGATTGTACTCAGGAGCCGATGCTCCACCTCCGGGGCAATTCACCTTGTACAAAAACTTCATCGAGCATTGCTTGCTGTGGTTTCCGGTGCCTGGCTTCCTTCTTCGTTTCTTAGAGGCAAATGGTCTCTCCCTTGCTCTGATCAACCCCAGGGGGTTGAGGCACATCATTGGTATCTATGTGTTGAGTAGGGAGTATAACGCGGAGATTAGCACCGAGCAGCTGTCCAGCCTACTGGACTTCAGGCCTAAGGGCTGCGCAGAGGAGCTTAGGTATCTAATTTCTCCAGCTCCGGGTCGCGTGCTCATCGATGGATTCCCGAGCAAGGATGACCACTTCGAGGACCGGTTTTTCTTTGTCGAGATTTTGGAGAAGACTATTGAGGCGTAATGCATCTCCCTCGTCAGGACGAGCTGGGAGAAGAGAGGTAATCCCATACTTAGGAAAAAAAATTTCTTTTTGTAGTGTATTCATGTCTTGTATACTGATTTCTGTACTGCTTTGTTTTGCAGTGAGGCCAGCATCTCGAGCGGTGAGCCGGAGTGACGCAGTGGCCATCCACAGCGCTCTTGCCTCCGGGGACGGCGAGTGGGTGAAATCTTTTACTCGTCAGAGGATCCAGAAGGCGCTGTCCACCCGTATCTTCCCAGGGAAGGTTCTTGGACGAGGAGCTCCTAGGGTTTCGGCCTATCAGCGAGCGGAGAAGGTGAAGGCGGTTTCGACGAGCACCGTGGTCCCAGCGAAGGCAGGCTCGCAGACTCGTGCTCCAGCGACCACAACGCCTAAGACTCCTGCTGCACCGATTCAGCGTTCTGGCGCTTCCGACCTTACCCCTGACGAGATTGCGATGCGGTGTGAGCAGTCGCGGAAGAGAGCCCTTAGGTCGGAGGGTAAGGCGGGAGGTACTCCTGATGGGGCACCTCCGAAGCGACAGAAGGCGGGCTCCTCTCCGCACTCTCCGACTTCCGGTTCTGGCGGGAGGGCTTTCGCGCTGGCGAAAGCCAAAATTGCTGAGGTTTGATCTCTCTCTCTCTCTCCTTGTACTTGCTATTGTTACTTAACATTCTTTGGTTTTGACAGCATTCCTTTTGTTTTTCTTTGTGCATGCAGCTCTCCACTCAGCTGGATCACATGGCCTTTTGTTTTGAGGAGGACTCTCGCTCTCGTGACAATGAGCTTAGCGAGGCCAAGAAGGCCAACGTTGAGCTTGCTGAGAGGAACCAAGCTCTTGAGGATGATATCGCCTCTGTGAAGAAGAGGTCAGATGAGTTGAGCGGGAAGCTGTCGAGGGCGTCTTCGAGGCATGCGAAGGACAAGGAGGAGATTGCTTCGCTTAGGAGTAAGCTATTGGAGGCTGAGGACCTCAGGGACACCAAGATTGAGGAGGCCATTTCTAAGGCCAAGGATGACGCGGCTCGCAGCTTTGCTTGCCGGACCGGACAGGTTGCCAAGTTGCTTGCTAGGATTGAGGGGACAGCGAAGGATAACATGCTGGATGATGTCAGGCGTTTTACACACGGCCGGGGCCATCAAAAACCCCTATGTACGGTGTAGCACAAAGGGTTATCGTATCCACAGGGAGGTTTGATTTATGCACTAGGATTGCAATGATCCTTCTTAAGCTAGAGCAATGCTTTTTACATGTAAATAAAAGATGGAACTATGAAACAAGTGAAAAGGATGGTTTTAATTTACATTGTTCTCTAAGAGACGAGAGTTAGACCATGGAAATTCTTATAGGCAATGAATCGAAGATTATCACAACTGTAGAGGTTCTATCACGCACCGTTCTAGAACTCAAACACGAAAGTATAGCCAGCTAACTGTCGTTACGAAGGCTATCTATCTTTAGATCCTCGAATCCCAAATTTCTTTGCGAATTCATCGAATCTAAAGAAGCATTTAGTACGAGTTCGATATGTTCACAAAATCCTAAGCCAAAATTCCTTTGCGAATAAGTAACTTTGCCCATTTAAACTAGTTCAGGTTATTAATCCCACTGTCGTGGCTAATCAACAATCCTAAGATCAAGATTCGAGATGATCAAGCAAGAATCAAGCATTAATAACAGTTTAAATGAAGAACTAACAGATAACCTCAACAGATCTTCGATTTTATTGATTTCTCATCAAAACCCATGAAATCTCCATGTCCTAACAAGTAATTTACTCAGAAATAGATGAAGAAATCATAATAACTGAATAGAATTTCATAAAAGAGTTAGAGTTTAGAAGATACAAATGGTGTCACTAGGTGAAGAACACATGGATCTCCCTCCAAGATCTTCAAAATCTCTCTCTCTCTCTCTCTAAGTCTCAAAACGAGAATATCTAGTTTTTACAAGTTTTCTAGATATTTTACAATGAAAACAAAACAAAACTATTTATAGAAGTGCCCAAAATTAGGTATGCAGGTCCGCCGTCGATCGACACTAAAGGTGTGTCGATCGACACGGTGGTGTCTGTGCAAATATCCTCTGCTTTTAAAGATCCTCTGTCGATCGACAGGGATGGGAGTGTCGATCGACGCGTTGGCTACTGGTGAAAATCTTCTTTGCTTCGTCTCTTCAGGTGTCGATCGACACACGTTTAATGTCGATCGACGGGGACGCTGCAACTTGATTCCACTTTGATCTTTAAAGCTCCAAAATGCTCGATAATTGTCCAAAATGCACCAAACGACCATTTTCCTGCAAAAACACTATAAAAGACACACAAATACAAAATATACTATACAAAACCGACTTATATCATGGTTAAAAACGGGTAAAAACCACGATATATCACTGGACCTTGCTAAGATTGATGCGAGCCTGGAGCTCATCGAGCGTCTCCGCGAGCCTGATGGACCGACCTTGGATGCCGCGGAGCAGCTCCACGTTGAGAGGAAGATCCTGATCTACGATGCTCGTGATGTGTTTGATGAGCTTGTCTCTGGCGTGAGGCAAGCCCTAGAGATCCCAGAGGATGATGGCGTAGCTGATGAGGATGAGGGGGCCGATGAGTGACCATTTCTCTTTGCTTATGACTCAGTTTATTTGTAGTCTCTTTATAACTTTTGTTTCTGAAAACCCTTTGTTGGACTTGATGATTTTCGGTTGTAGTATTGGATGGTTTGTATCCTTGCTAGCATTTTGGATCCTTGCATTGTGGAGAATGCGGAATGACTTTGTAGCTTTTGTTCATGATGAACCTTGATGGTTTCGGATTCGAGTATTTGCTTTAGATGTTGTTCCTATACTTAGGAGTGACTTGGACTGTCATGTGTTTTTGTCATGCGTTTGCCAATATTGACGTTGGGCTTTGTGTGTTGGTGTTGCTCTTCTAGACACGTCTGTCCGAGAGCAAGTTCACCCTGAGTTTGACCAGAGTGTATCCTGGGTTTCTGAATAACACGTTCAGGGTACATGCCGAACAGAGGTCATTAGCAGCTGCATTTTACCAACGACGTTTGTTGGGTTTCTGAGTGATTAGTTGGGTTCGTCCACCCCAATACTGAACACTGGTATTTATATAGCGCGCTGTATCCGATGTTGGATATCATTATGTTCGTATTTCTACACTATTGATGTGGCCAGCAGCAATAAATGCAGAACGACTCTACTCGATTGAAGCTTCGATCAGTCCATGAAGGACAAGCTATTCTCATGATGAGGTTTGTGTCGAGTGTTTGTGGTTTTTGGTAACGATATTGTGAAGGAGTGGCATACGGGTACCCCACTCCCCCCCCCCCCTTTTAGACGAAAGAGGGAACTGAAGTCGTCTTGAGACTGGTGAAAACACTCACTCCCCCCCCCCCCCTTAAGGCAGAGGAGATCATGTGAGCTCGTTCGGAACGAGGCTGAAGTGAAAAGTGGAATCCCCCCCCTTTTGATGGAGGGGGCAACTGAACCTATCCGAAGACAGGCTGCCTACGTACCCTTTGCAGGGATAAAGTCGCCTCGTAGTTCATTTGGCGGAGAAGACTAATGATAGTACTCCTGCAAGTATTCTGCTTCAAGAGCATGGGGAGGGGTGCGGTGGGACCGACAAGAGGTTAGTCAGGTCCTTCGCCTGACTGGAATTGGTTCTTGCCTTCTTTTGTGGCCCTGGCGAGGTTGAGTCGCCTTTATTCTCTTCGTGAGCTTCTGGGTTAGAGCCCTTGTTCCCTTCGCGATTGCGCAACTTGTGTTCTGCTAAGAAGCACATGCGTGAATCTTTCTGGTTGCCAAAGATTGTCTGCGCGCCGATACTGGTTGGAAACTTCAAGCACAAGTGGTACGTTGATGGTACAACTCGCATCTGACTGAGCCATGGTGTTCCCATGATCAAATTGTAGATGGCGGGTTGATCGGACACCGCGAAATTGACCATCTTCTTGACGCCTCCAGCTAGAACTGGCAGGCGGATCATTCCCTTTGTCCAGTTTGTCTCACCTGAAAAGCCTGTTACAGGCTTTGGTTGCCCTGTGATGACTGACAGGTCGATGTTCATCTTCTCGAGTGTCTCTCTGAAGATAACGTCCACCGAGCTTCCGGTGTCGATGAGGACTCGAGCAACATTGAAATCGAAGACGGTCATGTTGATTACGAGCAGATTGTTATGTGGGTGGTCAATGCCTTCGAAATCCCCTTCATCAAAAGTGATAGGATCACTAGCACGCTTCGATTTTGGGGATGCAGAGATGTTGGCGCTGAATTCGGCGTGCCTCTGGTAAGCCTTGATCCCAGTTACATTGTCAGCACAATACTGCGATCTTCCCATGATCACGTTGATGGTGCCTTGGGGGTTCCCGCTCTCAGGATTATCACCACGGGGCTGTTGCCTGGGATTCTCCGTCTGTACCTCGGTACCATCTTGAATCTTCTCCTCCGGTTTGAAGTCTGACAGGCTGATGTTACCTTCAAGGGTGCCCTCGGCCAGCCTAGCAGCCAGCTGTCGTCCCAACTCACGGCACCTCGCAGTTGAATGTCCAGTCGCCTTGTGGAACTTACAATATAACTTTTTATCGTACTCGTTCGGGTTTTTAACCCACGTGAGGCTCCCTCCGCCGCGTTCGTGACCACGACCGCGACCTCTGCCATAACCAGGCGAGTCAATTTGGTAGTTATGAGCTCCACTTGTTCCTCCTTCGTATTAGACGAAGGCGGGATAGCCTTTCTTTGCTGCAGCTGGGGTCGGAACCTGAGAAGGTTCGTTTGTCTGCTTGGTCTTTCTGCCCCTTTTGGCACGGAGCTCTTCTTCGCTTCGGGCAAAATCAGCTGCACAGTGAAGAGCGTCTTGAATCGTCGTTGGCGGATTGATGGTAAGCTCCTGCCAAAACGGAGACGGACACCTAACCGCTCCTCTTAAGGCCTCCAATGCAGCCGTATTGCTTCTCCCATCTACCTTTGATAAGGTATGCTTGAACCTGGTCATGAAAGACCGCAAGCTTTCGTTCTCTCCTTGCTTGTTGGTCCACAGCTCTGCATCGTAGATCTTTCGCTCGGCGAAGATGTTGTAGTGCTGTACAAACATCTCAGAAAGCTGGTGGAAGTTGTGAATGGAGTTTTTCTCTAGCTTGTAGAACCACAGGAGGGCAGGCCCCTTGAGATTTTCCACGAATAGCTTGCAATAGCCGACGTCTTTCTCGGCTTCCCTGAAGTTCGCCCTTCCTAGGTCTACCTCAAACTCCATTAGATGTGTGGGGGTCGAAACCAACACAATTAGATTTGTAAGGGTTTTGAGGAGATAGAGAATTCTAGGTTAACTAGGGTCACAAGAGATTGAGAAAACGTTGTTGTTGTTATTGCTGTTGTAAAAGTTGAGTACAAAGCTTGTGTATGAGAAATCGGATCCCCTTAGGGTTTGTACAAAGAAGATATATATACTACACCTAAGGCGGTACAGCCTCCTAAGTCTTGACGGAGTTGGTCATGCTAATGCGGGTTTCGTACCTGGACCGGGCCTCAACCTACTTCTGCGTTGTTGGGCCAAGGATGTGATTAGCAGTTACGAGAGAGGACGTGGTGATTTACCAAACCGACCCTATGGTCGGCCACCGGGCCGAGGCCGAACCTGTGCTTGCCGAAGCCGAACCTGTGCTCGCCAAGGCCGAACTCGTGGTGACTCACCGAGGCCGAACCTGCGGTCGCCAGGTTCGAGCCTGTGGTCGCCAGGGCCGAACCTGGGGTCGCTTGTCGATCCCATCTTCTCTCGTGACGTCTCGTGTGATCCTATGCCTTGCCCAGATACTCTCCACGGTTCTTGCTTCTCCCCATGTGAAGACCTAGGTGCTATTCCGCTTGGTTAGTCAGGAGTTCGGAGGGCCATTTCCCGTGATCGCTTGTCTTTGAATGTTAACGCTGAATGGGTGAAAACCAACCCCAACAGTTAGCGCCCCAGCTCGGTAGTGTTAGAGATAATAGTGCCGAGTTAAAAGATGTGTTGAATATCGGCGTTAATGTTTGAAGTCAAGGCGTTTGCCCATCCTGCAGTAGTAGAGAGTGACTTTACGCAAGAGGTTTTAAGACTCTGAAAGTGTTGAGAAGATTTTAAGACTTCTTGTTTTCTTTTGCAGAAGCTGCTGCGTTTTCTGCAGAAAGGATTTTTTTTTTTCTTTCGAAGATTTTAAGACTTCGTATTTCCTATAGAGGTTTTAAGACTCCGTGATGCGATTGCTAACGTCAATGACGTTTCTGAGTTATAGCTAGGCGACTTCCAGAAAGAAGAGTGTTGTGTTATTTTGAATGGAAATGGGACCCGCTTGGTGTGAGGATGAGAAAATCCTTTTTCCCTTAAAGGGATAAGGTTTGACTTAGTCAACCCTTCTTCTTCCCTCTTCCTTTCTTCCTCCTTCTTTCCTCTTTTTCTTGTTCCTTGCCGCCGACCACGAGTTCATCGCCGCCGACCCCGAGCTCGAATTGTCGCCGACCGTGGACTCGTATCTTCGCCTCTCTTCTTTGGTAAGCTTCCTCATTGCCTTCTCGAGCTTTTGATTCTCATAGCTTCCTTTGAAAATCCAAATTTATAGATCTAGATGAAGAACCAAACTTTACCATGTTAGATTGTTGATTGCTTAGGAGAATCCTTGAATCCTTGGTTGTTATTGATTTTTAAGCTTTGATTGTTGATGGAATTGGCTTTGGACATGCAACAACTTTTGGAGATTCCCCATTGAAGCTTGTTTAGGGATAGATCTTGTTCTTGATGGAAAAGTACCAAAATTGACTTTTTGATCTTTTCTTTGGGTTATTGTAGATCTTGATAGTGTTATGGATAAGACGAAACATGGCCCGGTTGACCGTGGTGGATTGATGGTACCATTGCGCCAAGACGAAGATATAGCCGTAACTTCGACCCGAACCGATCCCGAGGTCGCGGTCGAAACCGAACTTACGGTCGATCCGAGTGCGACCGAGCGCGTGATCGGGCCGAGTGCGAGCGAGTGCGTGGTCCCGACTTCGAGTTCGAGCGATCACGCGGTCGCGACTCTGAGTGCGAGCGATCACGTGGTCGTGACTCCGAGTGCGAGCGATCACGCGGTCGCGACTCCGAGTGCGGACGAGCGTGTGATCGCGGCTCCGAGTGCGAGCGAGCACGCGGTCGCGACCCCGAGTGTGAGCGATCACACGGTCGCAACTTTGATCGCGGATGATTGCGTGATTGCGTCATCGAGCCATACCGATCCCGTGGTCACGTGTCGCGAGAGTGTGAGCACCGGGATTCGTCTCCGCAGTAAACTCACCGTTCCGCGGGTTAGTCTTGGTAGATCTGGTGAAGATGATGAAGACGTCTTTGGTGATTTAGCAGAACTTGAGGAGGAGAGGAGGCTTAGTGGTGATGAGGACCTGATGGCCCGTAATGGGGGAGTTGGACTCTCCGTCCCAATTATTGATGAGGACCCGGAGCTCCCAGATGGTGCGGCCGACGCTGCTTTGTCAGGTTCTTCTTCTCCTTTTAGGTCACTTCCTTCCGACGCTGAGGATGGTGATGAGGTTGACCGACCTATAATGGTTAGGAAGAAGAAGGCACGACTGGACCCTCCGGGATCCACTCTTTGCGACGAGGAGTCACTGCACCTTCTCCGGGAGAAGTGCATGATTTCAGATGAGATCGCGCTGGTTGTTCCTGATCATACACTGCGAGCTGATGCTCCGCCTCTGGGGCACTTCACCGTGTATGAGAACTTCATCGAGCATTGCTTGTTGTGGTTCCCGGTGCCAGGCTTCCTTCTTCGCTTCTTAGATGCGAATGGTATCTCCCTTGCTCATATCAACCCCAGGGGGTTGAGGCACGTCATCGGTATCTATGTGCTTAGCAGGGAGTGCAACACAGAGATTAGCACCGAGCAGCTGTCCAGCCTTCTAGACTTCATGCCTAAGGGCCGTGCAGATGAGCTTAGGTATCTAGTCTCTCCGGTTCCAGGTCGTGTGCTCATTAACGGGTTCCCGAGCAAAGATGACCCTTTCGAGTATCGATTCTTCTTTGTCAAGATCTCGGAGAAGACCATTGAGGCGGATTGTATTCCTCTTATCAGGACGAGCTGGGAGAAGAGAGGTAACTCTATACTTAGAGAAATTTTCTTTTGTTTCATGTTGATGTTACTGATTTCTGTATTGCTTTGTTTTTGCAGTGAGACCAGCATCTCAGGCAGTCAGCCGGAGTGACGCAGTGGCCATCCACAGTGCTCTCGCCTCTGGGGATGGTGACTGGGTGAAGTCATTTACCCGTCAGAGGATCCAGAAGGCACTTTCCACCACGATCTTCCCAGGGAAGGTTCTTAGACGGGGTGCTCCCAGAGTTTCGGCTTATCAGCGAGCGGAGAAGGCGAAGGAGGTGTCAACGAGCACCGCAGTCTCATGCTCCGATGACCACAGCGCCTAAGACGCCTGCTGCTCCAGCCCAGTGTTCCCTTGCTTCTGTCCTTACCCCTGACGAGATTGCGAGGCGGCGTGAGCAGTCGCGGAAGAGAGCCCTTAGGTCAAAGGGCAAGGCAGCGTGAGCAGTCGCGGAAGAGAGCCCTTAGGTCAGAGGGCAAGGCGGGAGGCACTCCCGACGGGGCACCTCCGAAGCGATAGAAGGCGGGCTCCTCTCCGGCCTTTGTTGCCGAGCTGACAGACCACGACGTCGCAGCAACGCACTCTCCGACTCCCGGTTCTGGCGAGAGGGCTTTTGCGCTGGCGAAAGCCACAGTGGCTGAGGTTCGGTCTCTCTCTCTCTCTCTTTGTCTTTGTTATTGTTATTTTACTTCGTTTTAGTCTTGATAGCGTCCTTTTTGTTTTTCTTTTTTCCTTGTTCATGCAGCTCTCCACTCAGCTGGACCGCATGGCCTTCTGTTTCGAGGAGGACTCTCGCTCTCGTGATAACGAGCTTAGCGAGGCCAGGAGGGCCAACGCTGAGCTTGCCGAGAGGAACCGAGCTCTTGAAGATGATGTCGCCTCGGTGAAGAAGAGGTCAGATGAGTTGAGCGGGAAGCTGTCGAGGGTGTCTTCGAGGCACGTGAAGGATAAGGAGGAGATTGCTTCGCTTAGGAATAAGATGTTGGAGACTGAGGGTCTCAGGGACGCCTAGATTGAGGAGGCCGTTTCTAAGACCAAGGATGAGGCAGCTCGTAGTTTTGCTTGCCAGACCGGACAGGTTGCCAGGTTGCTTGCTAGGATTAAGGGGACATCGAAGGACAACATGCTGGACCTTGCTGAGATTGACGCGAGCCTAGAGCTCATCGAGCGTCTCTGTGAGTCTGACGGAGCGACCTTGGATGCAGCGGAGGAGCTCCTCGTTGAGACGAAGATCCCGATCTATGATGCTCGTGACGTGTTTGATGAGCTTGTCTCTAGCGTGAGGCAAGCCTTAGAGATCCCAGAGGCTGCTGGTGTAGCTGACGAGGATGTGTGACCATTTCTCTTTGATTATGACTTAGTTTATTTGCAATTTCTTGTTTTTGAAAACTCTTGTTTGACTTGATGATTTTCGGTTGTAGCATTGGATGGTTTGTACCCTTGCTATTATTTTGGATCCCTGCATTGTGGAGAATGCGGGATGACTTTGTAGCTTTTGTTCATGGTGAACATTGATAGTTTCAGATTCAGGCACTTGCTTTTGATGTTGTTAATGTTGTTCCTACACTTATGAATTCTTTGAGCTGTTATGCATTTTTGTCATGTGTTTGCCAACATCGATGTTGGGCTCTGCGTGTTGGTGGTGCTCTTCTAGACACGTCTGTCCGAGAGCAAGTTCACCTTGACTTTGACCAGAGTGCGTCTCGGGTTTCTGAATGACACGTTCAGGGTATAGGCCGAACGAAGGTCATTAGCAGCTGCATTACCAACGACGTTTGTTGGGTTTCTGAGTGATCAGTTGGGTTCATCCGCCCCAATTCTGAACACCGGAATTTATATAGCGCGCTGTATCCATTGTGAATGTCATTGTGTTCGTATTTCCACACTATTGTTGTGGCCAGCAGCAATAAATGCAGAACGACTCTACTCGATTAAAGCATTGATCAGTCCATAAAGGACAAGCTGTTCTCGTGATGAGGTCTGTGTCGAGTGTTTATGGTTTTTGACGTTGATGTTGTCAATGATGTAGTCAAGGAGTGGCGTACGGGTACCCCACTCCCCCCCCCTTTTAGACGAAAGAGGGAACTGAAGTCGTCTAGAGATTGGTGAGAACACTCACTCCCCCCCTAAGGCGTAGGAGATCATGCGAGCTCGTCCGAAACGAGGCTAAAGTGAAGAGTGGAATCCCCCCCCCCCTTGTGAAGGAGGGGGGCAACTGAACCTATCCGAAGACAGGTTGCCTACGTACCCCTTGCGGGGATCAAGTCGCCTTGTAGTTCATTTTAATCGTGGACAAGAAATAGTGACTCGGCAAGTCGGGAGAGGTGCGGTGGGGCACTGGTGTAGTTGCTCACAAGAGGTTGGTCAGGTCCGTCGCCTAACTGGAATTAGCTCTTGCATTCTTCTGCGGCCCTTGCGAGATTGAGGCATCTTTATTCTCCTTGTGAGCTTCCGGGTCGGAGCCTTCGTTTACTTTGCGGTTGCGCAACCTGTGCTCTGCTAAGAAGCACATGCATGAATCCTTCTGGTTGCTAAAAATTGTCTGCACGCCGTTATTGGTTGGAAACTTCAGACACAAGTGGTACGTTGATGGTACAGCTCGCATCTGACTAAGCCATGGTGTTCCCATGATCAAATTGTAAATGGCGGGATGATCGGACACCGCGAAGTTGACCATCTTCTTGACGCCTCCAGCTTGAACTGGCAGTCGAATCATTCCCCTTATCCAGGTTGTCTCGCCTGAGAAGCCTGTTACAGGTTTAGGTTGCCCTGTGATGAGTGACAGGTCGATGTTCATCTTCTCGAGCGTCTCTCTGAAGATAACGTCCACCGAGCTCCCAATGTCAATGAGGACTCAAGCAACGTTGAAATCGTAGACTGTCAGGTTGACTACCAACAGATCGTTATGTGGGTGGTTAATTCCTTCGGAGTCCCTTTCATCAAAAGTAATAGGGTCACTAGCACGCTTTGTCCGTGGGGATGCAGAGATGTTGGCGCAGACCTCGGCGCGCCTCTGGTAAGCCTCAATTGCAGTTACATTATCAGCACAATACTGCGATCCTCCCATGATCATGTTGATCGTGCCTTGGGGGTTTCCGTTCTCGGGATTGTCTCCACGGTGTTGTCGCCTGGGATTCTCCGTCTGTACCTCGGTAGTATCTTGAACCTTCTCTTCTGGTTTGAAGTCTGATAGGCTAATGTTACCTTTAAGGGTACCCTCGGCCAGCCTTGCAGCCAGCTGTCGTCCCAATTCACGGCATCTTGCAGTTGAATGCCCAGTCGCCTGGCGGAACTCGCAGTACAACTTTTCGTCGTACTCGTTCGGGTTTCTAACCCACGTGAGGCTACCGCCGCCGCGACCTCTTCCATAACCAGGTGAGTCAATTTGGTAGTTATGAGCTCCACCTGCTCCTCCTTCGTACTGGATGAAAGCAGGATAGCCTTTCTTTGCTGCGGCTGGGGTCGGAACCTGAGAGGGTTCGCTCGTCTGCTTGGTCTTCCCACCCCTTTTGGCACAGAGCTCCTCTTCGCTTCGGGCGAAGTCAGCTGCACGGTGAAGAGCCTCTTGGATTATTGTTGGCGGATTGATAGTAAGCTCTTGCCAAAACGGAGATGGGCACTTAACCGCTCCTCTTAAAGCCTCCAATGAAGCCGTGTTGCTTATTCCACCTACCTTTGACAGGGTGTGCTTGAACCTGGTCATGAAAGACCGCAAGCTCTCGCTCTCTCCTTGCTTGTTGGTCCACAACTCCGTGCCGTAGATCTTTCGCTCGGCGAAGATGTTGTAGTGCTGCACAAAAATCTCAGAGAGCTGGTGAAAGTTAATGATGGAATTTTTCTCCAGCTTGTAGAACCACTGGAGGGCAGGCCCCTTGAGACTTTCCACGAATAACTTGCAATAGCCGACATCCCTCTCGGCTTCCCTGAAGTTCGCCCTACTTAGAGCTACCTCGAACTCCATCAGATGATCAGCTGGGTCAGTGGTCCCTTCATAGCCTTGGATTTTGATCCTTCCCGGATCGGAGATTCTGGCCCCTGAAATGTTTTCAGCAAACGGGGTGTTGCGTGCCTTCTCCAACACGTAAGCGACCCCAGGAGCCCGTCCCGTGGTTCGGTACATCTGCAGCTTGGTAGTCCGCAGATCGGAAACGACTTGATCCAGCTGGGCTTTCAGTGCTGCGACCTCTTCGTCTCGGGAGCCTCGCGGAGCCCTGCGCTCTCGCTCCCTCCTATGAAGTTCTGCTATGATCGCATCTCTTTCTGCAGCTGCCGCATCGTGATCAATCTCCGAGTTGACTCAGGCACGCCTCCGAGGGGGTCGATCTTCGTCTGAATCCTCCACCACACGCTCAGGAGTTGCATCAGATTCATGAAGAGGCGGTGGCGGAGGCAAGTCCTCTGGGGCTGCGCGATTAGTCCGAGGCGACAGCTCTTCGTTTCGGTTCCTCCGATGGGTTCGAGGCGTAGCAAAGCTGAGGCGCGTTGGTCGGACACGGGACCTCTTACGCATCCTTCTCTCGAGCGCTTGCAGCTAGCTCGTTGTGGCTTCCAGGTTTCTCTCCTGATCCTCAGTTTTCTTCATGAGAGTCTCAAGCATCTGCTTGATCTCTGTGACGTCCGTCGGATTGTTCGTGGCGTGAGGCGTGGTGTTCTCCACGGAGTTGTCTCTCTCCTCGTTGCTCCTGCGAGACGAGGATCCTTCGCTGCTGACTGTATTGTTGCCTGACATCTTCGTTGGTGGCGTGAAAACCCTAGCTTTCGTGTGTCAGAACTCTCTGGCTCCCCTTAGTCGGCGCCAAATTGTGGGGGTCGAAACCAACACAATTAGATTTGTATGGGTTTTGAGGAGATAGAGAATTCTAGGTTAACTAGGGTCACAAGAGATTGAGAAAACGTTGTTGTTGTTATTGCTGTTGTAAAAGTTGAGTATAAAGCTTGTGTATGAGAAATCGAATCCCCTTAGGGTTTGTACAAAGAAGATATATATACTACACCTAAGGCGGTACAGCCTCCTAAGTCTTCACGGAGTTGGTCATGCTAATGCGGGTTTTGTACCTGGACCGGGCCTCAACCTACTTCTGCATTGTTGGGCCAAGGATGAGATTAGTAGTTACGAGAGAGGACGTGGTGATTTACCAAACCGACCCTGTGGTCGGCCACCGGGCCGAGGCCGTGTTCGGCCACGAGGCCGAACCTGTGCTTGCCGAAGCCGAACCTGTGCTTGCCGAAGTCAAACATGTGCTCGCCAAGGCCGAACTCGTGGTGGCTCACCGAGGCTGAACCTGTGGTCGCCAGGTTCGGGCATGTGGTCGCCAGGGCCGAACCTGGGGTCGCTTGTCAATCCCATCTTCTCTCGTGACATCTCGTCTGATCCTATGGTTTGCCCAGATACTCTCCACGGTTCTTGCTTTTCCCCATGTGAAGACCTAGGTGCTATTCCGCTTGGTTAGTCGGGAGTTCGGAGGGCCATTTCCCGTGATCGCTTGTCTTTGAATGTTAACGCTGAATGGGTGAAAACCGACCCCAATAAGATGATCAGCAAGGTCGGAGGTCCCTTCATAGCTTGGGAGTTTGATCCTTCCCGGATAGGAGATTCTGGCCCCCAAGATGTTTTCAGCAAAAGGGGTATTCCGTGCCTTCTTCAGCACGTAGGCAACCCCAAGAGCCCTTCCCGTGCTGCGGTACATTTACATCTTTGTAGTCCGCAGATCGGAGACGACCTGGTCTAGCTGGGCTTTCAGCGCTGCGACCCCTTCGTCTCGGGAGCCATGCGGAGCCCTACGTTCTCGCTCTCTCATGTACAGTTCTGCTATGATCGCATCTCCTTCTTCAGCGGCTGCAGCGTGGTCGACCTCTGTGTCGACTCGGGTACATCTCTGATTCTTCCACCACGCGCTTGGGAGTCGGATCGGTTTCCCGATGAGGCGGTGGTGGAGGCAAGTCCTCTGGGTCAGTGCGACTGGCTCGAGGCAGCTCTGCGTGCCGATCCCTTTGATTGGTTTGAGGTGTGGCAAAGCAGAGGCGCGTTGGTCGTACACGGGACCTCTTGCGCTTCCTTCTCTGGAGCGCTTGCAGCTCGCTCGTAGTGGCTTCCAGGTTCCTCTCCTGATCCTCAGCTTTCTTCATGAGAGTCTCAAGCATCTGCTTGATTTCTGTGATATCCATCGGATTATTCACGGCATGAGGCGCGGTGTTCTCCACAGAGTTGTCTCTCTCCTCGTTGTTCCTGTGAGACGAGGATCCTTCGCTGCTGACGGTATTGTTGCCTGACATCTTCGTTGGTGGTGTTGCGAAACCTAGCTGTCGTGCGTCAGAAACTCTCTAGTTCCCCTTAGTCGGCGCCAAATTATGGGAGTCGAAAAAACCACAACTAGATTTGTAAGGGTTTTCGAGGAGATAGAGATTTCTAGGTCAGCTAGGATCACAAAAGGTTGAAACGAGTTTTGTTTATTAATATGTGAAAGTTTGAGTACAGAGTTTTTGTATGAATTTCCGGATCCACCTCTAGGGTTTTTACATTGTCTATATATAGCTTCTTAAGTCGGCTAAATATCCTAGGTCTTCGCGGAATTGCCTTGCTTGAGTCGGTTGCGTTACGCGGGCTTCGTGTCTTGACTGGGTTCTCCTTATGTTATTGGGCCGAAGACGCGACTGGAGAGGACGTGATCGGCCTTTGGACGAGGCCATGGTCGCCTAGACTCGGCGAGCCCGCGGTCGGTGGTGAGTGAGCGCGTGGTCACGTCTCGAGTGGGGACCAAGCCCGTGGTCCGGTCGAGAGCCAATCGCGTGGTCGCGGGCTTGAGTAGAGCGAGCCCGTGGTCGCTTGCCTCTGGCGAGGCCGTGATCGGCTCCGTCAGGCCGAACACGCCTCCATTCGTCAAGTCTTGAATGACCCTTCACCTTGCCCAGATAGCTTCCATGATTACTGGACCCGCTTCGCGTGAAGACCTAGAAGCTGTTTCGCCATGTTTATTGCTAATTCGGAGAGTCATTTCTTTAGTTGCTTTGGCTTCGGATGTTAATGTTGAGTGGGTGAGAACCGACCCCAACACTATCTGGTACGGTCTGAGAGAGCACACCTTGATATCCGGATTAAATTGTAGAAATTATGAGGCGAATTCACTACAAGCAAACACCCCCTTTTGCGAGGGTGATTTTCGTCGCAATTGCGTTGCAAATGACAATTCGCGACGAAATTGCGACGATTTGCAGTTTGTCGCGACCGGCTAGTCGTAAATCAAAAATCGTCGCAATTGCGACGCAAATGAGAAAACGTCGCAATTCTGTCGCTAGTTTAGCAACGCAGTTGCGTGGGAATATTTTGTCGCTAGTTTAGCGACGCAATTGCGTCGACTAGTTTTGCGACGCAGTTGCGTGGGACAATTATGTCGCTAGTTTAGCGACGCAATTGCGTCGACCATTTTTGCGACGAAATTGCGGCTAAAAGTTTGCGATGACTTGGCGACGAAACTATTTGCGACGGTTTAGCGACGCAAGAATTTGCGACGGTAATGCGACGATAATTTGCAACGTAATTGCGACGTTTTCTTATATATTTTAATAAAAAAAAATTTAAATATTATTTTTAGAAAAAATATTTAAATTTAAAATTCTAAAATACGAAAATAATTTTAAAAAAAATGTTATAATACATTAAAAATAAAACAGAAAAAAAATCTAAGCGTCGAAGTTGATGTCATCTTCGATCGCATGCTCGGTCGATGTACCTCCTTCTCCGGCTTCGTCTTCAGCTCTTGCGCGCGCTGCTGCTTCTTTCTTCGCATCCAACATATCAGCGATGACGGGGTTCGTCTTCGCTAACTCCTCGAACATGGTATCATATGCGGTCTCGGTTGTCTCTAACCTATGCACCGCTTTGCCGAGCTTTTTCTTCGTTAGCTGGAGCTCCTTCGTCATTTCAGGATCCGTAGCATATCTCGAGATGGGACAGTACAGAACTCCCTGCTCATCCATCGGGATAGATCCTGTAAATGACATCTTTCCCTTTCGGGAACGAGGAGTCATCTAAAAAATAAAAATAAAAGTTTTAGAATTTTAATTTAATAAATAATTAAATTTGTTAATAAAATTAAAATAGAAATAAAGTTTTTACCTCTGCTGCGACTCGGTTGATCTCCAACGGTGTCATTTGAGTTGGTTGACCATCGGAAGTAAGTTGGGATGAGAGTTGACCAACTCGATCGATCACGTCATCGTGGAGATTGTGGACCCGTTCATCAACCCAAGTCCCGTCTTTCCTGCGGTGGGTCACCTCCCAAACAGCTGGTATTGTTGCGGGAGCTCCTGTATCTATAGCCTGAAAAGAAAAACATGTTATATAAATTGTTATTTTTATAAACGTTCAAATAATTATTAAAATAATAATAAAAACTTACAGTCTTGCGAGCTTGCTCCGCATAAGAAATCTGTCCCGAACAATGTTTCGCCGGCTGGTCACCAAAAATCGGCGTCAATCGAGCCCTCGAACACTTGGCGGACTTCTCCTGAGAAGTCTCCAACTCCCAAAAGGCGACTAGATCATCCCAAATTGCCGGGTTAAAGAAAGATGGCATACACTTACTCCGATCCGGATTTTTTTGCCACTTCTTCTTCCACCGTCCTATCTGGTCGCCAAGACGGTTCTTTGCCTTCATGTCGAATTCATCCCGAACAAGGCCATTGATCGATGGGTGCCAATAGTATTGTTGCTATAAAAACAACCACAAAAATATAATGTCTTAAAATAATTTAATTTAAATTTAAAACGAAAGATTTAAAAATATATATTACCGCGAATTGTTTGTACCAACGATCTCGGATCTTTGCTGGAACAAACTTCTAACTCGTGTGTAGTACCTTGAACTCCCGCTCGATGATTTTCCTAACATCCTTACCGACTTTGTTTTTTGTAAACCTGAAAAATAATTTCAAAACATATCAAACTTATAAACAAAATTAAATTAAATTAAATTAATTGTATAAATTAAATTAAATTAAATTTAATTATTAAAAAAATTAATTACCAAATAGCGTTGCCGATCGAGTTAGGATCTAAATGCGGAAGAGCTTCTTGGGCAGGAGCAACGAGAAGCTCGGACAAAGTCATGTCCTCCATGGAACGAAGAACTCTACCACCACCCTCGGAAGTTGGGGTCGGTTGCGTCTCGGGAATCGTGGATGGGCCGCCAGGAGAAGGACCAGAAAAAGAAGGGCCCGAGGGATGAGAGAACTGACCTGGTCGTGAAAAAGGTCTATCGCGGCCAGTATCGCCTAGAAAATCACTATACTCGTTTTGGTGTCCCGACATCTACAAAATATTGAAATTTTTTTAATATTTACCAAACCAAAAAAACAATTTCATATCTAATTAACCATAATAATTCTATTAATCATAATAGTTCTAACATAATATAGGAAATCATTCTATTAATCATAACAATTCTAACAATTCTAGAAATCATTGTAAATCATAACAAACATTTAACAATTAAATTAAATAAAACAAAAGAAAAGTTTTAAAAATTTACCTTAAACTTTTTGGTTTTTCGCAAATGAGAGAGAGAGAGAGTAATTTCGGGTGTAGAGAGAGAGAAGAGAGTTGCGATTTGGCGAGGAAGTGGCTGCGAGCCTATATAGGCTTTTGTTTCGTCGCGTAAACGTCGCAATTCCGTTGCAAAAAGATTACCAGAATCATCGCAAATGTCTCGCAAGCTCCAAAATTTTTCGTGAAAAATTAATTGCCGCCAAAAGATTTCGTTTACCGCCACTTTTCGTCGCAATCTCGACGCAAATAATTTTTTGAATTGTTGCAAATGCCTCGCTACCTATAAGAATAAATGCGTATTTAATGTCGTTGACCGCGTTAATAACCTCGTATACTCCAAACCAGTTTTGCGTGGTATTTGCGTCGTTTTCGTCGCAATATCGTAGCAAACAAAAATTGGTTTAGGGTATACTTAGGGTTTTACATGTTTTACAAAGTGTTTAAGGATCCTTAGGGTATACTTAGGGTTTAAGGATCCTTAGGGCATATAGGAACCTAATAGTCGACACATAACTCGAATATTTTGAAATATCGTCGCTTCTTGTATATTGATAATATTCAGCATATAAGTGTATGTTATATATATAGTTAAGTTTGTCGAAACTGTTTGATAAGTGTTGAAATCGATTAAATTTGCATTTACACTTATTTTTTAGAGTACCCATACGAATAGTTTAGGTACCATGCATTGGATGTTTAAACATTTAACAGGTATATAATGTGTCGTTTAGGGAATAGGGTGTGGGCACTTTGCGATGGTTTTGCGACTATTACGTCGCAAAACCGTCGCAATATATAATCATTTGTGACGGTTTTGCGACTATTACGTCGCAAAACCGTCGCAAAGTGAGACATTTTAATTTTTTTAAAAAACACTTATTCATTGGAGCACCCATACGAATAGTTTAGGTACCATGCATTGGATGTTTAAACATTTAACAGGTATATAATGTGTCGTTTAGGGTATAGGGTTTGGGCACTTTGCGACGGTTTTGCGACGTAATAGTCGCAATTTCGTCGCAATATATAATCATGTGCGACGGTTTTGCGACTATTACGTCGCAAAACCGTCGCAAAGTGAGACATTTTAAATTTTTAAAAAAACACTTATTCATTAGAGCACCCATACGAATAGTTTAGGTACCATGCATTTTATTCTTATAGTTTATTACATAACTCAAATACACTTGAAAATACATTTTATTCTTCATCAGAGTCATTAATAGATACCTCTGCTCTATCAGCTTCTTCATCATCTTCATCCTCGTCCTCTTCATCCTCGTCATCGTCTTCATCAAATTCCTCGCCGTTTCCATCTGAATCCTCGCATATCACTTCATGACCACTGTGGAGCGGATCTATTCTTGTCAAATTATTGCCATCATCCGTAGGGATTGTAACTTCTTCGGTCCTGGCAGGTTGCACTGGAGGATGATCATCATCACCATCTGCTGCTAACCCCCCCAATAATTTGACCCCTTGGGTTAACTTTTATAACGAATAACCAATCTCGATCCCGTCGTGCACGAGTACTAGGGTACGGAACTAAGACTACTTGTTCAGCTTGTGATGCTAACACGAATGGCTCAAACTTGTCAGTGTAGCTCCTGTTTCCTTTGACTTCCACAACTCCGAATTTGCTGGTTCTAACCCCGAGGTTGGATGGATCAAACTAATCACAACGAAATAAGACAGTTTTCAAGTTCAACACTCCAGCATACTCGATCTCAATTATTTCTTTCAAAATACCATAAAAGTTGGTATCACCCGGGATATGAACACCATAATTTGCAGTCGCTTTAATTTGCCCGTGTGCAAATGTGTGAAAAATAAAGCCGCGAGTACAATACATCTTACTCGTTTTTATGCTTGCAATAGGCCTCAAAACAAACTCGTGTACCCATAAAGGCCATGGTCGCCGAGATTTTTTCGTCACATATTCCCAAAATGAAATAATTAGTCCTTATAACTCCATGCACCCAGGTGTGTAAAAACTAATATAACTCAAGGGCTATAGTTTACCTTATGCTCCATCCATCCAGCAAAATCACGTTCTATGGCAGATTGAACTGCTTGATCGTTTAGTTCAGGAAATGCTTCTCGTATTTGTCCTGCTAACATTCTGTAAAAACCATTACTTCAACATATATATACATTAAATAATACATTGTCAATTATAAATATAAACCAAGTGTGGTAGATTGTATACATACCTCTCATATGGCTGAAAGTAGTGGCAGTTTAGCAATAGATACGTATGCACAGCTTGCATATGCCTGAAATCGCACCAAGTCGTTTCTGTTATTTTTCCACCCATCCGACCTACATCTGAGAAAACATCAGGTACACCTTCTAACGGATATGTGCGCCCTACCCCACCATCATCGTATCACAGACGACGTGTTCTCTTTGTCTTCACGGTTTGGTTAAAGTAGTATGTGGAGAAGCTTGATGTCTCCTCTGTCAAACTTCCAGCAATGATTGATCCCTCAACTTTTGCGAGATTTTTTGCCTTCATCTTCAAATGTTTGAAGAACCTTTTGAACGGGTACATCCATCGAAAGTGGACTGGTCCACCCAAATCTAGCTCACGAGGTAAGTGGACAACCAGATATTCCATCACATCAAAAAAGGAAGGTGGAAATATCTTCTCTAAGTTGCAAATAATGAGTGGAATGTCTGAATCCAACTTCAAGATTTCCTCCTCCACTAAGGTTCGAGCACATAAGTCCCTGAAAAATGCTCCAATACCTGATAGCACGATCCAGACCGAGTTAGTTAACATACAATTAGCAAATAAATTTATGAATGTACAAACAATACCAAAAATTAATTAATTAACATGTACCTGCTATTGCCTCGTGTACATCTTTCGGTAAAAGCTCTTGTAGGCAGAAAGGGGGAAGTCGTTGCATGAACACATGACAATCGTGGCTCTTCATCCCAAAAAATTTACCCCCTTCCTCAACACACCTTGAAAAAGTTGACACGTATCCATCTGGAAACTTCACCCACTCCTTAACCCAGATAATCAAAGCATTCTTTGCAGCAGGTGATAGACGGAAACTAGGAATCGGTGCCCTACCATCCCCTGTTATATGTAACTCTAGCCTAACACATAAAGCCGCAAGATCGAGACGTGCTTTCCGATTATCTTTTGTTTTACCTGCAACATTGAACAATGTGTGTATAATATTTTCAAAGAAATTTTTCTCCACATGCATAACATCCAAGTTGTGCCTCAAAAGATGATCTTTCCAGTAAGGCAACTCCCAAAATATATTTTTCTTATGCCAGTTATGGTACACCCCATAACCAATAGGCATATTTGCAGGATTACTTTGCCAATTACCCCTAACTTTTACAGTTTCTTTCGCACCATATCCCTCCATTTGTTCTTCCAACTCCTCACCTGAGAGGTAAACCACAGGGGATGATTTAACAACTCGCTTTCGGAATAATGTCTTACTCTTCCTATAAGGATGAACCCTTGGAAGAAAACGACGATGGCAGTCGAACCAGCAAGGTTTCCCTCCATCTGACAATTGGAATGATTCTGTCTTGTCTAAACAATACAGACATGATAACTTTCCATGAGTTGTCCATCCAGATAGCATGCCATACGCTGGGAAATTGCTTATCGTCCACATAAGAACAACCTTCATGTTGAAGTTCTGATGAGTAGATGAATCATATGTGCATACACCAACATGCCACAACTTCTGTAGTTCCTGGATAAGAGGCTGTAAAAAGACATCAAGGGATCTTTTTGGATGCTTAGGCCCTGGAACCAAAATGCTGAGAAATAAAAATTCTCGATGCATACACATTTTCGGTGGGAGATTATATGGCGTCATTATGACAGGCCACAACGAATATTTTCGACCAGATAAACCAAAAGGACTAAACCCATCAGTGCAAAGACCCAAGTAAACATTTCTATGTTCTACAGCAAATTCTGGATGTACCGTGTGAAAATGTTTCCAGGCCTTTGCATCTGATGGATGAGCGACCACCCCTTCCTCACTCTCGTGTTCTACGTGCCACCTCATTGCCCCTGCTGTCTGCTCTGATTGATATAATCGCTTCAGCCTATCTGTTATTGGAAGATACCACATACGCTTGAACGGGACTTTCGTGCGACCACTAGTCTTCTTATATCTTGGATGAGAGCAAAAACGACATTCCTTCAGCTGAGCATCATCTTTCCAAAAAATCATACAATTATCAATGCAGACATCAATCATTTCAGAAGGTAATCCTAGACTTGCTACCAATTTTTGTATCTCATAGTAACTATCTGCGGAGTTATTACCCTCTGGCAAATACTCTTTAAACAATGCACCCCATTTATCCATGCAATTTTCAGTAAGGTTATCTTCGCTTTTAAATGCCATCATCTGAGATGCTAGGGATAATTTTGAAAGCCCTTCTCTACATCCTTCGTAGATAGGTTCGTTAGCAGCATCTAACATTTCATAAAATTTTTTGCACTCGGGTTTGGTTCTTCAAAAGTATTATCAGCACTATACGAAGCAGTAGTTTCTTGAAATGCATCATTAACCATGTCATTAAACCTATTCCCATCGGCATTTCCATATGAAGATTCATTAAAATTATCATGACCATACTGATAATTATTATCCTCATAATTACTACTACCTTCTACATTCCCATGATAATTACTCCTACTTGAACTACCCGGAACATTGACAACAAAATCCTCCCCATGCGAAAACCAAACATAGTAGTTGGGTAAAAACCCTCTCGTCAATAAATGTTTCCAAACAGTTTGCGTTTCATGTGCAGCAAAATTTTTGCATTTAACACAAGGACAATAAATTGTTACGTTACCAGTCCTGGTCATTCCGACCAGAGCTCTTGGGTTGTTCATCGCCTGGGTCAAAAACTGGTCGAGCCCTTCTTTAAATTCTGAAGTCACTTCGTCGGTTTATGGATCTACGCGGTTGTACATCCATGCTCGAACCGTGTACACCTCATGATGATGGGAAGACATATATTATCAAATTTAAGCACTCTTTCACAGATGTTTTTAATAAATGATTATGTTTTGCGGTGTTTATAAGATTATTGGAATGTTTGTGGTTTACATTCAGAACACATTTGTATGTCGTATTTATAGATTTTTGTTTTTTTTTTGCTACTCCTTTGAGACGTTTTTGCTTTACATTTGCAACCCTTTTGCGACAAAATTTTTTGGTACCATAAACAAGTAAGAATGGAAAAAACGTGTTGTATTTATTTACGTCGCAAAATAGTTGCAATGTTCAGCTACACGCAAAAACCACGCAAACGTGTCGCAAATAGTTTAACACGCAAACACGTCGCAACAGTTGCGACGGGTTGGCGACGATATTCCATTATCGTCGCAAATACGTCACAAAAAAAAATTTATTTGCGACACCAAATTTTTGCGACGTTTTTGCGATGTTATGTTCTAAAATAACGCAAAGTCGTCGCAAACGCAACACAAATTTGTGACGTTTATTTCCCTCGCAAATGTTCGTCGCAAATGGACCTGGTCGTAAGAGTGTCGCAAATAAGTGACTAATTTGCGACACTTATTCTGAGGTTTTAGGCTAGTCACATATCAGTCACTAATTAGCGACTCATTTACGACTACTCTATGGGGTCACAAATATGCGACTACTTTGTGACCATCAAAGCAGTCACAGATTAGTGACTACCATAAGAGCGTAACAAAAGCGTTACAAATGTTAAAATGTAGGTAACAATTTTTTTAAAAAATTGGTAGTGACGAATTTGTGACTCTTTAGTGACCATATAGGGTTTAGGGTTTGAAAATAACCATTTTTAAAAAATATTAATAGTGACGAATTTGTGACTCTTTAGTGACTATATAGGGTTTAGGGTTTTGGATTCTCAAACCTATACTAACGTCACAAATTTGCGACTCTTTAGTGATAAATTTGTGACTCTTTAGTGACACATTTGCGACGCATAAGTAAATTTGCGACTGATTAGTGACTACTTTGCCACTCCATTTTACAATAATACACATTAAACCCCAAAATGTATGCTTCTATGATTCATAGTTGTATTTAGCTTGTACTAAAGTCAATGACAAAGTAGCCAAGATGTGGTTGTAGTGAGTAAATCAATTTACAAAAAAATATTTACGTGAGAACAACATTAATGTACTTTAGCTTATAAACACTTAGAAGTTTTAAAGAAAGTTTATGTAAGTTGATGTTTTTGTAAATTAGCTTTGTTAGTGGTGGTATAATGGTTATATCAGTTTATATATTTAGGGTATATGGTTTAGGAAAAGGGAAGAAGAACGAAATTTTGGTCTAAATGTTTAGGGTTTAGGGATTTGATTTGTGACTAACTTAAAATCGTCACAAATCAGTCACAAATTAGTAACTATTTTGTTACTCTTTTGAGACTAATACATTTTAGTTTCCCTCTCATTTGCTTTCCATAATTTCAGTTTCCCTCTCACCCAAATCTGAAAAAATCAAAATTTGGGTCACTTTTATACAAAATCACTTGTCCGCTTCTCCTCTTCTCTCCTCGTGTCCAGATCGATTCTCTAACCCGAAACCCTAATCTTTTTGCTTCTTGTTTCTCAAACCCAGATTCTTCATCTGTCTTTTTCTTTTATAAACCCAGATTCTTCTTTTCGGAAACCCTAATCCTTTTCGCAAACCCTTATCCTGCTCCTGAATCTGCTCCTCCAATAGAAAGAACCTTTTGATTTTGTTTCAGAGGCAATTCTCAGCTTGGAGAATCTTCTTCGTTGAATCTTTGACCATTCTTCATATCCGAGATAACATCTTTCTTCAAAACGGTGAAAAAGCAAATCGATTCGCCAAATCGATTCGCCACACCGAAGAAGCAAAATTTGTTTCAAAAGACGAAGAAGCAAATCGATTCACCGACTCCGAGAGATTAATCGGTGATGCTCCGAAGAATCCGTCTAACTCCATCCACGGTATGTGATTTCATCTTTTCTTCTCTGATTTTGAATTTCGTATTTTGATTTGGCAAAACTCTGATTTTTGTGGCTAATTGTGGCAGATGCAAAGAGGTTAATTGGTTCTCATCTCTCTCTTTCTTTCTTTGACCACGGTTTTCCTCTCTTCTATCTCTTTGTTCTCTCATGGATGATTCATATTCTTGCTCTCATCGCCGATTTGTTTTCTTCCTATGTCGATTTGGCTATGAACTATGTATGATTTGGGTTTGCTTTCATTTGGCTTTTTATTCCTTTTCGTATTTGATGCATGCTTTGCTTTGTTTTGGCTATGAATTGGGTATGAGTTGGCTTTGATTTCTGATTTGGTTTGCTATTGCTTCTGGTATTTGATTCGTGTTGTGATTGTTTAGGTTGGCTCTGATTGTTTATGTGTGTATGAGTGATCCGATTGTTTGTGTTTGCTTTGATTGACCGATTGTATATGTTTGTAACTATGTTTTTTCATTGTATTGAGGAACCTTGGGATGCTTGGACTCATAAGGGAGGGGCTTCTTGTATCAGTTCGGTCATGGTCCAAATATGTCGAGGTAATTCCCATCTCCTCTATCTCTCTGTTTGTTTGGTTAGTAGGATAGTAGTGTTTGGTTAGTAGAGATAGTAGTTGAGTTAATTGACAATAAATTGTGATGGAGACTTTAAACCTCCATCCTCCTGCTAATGTCAATGGATGTACAAGTTACTTAATCTTTCAAGAGGATTTGAAGAGATATAAAAAGAAAACTGATAGATTTCAAAGTAAATCCGTTCTTGTGATGTTACCGAGCTTAACGAAATGAACTGGTCGTTTGAGAATACTCCCAAGGTAAATAGGTTTATTTGATTGTTAATTTGACTCGTAATGTGAGATAATTTGCTAGTAGGTGGTTATACTTTATAAACTCATATTGTTTATGAACTTAATGGGTTTTCCTTTTCAGATTCTTGTACCGATTGCAAATGGCTCGGAGGAAAGGGAAGCAGTTGCTATCATTGATGTTCTGAGGCGGGCAAAAGCAAATGTCGTTGTTGCGGCGCTTGGTAACAATTTGGAAGTGGTAGCATTTCGCAAAGTCAAGCTAGTGGCGGATGTGCTTTTAGATGAGGCTGAAAAGAGTTCATACGATCTTATTGTGTTGCATGTGAGTGTTAATTTATTCAAAAGACGAACGAATTTAGTATTTGTATTCATTCACAGCTTGAGTACTACTTTGTTTGGTTTTAATTTTAAGTCTTTTGCTTCTTCTATTTTAGCTTCTCAAAACAAACATTTACATTCAAATTAGTAATAATTTAGTACCAATTTTAGGACCAAATTAGTAACAAAGAACTGACTAAATAAGTTACATTTGGTGGCTAATAGGTGACACCATAGAGACTAATTTGTGACCAACTTATATCTTCATAGAGTGACAAAATAGTGGCTATTTCGTCGCTAATTAGCCACGCCAAAGTAGTCTCAAATCAGTTACCAATTTGTGACTACATAATTCGTTACAAATTCGTCACTATTTTGTGACTAAGTTTTCGATTGCTACATTCGTCGCAAATTAGCGACGAATTTGTGATTGAGTTATGGAGTCCTAAATCCGTCATAAATCCGTCGCAAATTAGCGACGAATACTCAGCGTCGCAAATTAGCAACAGCGTTTTTGCGACGCCGAGTTGGCGTCGCAAAGTAGTCGCAAAGGCCTAATTAGTGACGAATTTGTGACGTTTCTGGTAGTGGCAAATGACATGTTTTCTTGTAGTGAGGACTTATCCTTGGGGGAGGTTGTCTTTTGAGTACATGCTCAAACAGATGTATCACATGCTGGATATATTTAATGGAGTCGTCAAGGAGGACATTTTAAGGCCGATTGCCGGTTTCTGTATCCCTTTGGAGGTATGTACAATTAGGAAGTAATTGTTGCAACTTTTTAATAATTGAAACTATTTCAACTATAAGTGTGTTGTGCAGCTGCTAGCGTTTGAAGCAATTCCAGATTTGGCGAGTAGTTTCCGCGAGCCAATTCTAGAGGCAGACGATGGTTGTCCAAGGATGTACAAGTTTAAGTTCAAGAAGAGGGAGATGAGAGGGTTTCCTCTTTCAAAGATCAACGAAAAACTTGGTACAACTAAGGTCAGTTATCCTACGCATTTAAATTATTTAGAGTTGTTTTTTGTTTCTAATTTTTAACATAATTGTTGACATTCGCAGGACATTGATAGCATCATCTTGAATCGTGAAGGAGAAGTAGATCTTGCTCAAATCTTCCAAGAAGACGATGTCGAGGATTGTGACGATCCGGTTGTTCGCGAATGGATAAAGCGATACAATCAAGGAAATTCAATCTTCTTTCAAGATATGTACAATGATGACGTGGCTGCCCGAGTGGAAGAGGAAAAAGAAGCTGACAAAGAAGAAGTTGAGAAAGAAGAAGGTGGAACCTCCGGAGAAGCGAATGCTTTAAACGATTTGGTACAGCTTGTGGAAGGGATGAAGGCAGAAATGGACTTAGGGTTCAAGTCAGTTAATGAGAAGTTGGAAGGGTTTGATGAGAGAATGAAGAAGGTGGAAAGTTATGTGTTGAAGAAGTTAGATGAGGTAAAAGTGTAAAACTTGGAAAAACTATTGTCTGCGTGGATGGATGTGTTGAACCTTTTCGATGACCACTCCATAATTTTAATTTAATAATTATTTTTAAATTAATAATCGTTGGCAACGTTTTATATTCCACGTTCGCTTGTTAAATTAGAAAAGTCGAAAGTAGGCGTGGGCAAAATATCCGAAACCGAAAAACCAAACCGAATCCTGTAACACCCGCGAACCAAAAAGAAATCCAGTTTGGACTTTTTGGTCGTGTCGATCGACAAATGGTGTGTCGGGTGTTGTTTTATTCAAAATGCAGAAACAACGAGTGAAGTGACCGTTGTATAAAAGAGCATA
This sequence comes from Draba incana, assembly GCA_963576765.1. Classification (NCBI taxonomy): domain Eukaryota; kingdom Viridiplantae; phylum Streptophyta; class Magnoliopsida; order Brassicales; family Brassicaceae; genus Draba; species Draba incana. The sequence continues at coordinate 34,726,687 of OY755205.1, forward strand.
TTTTTGTGAATGGAGTATTATTTTCCTAACTAGTGGGTGTATTTTAATCAGAGAGATTATTAAATACAAAAGGAAAAATAATACAAGAATATTTTATGCAAAAGGAATGTTGGCAGCCTTACGTGAATGGAGAAATTAGGCATGAGTGGAGAAAGTGGGCATGAGTGGAGGAAGCTTGGACCCATGGGGATTAAAACCACTTCTTTTTGTTCGTGGGAAGTCATTTCCCAGAGTAAAAATGGCTGTGTTGAATGATTGAGAGTGGATTCTTGAGAGGTTGTGAAGAGAGAACTGATTTTCGGAGGTTGTTGGCAGTTTTGTTTCGTTTGGTAGAGAGAATAAACGGACGTTGAGATCATAACGGATCGAGCTGAAATTTTATGGGTATGTTCTCCTTCCTCTTAGCTAGCCGTGAGGCCAATCCGCTTGTCATTTGAATTTTTATTCTAAGAGTTATTTGTGTTTTCGTGAGGGAGGTTCTGCTGAATCGAGTTCAAGAATCAATCAGATTGCGGGGTGTTTTGCCGGAGACTCAGTGAGAGTTAGACAACGCTCTACAGGGCGTTGGAAATCTCTGTGTGTCTAGTTTTCGGAGCTAGTTTCCTATAAATAATCAGAGGTACACTCCGTCCTCAGTGTTGTTTTTAAGAAGACGTGTCGACTCTGTTTTGTGCAGATCATCCTAATTTTGTTTAGGAAAACCTTGTGATGCTTTTTAGGGATCCAGAAGGAATTAGACAACAATCTATAGGACCTTGGAAAGCCCTTATTCTCTAGTTTCTGGACCAATTTTCCAATCGAATTTTGGAGGTCGGAGCTGTTAGAATTTCGATCGGTAAGTTTGCTAAATTTTGAGATGTTGTCTCAATTGGATTTTTATCCGATCGGTTCTCCAGGGTTTGAGACCAGTTTTGGGTTTCTGAGACAGTTTTTAGTGATCATGTTAAATCCGTTTGCAAATTGGGCATATTTTACTTTTGAACCGTGTATAATTTGGACCGGTTCAGTAAGTTTTAAACCGGTTTTGGAAAAACTGATTCCATTGTTTAATTGATCTAATTAAGATCTTTCTGATGGTATGCTAATCATATTTTTGTGACCAACGGATTAATTTAGGTGAATTATTTGGCGTTTGAGAGCGTGTGTGGACGTTTGTCGGTACGCGAATTTTCTTAGGCTAAGGTGTGTGCATGACAGTAGGCTCATTGAAGCCGACATCGAGTGTGAACAAACGATTTATAGTGGTTCCCGTGATGAACTTGTGTGTGATTGTTTGTGTTTAATTATATAATTATATAATTGTTAATTATTTAATTATTTAATTAATTTTGTTGAATGGTAGTGTTGTTTGAATTGTTCGTGATGAAATTATGTGGTTGTTTGTGTTTAATTATATAATTATATAATTGTTAATTATTTAATTACTTAATTAATTGTGTTGATTGGCAGTGTTGTTTGAATCGTGTGGGCATTTTAATCGTATTGGGTTGCTTGCGTGTGGGTTAAAATGCACATAGCTTGTAGGCGGGATGACTGGCTCACTAAGTATTTATGATAATATTTACGCAACTCAATTGTATTATGTGTTGCAGATAAAAAGATTGTGTGATCGCGGAATCATGGCGTAGGAGGAGGATGATTAGGGATATTTGTGTGTTTGCATTTTTAGGTTGCTAGAAATTGTTAAATAATATTATTTGTGAATTTATTGTTTAATAATTAAGTTGTGTGAATTCCGCTGTTTGTTGCTTGTTGTTGAGATTAATCTTTGAGAATTATTAATTATGGGGGTATTAATTCGGATTAATTAATTAATTAATAAAAAAAAAATCGGGTCGTCACATTTATCCGAAATTATCCGAACCGAACCGAATCCGATTTTATAAAATACCCGAATGGATATCATTTTCCTAAAACTGAAAAACCGAAACCGAACCCGAACCGAACCAAAAACCGAACGGGTATCCGAATTACACGAAACATAAAATTAACTATATATATTTAGATATGAGATCGGTTATGTTCACATAATTTATGCAATTTTTTTAGTTTTTTTTTTAGTTTTTTCGGTTGATTCGGAATTTGTTTAAAATAATTAATTTAATTAGATAGATTATTTGAAATTTTCATTTTTGTTATTTATTTTTTGGAAAACTTGAGTTAAAATTAAGCTAATCAAACCAAATTAGACTAAAAATTACATAATTATGAGTATTTCGGGTAACCGAAACCGAACCCGAAACCGACATTAACCGACACTACCCGAACCGTAACCGAACCGAATTTTATAATTACCCGAATGGTTTTTATATTTCTGATATGATCATGGATAGCAAGGAAGCTGAGGAACCAGAAGCTGAGGAGGAACCGGAGATACTTGGAAGAATCACTCGTTCCAGAGCTAAGGAGATGGCGAAGGAAGCTCATTCACTCATAGCCAAAGGAGAACTCAATCTACCGAGGATTCAAGTCATCAGCATCTTCACTTTGGAGACTCCACCCGGTAATGATAACTAAGTGACTTAAGGTGAGGAGTCTGTACTCTTTTCCCCATGATTGAGTTTTGTCCCAATGGGTTTTCTCAGCATGGTTTTTAATGAGGCAGATGAATCACTACGTTGAGTTACTTAGGAGTCATTGCTATTGGGTAATAATGTACAAGTCACTATGGCTTTGTACTTAGTAGTTTTGAGGCGCACTACTTAGGTTCATGTGGGAAGGGACGCCTCGCTGTTTTATTTAAAATTCAAACGCTTTGTTGTTTTATTTCGAACTTCTTGTTGTTTATTTTTCTTTAGGTTTTGCGATTTCCCTAGACTATATAACTGGGGATCGCTGCTCTATTTCTCTTCAGCGAAGAAGTTTGATGCAAGAGCAATATCGAATTTTCTTCCTCACTTTGATTCCTTGAATGCGTTCTTAGAATCCGAATTTCTTATACACTTTGTGATCTAGAAATTCTTCTATCTGTTACCATCCATCTTATCACCTAAACATCTATCCATACAATAAACAATTTGTTCTCATATCAACCACGATCTTATCTCCTTTTCATCTTCATCTCGTCATCAGATCACCATCATCACGCCACCATCATATCTCCTTCGCGTCAAGCCATCACGCCATCATCACCAATCGTTGTGTCTGATCCATTCATCATCGAGCCATCAGCCTCTCGTCAGAGTTTTCCTAGGGAGATTACATCAAGTGGTATCAGAGCCAACTCTGAACCAAAGGCTGAGAAATCTCTAACCCTAAATCGCAATATTTGATTTGATTCTTGTTTCTGATCTCATTGCTTAGATTGCTAGGGTTTATCGAATTTTTTTTGTGTTGCTTGCATCGATTGGTTTGATTCTCATCTTAGGGTTTCATTAGTTGAATTGGGATTTTGTTTCTGATTTTTTCGTGTGCATATAAAACCTAGTAGCAATAGGATTTTGTTGCTTGCTGAAATCGAAGTGGGATTCTTTTGTTTCTGTTTTCCATCGTTGCATAAAACCTAATCTATTTGGGAATTGTTGTTGCTTGCATCTGCTTGAATCTGTTAGTTGCTCCTGTTTTGTGTCGTGTTTTAATAGTCTTCAACTTGTTTTATGCGTGTTTGACAATCAGCAATTCTTTCATGTCTTGGGTTTTGTCCTTTTAAACTTTGCTAGAACAAGTTACTGCGAGTTTTGGTAATTTGTTTCAGGTACCATGGAGCTCTCGGCTGAGACTATGGCAGCTCTCAACAAAGCCATAGTCTCAAAGGTCTAGACACGAACCAACGCCTCCCAAAGTCATTCCTAAAGCCAAGGCTAGTCGAAGTCAGATTGGGGGCAGAGAAACTGTGTTTAGTCAGAGGAAACAAGATGGTTCTAGAGTTGAGAGGCATCCAGCACGTCAACAGCGCAGAGAGGAATACATTGCTGGGCATCGAGTCTTCACTGGACACTCAGAGGTAGAGTACTATGAGGAGGAAGAAGCTTCTGACTATAGTCGAGGAACCGTGAGAAGAGACAGAAACAGAGGCAATGGCAGAGACTATGATCCCTTGAGACAGCAGTTGAGCCATATCAAGATTCAATATCCTCTTTTTCATGGCACTAATGATCCAGAGGTTTATCTAGATTGGGAAAGGAAGATGGAGTCTAATTTTTTGGTCCAAGGAACTTATGAGCTTAATAAGGTAAAGATAGCTATTTCTGAATTCAGTGGCTACACACTCTTGTGGTGGTAACAGCTGGGAATTACTAGGCAGCGACATAGAGAACCTCCTGTTACTACTTGGGATCAGCTTGTCACGCAGATGAGAAAGAGGTTTGTTCCTGCACATTATCAGAGAGAGACTCTTAACAAGCTTAGGCGTCTCATTCAAGGCACGAGGTCAGTTAGAGACTACTACCAGGAGCTGGAAACGTTGATGATCAGGGCTGATTTGAGCGAAAGTGAAGACATGGTAATGTCTAGATTCCTTGGGGGCTTAAACAGAGAGATTCAGGATAAAGTGGAGCTGCAGAATTATGAAGATGTACAAGAGATGGTACATAAGGCATAGCTGATTGAATCGCAGATCAAGAGGAAGATTGGGAGGTCAACTTTCACGTCTAACATTCCTAAACCAAGAGAGCTCAGCAAACCAACCTATACCAAGGAAATTAAGCCAGCGACTTCTACTGCTAGAGAAGGGGTTAAGACCGAATTTAAACCAAGGATTGGAGTTGCTACTAGTCAGGTTAGGTGTTTTAAGTGTCAAGGAATGGGGCATTACTCCAGGGACTGCCCTAATAAGAAGGTGTTTCTGCTTCAAGAAGGAGGAGAGATTGTACCTCAGGATAGTTCAGAGAGTGAGAATGAGATTGACTTAGAAGAAGAAGAAGAAGAGCCAGCAGCAGTTGGCGAGATGTTAGTAGCACGCAGGACTTTGAGTGTTCAGGTTCATCCAGATGATAGAGAACAGCGTGAGAATCTCTTCCACACTAGATGTGTAGTTCAGGGTAAGGTATGCACATTGATTGTAGATGGAGGTAGCTGTACCAATGCTGCTAGTGAAGAGATGGTAACGAAGCTCAATCTTAAGACCACTCCACATCCTAGGCCATACCAGCTACAGTGGTTGAACAACAAGGGAGCTCTAACCGTTTCGCAGCAAGTGTTAGTCAAGTTAGCGATTGGGAAGTATGAAGATGAGTTGCTCTGTGATGTGATTCCTATGAAGTCTAGTCACATGTTATTGGGCAGACCATGGCAGTTTGACAGAAGGGTTCTTCATGATGGCTACACAAACAAGCATTCCTTTGAGTTTAAGGGGCGCAAGGTCACTCTTCTGCCACTCACACCAGCTGAAATCTATAAGGATCGGCTTCATATGAACCGCAAGGATAAAGAGCAACGTGGAGAAGGTTTGTTCTAGGTGTGTTGTTTGCAAAATGGCAAAGAGTAAAGTACAGCCTCACGGTTTGTATACTCCTCTCCCTATCCCTTCTCAACCTTGGACTCATATTTTTGTGGTTGTTGACAGGTTTAGCAAGATGGCTCACTTCATTGCTAGTCACAAGACAGATGATGTTGTTAGTGTAGCTAACTTGTTTTTCAGGGAAGTAGTACATCTGCATGGCATGCCTCAAGAGATAGTTTCAGACAGAGATTCAAAGTTCCTAGGACATTTCTGGAGAACCTTATGGGCTAAACTAGGAACCAAGCTGGCCTTTTCAACTACTTGGCATCCTCAGACTGACGGACAAACAGAGGTGGTGAACAGAACATTGTCTACACTTCTCAGGGCGTTGGTGAAGAGTAATATCAAATCCTGGGAAGAGTGCCTACCACACGTGGAGTTTGCCTACAATCACGCTAAGCATTCTGCAACTCTCTTTTCTCCTTTTGAAATCGTTTATGGGTTTAATCCACATTCACCTCTAGACTTGATCCCTTTGCCTTTAAGTGTGAAATGTAGTTTAGATGGCAAAGAGAAAGCTGAACAGGTGAGGAAGATACACGCTAAAGCCAAGGAGAATATAGAGAAGAGGACTAAGCAGTATGAGAAACAAGCAAATAAGGGCAGAAAGGAGCTAATCTTCGAAGAAGGAGACTTGGTGTGGATTCACTTACGCAAGGACAGATTTCCAGAAGAGAGGAAGAGCAAGCTTATGCCACGAGTGGATGGACCATTTGAAGTCGTCAAGAGGATCAACAACAACGCCTACCAGATTGATCTCCAAGGTAAGTATAACATATCTCCATCGTTCAATGTTTCTGACTTGCTTCCCTATATTGCAGATACAGATTTGAGGACAAATCCTTTTCAAGAGGGAGGGGATGATATGATCATTGATAGCAAGGAAGCTGAGGAACCAGAAGCTGAGGAGGAACCGGAGATACTTGGAAGAATCACTCGTTCCAGAGCTAAGGAGATGGCGAAGGAAGCTCATTCACTCATAGCCAAAGGAGAACTCAATCTACCGAGGATTCAAGTCTTCAGCATCTTTACTTTGGAGACTCCACCCGGTAATGATAACTAAGTGACTTAAGGTGAGGAGTCTGTACTCTTTTTCCCTTGATTGAGTTTTGTCCCAATGGGTTTTCTCAGCATGGTTTTTAATGAGGCAGATGAATCACTACGTTGAGTTACTTAGGAGTCATTGCTATTGGGTAATAATGTACAAGTCACTATGGCTTTGTACTTAGTAGTTTTGAGGCGCACTACTTAGGTTCCTGTGGGAAGGGACGCCTCGCTGTTTTATTTAAAATTCAAACGCTTTGTTGTTTTATTTCGAACTTCTTGTTGTTTATTTTTCTTTAGGTTTTGCGATTTCCCTAGACTATATAACTGGGGATCACTGATGTATTTCTCTTCAGCGAAGAAGTTTTATGCAAGAGCAATATCGAATTTTCTTCCTCACTTTGATTCCTTGAATGCGTTCTTAGAATCCGAATTTCTTATACACTTTGTGATCTAGAAATTCTTTTATCTGTTACCATTCATCTTATCACCTAAACATCTATCCATACAATCAACAATCTGTTCACATATCAACCACGATCCTATCTCCTTTTCATCTTCATCTCGTCATCAGATCACCATCATCATGCCACCATCATATCTCTTTCGCGTCAAGCCATCACGCCATCATCACCAATCGTTGTGTCTGATCCATTCATCATCGAGCCATCAACCTCTCGTCAGAGTTGTCCTAGGGAGATTACATCAATTTCCAAACCCGAAAACCCGATAACCGAATTATCCGAACCGAAAACCGAATAGTTAACCGAACGCCCATGCCTAGTCGAAAGCAGTAATAAATATAACCTTTCTTTTCCCTCATTTCCATTTCCTTCATCTGAAAAAACTCTTCTTTCAGCTTTTTTATCGGTTTTTAATATTATAAAGAATGGATGCTCAGCTTTTTGACAATGTCAAGAACATAAGAAGCAAAAACCAGAAAACGGATTGGTGTATCAAAGTGAAAATTCTGCGTCTTTGGGAGTGCCCTTACGCTTTATACCAACCATCTTATGATCTCCTTCTGGCAGACAAAGAGGTAACTGATTTGGTCCCTATTAGACAAGCTTTTGTGGTAGAAGAAAATATTTCTTGTTCTCACCCCACCTCTCACATATTATAGGGTACAAGGATATAGAATGGTTGCATCTTCTAAAGAAAATTGTCTACGTACCCTTTAAAAGGGATCAAGCCAACCACGTAGTTCTAACTCTTAATTCTCTCTAAAACTCTCTCTCAAAATCCTTAAGATCTACCACAACTTTGGCAACTCATATATAGAGAGGAGTTTCCTAATATCAAAAGGAAAACTTACATAATTTAGATAACTCCTAAACTTGATATTTTCCTAAACTCTTTAGGATAACTTATTACTCTAGTTATCTTTCAAGCTTATGCCAACATTCTCCCCCTTAAGCTTGAATTCTTCTTTTGACACATCTTGAACTCCCTTGAGATCTCTCATCTTCTTCAACTTGATCCTTTCTAAGTGTGTTCTGCACCATCGCTCTCTTCTCATTTAAGAACACGAGATTATAAAAGACTCACTCTTTTATTGCTTTAGAAAACTTACTCAAAAGACCCTAAGGTTTGACTAAGGTGTTCAACATGCTCTTATACCAACTTGAAACGCCCTATCCCAGACTCTAAATCCGAAACGGGTGTTCCAGCTCGAGTCACTACGTGACCACGAGCCCTTAGTCAAATCTTAGGGTCTTTTCCTTAGATAATTCATTTTCGAGGTTTAATTATGTGATTCATTAAGTGTAAGCCGTTAACAATCTCTCTTAACCTATGTCATAACTCAACATAGATTCTCCCTTTTTTTTATTGTGTTCTATCCCTTGCGATGTGCAAACTTCACTTAATCTCAACTTCAACTCTTCACTCATTTTCTTATCATTCACCAATCCATCGTTTTTCAGAATTCAATTTTCTCAAACAAAATCTCCAGATTCGATTCTTTATCCTCCAAACGAATCACACTCTCCTTCAATCGATTCAATTCCTCATTGCAAATCAAACCTGTTCTTGATCGAATCCCTCTCTTCACAAACCTTCATCAACTGTTCCTTCTCGATCTCCACTTTTGGTTTTAAATCCCTAAAACCAATTAGGCCCATATGAAGCAAACATGCCCAATAAACTCCACCTTTTGCTTCATTTCTCTTTCACGATGATGAAAGAAAAACGTGACTCATTTTCTCCGATGAATTCGATGCTCTTCCGATCACCACCACACAGCCGCCGGCGATTTCAGTTCGCAAATTTGGGCACGGGTCTTCAGAAGACGCTGGCGGGCACATATTGCAGCAAAGTAAGGAATCTCCATGCTCATTTCAATCAAAGGTTTCACAAGCAAATTTAGTAGCTCAAAATTCAAGGGCTTCTTGTTTGTAAGAACGGCAAAATATTGCAGGAGAATACCATAGAAGACCTGCATTTTTTTTTCGATTTCCAGCTGCGAGCTTAATTGAATTACTTGTCCGGATTCGACTGACAATTACAATATCATCTGCATTGGAATAATCTTCTACTAGAGGAATCAATTCCTCAAAATTCTCTGGAGCATCAATCACGAAAGAAATATCACGCTGCGTTGAACTCAATTTCTTCATATCATCTTTTTGTTTCACTGTTCCAGAAAGCTCTTCTCTTTGATGAGGAGCAGCATTGTCTACTTTCGACTTTTTGTGTACTCTTGCCTCCACTTGTTCTTCATCATCATCATCATCATCATCATCATCATCTTCCAGCTCTGCCTCTAGCTCATTATCACTTAGCTCCCAGTCCTTTAAATGATGACCTTTTCTCTGCTTCGAATCACTCCCATCTGACTCCTCATCGTCCTCCTCCTCTCCGTCTTCACTTTCTGAATCCTCAGACGAACCATCATCCTCATCACTTTCTGAATTATCACTATCATCCTTTCTTTCGAGAACTTCATTAATCCAACTCCTTTTCGGCTGCTCTTCATTAACTGAGAAAGAATCTCCAAGATCATCGCCAGAAAAAGGCTCTTTGCCTCTTTGTTGATTCATCACCATCCATTCCATCGTCCCCGTCACTCAAATCCTCAGTTTCTTGCATCCTCTTCTTCCGGTTTGCCTCAAGCTCCTCTAATTTTTGTCGCTCTTCCTGGGCAATTTCTTCAGGTGTCTTTGTCCTCTCAGTGGGACGACCACGACGTTCCATTGACATATCATACATAAGCATTTCATAATTCTCGTCTTTATCCTCTGGGTATTCAAAAGGACGATATAAACTCCCAAGCACTTCAGAATCTAAGGACATGAACTCTTTATCCACCTCATCCGGCAGCTTCTCCTTTTCCTCCTTATGCTTAGCTTTCTCCACCTTGCCAAGTTTGCTCTTCATGATGATCTCTTCCATGACTTCCTTCTTGCTCTTATGTCTCTCTTCCTCTCCAGATGGCTCATGCCCTCTGTTTCTGTTAACATGCTTCAGTCTCTTTGATCCAGAAGCTTCAAGATCATCATCTTGAAGATCTTCATCTGACAATAGTCCATTATCAAAATCATCCTTTTCAGAAAAACCACCAAGGGCACCATCTTCATAGATATCTTCCTCCCCATCAGACAAATTAAACATATTCGTCTTTGCTAGTTTCAACTGACGCTCTCTCTGAGATCAGATTATACCCTTGTCGAATTCCCCAATCTCATCGTTCTGTTCTCCAATACGATTATCCACGAAAACCGAAGATTTCAAACTCTGTTCATACTCCTTCTGAAGCATGTCCTTCCTCTTATCAACAGCACGAGATCGTGATTGGCCGATACGGCGTTCTTCACCTTTACGCTTCTTACCGAGGACATCGAACTTCCGGAGACCAGATTGACTCAAAATGGATTATCGGCTTTCTGGGCCTTGGCTTTCATGGCGACTGCATCTGGTCCAGACTTTTTGCTAGGCGTCTTCTTCGCTTTGTTCTCTTTCCCCATGATTTATTCAGGTGGCAGTGGCTAGGGTTTATGAAATCGGTGGTATTATGATCTTCCAAATCGATTTCTCGTGGAAGCTTGGATTCCTCGGATCAAATCGACCTCAATTTTCAGCTACTGGATAAATCAACAGATTCAAAAACACAAAAAGCTACTCAGAAATTGATTTTATCAACACATTGAGCTTTTAACTTCAGAATAGTTGAGTCGACTGCTTTCTTAGAAAGAACCCAGAAATCCAATCAAAAATTCGTGACGGAATCGAAGCGATTTTGTGAAGAAGAAGAAGAAGAATATGTCCTCAAAGTTGGTTCCTCACGCACTAAGTTGCAGGTTTTTCTGTAGAGTCAGTCATAAATAAATGCTCATAACTTCCAAAATTCATGTCGGAATTGAGCTATGTTTTCTTCTGTGTAAAGCTGACTTCGATATCTTCGTAACGGTACCAAACTCGACTTTTTGTTCTTTCTGGTTCACCGGAAAACGGCTTGCAAAGTTGCTGGTCGCAGCTTGTAAATTCTTTAGCTTTGTCTTCAATTCTTCTTTCCTCCACAACTGCTCCACGTTTTCTACCACATCTTTTAATCTTCTATCACAACCTTCCTCTAAAACGAATTGATCTCACTCACGTTCTTTTGAAGACAAAAAAAAAACAGAAAGACGACATGCCATAAACTTTAAACTTCTTCTTCTCTAGCACAAAACATGATGAACCCTAATCTCATATTATGCTCTTCTCTTCTTCTCGACCCGGTACACAAGAACAACTCCACCAGCGCCATCATCTATGTAAACAGTGGAGTTCTCATCGATTTCCTCCCGCACAACCATCTTCGACAAATCTGCCTAGCACCGTACACCGGGTCATAACTTTGACGTCGTCTCCCATAACTTGGTTTTGACGATGATCCGATCGCACGATCTTTGTAGTGTCTCAGGATCGAAACGCTCTGATACCAAATATAGAATGGCTGCATCTTCTAAAGAAAATTACCTACGTACTCTTTAAAAGGGATCAAGTCAACCATGTAGTTCTAACTCTTAATTCTCTCTAAAACTCTCTCTCAAAATCCTTAAGATCTACCACAACTTTGGCAACTCATATATAGAGAAGAGTTTCCTAATATCAAAAAGAAAACTTACATAATTTAGATAACTCCTAAACTTGATATTTTCCTAAACTCTTTAGGATAACTTATTACTCAAGTTATCTTTCAAGCTTAAGCCAACAAAGGATTGAGTTTAGTATCCTCAACAGAGATGTTGAAAACCTAAATTTTTTTAATTCCGATATGTGAAGGCCGTTGGGTCGTTATTAGAAATTTTCACGTCAGGATCGGGCCCACCTTTGGTGTATCCGCCCTCACTCCACACATATATTCTATTTGCACCATGTCGACGACAACGATGGAACTTGTGGTGACCCCAAACGGCCGCCACTACTATAACTTTCATCCCATCAGGGGGATAGGTGACGGGTCGTCTCAAAACATCTCCCCGTGGGTGAGTTTTATATTAGGTCTTTTGTATTTCCTAATATTTAAGTTTTTTCGCTACCTGATTGTGTTTTTTTTTTTTTTTTTGATGTAGATGTGTGCGGGGTGATAACAGCGGTCAGTGAACTAAAACATGAACGCATAGACGTTGAGAACGACACCATATATCAGGCCTGGCAGAGAAGCCATATCAAATTCGTCATCAGGGACTTACCGTGAGTTTGTGGTTTTTAAAATTTGTTCAGTTTGACCTAATGTTTTGGAAACAGTTTTTGTAAAATATCTGTGTGGAATTCAGGCTTGACGGTGTGATCGGGATTGCATACGGGACCGAAGCAATAGAGCTGTTGATGAAGTGGATTAAATCTGGCAGAAGATCGCTTTATGTGGTTCTACGAAACTTTAGGATCTGGAGGGGGAAAGATCATGTTCTCCTTTACATGACAATGGGACCTTCTGATATATTGTACTATCCATATTATATTCCAGAGAGTAGATATTTACTTGAAAAGTTAGTCTTTTATTTTTGTTCTCTGTTTGTTTTATATTTTATACTAGTTGGCCCATCATCTAACACATGATTTCTCAGTTTCCCTGATCATCAGCCAGAGGGATACCAGGACAATCTTCATCAAATGGTTAATGAGTGGCGATAGACGACCTTCTCTTGCCTTTTAATTCTTAACATTATTTTGGAATTTTCTAAATTATTTACGTTCTGCCTGTTTAACTAAGGGTGTACAATATTCATATCAATGTAGTACTTTCATTCTGTTAAATATATAAACATCTTCTTCCTTTTTTTCGCAACCTTTATTAGCTTGTGGCTTCAAGCCTATTTTGTTTCTCATTTCTTGTTGATTCAATATGACAGTAATTGGTAATTAGAGTTTTAGAGAAGTAATGTTTATAATCAAAATATAAACAAAATTATGATTGCGAATGCGCGTCGAACAGACCATTTTTGTAGGGGTGAGGCTATAGAGAGGTACAATGCAAAAGGAAAAAGTTATCTGTCTGGATGTGTCAAATCATTTTTTAATGACTTTAAAATATGGAAAAAGGAATGGTGGATATTGCACCCCAACTATATTGAATTAGGATTAGAACAAAGCGTATATATATATATTTTTAGGGTTGGGAAAGAAATTAAAATATATGAATTTAATGGACAGACGTGCAAGAAAACATCTACGGTACGGAGTTCACGTATAGTTTTTGGATAGGCAAAATAAAACAACGAGAATTGGATTTGTACTCATGGATATAGATCAAGAGTTAGTTATTGTTAACTATATTTTAGATTGCTTGTTCCCTTAACGATTTTTTACTTTTTCCTCGCCCATATTTTATTGTTATCTTAATTGGCTCCAGCATTATTTATGATAACAAAGCTCAAATTTTTTGATATGCTTTGTCCTGATATCAGTTCTCTTCTTACCGATCTCTGTCCTGAGAAATCAGTTCCCATTAACATAACTTCATAGGAATGCTAATTTAATTGTCATTGGAAAAAGCAATGGTGGATATCTGTCTATGTGCTAGCCCTGTCAATGTGAGCCAAAACCCGCGGGCCCTGCCCCGATCGACCCGCTGCGGGGCGGGTGCGGGTCGTTCAAAGCTAATTTTTCATTTATGCGGGACGGGTGCGGGTCATGGTATTTTTATGCGGGGCGGGTGCGGATCGTTAGTTTTGAACCCGCGGTTTGGCGGGTGCCCGCAAGATAAAGTTTAACTTGGCTAATCTCACTGTATCTCCTCATATCTACCGCTCTGATTTCTCCTCTAATTTTACATTCGGCGTTGCCACTTCCGCTTACCAGGTACTAGGGTTGGGCACACAAGCCGAGTACTTGCAAATTTTGAAGTACTTGTGACCCGGCTTGGCTTGTTCAAGTAACAGAAATTTTGGCTTGATACTTGGCTTGTTCGAAGCGAGTACTTGCTATATCAACTACTTGTCCAAAATCCTATTACTTGCAAGTAACTTGACTTGGTTTGTTACTTGCCAAAATTATATACTTGCTATTTGAAAGTACTTATATAAAAATAATTTTCATACAAACTATAAAACATTCAAAGTTAAACATTCTAAAATCACAAAACATTAAAGTTCCAAAAGATAAGCATTTAAAGAAATAAGTTTTGGATACTCCACCAACATAACAAATGTGAGAATGATCATAACATGTAGTAAATCTGAAAATGACTTGGTTTGGTTATGCCGTCAAATGTCAAAGACGTTAATGTGGGACTTAGTTAATAGTCACTTTTAAATGTAGCTACTTATTAAAACTATACTTGCACCAATGAATTATAAGCTAGACTAATATTTAAAGTATCAAGTAATATAAACGAGTATCAAGCCAAGTAACGGGCCAAGTAGTAAAAAAAATTTGATGACTTGATACTTGGCCCGGATTTGCAAGTAATACAATTTGTTGACTTGTTACTTGACTTGCCCGGGACAAGTACTTGCTTTTTCAAGCCGAGTACGGGACAAGTAGCGAGTACAAGCCGAGTAACGAGTATGTATGCCCAGCCCTACCAGGTACCTCTCTCTTTTTTCTACTTTTTTTCTTCATTTTCTTTGAAATCTTTGATTTAGGGAGTCAAAGATTCAAACTTTTATTGTTTGATAAAGAAAAGATTGAAAGTTTTGCCTCCTTAGTGGCAAATCATTGATCTTTTAGTCGGAACTGATTTAGATACAAATCAGATTTAAAAAGATAAAAAAACATGTCTTTTGGTTTGTAGCAGAACCATTGACATTTTGTAGAAATATTTACTGGTTTTGTAGATTGAAGGAGGCTGGAATGAAGGAAAGAAAGGACCAAATATATGGGACAAGTTTTTTTTTTTTGCCAAAAACCGCGGGTTACCCGCTAGACCCGCTTGATTAATGCGGGGCGGGCGCGGGTTCGTAGTTTTGAAACCGCGGGTCATGCGGGTCGACTCTTGGCGGGTTAAAAAATCTACAATCCGCGGCGGGGCGGGTCAGGCGGGGCGAGTTTGACCCGCTTGACTGGGCTACTATGTGCTATCATTAATTTGTTAGATCTTGTCAGTCCAACTGTATTAAAGTCATTATTAAATTAAGAGTCACTTCTTTATTTGTTTTTACCATTCCCTAAATAATAAAGTTCCTCTGTAAAGCCAATACACCTATCATATCAGACAAGTTTCCATGGGCTGAGTCTCCATTAATCTAGATTTGTTCAGTGAATAAGGCGGGATTTCCCTGCCACAACAGTAGGAATAATAATGAAGAGATACTTATTCCGCTGCCATTCAATACGATAGCCCTTTATAATTTATATTCTGTGGATAGCGTTCGAAAATGTGTACAATTTCTATTATGCCATGCAAGGAAAAAAAGAATATGTTGCAACCGTATTCTAAAATTGTTTTAAATTAAAAAAAAAAATTCATGCTATTGTCACACTTTGGGAACAACCCTATGTTTTCGATGTATGTAACTCTGTTACGCAAAACATTTATACAATACCACGTGGATACTTCATTATCATATTTTTTTGTTCAGGTAATAGTTTGTAGTTGTGAAGGTTTCTTTAAACGTCCACGTGGATTCCGATAGCTAAAATTTTATTGTGTCTAACTCTTTATAAAATTTTCAAAATATTTTTTCAAACTTTTGTTTTGATATATATTCAAATAAAATATAATAATCATAGTGAAAAATATTACAAAATCTTGAATATTTTTTTTGAATACGTATGAATTAATTATTATTTAATAATATCATAATAATTAATGAATTAAAAAGGAAAAGCATTTTTAATGAGAAATAAATATTTTCCATATTCTCATGAATAATTTGAAAAGACAATTATATCTTTTTTTATTTCAGTTATCTTTACTTATTTGTAATGACATTTTATGTAATAACTTACAAAACAAAGTTCACTTTCAAAAACGTCTCTTAAATAATATTATAGATGCCACAACAAGTAAATAATATGGTAATTCATGGTTTAATTGTCTTTTTCCAAAAGATTAGTGTTACTTTAGTAATCCAATTTTTTAAGAAGTTAGTTTAGTAATTAGAGTATAATTTGATGTTGTTCTAGTTATTATCTAAAAAAAAAAAGGTTTTCTTGATCGCCGTACGGGTCGAGAACCTCTTTTACCTATGACAATATTAAACTCGTTGGCCTTGTGGCCCATATAAAAGAGATGGAAAGAAAGTTTTGTCCACATAATTAGGATTTGGCAAAATACCCAAATCAAATCCAAAGTTCCAAACCGAACTCGATCCGGAAAAAAGAATACCGAAACTCACAAAATATCCGAACGGGTTTTCACTCTCATATCTAAAAACCCAAAACCGAATTAGGTTATCTTATTATAAAAACTTTTAATCTCAAACATTGAAATTAACACGATTGTGTCGCGTATCAGTCAGTCGGTCGGTAAGATTTTGACACGTGTTAAAAATTTAGTCCAATTAGATTTATACATGTGGCTCTATTCAATTGTGAAAATTTAATTATTACCAATTAGATTTACAAAGATAAGCTTATTAATATCTCTCTCTCACTAAGATCTCGTTCGGGTATTTTTGTCAGTTTTGATTCAGTTCAGTACCCCATTTTCGGATTGATTTTGATTCGATTCTTCGGTTCCGACTTCCGAATATTTTTTCCATGTCTAATTCTACGTTTAAACATAGTTTAGTCTTTTTTCTTTTCCGGAAATAATAACAAATGATATCATGCAAAATAAAATAATAAAATTACTAATATAAATATATGCATGTGAGAGGAGCAAGTGGTCCAGTGGTTGACACACCTTTGCTGCCATCTTACAGGTGTGAAGTTCGACTCCACCTACCTCCATGTTCATGGAGAATTAAGCTATTGGGCCGGCTTGTTGTGGCTCAAATGACAAAAAAAAATATATATATATATATATATACCAACAACGAAATGTGTAGCCAAACTTAAATTTATAAATATGTATATATACTAGATATGGATCCTTATTCTCTGTTTAAAAATATGGAATTTAAAATTACAATTTGTGTCTGCCAAAATTTAACATTTCAACAAAAAAAATTATTGATTTAAATAAGTATTTAAAAAATTGTAAAATTATCAAATCGTCCATTAAAATATTAACAAATAATTAGCTGCGTTTTTTAATAATTATATTTAAAGAAATTGCATGTCATGATTAATTTTGTTAGTAATATGATGAAAAACAATGTTAAGGATAATTGAGAAAATAATGAAATCATTTATGTATATTGAGATTAAAGATCATTTGATGCTCAAAAGGTACTCGATTAGTGGAGTTAAACGTACCGCTAAACCAAACAGTGATGGTATGTCCTAGTTATTTGAATTCAAGTTTGACATTAATGGTTTTCCGGTTTCAATCCATCATAAGTATTCAGAGACCTCTAAAAAGGATAAATTACTATTTATGGATTTTTGGAGAAAAAGTTTTCCAACCTTCAAAGTTTAGTTATATGTTTATTACCTATTATGTGCGCCGGCAAAAGGTTCGTGAGTAGATGAGAAGAGATACGAGCGTTCCCGAATGGAACGAGCTTGAGATCAGTGATTGTGAGGAGATCGGAGGATGCCAATGTTATCACTAATAAGATATCAATTAACGTCTTTTTCCATTGCATTATAGATAAGAAGGCTGAAGCAGCATGCATGCTCTAACACAGTTACCCGCCCAAACGTAGGCAAATTGTAATCGTAGTGCTAGAGAAGTCTGATATTGATTTAGCAATTCCTACCGTCAGCGAGGCTAATAAACAAAATGCTGCTATAACAAAGAACTCAGATGAAGCTAAAGGTACGTGCCTTGTTTTTAGTGATGTTAATATGGGTAAACCCACCCCATTTAGATCCCGTCCCATTTAGACCCCAAACCCGTTAAGACCCGTTTAGTTTAGGGGTCTAATAGGGCTACCCATTTAGATCCGTTTAGTTTACACTTACCCATTTACACCCGTTTAGACCCATTTTAAGTCATACATGATTTTGTTTTCTTTTTAATAATTAGTTATCCACATAAATTATTTGTTTTTTAAATTAATTTTTTTATTTAGAATATTTTTTTAGAAAAGAAATACTATAAAGCAACTAGTTTTTAGGATAAATATTTTTTTCGTAATTTCCCCGCTAAAACGTGTTTTCCGTAATTTCCCGCCAAAATGCGTTTTCCATAATTTTCCGCCAAAAATGCATTTTCCGTAATTTTTCAGCCAAAAACGCGTTTCCTTAATTTTTCCGCCAAAAATGCGTTTTCCGTAGTTTTTCCCCCAAAAACGCGTTTTCCGTAATTTTTCCGCCAAAAACGCATTTTCCCGCCAAAAACGCATTTCCGTAATTTTTCCGCCAAAAATGCGTTTTCCTGCCAAAAACGCGTTTCTGTACTTTTTCCGCCAAAAACGCGTTTCCGTAATTTCCTCGCCAAAAAACGCGTTTTCCGTAATTTTCCCTCCAAAACGCGTTTTCCATAATTTTTCCGCCAAAAATGCATTTTCCGTAATTTTCCGCCAAAAACGCGTTTCCGTAATTTTTCCGCCAAAAATGCGTTTTCCGTTGTTCTTCCGCCAAAAACGCGTTTTCCGTAGTTTTCCCGCCAAAAAACGCGTTTTCGTAATTTTCCCACCAAAAATGCGGTTTCCCGCCAAAAATGCGTTTCCGTACTTTTTCTGCCAAAAACGCGTTTCCGTAATTTTCCCGCCAAAAACGCGTTTCCGTAATTTCCCCTCCAAAAACGCGTTTTTCGTAATTTTCTCTCCAAAACGCGTTTTCCATAATTTTCCCGCTTTCCGCCAAAAGTATGTTTTCTTTAATTTCTAATAATTTTTTTTTAAAAATGTAAATGGGTTTAGGGTACTCACTTATTATAATGTATAACCCATTTAATTAATAAATTTTAATAGGGTACCCATTTAAACCTATTAAACTTCAATACGTCTAAATAGGTCTAAATGGGCATTTAATCATACTAAAGGCCCATTAAAAACCCACAAAACTAAAAACCATTTTAACATCACTACTTGTTTTATATCATTCTTCATTATCCAAGGCATTTTATTTTACCCGTAACTCAAGCCTTATTTCTCAGAATTAGATCTAGTTAAGCCATTGTGTTTCATCCAATGTTTAACGCAAGCTGCTTTTGTAGATATAGCTCAAAAAGCTCTTGGATCAAATAAAGATGGACATATGAAAGCAGAGAACCCCGATGTCCATGACCGTGTTTCATCTACCACTGATGGAAAAAATGATGCGAAGACTGAAATCGAAGTATCTCCTAAATCTTTGCTTTTTTTTTCTCAATTCTCAATGTTCACACCACATAAAGGCTTTATTTTGTTTCTGTTATAGTGGTATGACACATCACATCAGATAAAATTTTATGTCTGGGCAGATTGAAAGAACATATCTTTTCAAGCCTGCTGAAGAAAATAGTGAAAGAGAAGTTCTTGAAGCGCAACTATCGAAAGCTAATAGTGATAAGATTGTTGATAGCTATGAAGATTTGGGATCTGAGACATATACTATTGATCTCAAGGTTTATCTCTCGTCTTCTCATTGATCAAACAGTTTGGACATTTATGAGGTCGGGATTTATCCTTATACCATACAAGCCAAATATCTGAATGAAACATGAATGGAACTCTCTTTGTAGATGTTGGCATTTGAATGCATTCCAGCTTTGAAATCAAGGTTTAGGGTGGATGTGCAGCCCAAAAATGAAGAATGTCCAAGAATGTGCAAGGGGAAATTCAAGAAACCGAGCATGAAAGGATTTACTTTGGAAGAGATTTATGAAGCACTTGGAGAAACAAGGGTTAGTTAATTTAAAATTTTAGTATTATATTTAGTATCTTTTGTTATTTTTTAACATCTGGTTTTTAACTCACAGGATATTCATAGTACTTTGGTTCTTGGAGATGGAGAGGATAGACTTCTGAGTCGCATCATGGAATATGATTATCTACGGCCGCAAATAGATAATTATACTATCTTTGCGTGGAACAAAATCTTATTTGATGAAAATGGTAGTATCTTCTGGGAGGAATTCTACAACTCAGATGTTCAATCTCGACAACCAAAAGAAAATCCTGTAAACTTGGAGGGTGATATGAAGAAGATGAATGACAGGATTGATCTTCTGGAAAGAAGAGTGAAAGCTTTGGAAGGTCCTCAAGATGGAGATGATGAAGATGACAATGACTTAGAGGACTTAGATGACTTAGATGACTTAGATAATAATACGACTTTTGAGTGGACAGGAGATAACCGTAATGTGGTTGATGATATTGAGGTTGCTGATGGTGCGGGGGCTGTGGCAAGGGAAGAAGAGGTGGCTGAGAGTAGTGAAGAGGAGGAGGAAAAAGCTGAGAGTAGTGAAGAGGAGGCTGATAAGCAAGCTGCAAGAAAAAGGTAACATTTGTTTTTTTTTTTTTTTTGTCATCTGGATTTGAATAATTAAACGGCACAGGGCCAAGGTTTGTGTTACAACAATTTACATTCCATGATACATGCACGAAACCAAAGCCGGAAGAGTATAAACCCAAACCGAGGCTAAACTTACAACAGAAACAAACGGTAAATAAAACAACGCATATTTACTCAACAAATCGGACATGGCAAATAAGCTTCGCATCTAAGAAACGCAACCATCACAGATAGAGGGTACGACCAAGCACAAATCATAAGAGGCAGTGAAAACCCAGAAGAGAGGAGCCACCAGCAAGAAGGCCAAACAAACCACTCGAAGAGATTCCAAATGATATTCAACAAAACCCTCTAAGTTAATAGAGCTGGCTCACTGTTGATGTACATCGCCGATTGGAATTTTATTCTGAAACAAGACGAGAAAATAGGAAGCACTTCTGCTGGCCGAGGCAATTTAGTCTCAAGAACACCTTCTTCAAAGAAATAACTCAACCAATAAACTCACATAATCAAACCAAATTCACCATTAGAACCGACGGGAGAGAAGCACAACCACATAAACCTCCACTAAAAAGATCAGACCATCCATAAACCAACTATGAACATCTAACCAGATCTAGCCATCTTGACAAACGAGGTCAAAACAACCACGAACAAACTATTACTAAAAGAAGAAAAAAACCGAACCCATGAGAACCCAAAAACACAGAGCCACCCAAGAAATTCGAAGCACAAAGAAGAGAGACTAACAAAGGAAGAGATCTAAAAATCCGGCGGAAATTGAAGATCTAGAAAGCGGTGGAACTGAAGACAAGAGTAGATCTTGCGAATTAAAGACCCTTGCATCCCGGATATATGTATACGCCGCCATCTTTACTACAAGCCACCACCACAAGCCCTGTTCACAACCGAACTAGCACCATATTCTAACCCACCAAATCAAATCTCAACCCAAAGAAAGAAAACTCTCAATTCAAGGCTAAAAAACCGCAGCCACGCAAAGAAAAAGAAAGGAAACTAAATCGGGGACCGGCACCGGTGCTAACTGAGCCACCAGCACCGGTCAAGGAAGAAAACGGAGAGGAGGCTAGAAGGGATTTAACGTCGGCGGGAGAGAGGATAAGGGGGAGAGGTTGTCTATGAGCATGTTAATGAGCATGTGCAGGCCCGGCCCAAAGCCAAATGCTGCCTAACGCCAAAATAAAATTAATGCCCCTTTCAATGCAAGAAACTTCACCACTGCACTAACTTAATATCTATGTATATGATGCCCCTTAATTAATAAATAAACGTGATACCTAACGCCCTGGCTTTACATGCGTTAAGCCAGGGCCGGCCCTGAGCATGTGCGTGGTGATGCCAATGAAGAGGAGGCTGCTAGGTAGCAATCTGCTAGTGAAGAGGAGGCTGATAAGCTGCAAGAAAAAGGTAACATTTGTTATTAATACATATTCGTATTTTGTATATAACATTTGTTATTAATACATATTCGTATTTGTATAGTTGTTAATGAGCATGTGAGTGGTGATGCTAATGAAGAGGAGGCTGCTAGGCAGCAATCTGCTAATGAAGAGGAGGCTGCTAGGCAGCAAGAACAACTCAATGAAGAGGAGGCTGCTGCAGATGCTGCGAATGAAGGCTTGGAGAAGGAAGATGAGGCTGCTAGGCAGCAAGAACAACTCAATGAGATTGCAGATGCTGCTAACCATGGAGGTGGTGAGGAGAAGGGTGAGACTAATGAAGACTCGGAGAAGGCAGAGGAGAAGGGAGAGGAAGGTGCTGCTAACCAAGGAGATGGAGACTTGGAGAATGAAGAGTTGGAGAATGAGGAGGAGGAGAATGAAGAGGAGGAGAAGGAGGCCAAAGTTGGTGAGACAAGAAAGAGGACTAGAGCCGGCAAAAAAGATGCCGAGGCAGTAAAGACAATAAAGAGAACAAAGAGGGAAAAGAACACCGTATACGCAGGGGCAGAAGAAGAAGAAGAAGACGACTTGAACTTGATAATGCTAACCTGAACTTGAGGATGATTTTAGTTTGGTGGTTATTGAACTTGATAATGCTTTTCGGGTCTAATTTTAGTTGTTATGAACTGGATGATGTGAATGAGGATGGTTTTTGGATGATATGAATCAGGATGGTTTTTGGATGATGTGAATGAGTATGCTGGTTTTTGGATGAAACAGGTTTTAAAACAGGTTTCATGTGAATGAGTATGCTGGTATCATCTGGTCCAACTGGTATGTTCAGGATATAACAATAGAAATTAAATAACAAATATTTAAAGTTTGACCCCAAAAAAAAAAAATATATATATATATATATATTTAAAAAAGAAACATGTGCGCCGACTTTCTGAAAACGTGCACACGTGCGCCGCTATTTTGTGAATAACTGCACCATAAGAAACCAGTTGGACAATTTTGTTCATAGTTGGATTTCATGGAAAAAACAAATTAATTAGTTATACCCTAATCTAAGTTCGATTTATATAGTTGAACCGATGATAATAGGTGATTAAAAGACATTTAAAACGTTATTGTAGAATAATATACATAAAATAACTTATTTGTAAGATTTTCATAATTTGAAAATAAAATTTACAAACTAGCCTTACAAGTATAAGGTAGATGATAAAGAAGTAAACTGATGTTGGTATCAATTCTCAAAAAAATAATTTTTCACAGATCTGTAAGAAGAAAATAATGTCATTTACAATATATTCAGCATAATAATTACCTGATATAGACTTTTACCGAGTTGTTTTATTATAATATATTTCTGTAATAGTTACACTAGTTATATGAGTTACGCTAGTTAAACTAGTTATACTAGTTGGATTATGCAATTTTCCACACTGTTGAACTAAAGTTATACTAGTTGTACCCAGACAAAATTTATCGAAAAATACAGTAGTTAAAACAAAGTTGAACCATAGTTGTACCTGTTGAACAAAATAGACAGATTTATTTTGTCACAAACAAACGAGTTTTACAAACGAGTTTTACAAACGAGTTTTACAAACAACTTTTACAAACATTTTACATAGTGGTTCTAGTATCATCAAGATAAGTCTCCAAGTACCCCACGAGTCCTTTTGCTTCTTTTTTTTTTGGATATTCTCCAACCGATGGGTACCTTTTTTTGTCGTCTTCCTCTATTCGAGACATAATCAACAGGTCTGACACAAACAGCTTCTACTTCCCTTGGAACAACCCAGTCAGACATATGGGGCACGGGATAAACTGTCTGCGTGTATGCCAATGCCCATTGCTCCACTAAATAATATTTGGAGCATAACTCATGTATCTCTAGCTTCTTCCCGGTCTCGGTGTACGCGGTGGCAGCAACAATAGCATGTACACAAGGGTACCTGTCAATATCAAAATGATTGCTGCATGATTTTCTTGACAAATCAACCACATAATATTTACCATCACGTCCCATCACACCATATTCGAGTGTAAATGTGTTTAGCTAGGTCACCGGTAACAACTTTGCCTCTTGACATCTCTCGTGCATTTCCAAGTGCACATGAGGAACCAACATCTGTGAGGCCGGAATTTCAGCGGAAGCTTTCCTAAACTTGTTAAACCATTCCGAAAATTTTCCGGCGAGTCGCACATTTACTCAAGTCATCGTTGTCGCCGAAGAGGAAGTCACGAGTTGACGAAGTTGCGAGTTGATGAAGTCGCGAGTTGATGAAGTCGCGAGTTGATTTCTGTGGAGAGAAAGTCGCGAGCTGATCCATTGAGATGGAGTTGCGAGTTGATTTTCACGGAGAGAAAGTCGCGACTGATCCATTGAGATGGAGTCGCGAGTTGACGAAGTCGCGAGTTGATGAAGTCGCGAGTTGATTTCTGTGGAGAAAAAGTCGCGTGCTGATCCATTGAGATGGAGTCGCGAGTTGATTTTCACGGAGAGAAAGTCGCGACTGATCCATTGAGATGGAGTCGCGAGTTGATTTCTGTGGAGAAAAAGTCGCGAGCTGATCCATTGAGATGGAGTCGCGAGTTGCGAGATGCTGAAGTCGCAGGTTTATTCGTAAGTGAAGTCGCGAGGTCGCGCGATTCTTTGAAGGTCGAAATCCTGAGAATATTGAAACTATGAAGTCGCGAAACAAATCGAGGAGGAGCCCGCGGAGTCGCATTTAGGGTCAGATAAAAATTGTGGAACCATTGATTTGGATCAATCTCGCGAAACTGATCTTCTGAGCCCAGAATCTTTGGGCCCATTAAGAAATTAGGCCCACCTCGAAAGTCGAACCGTCGAAAATGTCCTTATAAGAGGCAACGCTCCCTTGATACTTCTCATTATTCTCATTCCTCCGAAAAAAAAACAGGTTCGCTCTCTCTTTCCCTTCTCTGTTTTTTCTTTCGAGTAATAGATAGGAATTTTGCCGTCCCATCACTTCGCCGCCGCCGTGTTCTTCATCGCCGCCGCAGTGTTCTTCAGAAAAACTGAAAAAACTTAAAGTTTTGATCCAAAGAAAGATGTCGTCGACTAGTTCTTTTGCATCCGCGAAGTCTGCCGAACTCCCCGAGAAGGGAAAATTGGCCTGGGAGTATTCTCCTGATAGCGAGTCGATTGTAGATGCGAGTTCGAGTTGTAGTAGGCTCCGTGGTCAAGAGGAAGCGAGTCCTTCAGGCAGCGAGGAGGCGAGCCCCATTAGTCGAGAAGATCGAGCTGGAGGCCATTCTCCTCTTGCCGAACTGTTCTCTTATCCTACTCCCGTCTTAAGACAAAGTCGCGAGACAAGGGAGTCTACTTCATCCATGCGAGCTGGACGAACTGGCTTTGAAGAGGGAGTTGGGACTTCGCATCCTTCGCAAATTGGCGAGGCCTCGACCACTGATGGGCGAAGACTGGTTGTGGAAATCCCACAACTCCGCGACGAGTCCCTTAGTCCTGTCGAGCTGCCTCTCCAAGTAAAGATCGAAGAAGGTAACTGGTCGTACAACTCTTTAGTAGAAAAAGAGAGACTGGAAGCTTGGGCTGCGTGCAGGCTGGCCGAGGTTGTCCAGAAGAAAAAGAAATCGAGGCGAAAGCAACGCCCGCCTCCAGGTTCCTCTTGGTGCGATAAGGACTTCCTGGAAGACTATCGCTCAGAGTGCCGAATTCCCGACTCGGTCGAACTGATCGCGCCTTCTATCGAGCAGCGAGAAGACGATCCCCCTGCCGGCACGTTTACCGCTTATGTGTGTTGGTTTAAGGAGTGTTTCCTCACGTTCCCCATTCCTGCGCTGATTCTCCGATTCGCGCGGGTTCACAAAATCGCGCTCGCGCAAATCAACTCAAGAGGGATTCGCCAATTGGTGGGAATTACGACGCAGGCAGCCGAATGTCGCGAGCCCATCGGAGTTCGCCATCTACACAACCTTCTTGAATGGCGCAAGCAATCAAACCCGGGTGGCATGAAGTACTACAATCTGGCGAGTCGTTCCCTTTATAAAATACTGGACGACTTCCCAAACAAAGATCATAGCTGGAGAAAGTATTTTTTCTTCGTGCCGATATCGGCCGCGTCGGCCGAGGATGAACACTTAGTGGTGGCGAAGTGGGGGACACTTGGTAGATTTTCTCGAATGTTTACTGCGCGAACTGCCCCCTTGTGTTTTATACTAACTTTTCTGCTAATTTGTTTTTACAGCTAGCAGACTGCTATTCACTCCTGTTGCCAACATCGACGATTTGGTCAATAAATTGAAGGCTCGGAAGTGCCTTTGGAATCGTCACTTCAATCTTCGAAGGGTTGTTCGAGCTCGCGAGTTTATTTCCTACGACGAAGAAGAAGAAATCGAACAGAGCGAGTCCGACGATCTAGAGATCATGCCTCCCAAGCTAACTTTCTGCGATCTCGCCAAGAGAAAAGCCGAGAAGGCTAAGAGAAAGGCCGACCCGAAGGCCACCGCCTCCATCGTCGAGACGTCCGAGCGGAGCGTTGATAAAGGGAATACTCCTACTGCTGAGGGCGTCGAGGCGGCTGCTGTAGCTGCGAGTGGTGCGTTGGCTGTTATTACTTCACAGCCAACTACCATTACTGACGAGCCCGCCGAGCCTGAGGCCCAATTGCATCGAAAGAGAAAACGATCTTCTGCCTCTGAGAAGGGCAAAGGTAAAGTTGGCGAGAAGAAGAAGTCTCGTCGCGAGCTGCCGACTCTGTCCCCAGGGCAAACTATTCCTGGAAGCTCCGATGGGCTTTATACTGATCCCTTAGCCGCAGCCGCCATGATGGCTAAGGTTACATATCCGGGTGATCGTATGCCGATCCCGGAAAGGCTGGTAAAGAGCGAGCTCTATAAGGAGTTCGCGTCTCGCCAGGCCAAGGTAATTCCACATTTTATTCTTTCTTTTTCACTTAGCTTTATTTTTCATACTGTCAACTCCTTCGCAGGCCATCGCCCATTTCAACAGGCTGATCATGTCGTATGATCAAGACTCGAGGTCTAAGGAGCTCTTTATAGGCGAGGCCAGGCAGAGAGAAGAGGTCGAGAAGGAAAAAGTCGCGGCCCAACTGAGAAATCTTGATGCTGAGCGAGATATGTACAAGAAGAGCTCAGACGACCTGGGCGTGCACCTTCACAGAGTCGGTAAGGAGAAGGAGAAGGTCGAGGAGAACAACGCCGAGCTGGTGAAAGAGCTATCTGCTCTGAAGGCGAGTCGCGAGCGGGATCTTGAAGAAGCTGTTTCTTCTGCGAGGCGATCTGCGGCCGCCGAAGTGCAAGGCCAGCTTAACCGGGCTTACGAGCTGTTTCAACAGATGATGAAGAAGCCGATTAGGAAAATGGTCTATCTTGCACAAGCGGAGGCTAATCTCCAGCTCCTTGACGACATGGAGAATGCTGAAGCAGAGGAGGCCTTCGATCCCAAGGCCGAGCGTGCCCTTTTAGCTGAAAACAAGGCGTCGCTCGGAAAAGCCGACGAGATCTTCGACGCGATAGCACTCGAATTGAGAAAGACCTTGGGTAAGAACTATGTTGTCCCCATTACCGTAGCAGATATAGTTGCGTCTCCGCGAATCGAAGTTGTTGCTAAGTCTGTTGGTATAAATGCAGCTTCTGGGTCGAACGATGGCTCTCTTGGTATGCGCTTGCGAAGCGCGAGTGAGGAGTTAGACGAGAGCGAGTCGGACGAAGCCGATGAGACCGTCGCTCCGATCCCAGTCGCACCAACTGAACCTCTTCGCGAACAGGATCCTTCGGAACCAGAACCCAAGGACGGCGAGGCTGCGAGTTCGGCTGCTATCATTACTCCAGCCGAAGAACAAGTTGTCGAAGAGGGCGAGCTGGCTTCTGATGACAAAGAGGCCGAAGATGGCGAGACTGTCGCCTAATCCGGACTTTGCAATAGTAGGATTAGTTTTTGTTTTTGCTTAAGGATTTTATGACTCGATTTTTGTTTTTGTGCCTGGATGGCTTTATCCAACTTGTAACAACATTTTTATGCCGAGTTGGTCGAGCAGATTTATATGAATGCCCTTAAGCAATTTCTTAACTATATTTTCGACTAGTAGTTTGTCGACGAGGCCTGTTAGAGCTTGTCTAAGGTCATAGAAATGATGCGGTTTTAAGACGCGATGCGGTTTTAAGACGCTTAGAGGCGATGCGGTTTTAAGACGCATAGACGAACATCCTGGTTATATTCTACTGAATATATCTTATCCAGGCAAATATATATTTGCTAAGTTCGACCAGTTTGTTAAGGTTAAAACTGGGTTTGCGAGTCAAACATCCTGGCTAACGGACACATTCTACTGAATGTGTCTATCCCGAGATGGACTCGCGAGATGGACATCCCGGCTAACGGACAATACTCGCAATGAATACGTCTATCCCAGTAATGAACTCTAAACTTATATAGCGCGCTTTATCCGTTGAGGATGTATGAGTATACTTCATAATGATGATGAAGTTTTAATCAGGTCGCCATTATGGCCATAATGACGCCTAATTGTTATTGATTTCGCGTTTTAGACAGTTAAGTCGTTTTAGCGAGTTTCCGCGTTTAGACCGAAGTCGTTTGCGAGTTGAGCGAATAAGACTTGGTTAAAACCTCAGCTTATTGCGAATCGATAATCGCGTTTAGACCGGAGTCGTTTGCGAGTTGAGCGAATAAGACTTGGTTAAAGCCTCAGCTTATTGCGAATCGATAATCGCGTTTAGACCGGAGTCGTTTGCGAGTTGAGCGAATAAGACTTGGTTAAAACCTCAGCTTATTGCGAATCGATTATCGCGTTTAGACCGGAGTCGTTTGCGAGTCGAGCGAATAAGACTTGGTTATACCTTAGCTTATTACG
The DNA here is from genome assembly GCA_963576765.1 of Draba incana. NCBI lineage: Eukaryota > Viridiplantae > Streptophyta > Magnoliopsida > Brassicales > Brassicaceae > Draba > Draba incana. The sequence goes on from OY755205.1 coordinate 34,755,381, forward strand.
AATCGATTATCGCGTTTAGACCGGAGTCGTTTGCGAGTTGAGCGAATAAGACTTGGTTAAAGCCTCAGCTTATTGCGAATCGATAATCGCGTTTAGACCGGAGTCGTTTGCGAATTGAGCGAATAAGACTTGGTTAAAACCTCAGCTTATTACGAATCGATTATCGCGTTTAGACCGAAGTTGTTTGCGAGTCGAGCGAATAAGACTTGGTTAAAACCTTAGCTTATTGCGAATCGATTATCGCGTTTAGACCGGAGTCGTTACATACGGCGAGTGGGAGTATGAATATACGTACCCACTCCCCCCCTTTTTTTGAATAAGGGGGGAACTGAACTCGTCCGAAAACGAGCTGCCTACGTACCCAATGAAGGGATCAAGTCGCGTCGTAGTTCAAGTCTAATGACTTAGTATTTTTAGCAGTGATATTTCTTCAAATGTCGCGCATTCCAGGAACGCGAGACCATCTCGCCTTTCATGTTGGCGATTTCGTAGACGCCCGGGAGAACAACTTTTGTGATCTGATAAGGTCCTTCCCAGTGAGCGCCGAGCTTGCCGGCATTGGGCTCGGCAGTGTTTTGAAATACTGCGCGAAGGACGAGGTCTCCTTCGTAAAAACGCCGAACTCGCACCTTGGAGTTGTAATACTTGGATGCTGCAATTTGATATTCGGTCATTTTTATAAGTGCTTGGTCGCGCCTTTCGTTGATAAGGTCGAGTTCGTCGAGCATGAGGAGATGATTGAGACCTTCCTGTTCTAGAAGCAATCGTCGGCGAACTCCTGGAAAATAGACTTCAGGAGGAATCACACATTCTGTTCCGTAGACGAGGACGAAAGGCGTCTCGCCCGTAGCGCGTCGCGGTGTTGTTCGACAAGACCATAAAACGCCTTCAAGTTCATCTGCCCAACGACCCTTCTTAGCGTCTAGTCGAGTCTTTAGGCCATGGATAAGTGTTTTGTTTGACGATTCTGCCTGGCCGTTGCCTTGCGGGCAGCGAGGCATTGACTTGCTGATTCTGATTTTCCACTTATCGCAGAAAAGTTCGAACCGTTTAGATATGAATTGCGAACCGTTATCTGTCACTATCTCATAGGGTACGCCGTGACGACATATGATATTCTTCCAGACGAAGTTTTCGACCTGCTTATCCTTGATTGATCTGAATGCTTCTGCCTCGATCCACTTGGAAAAATAATCCGTTAGGACTAAGAGGTATTGTTTCTGCCGAGACGGATGAAGCGGTCCGACTATATCCATTCCCCATCGCATAAACGGGTAGGGCGAGGTGATCGAGCTTAAGAACTCCGTCGGTTGATGGATGAACGGACCATGTCGCTGACACTTCTCGCACTTTGCTGCGAACAGCTCGCAGTCTTTTATCATCGATGGCCAAAAATATCCGTGCCTCTTGATTCGGATGGCGAGTGAGCGACCTCCCGAATGGTTACCGCAGGATCCGCCATGAACCTCGTGCATTATCTCGCGAGCCTCCTGCCCCTCGACACAAGCGAGTAGTGGCCCGGACAGTCGCCATTTGAAGATATTTCCATCAAGTAAAACGTAACGAGACGACTGTGACTTTAATTTGCGAGCCACCCATTTGTCGATTGGGATCTCGCCGTCTGCGAGATAAACGCGAATGTTGGCCATCCACTTGGTGTCGCATCCATAGACTGTGGTCTCGTCGTCAACGGGAATGTCGACGACTTCATGCCCAGGTGGAGGCTCCTCGCTACATGGGTAAGCATCCTCTGGGGATTCCTCAAGTTGTTCGGGGAGAAAGCCACGGTCAAAAGCTGTGTTATTCGGGTCGAGCTCGTTGTCTGTTGCCATCACATCCGTCGTTTCGTCTGTGCCGACTGTACCGGATTGATTGGGATCCATCGGATCCGGTTCGACGTTATCTTTGGTGTAGTCGAGGTCCATCGGGTCTGCGGCGGAGCGAGCGGGCGAGCCATTGCTGAGAGCTGCTTTTTGCTTCGCTGCCAGGGATCTTGTTAGGACGTTGACTGCTCTTGGGAGTGATGCGAGGGCATCCGCTTGACAAATCTCTAGAGCAATCATTCGGCTCTTCAATGAATTCGACCTTGACAATTCTTTAAAGATCTTTATCTAGCTTCGCGGTCGAGCCGAGTGATGCGAGGGCATCCGCTTGGGAGTTTTCCGACCTTGGAATTCTTATCAAGGTGAACAGATCGAATTTAGCTGTTAAAGTTTTGACGAGAGCGAGGTATGCTTCCATGCGCTCGTCCTTTGTCGCGTATTCGCCGTTGAACTGATTTACGACGAGCTGAGAGTCGCAAAAAGCTTCTATCCTTGTTATTTTCAACGCTTTAGACAATCGAAGACCTGCGAGAAGGGCCTCGTATTCAGCCTCGTTGTTCGATGCCTTGAAACCAAGGCAGAATGATTGCTCTAGAGATTTTCCGTCTGACGATAGTCGAATGCCTACTCCCGATCCGTGTTTAGATGACGAGCCGTCGACGTGCAGCTGCCAGACTTGGGATGCAGAACTGTCTGCAAGTGTGTCTTCGATTTCGGGCGAGGCTTCCGCCTCTGGCAGTTCGATTAAAAAGTCGGCCAATACCTGTGCCTTGATCGTCGTCCTACTGCGATACTCGATATCAAACTCGCTTAGCTCGATCGCCCATTTGGCGAGTCGCCCGGACTGAGTCGGACTGTGGAGAACAGCGCGCAGTGGAAAAGTACTTAGTACCACGATCGAATGTGATTGAAAATACGGTCGAAGCTTTCGAGCCGACGTAATAACTGCGAGTGCGAGTTTCTCCGTCAAAGGATATCTTGTTTCTGCATCGATTAGCGACTTACTAATATAGAAAACAGGCTTTTGCTCGGTGCCGTCTTCGCGAATCAGAACCCCACTAACTGCCGAGGTCGAGACCGCGATGTAAAGATAGAGCGGTTCGCCAGCTATTGGCTTTGTAAGAACGGGTGGAGTCGCGAGATACTGCTTCAACTTCTGGAAGGCTTCTTCACATTTTTCAGTCCACTCGAAATCTTGTCGAGCTGCCCCCTTCTTATCCTTGAGCATTTCATAAAAAGGTAAACACTTATCAGTAGAGCGCGAGATGAACCGGTTCAAGGCCGCGACTCTGCCGTTTAGTCGCTGGACTTCTCTTCTCGTTTTTGGCGAAGGCATCTGGATGAGTGCGTCGATTTGTTTTGGATTTGCCTCGATCCCGCGACGAGTAACCATGTAGCCGAGGAACTCGCCGGACGTTACACCGAAACGACACTTAGCCGGATTCAGCTTCATGTTATACTTGTTTAATAACGCAAAGCACTCTGCGAGGTGGCCGACGTGGTCCTTTTCCTCGAGTGATTTGACGAGCATGTCGTCAATGTAAACCTCCATCGTTTTGCCGAGTAAGTCCGCAAACATTTTATTTACCAATCGCTGATAAGTAGCCCCAGCATTCTTAAGTCCAAAGGGCATGACTTTGTAGCAATAGATTCCGCGGTCTGTGATGAAAGATGTTTTGTTGCGATCGCCGGGGTGCATGAAGATCTGATTATAGCCAGAGAAGGCGTCCATAAAGGACAACAACTTGTTTCCAGATGTCGCCTCGACGAGGCGGTCGATGTGAGGAAGAGGGAAACTGTCTTTAGGGCATGCCTTATTCAAATCCGTGAAGTCTACACAGACTCGCCACTTACCACTTTTCTTCTTCACGACGACTGGGTTCGCAAGCCATTCCGGATATCTGACCTCAGAGATCGAGCCGGCCTGCAAGAGTTTGTCTACTTCGTCATTTACCGCTTGAGCCCTTTCAGGACCTAGTCGCCTTCGCTTTTGCTTTATCGGTTTGTAGGTCGGGTCCACGTTTAACCCGTGACTGATGATGCCGATATCGATCCCGGGCATGTCTCCCGCGGACCATGCGAATGTACCGACGTTTTTCTTGAGGAATTCGATGAGGTCGAGCCTGACGGCTTTGTCAAGTATCGCGCCTATCTCTACGTATTTCTCTGGGAATTTGTCGTTTATACAAACCGATATGACAGGCTCGCAGGTCGGGCCCGCTCCTCTAGCTTCAGCGAATTCCGCGATCTGTAGCTGCTATAAGAGGTTTGAGATTTCCTTGACGGGCTCCCTGTCTGTCTTAATCTTTTTCCGCAGCTCGTTTGGGATCGGCATTGTCGCCTGAGTTCTGAGTTTGTGCGCGGTCATGAAACAAGATCTTGATGCCGACTGACTTCCTCTGATTGTTCTGACTCCGCCCTTTGTTGGAAACTTAAGACAGAGATGATACGTTGAGGCGACGGCGCGCATCGAGTTTAGCCAAGGGGTTCCCATTATCACATTGTAAATTGCCGGGTTGTTCGAGACTGCGAACTCGACTATTTTAGTCACACCTTCCGCACTTACAGGAAGCTTAACCGTACCAAGTGTCATCGTCGTCTCGCCATTGAATCCGGTTAATGGCTTAGGATAGGATTCGACTTGTGCGAGGTCAATTTCCATAAGCTTCAGAGCGTCTACGAAAATGATGTCGACTGTGCTCCCAGTGTCGATTAAAACGCGACCCGTATCCCATCCTGCGACGGAGAGTCGGATGACGAGCGGGTCGTCATGAGGTTTGTCAATGTCATCGACCTCATTCTCTTCGAACTGGATGACGTCATTCGGGAACTTCGACGGTTCGGGTTTGTTTGCCCCTACCTCCGCTCTTCTCTGATAGGCTTTGATCGACGAGACGGTGTTAGAGCAGTAGCGCGAGCCGCCCATGATCATGTTGCAGATTTTCTGTTTCGAGGCGCTCCGGCCATCATTACCGTTTCGTCGGTCGAGGTGGGCCTCGTCGTTTCGTCGGTCTCGCTTATTATTTCTGTTGTCTCCCGACGGGCCGTCCCCTTCTCTTGCATCGTCGAATTGCTCGAGCTGAAAATCGTTAACATTGATGTTTCCTTTGAGCTCGCCGGCGGCCAACTTTGCTGCGAGTCGCATGCCGAAGACTCTGCAGTTAGACGTCGAGTGTCCCTCCATCTTATGCAAGTCGCAATAAGCAGACTCGTCATACTGCGATATTCTCGGCCAAGTGTTGCCGCTAGCGCGACCAGGGGCGCCTCTTCCGCGGCCTCGCCCTCTTCCTCGACCGTAGCCGGGTGAGTCCACCTGGTAGTTATGGGCCCCCTTGAAACCTCCTTCATGTTGTACGAAATTTCCCAGCTTCCTCTTTGTCGCGATTGGGACTTCTTGCGGACTAGGATTCCTGGCCTTTCCATGCTTCTGGCTCAGGATTTTGGTTTCATCTTCGCTTCTTTCGAAGCCGTTAGCGCGATGAAGCGCGTCTTGAATTGACGAGGGCTCGTTAATTGTCATCTCCTTTCGGAAATCCGAGCTGTACCACAAAGCTTTTCGCAGGGCACTTAGGGCGGATCTGTCGTCAATCCCTTTTACCTGAATAAGCATCGCTTTGAAGCGTTCAATGAAAACTCCCAAGGGCTCGCCGGCCGCTTGCGTTATAGTATAAAGGTCCACCTCCGATGACCTGCGTTTGATTAGGACGGAATACTGCTTTAGGAAGGCCTCAGAGAGTTGGGCGAAGCTGTCAACAGAGTTCCTTTTCATTCCTGTGAACCAATAGAGGGCCGCCCCTTGGAGATGCTCCACGAAGAGGAGGCAGCAACCAACATCGATTTCATCGAGCCTGAAATTTGCTCGCCCCATTGCGATTAAGAATGCTCTGATATGTTCCGTGGGGTCGCCCTTTCCCTCATAGATAGGAATCTTGAGCTTCCCTTGGTCAGATAAACGCGCCTTTGTTATTCGCTCGGTAAAAGGAGTGGTGCGAGCTTCTTCGAGAACGCGGTCGAGTTCCGGCGCCTTGTTGGTTGCGCGATGGACCTGTGACCTCATATCCTTGAGATCGCGAGTGTTCTGCTGCAAGACGGCTCTGAGCTCGTCCATTTTCGTTCCCTGCGAATCGACAGCTCTACGGGCAGTTAGGGCTTCGGCTTGTTCCATCCATCGCGTATTTTCTGCGATTTCGCCCTCGTCCTGACTCTGGATACGACTAGTCGGTCGACTGGGCCGAGCTGCTCCGAATTCGCGTCCTTCTGAATTGTCTGCGATTGCAGGTATGCCGCCGGGAGCCCCTGCGACAAAAACGGTTCTGTCTCGGAGAGGTGTTGGTGTATGATCTTCGCGAGTGCCACGAGCCGATGGCGATGCCGCCTGGGAGAAGTTAAGAGCGAGCGGGGCGACGCGAAGCGCGTTACCTTGAGGTAGCCCTCGAGACTGACGAGTTGTCGACAAGGCCCTGATTTCAATAGTCAGGTTGCTGTTGATCGTTTCCTGGTTTTGCGACTGCTTGAGCAACTGTTCGAGCATTGCTCTGAGTTGACCAAAATCTCCTGGTGTGGACGGGTCGGCCGTGTTTGTATTGGCGGTTGCCTGGTTCTCTGTCGGGACAGGTCTGCCTGCTTCCGCCCCCAATGCGGACTGGTTCATCAGCCCAGCCACAATGGGCTCGCTTGGACCTGTATCTTCGGCCGCTGGAGACTGCGGGTTCGTTATTGACATGTTGCGAGTAGCGGGTTCGTCTAAGCATTTGTTTCGTGTATGAAGCTAGTGTTGCGAGTTTCCCCTCCTTCTAGCGCCAAATTGTGCGAGCTGGAATTTTCACACAACAGAATTTGTGAAGATTCAGATAAAGTAAAGCTTCTTTAGGTTTTCCAAACACTTAGAAAGATTCTAGAAAGATATAGAATTAGGGTTCTTATTATCAGAGCTGTAAACAGTGTTTTATAAGAAATTTCGGATCCCCCACAATGAGAGGGATACAAGTTTATTTATAGCTAAATGAGGCGGTATGAACAGTGACGGTCGAGGTGACATGAACAGTTCCGGTCGCTCTGAGCTGGGCCGGTCTAGAAGGATCGAACAACGCTGGAGTGAACAGTGATGGGCCTTTGACGGGCCTGCGTTTTCTGGGTTCGACCGCTGAACCGTTTTAACACGTGTTAAGCCGTTTGGTTTATCGATTCTTTTAGGAGAGATTTGACCCCTACACACAACATCTTCACACCCATCATAGCCCACCACGTCAGCAGCTTCTTGGAACCCATCATAGCCCACCACGTCAGAAACTTCTTCATGTTTATCACTTTCATCATCTGCATTAAACGGAACATTTTCCAACAACAACACATTGTCCAACAGCAACAATGGTTCAGATTCTGTGTTAAGAGGAATCATCATAAAATCACTAGCTCTAGCATTACTCGCATTACTCGCAATCTCCTCATTCCTTACATCAATCTCCTCATTCCTCAAATCAACCTCAATTGATCCTCTCTGGTTTTGGGAGATACCTTCGATAAGCTCAACACGCAAAACACTAGCACAGTCCTCTTTGTACCGTGTTACATAAGATATAACATCATCATCATCCAAGATTCCACTTGCCTTGTTATTTTTTCCTATAAACAGACTGTAAGTTAACCTCAGATTCGTAGTCTCTGCATCTTTCTTAAGCTTCTTGCATATCCTACTAACCAAAGATGAATAAGTTAACTATTCCAACGATTTTTTCATCAACAAACTATAGTTAGGACCCTTTTTAGGAATCCATTCCTCATCTACGCTCTCAGAATAATATCCTCCATAATCAAAATCAACGGTTGTGAACTGCCTACTACTCATGTCTGATGAAAAAGAAAATAATAACAACATTAGTACATTTTACATATCTAGTTGTACAAGTTATACTGTTTATCAAAGTTGTACCCGTTTTACTAGATGTACTATTCAGAACAGTTTTACAGTTTTACCAGTCATACCAGTTGGACACAATTCACTACCACTACGATAGATTTAGATCGATTTAATCTCTACAAATCCATATGCATTATCAGGGTAAGCTCCGAATAAGCTCCAAGCAAGTTAGACCAATTGTACCTAATTCAAGTAGACTACTAAAACTAGATTTGGGGTTGAAATCCCAAAAATGAAAAAACCCCAAAACTTGAAATCTCTAAAGAAATAGGAGCATAGAAGAAAAGGAGCACAAAACTACCTGAATCGACGGCGGCGACGGTAGACGGCGGTGACAGCGGACGGAGGAGAAGAGAAGAGCGACGGCAAAATGGGAGGAAGAAGTCGACGATGAGCAATTGAGAGAGAAGAGAGAGAAAGATTTTGATTGGTAAAGTTTTGTTTATTTTCTTTTGTTTTATTTTTTTTTTTGTTAAACCTAAAGGGCAAAACAGTGAAATCCAATTATTGTAAAAGCTTGAGGTCATGGAATAAAAATGCTTCAATAAAGTCATTAGAGAATTTGGCCCCATATAAGGGCATCTTCATCAATGGATCTTAGTGAGGTTCTGAGGAGAAAAAGGAAGAAAGAGAGTGTATAAAGTTGAGTAAAAGGAAGAGACAGTGTATATAAAATTAATAAAATTTAAGTAAAGAGAGAAATAGTGGGTGTGTTTAAATATAAAATTAAGAAAAAGAGATAGTGGGTGTCTTAAAAACATTATTTAAGATCTTTTTGGAAAGTGTTTTAGAAAGGAAGAGAGAGTGTTTAAATATAAAATTAATAAAAGTTGAATAAAAAAAAGAAAGAGAGTGTATAAAGTTGAGTAAAAGGAAGAGAGAGTGTGTGTTTTAATAATTTTATATTTAAGAACTTGGTATAAGACCTCACTAAGATCTATGGATGTTGAAGCTCTAAAGCAACTGCCATATCCTTTCATTCTTCCAAGAAACCACTAATACAAAAGCACTAGAAACCATTTCCAGCCAAAAAAGAGTAACACCCATTAGAGAGTTTTCTCTAACAATAGAAACTATCTTTTGACTAAGACTGCATCAAGCTCAAACTTTTTTTTACCAACTGTTGGTTTTGTAATATTAATGAAAAAGCAAGCTAAACCTCTCTAGTCGAGATAACAAAATTGTTAACAAAATGAATATATAAGCTCAAAGTACTAATCACTAAGGGATCACCATCAAGATTCTCTGATTATCACTATTTCTTAGGTTGTTTTTTCTTTGATTAGATTATATGATCAAAATTCCTTCTCATACAGTAAAAATCAGGATACCCAATACAAAAAATCAAGGTTTCTTCCTTGCAATCTTCATATTCTACATGTAAGTTTACTAAATGATATTTCTTTTCTTTTCTTTTTCTTTTTCAACCAAACTATATTAGAAAGAAACTCCGCAATTGGTTGCCAATCTGGAGCCAAAGTATTTACATAAGAAATTTTAGAAAATAAAACTCTAGAAGATCAATACGTTGATTTAATATACTACTACTATACACGATAAGTTATAAAATATCTCTCTCTCTCTTCGAGTGAACAGTAGCATCCTTAGAATTTTCTTGAAGCTTTTTCGTTCTTTGTTCCGGTCGGTGATGGTGGTTAGCACCGGAGCCGACCCTCTTTATTTCTCCTTTTATTTCTGTCTAGTTAGGTTGTCTTGAGGATAGTTTTAGGTCCGGTGTATGCCTCTCCTGTGTCTTGTTCTTCGATGGAGCCGTGCAAAGGAGGAGATCGATCTTTGTGTATGGTTAATAATCATCACATCAGAGATTGGTGCGGTGTTTTCGCGGTGGTTTGAGGCGGTGGAGATCTGATCCGGTTAAGGTGGCTTCGTTAGCTAACCGGGTCGGACAAAGACGTTTGTGTCTCAGCGTTGGAAGAGAGGAAGAGCAAGAGGAGTGAAGATGTTTTACCGACTTGGTACGGGTGGTCAAAGTTGGAGCTCCGGTGGCGAGGTCGATCTCGGCAGGGAGAGTGGAGGTGATAATCCCAGGCCTACGAGATGAGTGGTCGGGTTTTCCGATCTACTAATGCCTTTTCTCTCTTTGGCTTGGTTTGTGATCGGATTTTGCTTTCTCCGGTCTTCCGTGGTGGACGGTGTTTTCTCTCCGGATCTGGGACGAGAGCTGTCTTTGGATATGGTTTCCGGTGGAGGACATTGGGGGTCTAAGCTTTTGACGTTTTATGGATCCGTATAAGAAGGGCTCGGATTCATAGTTTTTTCTTCTTTTGGTTTGTGGATTGATGCGGTTTGGTCTCGTATTATGGGTTTCTCTTCACAATGGTGTTAGAGAATCTCTTATCGAGTTTGGTTGGTGCTTGTTAGGTTTCGTGTTTTTCATCGGTGTTAGTCTGAGTTAGGGATCAATTTGTAGTGATGAAGTGATTTTCATCTGTTGAGCCTTCCCGCTTTTGCTTTCCGATTTCTTTGTGGAATTTTGGTGTTTGTAAGGTTCTCTATCTGGTTCTTATTTGGTGAAGTTGGGTTGTGAGTTTATTGGTTGATTTCTATTTTCGGAAGCGTTCTTCTCTCGAGTGGTTTGTTTACTCGTTCAGCAGTTTGGATATCTTCTTCTCCTTGGTTTTTTCAGAATAAAACTCCGATCGGCGATGTAGATCAACAACTTGCAATCTTTGGTTTCTTCTCTCTTAGGAGGAATTTAGGTTTGAAGTGGGTTGAATATCATTCGGAGCAAGCGAGGTTTTTGGTTGCAATTTGTTGTTGTTAAGTGCTTCTTGGTTTCATTGCCTCATCTTCTGATTTGCGCTTAGCAAGGACATCATCCTTGGATGGTTTTGATGGTGCTTACGTTCATATTCCGCTTATTTGCCGTCTTCCGGGTGTGAGTTGTTTTAGTGGTGGCCTTACATGCTTGTTCTCTCTGAAATTGGTTTGTAGTTTGCGGTTCTTGGCTTTGTAGTTTGACTTTGTTTGTGTCTTGCTCCCCGGTAATCTTTCGGGCTTTGCTTCCCTCGTTTAGGCTTCACCATGTTTGGGCAATGTTTCCGTTCTCTGGATCTAGGACGGATTTGTATCCGTTCCCTCGTATGATCATGTAACATTTCTTTTTAAGTTTTAATAAAAACTTCTAGATGACAAAAAAAAAAAACTCTAGAAGATCGAGCCAAACAGTCGGCTTTAACATTACAAATACGGGAAATATAAGAAATAGAAAAATTAGGGAAACGATCTCGGAGGATCTTAAACTCGTCGAGTAAGTTGGAGAAAGCGGACCATTCTTCAGGAGATTGCACCATGGAAACCAGCTCTGCACAATCCGTCTCGAACACCTGACAATCGATTCCTCATGTTAGGATATTCATCATAGCCCAAATTAGCGCTTTCATCTTCGAGTGAAGAGGGGAAGGGGAACTGCGTTGGCATTTTTTGCTCCCAGCAGCAAGATCTCATGACTGTCCCGACAACACAACCATCCGAAGCCTTCAGTAGGATCCCCCGATTTCCACGAACCATCTATCTGACATTTTAACTCTTGGGAGCCCGTAGATTGAGCCAGCCAGACCTCATAAACATCGTTCAAATTCTGTTGTGCCTCATGTCAGCTTTTCGCTGAGAGCATTACTTAAAATTTCTAAAGGCTCTGAATTTAGACCTTCAAAAACTTTTTTATTCCGAGATTTCCAAATAAACAATATAATCCACGGGAATCCCGTGAAATTTCCATCCTCCTTTTCCGTAAATGGAAGCCTCCAACAGAGGAAATCCAAATTCGTAAACACCGACCTTGTAGGGAAAACTCCTTGCGATACTAGAACTCTTGATGCTGACCTAACTTGTAAAGAGTGAGGGCAATCAAACAGTGCGTGGTTAATGGTTTCATCCACCTTCCCGCATCTTTTACAAATATTTTCACATGGCGCACCACGTTGTTGTAAACCGGAGGTAACCAACGAGCCGGACACCACTTGCCATAGAAAATGTTGAATCTTGTGTGGGATTCTAAGTTTCCAAACATGAGCTTTTAAGTCCGAAAAATTTGGACCCCATACATCTTCCTTAGACCTAGCTTGAGCCAATTTGTAACCCGATTTTACGGTATATCTCCATGATCTAGAATAATGCCAAATTAACCTGTCCGGCTTACAAGTTTGACTTATATCCAAACTCCGAACAATTTGTATATCCCCTAGATCCATAAATTCCCTGAGAATTGGTAAGTGTCAGTCCATTGTTGCGGGATTAATTAAATGATTCACCATCAGGTTCGGGTGTAGAAATTTGCCCCTCCCATTAACAGGGCGAGGGGTATTGTCTGGGATCCAAGGATCCTTCTAGACCGAAATATTAAAACCTGAACCTAAGCACCACCTTGTCCCTGATTCTACCAATGTCTTTGTTGAAAAAATACTTTTGCATCCAAAAGATGGCAAGTTTGGTTTCTTAGCCTTTAAAGGGTGTACGTTCTGGAAATATCTCCCTCGTAACACCCGAGCTACCAGGGAATGGGGATACTAAATGATATTTCTTATTGGAGTTGATTGTGACGATGTCCTTTTCATGTGTCAATTTGTTTCTTGTGTTCTCCATTGTTTTTTGATTTATTATTTTGTGAGTATGAGATACTCTCAAGTCATATTCCAATCATCATCTAAACGAAAACACATTTTAAATGGAGATATGAGGATGAGTTATTGAAGACAATCGCTCGGCAATTCTAATAATCGATTGAGCCGTGACATAGATCCGATTTTGAAAAATATTCAGCTACATAAACTTTTCAACCGCGTCATTGGAGGTTAAAAACATTCTCACAACGATTAAAAAAGAACAAAAGATATGAATCAATCCTATACATAATTTTACTAACTCGTGAAAGAGAATTGAAAGTGATCAAATAATTTCACAACATAAAAAAGGGGATATGGCTTGGGTTTTAAACGAAATCCATTTGCAAGTGATCAATTTAATTCGCAACATCAATAGAAAAAAAAAAAATTACTGACAATTTTTTTTAGTTATTATCAAAATAGAAAATTTGGAATTTTACAACAACAAAATAGTACTTTGACTGGATTCAAATTTACGGTAAAAATGACAATGGTTTTGGTCGTTGCAAAGGTCTTAATATTCATGCATTGTCACTTTTCTCTATAAATCTTGTGTAACTCATGCATTGTCTTTTCAATATAATAAAAAATAGGAAACATGGATTAATTTATTTGATTGAAATAAACATCTTTTGAATTTGTGTCAAACAATAAAAAAAATTATGCAAACACCAAAATAGTTTTAAATAACTTGAAAAAAATCGAAAAAGCAAAAGAAACACCAAGTCATTGAGTAGAATATCACTCTATAGCATTTTCATTCTTAATCCTCAAAACTTTCTCATTCTCAATGCAACACTACGTAGTGTTGATGAAAACATTTACTTCTACGCATTCGACGATGTCCCAACAATTTTCAAACAGAAAGGAAGGTTCATTGGTAAACATTCAAAGGGATGGATAACAGACGAAGAGTACAACGTTTTGCAAACGTTTCTCATGAACAACTGTCCCGAGTTAGCACCATATGAAAGGTATGAGTAACCGTCGTAAAACATAATATTCAATAGTTAAATATTTTTTAATTACATAATTTGTATACATAGGATGTTTGAAGATTTCATCCGAACTACATATCCGGCATTGTCTGCTACTGACCTACAGTCATTCAAAGACAATAACTTCGCACGCTGGTGCAAAGATTATGTAAGTATTTGTGTATTCTTACCGTTTTTAATATAATGTTCAACTTATGTATTTATTTTACTACATGTTAATAATCAAAGGATGGTAGCAACTGTGCCACAATGGCTCATTGATTTTGTACAACGTCCGCGTCGTGCTTACACATCCTGGCCATCGTATGCAACAAGAGAGTTCTTATTCCGCACATTGAGTAGGAGTGCAAACAAAAAGACACAAAATTCCGGTGTTTGCGTTAGGGGAACTACTGATACGGAATATTATGGCGTTGTGGACGACATCAGATTGGTTGAGTACGATGGCGGTGTCGGGTTGAAGGTGGTTATCTTCAAATGCTTTTGGTACGACACCACTAGTGGAAGTGGAATGCGTAGAAGTCGTTCCGGACTGGTGGATGTTGCTGCGAACAAGCAGTATCGACAATATGATCCGTTTATTACTCCTGAACAGTGTGATCAAGTTTGTTACATACCATACCCAAAGGTGAGTAGGAGGCATAGGACGGAATGGTTAGCATGTGTAAAAGTGGTACCCAGAGGTGTTCGAAATGTTACAGATGCTTTACAACAAGCCTTTCAAGAGGATGGTAGGAATACTATTGTTGCACCATCAGGGCTACTAAGGGTCGAGGCACTCAATGTTGAAGACATGGACAATTATGATGATTTACCCGACCAACATACAAACGACATGTACACATCTGATCATGAGCTAACTGATAACGAATGTTCTGAAGCTGATTCCTCATCTGAAGATGAATGAAAATTGTGCATCAATGTGATCCTTAATTTGTAGTATTTTATGTAATATTATTTTCGTATGTGTTAAATTTTTAACGTCTTATAAAAGTAGTGGATTATTATCCGTCGAGTGGTTTGTAATAAAATATGATGTGGATTGTTGTATAATATTATGTGGAATATAATTTATATTTTTCTAACCAGTTTTAACAGCTAGCCCTATTTACACCACCCGTGATTGTTTACTTGAGTAGAATACTTTCACGCCATTCATTTTATTTTCAAAATGTCAATTCACCGTCTAGTGGCCGACAGTGTCATTACACCACACGTGATTGTTAACATGAAAAATTGATTTGACATTACATATCAGTGTGCAATAAAGAAATCAATTCCGTGAATGACATTGTCTGGTACTGAATCATAAATAATTCAGTGGCAGACAATGTCATTCACGGACTTGATTTCTTTATTGCACACAGATATGTAATGTCAAATTATTTTTTCATACTTTCTTATATCCACATATACATCGACACGTTAACCCTAAAAAAGCACTCTGTTTTGCCTATATAAGTCCGAGTACTTCAACACAAAATCATAACACAAAAAAAAACAATTTCCAAATGGCAAACAGAGATCTATGGAATTACTACATGGAAAACCGAGCCTCCGTTCAAAACCCTCGAGAAACAACTCGTGTTCCTTCAAGCCCTCCATACGATAACTTATATGTTATTGATGCTCAACCGACAGTTTCACTCCAACCAACACAACGATCTGAAATCCAAACGCCGGTAATTTCGGGACCTGCCCAACTCATACAGCGAGGAATGTTTCGCAAGAGGGCTCACGATAGGAAGGTGTTGAGAGGTGAAAGTTCTCAAACACGCCCAACACAAGATTTCATTCGTGAGGTCATGAATGAGCCACAACAGGGCGGCCAGGATTTTAATAGTCCTCGCTGGACTTCTACTATCGATTACATAATCCGCGAAGGTATAGACATATAATGTACTCATTTACCATTACAATAATGATTGTACATGACAAATACTAACTCTGTAATTCATAAATATAGGTACTTATAACAATAGGACCACACCATTCTGGACCCAGGTTGTAGAAATACAATGCCCGCATTCACAGTTTGTGAAAGTGAAAAAGGTTTACGTTGTCGACTAATATTATTTAATTTTACATATACAATGTATCTAACAAGTTAATTTTAGCTTATTCTCAGCTTGTCGCTATGTTATCCAGTGCGACCCCCAACGGCCAGGGAGACCTTCTAGTAACCTTAAAGGATCCGTCTGGAATCATCGAGGGAACCATGCACCGTAACATCTTCAACAATGACGAGAACAGAGTCAACACTGGCGTAGGTGCGGTTGTCATTCTACAGAATGTGACCGTAGACCGTTTTAACCGGAACTCTAAGTACCTCAACATCACTGAGCGGAACATTGTTAAGGTAGATTTTCCATAAGTTTGTAAATATTACTGATAATTATAAACTAAAATCTTTTTTCAAACAGATAATTGGGGCTAATTCGATGATTGCTGAATACGAACCAACCGTACCATTTACTATCAATGAGGAAGCTGAAGGAACTACTGGCTACAAAAATGAAATAGTCCCAAACTCTGATGGTGAATAAACATCCGACCCGTCCATGTTTACGAATAAGCTGGTTAAACACCAGACTCTTTATGTTGCTTTAATGTTTACTATTTTCCTACCATCTATTGTACGCGTTTATAATAATGTTGTTGTGTAATGTAATATTTTAATATGTTTAATGAAATAAACCAATATTATATAACAAATGTTTTGTTTTTTACTGAGCTTCCATTCGAATTAACAAAAATCTAATTAATAAGTTTTTAAACCATTATAAGGTTAATATATTTGTCAATGTTAAAAACAAATCGGGAACCGTATAGTTCTAACATTTTGTAAGCACCACCCACGGAAAAATTCGTGGTATTTCGTGGGTATTACAAAACCCACGAATTTTTTCGTGGGTATTGGATTTGCCACGAAAAAAATCGTGGGTAACCGTGGCAAAATTACCCACGAAAACCCACTACCATTTCGTGGGTACAAATTTACCCACTAATACCCACGAAAACTCACGAATACCACGAAAAACCCACGAATAGTTTCGTGGGTAAGCATATACTATTCATAGTGGGTATTCGTGGGTTTTCGTGGCTTTTTTGCTTTACCCACGAAAAAATTCGTGGGTTTTTCGTGGGTATTTGCTTTTTTTTTACTAGTATACCAAACTTCATCCAGTAAAGCTTCATATATTTTTAAGTTTAAATATAGGAAACGTTCTTGTAAGAAAGTTCGATCTCTTATTCAGTTATTTCAATGGTCTCATCACTGTCTTATCCAGAAGCAACTCGAGAGATCCTTCTTACTTTTGTGTTCCCGCTGATTGTTCTTCTCTTGGTTTGCTAGCTTAGCCTCGTAAAACTTTCTATAGAAGAGGATTCAATCTTTCAAAGCTCCGTAACTGACCAATGTCCTAAAGTAAGAACATTCGAGGATCAATGCAGATGCTTTGATTAAACAAATGATCTTCCCAAAGAAACTGATCAAATTTGAACAAATGTCAAAGAGTAAAAACTTTATAAAAGCTCTAGAATTGTACCCAATCGTGAAATTTAGTGTGTTAGGTAAATAAATATCGTAACAAATGTATAATTTCCCAAGCTAAATTAAAGAAAATAACCAACGTTGAGTTAGCCTAATGGGTATGTGCCATTTCTACTGGCCATGGGTTCGATTTCCGTTTGGAGAGGTCTCCTCCAAATGAGTGACTTAAACATAGTTTGGACTAGGGTTGGGCGTTTATCCGGACCCGATTACCGAACCCGAACCCGACCCGAAAATACCCGACCCGAATCCGATCTTGAATGTGAAAATACCCGATCGGGTTTCAATTTCTTAAAAATAGGGTACCCGTACCCGATACCCGATCGGGTACCCGATCCTTTTTTTTTTACATACACATTAGTGGTTAGGGTTGGATGTCATTGATTAACTGGTCAGTATTAATAATATTGTATGACAAACTCAATTCAATTTCTTATTGAAATTGAAAAGTTTTTTTTTTTTTTTTTTTAATAATCAAGAGTGAATTTTTTTAGATTTTAAAAATTTGGAGATGATTCCGGTAAAACCTTAGAACAGTTACCGTTCTTTTAAACTTCACTGTTTTCACATTTTTTTTAAGAATTATAACTTATTCATTCATATGTAGCTTCGATTTCTTGACTTGATTGAGCATTGTTCCTTTACATTTCATATGTTCATTTTTAAGTCTACAGAACTATTTCGGGTTTCGACAAAAAAAAAAAAAAAACCTATTTCGAGTATAGTTCGGGTATACCCGAAAATACCCGAACCCGAACCGAACGGGTATCATATCCCAAAACATAGGATACCCGATACCCGAAATACCCGACCCAAAGCCGAACGGGTACCCGAACGCCCACCCCTAATTTGAACTCCGCTCCAGTGATGTACGGGCCTACGGGCCCAGAACCTCGGCTATTCAAAAAAAAATTAAAGAAAATACCAATCATTAAGTCATAATTTATTTCATTGATTTGGTTTAAAAATATTGTAACAAATGTATGAATTAATGTTAGAAAAAATTATTTCATTGATTCCGTTTTAGATGCTTTCCAAACATAAAAAAAAAACTTTATAATAGCTTTTTTTTTTCCGACTACTTTATAAAAGCTCTAGAAAGGTAAAAAAATATCGTAAGAAATGTTTGATAAGCACTAAATTATTGTTTTATATTTTTTTTATTTAATTTATCTATAAAACTGAAAAGATATTATGTTTTGGTTGCTTTTTTATAAAGAATATACTCTTTTGATAAAGTTAATACGATTTATAAGGAAATCAGCAAAAAAACAAAAAAAAATTAGATAGAATTCATGATTAACCTTTTCAGGACTATTGTGAATTTCAAATATATTAGATAATTACTTAAAGAATATACTCCCTCCGTTTCATATTAAGTGTCGTTTTGATAAAATGTATCTGACATGTATCTGGATGTGTTTTTGAGTTAAATACATCCAAATACTAACCAGATACATTTTTCAAAACGACACTTAATATGAAACGGAGGGAGTATTATATATACAATCATAGAGTAAATTTCGAGTGCATTAATAAGATTTAGATTTAGAAATAATAAGTTACTTCTGAATATTTTGAATTTAATTGTTGATGCAAACTTGGGGAATCTCCATTAAATAAATCAAATTAAAATTATCTACCAATGCAAGCTCTTAATTTTTAGAAAATTACAAAACTCTGAAGGCATAATTTGACATTTTATATGTTTCATTTATTTTTTTAGTTTTTATAATATAGGAAAAAATAACATTGACCATAAACTACAATTGTTTACAATATTTATATAAATCATTGATCATGGAAAAAATGTATTTGTTAAGAAGTAAAATAATATTGATATGATAAAATAGTAATTTAAATGTTAGATTTTATTTCATGATAAAGATATGTTTGCCGCAAAATTTAATTATGAGAATCTATATTACTAATAGCACACTTCTCTGGCAATCTAAGGGCATCCGCATTGCAGATCCGTCAGGATCTAAAGAAGTGTTCTAAAAAATATAAAATTATTAAAACACACATTCTCTCTTCCTTTTACTCAACTTTATACCTTCTCTTTCATCATTTTACTCAACTTTTATTAATTTTATATTTAAACACTCTCTCTTCCCCACAAAAACACTCTCAAAAAGATCTAATATCAAAGCTTATTGACTGGGGACACTTAAGAATTGTAAGTTTATAGTTGGTTTCACACTTAAGAATTGTAAGTTTATAGTTGATTTCAAATTTATGAATGTTCATAGAAGTTTTTTCATATACTTAGGAATGATTGAATTGAAATACTTTTAGAGCAATTCAAGTAACAACAAAACTTAATATAACCTTCTTTTGTTATAACAAATACATGCTTCTAAAACATATAAATCTATATACGACTGCTACTTAGAATAATAATATTTTAGATATTGTTATATATGTTTCCAGCTGTATGAATCTAAATAAAATTATTTTGATACAAATAGGTACTTTAAAACCTAATAAATATTATGTATAAGTTTATTTAGACTCTATATTTTATAACCTTTGTATAAATAGATTTATACTTAATTAGGGATATAAAGTAGATAAAAATATTGGTCATCAATTTCTTTTAGAAAGGTGAAGCCTAAGCTTTTTTTTTCTTCGAAAGATTATGTTTTTTTCATTAAACCAGCGTTAAACCGGGCTGAACCGGAATGTTTACAATTGCTAATCTCGCCTGGTTATCGGCTTCGATGTTACAAGTTCTCGATAAATGAACAAACTGAATATCGAGAGTTTTTGATAGATTTAGGACATTTTGGAGAATTCCAAAATTTTCCAATTGAATGGTACCTGAATTGATCATATTAATGAGTTGCATGGAGTCCGAGATCATGGTGAATGATCGAAAACTATGAGATGCTGCTTGGTGAAGCACTTCTCTCATTGCCAGGGTCTCAGCCATCAAGGCCGATTTGACTTGTGTCTCTCGTCGGTGACCGGAGTTAATCGTGGAGCCTGACGGATCTGTAATTACCCATCCCAGCCCTGCGATTCGAGAGTCTTCTCTCCATGATGTGTCCGAAGCTATGAGGAAACCCTCTCAGATTGGAATTGCATGGGTCATAGGTTTTGGATTGGCTTGATGTGTTGGCTGGGCCTAGATCCATTCCTTGGCATCCGTGATTGCCTTAGTAATTGTCTCTTCGATCGTGAAGGTTCTTCCCTGAAATATTCCGTTGTTCCTTGTAATCCAGAGAGAGTAGAGAATCCATGGTATGATTGGTGTTTTAGCCACTCCGGTTGGTGGTACTGTGGTAGGCATGTTATCTGGCTGGAGTTTGCTAGAGAGTCTTTGAGATTCAGGATCTGGCCAGGATTGAAAGGGTCTCTTAATGGAGTAATCTCCCATGCTTTTCGGGCGAACTCACAGTGATAGAACAAATGTTCTACTGATTCTGGAAGGTCACATCTGATGCAGTTGATTTGGTGGATGATCCCTCGAGATGCCAACTGTGTTCCCACAGGTAAAGCTCCATTTACCGGTTTTCCATAGGAAAAGCTTTAGCTTTTGTGATATTTTTTGCTTCCATATGTGTCCTTTCCATCTAAAGTTGTTCTCTGAACTTGTTTGATGTATAGCAGGTTGTAGAGTAGAAAATCTGACTGTGTGATACCCTGACTTAGCTGAGTACTCTCCTAATTTTGTACCTACCCAAACCCATTTGTCCACTGCTTCTCCTAGGCTGTATGAAGCCTAAGCTAAAAAGCTACTTCTTCACGGTTATATAACAGCTCATCTAATTCAAATATATTAATCCTCTTTTGGACAACAAAAACAGTAATTATTCACAATCACATCTAATTAGAGTAGAACCTCCATAAATTAATACTCTATAAATTAATAATCACCATAAATTAATAATTTTGCTCGGTCCCGAGTCGGGCCAATGTAAAAATTAGCAAAATTCGATAAAATGATAAGATAATAATATTTTTAAAAACTCCTATGTAAAATATGGTCCAAATAATAGTATAAATTAATAATTATAAATCTTCTACGCATATATATATATATATATAAGATAATTTAGTAAAATATGACTATATTGTTATATATTTTCTTTTAAAAGTTGGAATCTTGTTGGCACTAATCTCTAACTTTTCTTATTTCATCTAAATGTATGGTATTTTAAACTTAATCTTCATCGAGTTGAAAAAAATTATACGTGATAATAACTTTCTTATAATTAAATACTTTTAAAATTATAATTATCTCGTTTCAACTTCATCGTGAATAACAAAGGAGCAACAATTTTCTTTTTGCTTATAATTAGTCAAATAGATTATTAGCTTTCATCTTATTATGATGGTGCATATTAGTAACATGATATATACAGAGTAAGATGAATATGTAAAAAATATATAAACAATTAATAAAATAATTTATATGAATTTTTATGTAAAGTTTTTATTTTAAATATAAAAAATGTCAAAAAATCATGGATTAGAAAGATCTTTTTAGATTAATAATTATTAATTTATCGATAAATTAATAACTCTCTAAATTAATAAATTTTGATAGTCCCAATATTATTAATTTATAGAAGTTTTACTGTAAATCAATTTAATAGTCAAAAAAAAAAAAAATCAATTTAATAAATCGAAGACTAGTCGCGACATTCATTACTGCTAAACAAATCCCACAACGTCCGAAATCAATTTCGTGATCGATTTTGAATTCGATTTATGATAGTATATGAAAAGGCCCAGAATGAAGCAACGGCCCAGTTTATTATCTAAACGACAGCGTTTAATTAGAGCATTTCTGTGTTAGTCTGAAATCGAGTCCTCTTTCGTTTCAGCTTTGATTTCTGCAAGTGCCGATGTCGCTCGCTTGATCGTAGCTCTTAGCTCTCCGGAGAAGAAGATGGTGCGTAAACAGTTTCAACAGGCCAAAACGGGTGAGATTCTTTACCATACTTCACTTCTTCCCCGATCTAATAATCTCCCGTTTTACGTACATCGTTGAGGATAGATCCATAAAATTGATGTGTTCTATTCATGTATTGTGGGTATTTGTTAAAGGTCTCGACTTTACTTATTGGTGTGAATGTGATCTAAGTTAGTGGCGGCACGTAAGGTGTTCGATGAAATGCCTCAGTGAAACCATGGAAGCTCATTTTGACTCGGTTGGTTATTTATTTTGGTGACAGGAATTGAGGCCTTGAAGGCAATGGATGCAAACAAGTACCTGAAGAAGGTTGGATTGGGTCGTGACGATATGTTCTTTTGGAAACAAGTGGGAAAAGCATTGATGTGCACCTACACAGTCTTCGGGCTCGCGTGGATTTACAATGAAACGTCTCCTTTAGGTTGGTGGACGTTGAAGCCGAGACCAAAGGAAGAGAGGGAATTGGCTCATTTGTATGAGCGGCGCGAATTTCCTTATCCAGGTGATACAGAGGCTATGGAAGATTTCGTTGCAAAAGGAGGAATGATCGGCACTGCCATTGGTCCTAAAGGGATCGTTGAGTCCGAAGGTGAAGCCGATAATTATCAGAAAGAAATGGAGAAGAAAAAGTTTGACAAAGAAGCGCAGAAACTATGGTTGAGAATGAGGAATGAGGTCATGACTGAACTTCAAGAGAAAGGGTATGATCTTGAATAAATTACAGAACACTTATGGTAAAGAAACTTGTGTAATTTAGGCTGTGTAATTGGTTAAGTTGGAGATATAACCATTCAAACAAGTATTTCTATCTATGGATGTATTATTACCACTGATGCTCTTGCTCTTGGGAAGTAGCTCTTGTCCTTTATTGTTGGCTCCATATATATTTTTGTGTTAAACCCTTTGGAATGTAAGTTGCTGCTTTATGCTCCTATCAAGATTAGTCACTCAGTGTTATTGTAACTCAGCTACTTGGTGTTATCGAACATAGCCAATATCTAAAAAGGTTTGTTCTTTCAACAGAATCACCATTGTGTTTGAACTATTGAGACTGATCCTTAATACACTTAAAAGTAGAAAGAAAGAGGAGAAAGAACATAATGGGGATATGATTTTAGTTCATATATCTATAAAACAGTGGGATAATAAAGTAACAAACATGGTAATTGCTAATTACAACAACACAGTATCAATATATAATCCACACCATGAACTGACAATCACAGAACAGTCTAATTCATCAGCCTACTTTTCCCAGAGTTGCTTGTCCCATGGCTCTTTAACGGCGTCAAATAGAATCTAACCATACCGTTTCCGAGGTTGTCTGGCGAGTAAGTACCAAGCTTAGCGTCTCTTTGGAGAAGATGATTCCTTTTGCCTTCAATGCCATGAAACAGTCGGTCTTCACACGAGCTTTGTCTTCCTCCGGTCTCAACACCAGTAATAGAGCCATGAAACAAACCATCACAAGAGCTTCTTCCACCTTCAAAGCCATTAACAATAGACGCTCCACGAAACATACCATCACACGACTTTCTCGCACTAACGCTATAGCTTCTAATGAGTTTCTCGCTAACATCACCATTGGTTTCTCCTTTAGCAACTCTCCTAAGCTTCAACAAAGACTCAGCTAAAGAACCCTCCATTGCATTTCCTCCAAGTTTCAAACTTTGCTCAGTTTTGATTTCGTTCTTGCTCGTATCGGTTTTCCTCTGAATCAACCCCCATATATTCCATCCTTTAGCCCATTTCTTTCCACTCTTCTTTAACCCAAAACCTTCCTGCTTCACCTCACTAGCAGCAACACAACTAACACCTTTAGAACCTAATTCCAAGCTCTCAGGTTTGTAATTCTTGATAGAATACCAATTCGAATCCCTAAGTTCCCTCTCTGTAACAAGCAATTTTGCTCCATGAAACAAACCAACAGCTTCAGGTGATACCTTAGCTTTCAATTCGTCGATTTCGAGCAATCCATGTCTCGATGATCGATCGAAGCTTTTTCTCCTCCGTGAATCCAAGTAGTAATCCCTCGTTTGAGCTGTTCCTCCTGGTTTCTTCTCCTCTTCGTCTTCTTTAGCATCTTCAGTTACAGCTGACAATGGAATCAGCTTTGGATATGTCGTCTTTCCGATCAAACATCCGTCCCACGACGCTCGAGGCTCCTCGAACGTGTTCCGTCCACCGTCGATAGACAATCTAGGATCTACGTCACATGAGCGACGACCAAGACCGGTCTCTGATCGGCGTTTTGTGTACATTTCTCCGTTTTCGGTTCCATTTTTGGGATGTTTGATTGAGAATTTCTTCAGTGTTCTACTAAAAACCGAAGCACTATTGTTCTTCTTGGTTTGGTGATTTCTAGATTCCAGATCTATAAACTCCTTCA
Source organism: Draba incana (assembly GCA_963576765.1). Lineage (NCBI taxonomy): Eukaryota > Viridiplantae > Streptophyta > Magnoliopsida > Brassicales > Brassicaceae > Draba > Draba incana. Next base: position 34,779,610 of record OY755205.1, read on the forward strand.
TCGTTTTCAGCTCTCCTTCTTCTTCTTCTTCCACTAGCTTACACTCATCAAAACCCATTACATCTTCTTCTGATTCTTCTTCCTCTTCTTTCAAATCCGGGACCATGGAGATCCGAATCGAGCCCCCGAGTCGCTCTTCGTCGGCAAATCGGTCGTTAGACCTAACATCGCACGATTTGCGTCGGGGCTGATCGGAGACAGAGGCGGATGCGTCGCGAACGGAGTAAGAGCTAGCACGACGGAGCTCAGGGAGCTGATCGGAAGAAAGAGCTTCGATGGCGGCGAGGCGTTCGCGGAGGCAGGTGGCGCAGAAACCGGTGGAGGGTTTGGAAGAGGGATGACGGTGACAGACGGCGGAGTGACGACGGCGACGACGCTGGGTTTGGTGGGTCATCGCTCAGGAGGATTCAGGTTCAGTGTATCGAAGACTCAGAGAGTGAAGTTGAATGGGTCAGTGCCATTTTTAGGATCTCGAGAAGAGAGAGTGGTGGCGTTGTCAACACTGTGGAACCTCCTTTCCCTTTCCTTAAACCCTTTTTCATTATCTCTTTATTTAGTAGGGTCCTTTTTCTTTTGTTATGTTGTGTAAAGTTAATTCGTATTAGAATTCCAAAAAATTAAGAGAATATTTATGTATTTTTTTTGGGAGAATTACAAATATACCATCATTTTTTTTTTCAAATATACCACCTTTAATAATTTATTGCAAATATACCATATTTTACAAAAAAAACAAAATCCCTAAAAAAAAATTTCTCTTTCAAAACCCAAATCCTAAATTCTACCCACAAAAACTATACCCTAAACATAAAATAGTTAACCTAAATCTAAAAAATATAAAAGCTAAGTTAAAAAAATGGCATTCTTGAAGATTTTCATACGATGACATAATTCAGTAAAGTGGCATGCCAAGAGTGACGTAATTCTCATTTTCTTTCATGCATATTTTAGTTAAATTAATGTAATATATTTAGTTTAATTAGTTTTATTACTAGTTTAGAAATGACGATTAAACCTAATTACTTTAAAATATATATTGTGATCAACAACAAAAGTGGAAATTATTTAGTTCACTCTGGATACAATCTAGCTTGGACAATTAGTAGAGCTGAGCTCATTCAGGATGCAGAGATGAAATAGTGACTTGATGATTTTAAGAAAGAGGTATGGACTATCAAAACATCCCCAAAGATCAAGACATTCCTTTGGAGAGTGTTTAGTGGTATTGTGTCAATGGCAAAAGGTATGAACATGAACACAAGGTGCCAAACCTGTGGAGATGAAAGAGAATAAGTGAACTACGTACGCCCTCTTCACTTGTCCTTTAGCAAGACAAGTGTGGGCTCTCATTATATCCTTTCTCCACAGAGGGTTTTGATCAGGTCTCAGTGTATCAGAATATGCACACCCCCATAATAAATAGGAAGAGGAAAGACTTTCCAGAGGAACTCCGAAGATGCTTTTCTTGGATCCTTTGGTATCTCTGAAAGAACAGAAACAACCTCCTCTTCAGGGGACAATTTTACTTAGGGCCTGAGATTGTGGAAAAGATAAGAGAGGAAGCTGATGCCTGGTTTTTTGCTCAATCAATAAATGAACTGACTATGGCCTTAGTGCTTTCCCAAAGTGAAGTGGAAACCTCCACCTAACCCTTGCCTCAAATGTAGTATTGGGTCCTCCTAGTTTGAAGAAAAAGGAATTGTGATGCTGCTTGGGTCCTGATAGATGCTGAAGGGAATGTTCTTCTGCATAGCCGCAAAAGCTTCTATGACTGTCATTCAAAAGAAGACTCAAAGTTGCAGAGTATTCTTTGGTCCATGGACTACATCAAGCAACACATGCTTGATATGATCTTTTTTGAGATCGAACCCTTCACTTTGTGGATGAAGTGAACACGTTTGGGAGATTGCTTGCTCTCCACTACCAAGATGGAGAAATATGCTACAAGCTAGAAGCCTTCAAACTTTGGAGGTTTGTGAACACAACAAATCTTGCAAATAGAGGCGTTTTTCTCATTGCACAAAGTATAATAAAGGACAACAAGATCCATTCCTATGTGGCTAGGGGATATCCATGTTGGCTAAAGGACATTTTTTAGAGTGAGAAACGCTATGCCTCTTCTGGTTGCTAGGTGCTTTTGTAGGACCTTAACTTTTGTATAGGGTGTTCTTTCAAACCCTAGGGCCGTATGGCCATGGCCTTTGTAGAGCATTTGTTATGCTCAAATTTATCCTGAACGACTCTCTCAAATTAAGAGATCGTAATAGTACTTAGGGATCGAATCCACAGAGAATCTAATTACGCAACAGACTTCAATTTCAAATTAAGCTAAGAGATAATGTATGTAATAAAAGTAAGTAATAAAGCAAACAAATCGATGATGAGTTCAGTTCTTAAAAATCAATGAGATGAAACGTTAGACATTGGGAAATTCGCAGGTATGATCTAAATCGCAGAACCAAATTACTATCGGGATATTTATTAAGTGCAGTTCTATAACTCGAAACACAAGTATAAAACCAATCGACTTTTGTCGAAAATATTATCTATGACTAAACCCTAGAATTCCAAATTTCTTTGCGAATTCAATAAGCAAGACAAGCATTAATGTTCATGTTCGATTGTTCACAAAATCACTAAGCCAATTTTTTTTGTTAAAACTATCAACATGAAGAACAAATAGATTAATCCCAATAGTAATTCAATTCTAAGAACTTATCATCAACCTTTGAATAACCCTAAACCTAACTAGCAAATTACTCAGACATGGATGCAAAGAAACAAGAAGGAGATGAAGAAAAACTCATAATCAAATAAATAGAAATCCAAAGGGGTTCAGAAATCTTCTCAGAGATGTAGAGTCAGAGCTTCGTCTCCCCAAATCTTACAAAAACCAAAAGTACGAATAGAAAATAAAGCTTGATGTCTAAAGTGGCTTAAAACGCGTATTTATAGGTCTAAATTCGTGCTTGGTCAAAATCCCTAACTAAACCAAGTCAAATTAGTAAATACTGAAATTTTCCTTTATTTTCGTCGGTTTAGCCAGATTGACATAGCTTCACGATAATTGGTATAACTCTCTGACCAATCATCCAAATGACTTGAAACTTCTTCTGGATGAAAGCTGACTCAATTGTCTTTCTCGTATCTAAATTTCAGATCAATTAAATGTCATTAAGGTCTCCGACGGTTGCTCGATATTTAACGCTGCATAACTGTTCAATATCTCGATCTCTTATCCTTTTATCCAGTTGACTTGTAAAAGATTCTAGGCACTACAAACACACTTAAGGCATAAAACCCAATAAAAACCAGTAGATATAATAATAAAAACTATATTACAAAACATAAAAACCATGTTACATCAACCCCCTCAGACTTAGCTTTTTGCTTGTCCTCAACCAAAAAAAATATATCCGGTACTCTTGGATCCACATACCGCAAAATCAACATCAAGTAGTACTTTGATGTAATCACTACAAGTCTAGCAATCCTACAGATTAAAACCAAACCCCTTAGAGAAATTCAGACTCTTTATCACTAACCCCTTTCATTCAATTATGTGCAGTCTCATCGAGGGAATCTCAATCATAGGACTTATAGATTATTTCCCTTCCTCAAACACTTTTCTGCACTGCTTCCTTTTCCTCTTCCCTTAGTTAATTGCTGTCCATTTTCATGGTTTCATAAAGATCAACTCATTACTATTGTTCCTTGTGAGGAGACAGGCTCATAAAAATCTTTATGCATATAGTCTTAGAATAGCGTTCACTACTGTTGTTCTTTGTGAGGAGACATGGTTGCGAGGACTCACTATTGTTGTTCCTTGTGAGGAGACAGGTCGTGAGTGTCTGCACTTTTCAATCTAAGACTTTTTTTTTTTTTATATAAGGAAAGATCAAAGGGAGATTATTCTCACTTGGCTTGTGTTGAAAGAGGAATCAAGTCTCACGATTACCAAGCCCCAAGACAAGAAATTAGAGTTCATTAAGGACGGAGTTAGCAACATACTTTCTGAATTCTCCAGAAGCGTAGACTCTCTCTGTTAGACTGATCAACTAATAGCTACCCATCTAGTAAAACCAATCAACTTGCTATTGTAATGGTCCTAATTATTCTGTTAAAGCAATCTCAATGGGGGGTTTCAACACGATAAATCGATTTAAACTGACTCAAAGAGTAAACAAAAGAAAGAAAATAACGTTAGCAAACGATGAATATTTATTTTTCGTTTTGTAGTGGTGTCGATCGACACAGATTTTTTAAAATTTGATATGCTCAAATTTTGTATGCTTGGGAAATTTTGTAATTCATCCTTAGCTCTGTATTGGATGTGAGGCTAGATGAAGTTCGATGAGATGTATAGTGCTAATGAACTTGTAACTCAACTTTCAATATATTTTATTCAGATGACAAAAAAAACCAATGTTCAAGAAAGCGCTAGGGGCTAAGCGGACGGTGACCCATCGCCTAGTGCCTAGAACGCCTAATCGGAGCCTAGGCAAATTTTAAAGCGGTCTAGGTGTTTTACAAAATCTATAATATATTAGATTTATATAACAAAATATATAAAATATCATGATTTATATATAAGAAAATTTAGATTACATTTATTATTACCATTTTATATCCTAATATTAATATTAAGAATATCATGATTTATAAATAAAAAATATTTTTTTTTTACAATATTATACTCCCTCTGTTTCTCTATATATGATGTTTTAGAGATTTTTTTTTGTTTCACAATATAAGATGTTCTCATATTTTTATATTGCTTTTACCTTTATTGAAAACTGTGTGGCCAATAGTATTTTGCAGTCTTTTTAATAATTGGCTAAGTTATTTTTAGTTTATATTATTATTTATACTTTTAGATAGAAAACCTTTCTCTTAATTCTTGTGTTTTTATCCAAAACATCCAATATAGAGTGAAACAACCAGACATTTTTTATTTTTTTAAAACCTAACAATTCTACAGCGGAATTCATAACTCAAATAAGCCAACAATAAAGGAAATCAACATCAACAACTAAACCATTAACTCATTGAAAATTAAGCAATACACATTTCCAATTCCATTCAGCATATCTAGCAACCTAACCCGGGTTGTACAAAAATGCAATTCCAAAACATAAAATCTAGAGATCCTAATCATCCTCTCGTCCTGGCCATGATTCCACGATCCCCAAACTATTACCTGCAACACATGGGAAAAAAAGTTGCGTGAGTATTATCACAAATACTCAGTGAAGCGGTCATCCCGTTTACCGATTACATAATAGGATAACAATGTCAATTACTACGCAACAACCAACAATCCTCAATGTTCAAGATTATTAAAAATAAGAACAATCAATCACAGTTCACAGCGCTCGAATTACCAAAAATAAGAATAGACAATAAAAATCTGCACAAAGCAACTCGGTGTCGATCGACACCCCACCGTAGTGTTGATCGACACTACAAATATAAATTCAACAATTTCAATAGGGTGTCGATCGACACTACCACTAGGTGTCGATCGACACCACTTTCACGACATAAGCCAAACACGAAAACACAAGGGGTGTCGATCGACACTACCTCTAGGTGTCAATCGACACCACGACACAGAAACCGGAATCGACCAAAATCCTCACATAGCTCGGCTCCGTTCCCTCGATAATCATTAACCACAACAAAACACACAATTATCACATAATCCTCAACAATATCCACTATAATCATCATCAAATCAAACACAAAACCCTAACATTAGTTACCCGTAACCACGATCACGCACTCACCTCCATTCAACGAGAGAAACGGAAAGGATTACCCAAAACGAACACGAACCGCGACTTCCCTCACTGGAAAATCACCGAGAACCACTGCTCGAACGCTCATAACACTCGCGCCAACCTTTAGAGCAAAAGACTACGAGAAACAGTTCACGAATCACCACGAAAGTCCCTTTCTCTACTCCAAACCCTCAAACTCCTCCACATATCCTTTTTCTCACTTTTATTCTCTGAAAACGCATCTAAACGCGACTGGGTCCCTTAAATACTCGGACTTAGGGTTCCGCACCCCAAACCGCCCCAAACCGAGCGATTGAAAATAAACCGAAAATCACCCGAATCAATGGTGTCGATCGACACTCACCCCTGGTGTCGATCGACACCCCTACCAAAAATGCATATTTTTGTTTTGGGATGTTACAATTCTCCCCCACTACTCTTGATTCGTCCTCGAATCCTTAAACATTGGCCTCCATAATCCAACTTCAAGATTCACCGCCGTCTATCTCAGACCATAGACCTGACCCTACCTGGTCAGCCATACACGAGACCATTACTCGCATCCACAAATTATCTACCAAGGACAAGCTCCTGACCCAACCCAGTCAGCAATAACCGAGATCATCACTCTCGACCTCTGAGGTTCACAACCACCTCGCTAAAGTTAACACTTAGGAAATTACTTATTCCGCTGGAGAAATCCTCATCTCCCAATCACGTCTGGACAATTCTCGTTCTTCTAGGGAAATACTCATCTCCTAACTTTCATTCCACAACAATCATCATCCTCTGGAGAAATACTCATCTCCTAATAAACACTTAGGGAAATCCTCATCCCTCTGGAGAAATCCTCATCTCTCAAAAACTCGTACTCAGGGAAATCCTCATCCCAATAAGTATGCCGGGAAATCCTCATCCCTCTTGAGAAATACTCATCTCCTAAACTCGTACTCAAGGAAATCCTCATCCTAATAAGTATGCCGGGAAATCCTCATCCCTCTGGAGAAATACTCATCCCTCTAGAGTAATAATTCTGCAACATCTAGAAACATCTATCGCCTCGAAGTACATCGCGTAGCTCAAACATGATATTTCCAAACCCGAAATATCTACACATCTTGACCAATCCTCAGGTCCAACTCGAACAACCAAATCGCACAGGGTGTCCACTAGAATCCCTCGAAAGAGACAGTTCTAAATCCTCACAAACTTCTATATTTAGACTCTCCACCAACTCAAAACAACTCCACACCACGACTACTCAAGCCACAAAAATAAATAAGAAATACTCATCTTATAAATTTAAAAATATAAAAATAGTTTCGACACCAAACGAAAAATAATTCAAAACATCATAGCACAACAAAAACTCGGAAAATGGAAACATAACAGAAAACCATGTTGGTCCTCGACCTACTCCCTCAGGTCCTCCGTGTTCTTTGCTCTATTGTAGTCTGCGCCACCGCATGCGCTGTCCCTGATTGCTCTGCCACCGGCTGGACCACCGCCACTTTCACCTACTGCAACTTGGGACACATCGGCCTGATATGCCCCGACTTACTACAGTGATAACACATTCGTAGATCCCGAGCCTCATCCTTCTTAGGGCAGCTCTCCAGCTCGTGGTGCATGCTTCCACACCCAAAGCATCCGCGACCACCCTGACTCGATCTCGCATCATCATCCCACTTCCGCTTCTGACCCTGCGCAGGCTTACAGTCCTTGCCAGAACCAGAACCAGAGTCATTGTGTTGCTGCTGTGGTTTCCTAGGCTGAATAACAGGAGCGACCACAGGTGAGGCTACCACTGACTCCGTCTGCTCATGCTGATCCTCCTCAATAGATGCAGAAAGCTCCACTAGCTCCGCCCTTGAGGCGTACATAGAACCCCGACATTGGGTCTTAATGCTCAAACAAAGGCCTTGCAAGAACCTCTGCATAAGGATTCGCTCGTCATCCCTGCTACGGCTAGCATAAACGAGAAGTCTGCTGAACTCGGTATCATACTCCTGTACTGATCTCGCTCCCTGAGTCAGATCCATGAATCTTATCTGTAGGCGGTCCAAAGCCTCCCGAGGGAAGAACTTGGCGTTGGACTCTCCCATAAACTCATCCCAAGTCCACACAGTCCTCCGAGTCTCAGTTGATCTCCACCAACTATGCGCATCCTCGCTCATATAGTGCACAACCAACTTTACTCGATACTCTGCAGGATATCGAATCGATCGAAAATTGCGCTCCACTCGCAAACGCCACTCATCGGCCCAACTCTGCCAGTGAAGAAAGGCGTACCAATCTTCTGCATCTGTCCCATCATTACAAGATAGGGAGGATGCTCAGCAACCACAGCCCTCGGCTGCTCAACCTCTGCAGCCCTCTGTTGCACTTCCACCACCGAAGGTCCTGCTGGAGCCGGTACCGGAGCCGCCACCGGAAACCGCTCCAACAGCTGCGTCAAAAGCCCCACGATAACATCATCATGACCCTGAGCCAGAGCAGCACCTCCACCAGGGCCCACTCCTATACCAGCACCTTTCCCGACACCCCTCCCGGGACCAGCAGCACCACCACAAGCACCCCTCCCGGCGTCCCTCCCGATACTAACAACCACACTGGCACTGGCACTGGTCTCACTCGCGGTCTCCACCTGATGTGTCTGGGATGTAGCCGCACTGCTAGACAATGCCACTACTGGTCCTCGACCACACCCTCTGCCTCTACCACGGCCTCTACCTTTACCTCTACCTCTAACACCGACATCCATCACTCTGCATTCCCAAACAGATAAAGGTCAACAACACATACCGTGGAATCTCATTGAAGGCTCAGAGAGGATGATCTAAGACTCTACAACTCACAGAATTAACTAAATACTCGTAGCTAATTCAACAATAGTCTCAAATCAACCAATTACTAACAGCCCTAGAACCGTAAGGGCTCCGATACCAAAATGAAACAACCAGACTTTTTTTTTTTTTTTTAAACCTAACAATTCTACTGCGGAATTCATAACTCAAATAAACCAACAATAAAGGAAATCAACATCAACAACTAAACCATTAAATCATTGAAAATTAACCAATACACATTTCCAATTCCATTCAGCATTTCTAGCAACCTAACCGGGTTCTACAAAAATGCAATTCCAAAACATAAAATCTAGAGATCCTAATCATCCTCTCGTCCCGGCCATGATTCCACGATCCCCAAACTATTACCTGCAACACATGGGGAAAATAGTTGCGTGAGTATTATCACAGATACTCAGTGAAGCGGTCATCCCGTTTACCGATTACATAATAGGATAACAATGCCAATTACTACGCAACAACCAACAATCCTCAACGTTCAAGATTATTAAAAATAAGAACAATCAATAACAGTTCACAGCGCTCGAATTTCCAAAAATAAGAATAGACAATAAAAATCTACACAAAGCAACTCAGTGTCGATCGACACCCCACCGTAGTGTCGATCGACACTACAAATATAAATTCAATAATATCAGTAGGGTGTCAATCGACACCTAGTTCACGACATAAGCCAAACACGAAAACACAAGGGGTGTCGATCGACACTACCTCAAGGTGTCGATCGACACCACGACCCAGAAACCGGAATCGACCAAAATCCTCACATGGCTCGGCTCCGTTCCCTAGACAATCATTAACCACAACAAACAACACAATTATCACATAATTCTCAACAATATCCACTATAATCATCATCAAATCAATCACAAAACCCTAACATTAGTTACCCGTAACCACGATCACGCACTCACCTCGATTCAACGAGTGAAACGGAAAGGATTACCAAAAACGAACATGAACCGCGACTTCCCTCACTGGAAAATCACCGAGAACCACTGCTCGAACGCTCACAACACTCGCGCCAACCTTTGGAGCAAAAGACTACGAGAAACAGCTCACGAATCACCACGAAAGTCCTTTTCTCTACTCCAAACCCTCAAACTCCTCCACAGATCCTTTTTCTCACTTTTATTCTATGAAAACGCATCCAAACGCGGCTGGGTCCCTTAAATACTCGGACCTAGGGTTCCGCACCCCAAACCGGCCCAAACCGAGCGATTTAAAATAAACCAAAAATCACCCGAAACAATAGTGTCGATCGACACCCTCCCCTGGTGTCGATCGACACCCCTACCAAAAATGCATATTTTGGTTTTGGGATGTTACATAGAGAAACATAGAAAGTACTATTTTATGCGGTCTATGCGTTAATCGCCATGTTCTATAGGGGCCTAGCGCCTAAGCGCCGCCTAAGCGCCGTGATATAACGTGAATTTGGAGTTTCCTAACCATGTTCTTAACGCGTTTTCGGAGCCTTTGGAGTTGTTTTGAGTTGATATTCAGGCCATACTTCAAGAATTTGAACCACATGAGAGCGGAAAAGAACTTTGAGCAATTTGAGGCGAAAATGGAGATTTCTGAAGTATGGACCGGTCGGTCCACTTACGGACCGACCAGTCAATTTGACGGCAATTCGAAGACCGAGCAAATGGCACATGGACCGACCGGTCTGCTCGGTCGGTCTAGCCACTGGAAGACTCAGACCGACCGGTCCCCCCTGGACCGACCGGTCTACTTACCCAGATTTTCAGGAATTTTCCTTTTTCCGTTTTATCTTATAAATACCACTAGGGTTTCATTGTTTTAGATACACCTTTTATTCCTGCACGTTTTTGGAGACTTTTAGAGAGATTTTAGAGCTTTGTATTGGGAGAAGATCTCAATCCCTTTGGAGAAGATTTCTAAACCCTACTCTTATTTCTTATTCCATGATTATGCAATTCTGTTCATCCATGATTTCTGCTTTGTTCTTTATCATGTCTGAGTAGATCCATAGTTAGGTTTTAGAGTTTTTCAAGGGATTTCACATATTAAACTAGACACAAATAGATTGATTATCTTTTATCATCTTCATCACTGTTAGGCTTAATGCTAGGATTGAATTAGCTACTTAATCTCTAGATCTTAGGATGATGCACATTCCAAAAGCTTGTGCATCACTGGAACTACAGTTGATGAGCAATTAGGCTTTAGTCTCGAAAGTGAATTAAAGAATAATTGTGAACTGATCAAACCTGAACGAATAATGCTTGTCTAGGATAGCCGTGACCATTCCAAAAGTTTAGGTACTCGGATGTCTAGGGAAAGTAATTGTTATCACGAAAGTGGAACAATTTAGATTAGTGTTTGAGTTTGAGATGCATGCATATTAGAATCTGAATAGTTGTCTGGTTTATGAATGTGATTTCCTGAGAATTCCCTAATGCCTAACGCTTTTAATCATCTGAGTTTAAATCGTTTACATTTGCAATCTTGTTCTTTAATTTTGATTTATCACCAATCTTTATTTCCTGCTTAGCTTAGTTTAAGAATATATAATCTGTTGCGTAAGCCATTGGTCTCTGTGGATTCGATCCCATAATATACTACTGCGTGCTTGTGCACTTGCAGTGATTTATTTCGGGTAAAACTCGATAGTATCAAGTTTTTGGCGCCGTTGCCGGGGAACAATTGTGTTTACCATCAGATTTGATTTGCGAATTTAGTTTAAGCAATTTGCTAATTTATTTTTGTTTTTGTTTTGTTCTTTGGTTTTGTTTCTAGGTACCAGTCATGGAATTAGCGGATCAAGCTGGTAATGAGGATCTTCAGGCTACTCTGTTTGACCAGATAGAGCAGATCCGTGCTGCAACTGCAGCAAGCCAGCAGCAAGCGCAGAACCAGATGCAGAAAATGCAGCAGCAGTTTGCTAGGATGATGGCACAGCAGATGCCACCAGCAGGTCAGAATCCTCCTCTGCAGAGAGGGATTGGAGAAGAAGACAATGTCCATTCTTACTACCAGAACAGATCAGCTATTCGTGTTCCTGAGATTCAGAGGAACGATTTCGAGATCAAGGCTCAGCTGATCAATCTGGTGGAGAGACACGTGTTCCATGGGTTGGCTTCTGAGAACCCTATGGATCACATAGAGACCTTTGAAGAGGTCTGCGAGACGACAAAGGCTAATGGGGTACCTTCTGATTACCTCAAGTGCAAGCTATTCAAGTACTCTCTCGCTGACAAGGCTCTGAGATGGCTCAAGTCACTTCCTCCACACTGTCTCAACGGCTGGAATGAAGCTAGAGCAGCCTTTCTGGATCACTTCTACACGAAGACTAAGACAGCTCAGCTCAGAAGCAGGATCACCAGTTTTTCGCAGAAAGGTGGAGAATTGTTTGCTGAGGCTTGGGATAGGTTCAAGGAGTACCTTAGAGAATGCCCTCACCATGGACTTACAGAGAATCAGATACTCAGGACGTTCTATGATGGAGTTACCTGGGACTACAAGACCAGCCTGAATTCAGCTAGTAATGGTAACTTCATGACCCAGAGCATAGGAGGAGCTTACAGACTGATTGACAACATGGCGCAGAGCTCCAGTGATCAATGTGCCGAGTATGATCGATCAAAGAGGGTATGCAGTATTGAGACACCATCTGCAGCAGAGATAGCAGAGCTGACAGCTGCTAAGATCAGGGGCTTATTGCAAGGAAGCCATCAGGGCACTAGTATGGTTGGAAATGCTTCGGATGCGATCTGCTATTCAGAGCCAGCTGCATTGGTCTCAGAGGGCATTCATGAGGTTAGCTATGTAGGTGGTCAAGGATTTCTAGGCTACAATGCAGGCTATCAGAGGCAGTATGGACAGAGTTCAGGTTCCGGTTACCAGAATCAGACCCAGTATCAGCCAAGACAACAGGCTCCTCCACCTCCAGCTACTAACCCCAATGACAAGCTGAAAGCTATGATGCAAATGATGCTAGCTAATCAGCAGAGGACTTCCACTGACATTACAAACATCAATGGGCGTTTAGAAGCTGTCAATACTCACCTGAAGATGCTGGACAATCAAGTGGCACAGCAAGCAGAAGTTGTCAAGCGTCAGCAAGGAACTCTTCCGGCTAAAGGAGAGCATAATCCGAGAAAGGAATGTCATGCCGTTTCTGTCATGGAAGATGAATCTCCGGTGAACAGTACTCTGCTAGATGATCATGTTCCCAGACATTTCAGGGACTCCATATCTCAGAAGCAGCTGCTTGGATTTCAGAAGATGGTACGAAGGATTCCCCATTCACTATCCTTTGAACAAGGTCTAGAGTACCGTCCTCTGCTGAGTCACTTCCGAGATTGCAGAGAGAGTATAGAAGAGATCGAGGTTCTGTTTCTCGAAGCAAGACATACGCCACCGCTGAGGAAATCAAAGAAGACGGCAGTGAAGGAAAAGGTCGATTCTGCTAGTATGACTGTGGAGGAGGAATATGTGGATGTAACTACAGGTGTTCTCCCTGCTAAGACTGATGTTAACTCCATGAGTGCTTGCAAAGCTGTTCTGGCCATCGAAGAGGATTACTTCGCGGAGTTCGAAGAGATTTTTGGGCCTGCAGAGCCAGTATCGATCAATACTGAGGAGTGCTATGCTGTGGAAAAAAGCAGGACAGTGCCAAAGCTTGGAGATCCTGGTCGCTTTGAACTCTCAGTTCAGATCGACTCTACAGTCTTTCCTCGCTCCCTCTGCGACACAGGCTCCAGTGTCAACATCATGCCACACTCCGTAGCAACACGACTGGGTTTTAAGGATTTTAGTCCTCCTAATTTCTCTTTAAAATTTGCTGATTGTTTGGTTCAACGTCCTATAGGTGTTCTTGAGGACGTACAGCTTCTAATTGGTGGTGTTTACGTTCCTGCAGATTTCGTGGTGCTTGACCAACCTGAAGATCCAGGAGATCCTCTCATCCTGGGAAGACCATTCCTTTGCACAGCTGGTGCAAAGATTGATCTCAAGCACAGACGCATTGATCTCCAGCTGGGAGATAATGAGATGACATTCAAAATGGGCAAGCTGCTGGAAAAGCCTGAGATCAATGACCCAGGCATTTTGATCCCTCGTGATGTTCCACCTGAGCCACCTTGAAGAGCACACATGTCAAGCTAACGACGTTAAACAAAGCGCTTAGTGGGAGGCAACCCACTTGTAAGTGTATATATATGTTCTTTCTTTTTCATTCTTTTTCCGGTTTTACCTTGGTTTTTGTTTTTCTTTTTGGTTTTTCCTTAGGATTCTCGTCACAGAAGTTTGGAATCGGAGCCAGGACTGGACGGGTCGGTCTCCCAGTAGACAGACCGGTCTGTTAGGTCGGTCTACCCACTGGAGACACTGGACCGGTCGGTCTAACTTCAGACCGGTCGGTCTCGATTTTTTTGACATTGCTCGGTTCCAAACAGACCGACCGGTCTCCTAGGTCGGTCTACCCACTGGAGACCCTGGACCGGTCGGTCTAACTTCAGACCGGTCGGTCCTCATCGTTTCGCGTACGGACCATCTCCGAGCATCAAGACCACGGATCGGGAAGCACCTCTGTCATCCCGACCGACCGGTCTAATACGTGGACCGGTCGGTCTACTTGGTCTCAAGCAAAGCACGCGTTTGTTTTCCACCCCTGACCCGTGCCCAGACCCGTGCCATGTCCCGTGCCCAAAGTTCTGCGGACGAAGTTAGACTTTCTTTTCTTTTTCAATTTTCATTTTATTTTGTTTCTTTTAATAGTCTTTCCTTTGGATCTATTTTCACACCGGGTCGGTGTGAAGTAAGTCTGGGGGGGAGTACTATTCGTACTAATTATATTTTCAGTTTTCTTATTTTCAGTTTATTTTAAACTTTTGTGAATTGAATGAGATTCTAGGACCACATGATATTTGCTAACTCTGTTTTTAGATGAACAGTGACTAACCAATGCAATGGGAAGATTAAAAACCCCATAGGCGGATCAGTGTTACCAGAAGGCTCCCGTCTCCTTGAAAGCTAACGCTGATACTAATATGCTATTCTGTTTTTCTTAACTCAGGGAATTCGAAATCGCATAAGAAGTAGCAACAACGTTAGGAGTCCTATCCTTTTTCAAACACTATCCTCTCTTCAGAACTCCTAATCGTCAGGCTCACTTTTAGTCTGGTACCACACCCTTACCTTAACCTTTCTTTCAAACCTCATGCATTTTATTGAAGACATTGACATGCACTCAAGCGCAAAAACTCCGGAGAGATAGTCCGGCCAGCTGATCATTCTAAAGACCTCCCGGTACAATTTATCAAACTTTCTGCTTAGGATCTTGTTAATAGTGGCATTTCTTTATTTATTTTTCGTTTCTCTTTTCATCATTGTGCTTAGAAAAAGCTAGAACTGATCCCCAGCATTTTCATTCAAAAAGAAAAAAAAAAAAAAAAAAAAAAAAAAAAAAAAAATTAATTATTATGATAAAATGCTGAAAGGGATCAAAATAAAGCTTAGATTTTAAAAGAATATCTATTAAGCACATTTCCATTTCTTGTTCTCCGCATTATTTCTTTAGATAAGCAGAAAGTTAGTTTATTTTAAAAGAATAGGAGGTTTTAAGTTTGAAAAGCTGTGCATCATCCTTGGACTTAGTTCTCTTGGGTTTTTGTGCCATGACTTGCATTCGGCCGCGACTGAGGTTAGCCTAAACACTTATTACTACCATTAAACTGCCTAAATCCCTAACCCTTATGCGACGGACATTTTCCCTTTGGTAAGATTTCTGGACCCTGGTATAGAAGTCGCTGAGACATAGGAACTTGAGTATGGTAACATTGCTATGTATTTGGCAAAGTACATGAAGTACCATCTTGGTTTTTGATTTGTTTATGAGTTTTCAGGCGGTTAGCATTACATCTGTGGGGTCCTATAGGATTGCATTCAGCTCACAAAGGTTAGTTGGTTTTTATAGCTTCCTTGAACTTATTTCTAGTTTGGCTTCACTTGAGGACAAGCAAAGATCTAAGTCTGGGGGAGTTGATATAACGTGAATTTGGAGTTTCCTAACCATGTTCTTAACGCGTTTTCGGAGCCTTTGGAGTTGTTTTGAGTTGATATTCAGGCCATACTTCAAGAATTTGAACCACATGAGAGCGGAAAAGAACTTTGAGCAATTTGAGGCGAAAATGGAGATTTCTGAAGTATGGACCGGTCGGTCCACTTACGGACCGACCAGTCAATCTGACGGCAATTCGAAGACCGAGCAAATGGCACATGGACCGACCGGTCTGCTCGGTCGGTCTAGCCACTGGAAGACTCAGACCGACCGGTACCCCCCAGGACCGACCGGTCTACTTACCCAGATTTTCAGGAATTTTCCTTTTTCCGTTTTATCTTATAAATACCACTAGGGTTTCATTGTTTTAGATACACCTTTTATTCCTGCACGTTTTTGGAGACTTTTAGAGAGATTTTAGAGCTTTGTATTGGGAGAAGATCTCAATCCCTTTGGAGAAGATTTCTAAACCCTACTCTTATTTCTTATTCCATGATTATGCAATTCTGTTCATCCATGATTTCTGCTTTGTTCTTTATCATGTCTGAGTAGATCCATAGTTAGGTTTTAGGGTTTTTCAAGGGATTTCACATATTAAACTAGACACAAATAGATTGATTATCTTTTATCATCTTCATCACTGTTAGGCTTAATGCTAGGATTGAATTAGCTACTTAATCTCTAGATCTTAGGATGATGCACATTCCAAAAGCTTGTGCATCACTGGAACTACAGTTGATGAGCAATTAGGCTTTAGTCTCGAAAGTGAATTAAAGAATAATTGTGAACTGATCAAACCTGAACGAATAATGCTTGTCTAGGATAGCCGTGACCATTCCAAAAGTTTAGGTACTCGGATGTCTAGGGAAAGTAATTGTTATCACGAAAGTGGAACAATTTAGATTAGTGTTTGAGTTTGAGATGCATGCATATTAGAATCTGAATAGTTGTCTGGTTTATGAATGTGATTTCCTGAGAATTCCCTAATGCCTAACGCTTTTAATCATCTGAGTTTAAATCGTTTACATTTGCAATCTTGTTCTTTAATTTTGATTTCATCACCAATCTTTATTTCCTGCTTAGCTTAGTTTAAGAATATATAATCTGTTGCGTAAGCCATTGGTCTCTGTGGATTCGATCCCATAATATACTACTGCGTGCCTGTGCACTTGCAGTGATTTATTTCGGGTAAAACTCGATAGTATCACGCCGCCTAGGCGAACACTGAAAAAAACCAATAGATCAAGTAATTGTTAACAAAAAAATAATTAAATTAAATATAACTCATGCAAAACAGGGGACTGGACACTAGTAAATGTAACGTAATCATAACCTACGTGAGTACGTGTTGCTTCTTTCACATGAGACTCTGTTTTTAAAATTTTATCATATCAATAATATTCAGAAGTTTTGTTTTAAAAAAAAGAACACTAGTAAATGTATAAGTCACCAAGTGATAGTGGAATAATATTTTTCAATTGGAATGAATTATCATGTTGATCTAGGCTAGAGATCAGTTTAAAAAAAAAAAAACATTTAACAATTTTTCGTTAGACAGTTAAAATTGTATTCTGTTTTAGATTCATTGAAAAAATGGTCAATAAATTGTTGACGGTTATATTGATTTTGAAAGATTAATTGAATGGTAAACGATTTAGGCACCTTTTAATTATAAAAATTAATGCATGGGTAGTGTATAAATACTGAAAGTTATGATCTATAATGAGTTAACTCATGTTATGTTTTGTAAAATTTCATTTACATGGGGAGAGAAAGAAAGAAAAACAGCATTATTATGTCACATGAGTTTTGGCTGAGAGAATCAAAGGAAGATGTGTACAAACACATCGCATTATGGACCTGACCTCTGCGTTTGTAGGACGAACATAAAAGGCTCTTAATTAGTGAAATAAATCATACTGAAATTTGTGCAAACACGTGTGCCACTTATACACTACTATTATTGTTTCTTTTACCTTTGGGGTTAAATATTTGGCTGCTTTCGTCATTTCTTTGGATTCCTTTTGAATCAAGATATATAGCTCAAATGTCAACTTTTATAATTCTTTTTTTCTTCTTGATGGTTGGAATTTATTAGGGTTTGATTGGTTGTTAAATTTCGTATTATTAGATTAGTTGAAGATGTGTCGCATATTAATAAAGTGTGTAAGGTGTTGTTCACATATTACATCATCATGTGCAACACTGATGCGTGTTACTACTTAATACGATAAGATATATTACTATAACATTGTAACACAGAGAAACAAATTACTTTAGTTTTCACTGAAAAATAATCAAATATATGAATTTAAACTTTTATTATCAGTTATTAAGAATAATATTCATATGGTATTTACCTTAAAAAGAGAGAGCAAATTTCTCTAATAATTTTTGTGGACACAATGGCTGAGAGGGTACATAGAGATTCGGGTTCACGACAAGTCCCCAAAAGTGTTATAATACTCAAAAAGAGTTTAAAAATGATAGAAGGTCCCAAAAATACACAGTTTTGTTTTGTCTCAATGTGATTGTACTGATTTTTTTTTCTTTTGCTGATAAAGATTTGGAATATGCCGATGATTTAGTCCACCAACGAGTAGACGTAAACCATATAAATATTTGGGTAC
Source organism: Draba incana (assembly GCA_963576765.1). Classification (NCBI taxonomy): domain Eukaryota; kingdom Viridiplantae; phylum Streptophyta; class Magnoliopsida; order Brassicales; family Brassicaceae; genus Draba; species Draba incana. Next base: position 34,797,923 of record OY755205.1, read on the forward strand.
AAATATAAATATTTTTCAACGAAAAGACCTTATAGAAAAGCAGCTGAAGGAGATTTGTTTTAAAAAAATTTAGAATAAATGATTAAAAATCAAATTCAAAATGAATTATAATCCAAAAAAAAATTTATTCAAATGAATGCAATTAATATATTTTGTAAACTAAAATATCGAAAAAAAAAAATTCAACTAAAAATAAAAAAAGTTTGTGAACGCATTGGATCAGCATTCTTTCTCATGGCATGTAGAAGAATTTTGTTTGGTCCTAGACAGGATCAAAGAATAGAAGATGGGATTATGAGACGAACAATTCTTGGGTTCACATACTAGGGGTGAACCACTTTCATTCACCCCATTTCTATAAACTAACTAAAATTAAGTTGTGGGACCACTAGTTTAATTAATTGAATTAAATCATTTATTACATACCTAAAATTGAATTAATTGTGGAGACCATTAATTAAAATAAAATTTCATCATTCGAAAATAAATTCTAAACTCCAAACTCAAATCCTAAACTCCAAAGCTATATCCTACTTTGGAATTAGTTAACCCAAAATAAATTCTAAACCCCAAACTAAACCCCAAAACTATACCCTAATTTGAGAATAACTAGCCTAAAATAAATCCTAAACCCCAAACTCAAACCCTAAACCCTAAAAATATACCCTAATTTGGAAATAGTTAACCCAAACCTAAAAATTTAAACTAAAAATCCATTGAAAATCAATTTTTGTAGTTTAAATTTTTGGGTATTGGTTAACTATTCCCAAATTAGGGTATAGTTTTGAGGGAAGGGTTTGGATTTAGAATTTAGAGAATTTCTCTAATATTAATTATTTTTATTTGTTTAGTTAGATAATAAAGTATTAATTGTTATAATTTGTTTGATATATTATTTAATTAAATTGGTGGTCCCTACAACTTAATTTTGATTGGTTAATAGAAAGAGGTGAATAAGAGTTGTTCACCCCTAGAGGTACAGTGTAGTCCAATGATTGATAGCTTACAATATTATTAGAGATCATAGCTTCAAAGACGCGAACATGAAGATGATCTCCACACAATCGGCAACAGTTTCAAAGGTAACATCGGCATTGATCGGTGAAGCTCTTGTATTGAAAGTCGCCTTAATTGCGGCTAAAAATTCTGGGTTCCGAACACTTAATTGTTTTTCGGATTCTCTCTCGCTTATCACCTTACTCAATTCGGATAAGGAGATCAACGAGTTACGTTCCATCTTATTTGACATTCGTTGTCTTAAGAAGGATTTCACTTTTATCGCTTTTGCTTTTATTCCGCGATCGGACAATGTTTTAGCGGATTCGCTTGCTAAGTTTGGCTTTGTTACTTTAAACTCCTCCACTTAGGTGGTCAAAGAATCGGTTTGTCCAAAAAAAAAAAAAAGCAATCTTATGTGGCTAAAAGTGCCTCCTTATATTTTCATCAATTTTTGGATCAGGAGGCTTAGAACAATCTTATTGATTTTGGGCTGTTTTACTGTCAATTTTTTGGTGGAACAATACCAACGTGTGAGTTTTTGTTTCGTTTAAAATAGCGTTGTGACACAAATTTTAATCTTTAATAATAACTCAGATGCAAAAAAAAAACAAAAAACAAAAACAAAAAAACAAAAAACAAAAAGGGTTTCCCATTTCAACTGACTTTCTAATGGGCCTTAATATGTTATTGTGGCCCAAACAGATGCAAACAAGCCCATCAGAAATTTGCCACACAATGAATTTGGTTGTACGTCGGCCGGGGCAAGATCGCCGGAGAAGGATGATGAAAAGTTTCTCAATATTCATGAAATCATAATGTCGGAGACGGTAAAGGTCTTTGCGTTGCTCTCGTCTTCTACATGGAAATTTGTGAAATCACGGTTGTTCCTCTCTCGCTGATTTTCAGGTTATCATTTTTCTGGTTTTTTTTTTCTCGAAATTTCATCACTGACCAAATTCACTATCTAATTAGTAACGATCTCTCTCTCTGTGTCGCTTATTGTCAAAACTCAATATGAATGTTGGATTGGTTACTCCTTACTAGTTACTACAATTAACTTTGATTCTTGAAACCTTTTTGTTACAGATGGTAAAGAATCCAATTTTTTCACCATCACTAGGTCAGTCTCATCTACCATTACTTTTTGGTGTCTTTTGTTTTTCAACATATCGTTTAAATTGAGAGTTGTTTTGATTATTCGTGGCTAAATATTTTGCACGTCTTCACGATAATATAGGTGGACCTTCTTGCTAGCTTGACGGACCACATTTTATTTGCTGGTTTGATCATCTTCTAGACAACTTGCAGATAAACAAATCCCCTTTCCTAAGCAAATATCATAAACAAGATATATTCGCCTTCTCTTCTTGTTCTGTACTTGATAGAATAAACGAATACGTAAACATTTCAATATCTGTTACTCTCGACTCTGTTACTTAGTTTTCTTTTCTTGTTTTACTTCCTTCTTAGACTGTAAATGTTTCAATATCAATTAGTCGCTTTCTAGTCTTGAGTCTTCTTGTTTGGAAAAAGTCAAAAGTATACAAAAAAATCAGATCACTGATCATTTTCCATTGACTATGATAATAGAATAACAGCAAAACTTGCAAAGACCAATCAACCTCTTTGAATCGGTCTACAAACACATTAAAGATCATATATATCATCTATACAGATAATAATGTACCATCATGCTTATATTATATCTGTCGTTTAACAAATAAAAATAAAACATGGCTACAACAAACTTCCTTTCTTGGACTTTGGAGTTTGGAATGTTTTGCCAATGAGGAGCAAAACCCCAACACCTCTCCTCTACCCAAACGGAAACCATCAAAAAGCCGATTCCGAGTATAATTGGAATGATGTAGGTACTGGCGAGAAGGCGAGGAATGTCTCCTCTCTCAGACGGGCAATCAAGAAAGTTGCAGGAGTCTTTGCTTTTATTTTCAAAGGGCAGAGAAAGTTAAAGCCAAGAGAATGTAGATCTGATCCTGGAGAGAGCAGCACTCTCGACCGAGAATCTACATGTAAGCGTATTCGTGTTTGATTGAAATCTTTCCTAAAACATCCTTTCTTTGACTCAAAAACATGCTTCTTGCATATGTGCAGTATCAGGATGGACTGGCTATTCGTCACCAAGCTCTTTTGGAAAGTCGAAAGAAAGAAAGGTTTCAGGTCAATATCGATATTCAGGTTCAAGATTTCATCATAATTCTGGGAAAGATTCTACTACTAGCAAAAGTTGGCACCTTGGACCAGCAATATTTTCTTTTGGGGAGCTTCAGAGGGCAACTGCAAATTTCGCTTCGGTTCATCAGATTGGGGAAGGCGGTTTTGGAACTGTATATAAAGGAAAGCTTGATGATGGAACCATTGTAGCTATCAAGCGTGCGAGAAAGGTGGTAATTCTATTCCTTTTCTTGGAAAATATGATAATAATGAATGATGTATAAACTGAAAATTATGTGACAGAACAATTATGGCAAAAGCTGGTTACTAGAGTTCAAGAATGAGATATACACGTTGTCAAAGATCGAGCACATGAATTTGGTAAAGCTATATGGATTTCTTGAACATAAAGATGAAAGGGTTATTGTTGTTGAATATGTTGGCAATGGAAACCTTCGAGAACATCTAGATGGTTCACGGGGTAACCGCCTTGAAATGGCAGAACGTCTTGAGATTGCGATTGATGTAGCTCATGCATTGACCTATCTGCATACATATACAGAGACGCCAATAATACATAGAGACATTAAATCATCGAATATCCTCATCACGAATAAGCTTAGAGCTAAAGTGGCGGATTTTGGCTTTGCTCGTTTAGTTTCTGAAGATCCCGAGGCGACTCATATTTCGACTCAGGTCAAAGGATCTTCAGGATATGTGGATCCAGATTACCTCAGGACGTTTCAACTAACCGATAAGAGCGATGTTTACTCTTTTGGTGTTTTGCTCATAGAGCTTATCACTGGAAGACGTCCCATTGAGTTAAAGAGACCACGACAAGACCGACTCACGGTTAAATGGGTTAGTAACTTCTCTTTTCCTCTTCACCGTAAACTCTAGAAAGAATGAAAAAAGAGAGTCGTTTTTATCTTGTGCAGGCATTGAAGAGACTCAGAGACGATGAAGCTGTTCTTGTAATGGACCCATTTCTCAATAGAAACCGAGCGGTCACTGAAGCGGCTGAGAAGATGCTGAGACTGGCCAGCGAATGTGTTACCCCGACGAGAGCTCCACGTCCGAGTATGAAAAGTTGTGTGGAAAAGCTATGGTCGATAAGGAAAGAGATGAAGGAGACAATGCTTTGCTCATCGACCTCTGTTTCTTCGTCTTCATCAGCTACACATAGCTTCATGGGTCGTGATTCAGACAGATACGCATTACCGAGGATTATAGACGGTGAGAACAGCACTCCTTGAGGAAACCAATTTGTGAAACTTAGATGAATGCAACAAATACACATGCCATTAAATTCTTTTCTTCTCATTGTATATTATTGTAAAGAGATTTGATTTTGCCATTTGTTTTCAACAGAGAATAAGTCAACTCGAAATTCGACTTAGAAACGATATTGAATCCCATAAACATCAAATGACAACAATTCCCCAGTTTGGCTTGTCCATACAAAACAAATCCAGAGAAGATGAAGATGAAAGATCACTCACAACCCACAAAAACAAGAGGATACAACAGGATACAAGACACGACAACACAAAACCTTTCTTTTGTAGTATTATATATAAATTTACAGAAGAGAGACTCTTAGACATCTCTCTCAAGCGAATTTAGGCTTAGGCAAGGCCGACCCACCAAGGCCGCTGCCGCTGCTGCTGCTACCGCCTCCTACTCCGTGCACCGGTCCAAGCTTCTGAATCCAGTGTTTTAGACCTTTCTTCGGGTCCTTGCAGATCTTGCTCGAAGTTAGACACAAGCTTCCATCGCGTTGCAGAGAAGCCGCAAATTGTTCAAGTACTTTCACTATCTGCCAGAACTCAGGTCTTTTATCTGGAGAAACCGACCAACACTGCTCTATCAGTGCTTTCATGGCCGCTGGGCAATCTCCCGGGATAGCCGGCCTAATGTTCTGAACCAAACATTAGCATTTTTCAGGTCGCAATTCGCAAATGGTTGAAACAATCAAATCCTAAAACATGCTTTTTTATATTTTCAATTCTGAGGCTTTAACAAGAGAACCATTAGGCATTAGGAATGGAAGATCACAATCATGACATAGTCAAGAGACACACAGAATAATTTACCTTGTGCACAACTGCAAAAGCAGCTTGAATAGGATTCATGTCCTCATATGGGATTGCTCCAGCTACCATTTCCCATAAAACAAGTCCAAAACTATAAACATCGGCCTTGCGTCCGTGCGGTTTTCGTTTTATCATTTCAGGTGCCATCCACCTATATGTTCCTGGGTCATCAGCCAGCATGTCACAGTACTCCTCCTCGCATGCAATGCCAAAGTCAGCAATCTTCAAGTTGAAGTCTTCGTCGATCAATACATTTTCTGGCTTAAGATCCCGATGAATTACGTGTCGTGAGTGAATATATTCCATTCCTCTTGCGATATCTAGAGCAAACTCTATCAGCTTTTTCAAAGGAAGAGTCCTATTCTCAGGCTTGTGCAGAAAAGATCTCAAAGATCCTTCGGGTAAATACTCCGTGAGGACACAATATACAGGTGGATCTTTATACGCTCCCACAAACTGTTTAGCACACAAACAAGAGAAGAAGAGTTAACAAAGACTACAAGTAATCATTCCATCTAGACTAACATAACAAGAGAGGAAAACATGAATCACCTTAATAACATTTTGATGGCACAGTCGAGACAACAGGTTGACTTCCTTTGTAAACTGTTTCTCTAATCGAGCACCCAAGCATCCGTTTTCGTCATCATCAGGGACAGTGATAAGCTTCACGGCAACAGCTTTATCTTCATACTTTCCATGGTATAGTCGGCTATATAACCCATGAGCAAACCTAAGCCCAAAGAAGAGCTTCGACATATCAACACGGAACTCTTCAGAAGCTTCAACAGCACTTACTCTACGACCACCGTTATCAAACAGCTTAGACCATCCTGTGTCCTTCTTGCTCTTAACCCTCTCTTGAATTCTGAGAGTTCCTAAATCTCTTATTGGACCTGACGGAGACCGCAAGTTGAGCAATCTCTTTTCGAAGGAGTTTTTATGGGATAGCTTCGGTTTCATTCCCTTTTCCGAGTCCATCCTTCTTGGATGCGGAGTAGAAAACCTCTTACGCTCGGACCTCGCTTCCTTAAACACATCGGGAAGAGGCATCTGAGGCGAGGGAGAAACAGATCTATGTTTATGAGTAATCGGGTTCGTCTGTATTTCCGAATCAACAACGTATACATCAGCATTCAAACTCGTGGAATGCGTAATTGAGTCACTCGAAACCAATTTTGGATCCGATGATGATGATGAAGAGGAAGCCGATGATGATCTCCGGGGTCTTGTTTTCAGTCCAGCAGTCTTATTATCCTGGTTTACCATGAAAGGAAGAGAGGCTAACTTCGAAGAGTTTAAACGATACGAAACCGTTTGTGAAAATTTAGTCCTCCTAATCCAAGAAGTAGCCTCTTCATCCATCTCTAAGCTCGAAAAACAAGCACTTTTAAAGACCTAAACTTTCTCAGACTATATAAACAACCAAAACTTGTCCAACGTAGAGATTCTATGAATCAAGCAAAGCCGTGAATACGAATGAGATGAGTTGCTGCAATCTCCAACAATCTCATTCATTCAAATCCACATCTATCCACTTGAAGCATTAATTCGAAAACTTGAAATTTCTCTACAAGTCCACCAAATCGCCGGAAAATCCAACCATATGCTTCTTCCTACAAATTTCAAGCAATAATGAGAAAACACAAATCCAGAGGAAGCTATTGAAGACAATAACGATGGATCTACGAACGAATTAAGAAACAAAATCCGATTTCGAGAGTTACCTGAAACAAGGAATCAGAGAAGAAGCAGGAACAAGTACACTCTGAGAATCGGAATCCGGAAGATCCGGCGACTTGGAGCCGGAGGAGGAAGAAGAAATGGAAGGAGGAATCGAAAGAGCTAAACCATAAAGACGTTTTGGATTCTCAAAAGACCTTTTCGACGAATCCAGACCTCTTACCCCTTTTTTTTTTTTTTAATTTTCAGAGGAAAATAATAGAAAGGTGGAAAAAGAATTTCTTTGGAATTTTTAAGATAAATACGTTTCAAACGACAGCGTATTAAGTGTGTCTGTCAGCATCTCTTATATGCTCTTAATATTCGGTCTGATAGAGAGAGAAGAAGCTTATTACAATTATTTTCATGATAAAGACAAGAGGCTTAGTTTCGACTTCGGGCCCAATTATAAAAATACAGGCCCAAGATGTTAGTGAAGACGTGTGTGTTCGAACAACTTTTTTTTTCTTTTTTTTTTCAGGTATACAAATCGACAGCATCGAAACGGTATGTGCAAAAGAATAAAACTTGTCTAATGTTCAAATGCAAATATTTCTGGTCAACTATTCAAATGTATGTAAGAATATATTCTCTTTACATTTTCGTTTGACTAAAAGTCCGAAGAGATGAAGGGATTTAAAGATTCTTTCCATTTAAAAAGATATCATTTCTTTAGTATATATGTTTATGTTGTATATATATTTGATTAGCCTAAGTAAAGAGAAAACCGTAAGGGAAAAAGAAAGAAAATCTCATCAAATGGCTATTACCAAGAAATCGTTTGTTGCATTTCTCCTCACCATCCTCTTTGTCACATCCTTTGTCCATTGTCGAACAACATCTGATAGCACTTTTGGTATTGACTTGTTATATTTTCTTATTTTTTTTTTTTTTTCTATATTATAAGACATATTTGTGTTATTATTATTATTATTATTATTATTATTATTATTATTATTATTATTATTATTATGCATGTATTAATGATCAGTCTAATGATTATTATTTAATAGGTTTTGGAATAAAGGAAGATAACTATAATTGCTACACAATGTCTCCGTGTATAAGCGGAGGGACAAGAGGTTGCACTGATTTTTGTAAGAGAATGAAGGTTTCAGAAACAGCCAAAGGCCAATGTAATTCTGAAAACATATGTTGTTGTCTGATTTAGTTACCCTAAGCAAGTATGGTTTCTACAATATTTGAATGATAACATAATTAGTTTTTCATGCGTTTTTTTAATTTCTATAAAAAAAAATTGGAACGAGTTGTTTGCTATTTGATCCAAATCTAAATTAAATCTAAATGAAATACAACATAGTGATTTGGTATATAAAACAAACACATAGCCGTGTCAAACGCCTATTGCATGGTTTCTTTAAAATTTAGAAAAGATTTCTAAATCATTGAGTATCTCTTCCTAATTACATAATTACATGTACAACTGATCAACGTCATTTAAAAATAAAGTATCTGATTTTACTTGGTTATTTTAGTCTAATGTGAACAGACTAATTAACCCAAGCTTCAGTACCATCACTACAAGAAAACAGGGCAAATTCCGACGGACTTTGTGACGGGAAAAAACCCGTCAGAAATTTGGCAATATTTCTGACAGATATACGAAGGTGTTTGGACGAAACGAAATCCGTCTGATATTCGTCGGAATTTTGTCTACATTTCTGACGATACGTCGAAACGTCGGAATTCCGTCAAAAATAGAGATAAATTACTGACGATATTCTGACAGATAGTAAAATGGACGAATTTCTGACGCTATTCCGACGGATAAAAATCCCCGTAGGAATTCCATCGGAAACTTTGCATTTAAAGTCATCATCTGCTCGGTCCAGCCACACACATTTTAAAGTCCCTGGACTCGAACCAAGGACTTCAAACCATTACCGAACTCATCACTACCACTAAGCCATTGATATATATTCTTGTTATTATGTAGCCTAACTATTATATATACACAAATATATACCTAAAATATGATGTATGACATAGTTTTTAAAAATCAGTTTATGAGAAAATTAAAATCGATTTACTTCAAAATCTTTGTATTTAATCTAAAAATCAACTATCCGTCGGAAATTTGTCGGAATAATCCCTAAAAAGTGACGGATTTCTGACGAGATAGGGTATAGGGTTTAATAAAATTATTTTAACTACATGACGCATGTACACTAATCTCATCACATCCAAAACACATTAATAATATCATTTCATAAATGGTTGGAATTGGACTAATATGAAAATCCACTATCCGTCGGAAATTTGTCGGAATAATCTCTAAAAAGTGACGGATTTCTGACAAGATAGGGTATAGGGTTTAATAAAATTATTTTAACTACATGACGCATGTACACTAATCTTATCCCATCCAAAACGCATTAATAATATCATTTCATAAATGGTTGGAATTGGACTAATCTGAAAATCCACTATCCGTCAGAAATTTGTCGGAATAATCTCTAAAAAGTGACGGATTTCTGACAAGATAGGGTATAGGGTTTAATAAAATTATTTTAACTACATGACGCATGTACACTAATCTTATCCCATCCAAAACGCATTAATAATATCATTTCATAAATGGTTGGAATTGGACTAATATGAAAATCCACTATTCGTCGGAAATTTGTCGGAGTAATCTCTAAAAAGTGACGGGTTTTCGACGAGATAGGGTATAGGATTTAATAAAATTATTTTAACTACATGAGGCATATACACTAATCTCATCCCATCCAAAACGCATTAATAGTATCATTTCATAATTGGTTAGAGTATAATTACACTAAATTTAACATGTTTCACTAACATAAGTATACATGTGTATAATGTACAAAAGAGTTTTACTATAATGCTATGTAAATATGTGTCATATAAAACATCAAAATGCACTAATTATTTTTTTTTTTTATCTTTCTTAGCATTAATACATACAACTATGTATCAAATGGGAATATATATGTTTGTTTATACCCTAAACCTCTATTTATGTATACCCTAAACTCTAAACCTATAATTTGGTCGGAAATCCGTCGGTTTGTTCCAAAATTTGTCGGATATCCGTCGGATTTCTGTCGGATTCTGATTTGCCGCCTATTATTTCACAACGCGGCAAAGTTTTGGAGGCCCGCAAAATTTGTTATTGGGCCTGATGGATTCCCGACGGATGGACCGTCAAATTAGCCTTTAATATCTAACCTTCCCGCACATTCTTCTTCATTTGCAAAAACCCTAATCTCTCACTAAAATAGATCTCTCAAGTCCCTCTACGATTTCTTACAACAGAGAGGCAATTCGCCTTCCCCACAACAAATCTCTGCAAATCTTTTATTATTTTCTCGTTTCTAAAATTCTTAGGTTATTTTGATAGATTTGTTGATGAGAGAAAGGTTGAAATTGGTGTTGGGTTTGTAGATTTTCGTTTGGGTTAGGTTGATTGGTTTATAAATGATGCTTAAGATAGCATGTCAATTTAGTGTGTAAGATGGTGGTAGATTGATCGTCGATTGAGTTTGGGATTTTGGGATTTTTACAAAAATTTATCACTGAATATTTGTCTCATGAATGTTGCTAATATTATTTCATATATTATTTGTAGGTCTTATCAAGATTTCCAAAATCATACTCGGTCGGCTGGCCCTTCTTCGAGACAGACCGCACCTCAGGCACCTTCTCTATCGGGGATCAACTCTATTATGCTAATATGCTAGAGGTAAATTGTCCACTTCCTACATGTTTGATTAATTCTACAATTTAGAGAAACAAATCAATTTAGCAAAACGAATGTGGGAAGGAAAAAAAGACAAAGAAGTCAAAGAAGTTGTTGATGCTCACTGTTTGGTTTAGTTTCATTTAGTATTGCTTGCTTTTGATACCTAAAATCAAGAGCTCATTATGGGTAAAGGATTAGTTATATTGGGGATCAAAATTATGTGTAATGAGTGGACAAAACATAGACTACATAAGTTTCTTTTATATACATAACTAGTTCTCTTCCTATCGATCATATAATTCTCTCTTGCATAAAGTTTCTACAACATGTTTTTGTGTTTTACCATTGAATAAAAACAGACAGAGAAAGAAGACAATGACTCTGACCTAATTCAACACTACATTGTAATTATTTGTTTTTCTTTGTCTTTTTACTAATCAATTACTTTTATTCCAATGGTAGGAAACTCAAGTTACACTACAAGAAAACAGGGGGTATTCCGACGGCCAAAACCGTCGGAATCCCGTCGGAAAACGGTCATTTTCGACGGAATTCCGACGGGATTGGTCTGTCGCTTCTGTCTCGTCGGAAAAATGCACCGTCGGAAAATCGTTGATTATTTCCGACGGCAATCCGACGTTAAAACGTCGGACCTAAACCGGCGACGGAATTCCGACGGTGCCGGAGTTCCGGCGATAACCGACGGAATTCCGACGGAAACCGTATTTTTTGAAAAAAAATAAATAAATAATAAATAATTAATTAAAATTATATAAAATATAATAAAACATAAAAAATGTATTAAAAATTAAAAAAACATTTAAAATTGTTTTAAAAGTACGATCGAAGTTTTACAATATATTTAAAAACTCTAAAAGGGCTATTCCGCCCTACGGGAGGCCAGGAACTGTCTCATCTGGTCTTCCAACGCTCGAAATCGTGACTCCGCATCCGCCTTATCCTTCTCTCTTGCAGCCTCGGCCTCCGCCTTATCCTTCTCTCTCGCTTCCTCCACTGCCTTAAGCCGCTCGGTCAGCGCTCGGTTTTCGGCCTCCAATCTGCTACCACCGCCTTGTCGCACAGACGAAACCGATGAGCAACTAGCCTCAGGAAGGCCGAATACACGGCCTCTGGTCTTGGGAGTCGCCTAGGATAAAAAAGATATAAAAAGTTAGTTGTATTAAAAATTAGTTGAAAATGTGTTTAAAACTAACACGGTTACTAACCTGATAGGCGAACTCGTTGACCACCTCGTATGGAACTTCGGTGGGCGCCTGAGTCCCTTCGTCCATCGGTTGCGATTGGAGGTACTCCTCCTGCCGCCTCTCCACGGTTTCCACGATTTCACGAGCAACGGCATCTTGGATTTCACCGGTCTTCTTGTTGGTGTGGCTTACTCTGATCAAATCAAGGTTCGAAGGAAAAACACCGGTTTCCTTAAACTGTTAACAGCGGAAAATTGTGTTAGCAAATTATTAAAAAAATTGAATTGTTTAAATATTTACCATTTTGTCTGCTTTCGACGCCTTGCTTGTTGCACCGAGGTTGTGGGTCGCTGGTCCCTTCCCCTTCCGGCTGCTGTTGCGGTTAGTTGAGTTTCTCTCTGAGATCGCCTTAGTTGCCTCCTTTTCCCAAAGTGCAACTAGTCCTTCCCAACACTCATCTTTATATTTCAAAACCCGAGGCCGCTTCCCGGTCTTCAACCACGCATTTTTCCACTCGTTTATCTTCCACGAGTACTTCCTCCCCGCCTTTTCGTCGAATCCCTTTCGGACCAACGTAGTGAGCTGTGGATCCCACGTGAAGGTTTGCTGCAAACCACACCACAAAAATTTGCATTAGTCATTATAATTTGACTAATATAGGAAATATATTTTAAACTTATAAATTAAATTACATACCGCAAATTGTCGGAACCAAATGTCCCGGTCCTCCGGTGGCATATCGTTGTATGTACCATACGGTTTATCTAACATGGTATTCATCATGTCGTTGATAGAAGCAGTAATCCCGTTTTGCGAGTATTGGAACCTATTAAAATATTTGGTTAAATATTTTAGTAAAATAATTTAATCCAAAACATATTTACATTTGACTTACCAGGTCGTGTTAGGTGGCGTGTCTGGATCTAGACGAGTCAACCTATCACGTCCAGGTTGCGCCACAAACTGCTCGATGGTCATGGATGTGGGTTGTGAATTGGCTGTGGGCGGGGGCTGAGACATGTGTGGGGCATGTAGGTCGGGAGTAGCGTAGGGGATATGCGTATCAGTCGCAGTCCGATCTCCCCCACTGGAAGACGCCCCTACTCTAGACTGATGATATGCTGGATAGTCCCTACGGTTTCCAAAATTCTAAGAGTTTGAAATTTCGGGATTTATGAAATTTGGAATTTATAATAATTCGGGATTTTTCGATTTGCGATTTAGTTACTTGGAAATTTCGGATTTAGGGATATAAGCATTTAGTGTTTTTAAGGGTTTTTTGAAATATAGAGATTAAAGGAATTTAGTTTTATGACATTTTGTTATTTAAAAAACTTAGGATTTTAAGATTTTTGTAATAAATGACTTTATTGAATTTAGGATTATGTGGTTTTGGAATTAATGCACTTAGGGATTTAGGGAAATTAGAATTTAGAAATTTAAGTAACCAGGACTTGTTTGTATATTGTATATTCGGAAACCGAAGTTCATGGATTTAGGTTTTGTTGGGAAATTGACTTTTATAATTTGACAAATGTTATTAATGTTCAAAAAATTTCATTATTTTGAAATCGTTAAAGTTATAAATGTTTAAAATTATAATATATAATTTTAATTTCAAGGATTTAAAGTTTTATATTTTTTTATTTTTAAGTAGGTTTAAGTGTTTCAATTTATAAAATTTTTAATATATGTTTTATTAATGTTATAAAATGATTCTCTTACAATATTAATCATACATTAAATTGTAAATGAAATGAAAAAATTCATAAAAACCTATGAAAATCATATTCTTAAAATTGTAAAATTTATAAAATTATAATTTCCTAAAAATCCCTAAGTTAGTAAATTCCTAAAATTATGAAATTCCCTAAATTTTCCAATCTCCAAATTGTAAAATTTCCAAAATAACACAATTAACCAATTTAATCTACAAACCTAATTTACTAACATTGTCAAATCCGAATTCACCCTAACATTCTACATGAACGAGAATCCTCAAGAACAATTTCGGATTTTTAATTGAAATTATGTAAAACTCACATAATGTTGGATTTGGTGAAAGATTGTGAGGAATCACGACGGAGGAGTAGTTTTTGCAAGGATTCGGCGGTGAAACGGCGGAGAAACGGCTCGGAATCGACGGAGAAACGATCGGAGAATTTTATGAGGAAAAAAAAAAGTTGAGATCTGTTTTCGGGGAAGACGAAGACCGTGGATTTATTGGACTGTCCGACGGTACTCCGACGGAATTCCGACGGTCTAAAAAAAATTCAGACGGAACTTCCGACGGTTTTCCCGCTTTGACGGTGACAACGAGGTTGTTTGGCGGCAACTAAAATTAGGGTTACCGTCGGGATGCCGTCTCACTTTCAGACGGAACCCCGACGGTTCTTAAATTTTTAATTTAATTTTTGATTATCCGATCCTTAATTAATAAAAAATTAAATAACCGTCGGGATTCCGTCTGAAATTGAGACGGCATCCCGACGGCTGTTAATTAAAAAATAAACAACCGTCGGAATTCCGTCTCAATTTCAGACGGAATCCCGACGGTTCTTAAATTATTTATTTTAAAATATTTTATCCCAACATTAATTGTTTAAATGCAATTTTAAAGGTTTTAGATTTCAGAAAGTATGGGTTATGTATTTTTACGCCTTACTTTATAAATTTTATCTTAATTTTTAAAATGTTTTTGGAAAATTTTAAATTATATTACATTATACTTAATTAAAACTTGTACCGTGGGATGTATTTTACTACTACGGAAATAGTAAAAACAACATAAAGCTTTTATCATAAAATTATAGAACATAAAAACAACATATGGATTTGAAAATAAAAACAACATAAAGCTTTTATCATTTAATTATTCTTAATCATGGACGAGTTGGATGTTTAGTCTTCATCGGAGTCTGGAACTATTTCATATTCATGCGCAGTAGTTCCTCCATCTTCCTCCTCGGTGGTAGATACTTCCATTGGTTGGTATTTAGCAAGCATCGAATTAACACCGATTATCTATTTGAAAATTGAATTTGGTTAAGCATTCCCATAAATATTTAAAAACGTATGCTGTATCTACCTTAACAATGTTTCGCTCTGTGATGTTCAGGTACTTTGAGTTCCTGTTAAAACGGCAAACGGTAACATTTCTTAGGATGACCACCGCACCTACACCAGTGGCGAGTCTGTACTCGTCCTTGCTGAAGATGTTATGGTGCATGGTTCCCTCGATTTTTCCTGAAGGATCTTTTAAGGTTACTAGCAGATCCCCCTGGTCATTGGGGGTCAAACTAGAGAGCATAGCCACAATCTAATAATCAAATAGAATATACTTGTCAGATAACTGTATGTGTAAATGTTAATAAAATAGGTGGAAAAAGTAAACCTTTTTGACTTTCACAAAGTGTAAATGCGGGGATTGAATTTCTGCAATCTGGGTCCAGAATGGTGTGCTCCTATTGTTATAGGAACCTACATGTAAGAATAATAGATGTAGTATTTTCAGCTATAATCATTATTGTACCAGTAAAATTACGGGTAATTATATATATATATAGTAGTAGATATAATATATATATATATATACCTTCACACATTATGTAATCCATAGTAGAAGTCCACCGAGGACTACGGAAATCATGGTCGGCCTGTGTTGGCTCATTCAAGACCTCACGAATAAAATCTTGTGTTGGGCGTGTCTGAGAACTTTCACCTCGCAGCACCTTTGCATCATGAGACCTCTTGCGAAACATTCCTCGCCGTACGACTTGGCCAGGTCCCGGCATTACGGGCGTTTGGTTCTGGGATTGTTGAGTTGGATGGAGTGAAATTGTTGGTTCAGCATCAGTAACATTTAAGTTATCGTAAGGAGGGCTGGAAGGAACAAGAGTTGTGTTTGGAGGGTTGTGACCGGGGCCTCGGTTTTGCATATAGTAATTCCATAGATCTCTGTTTGCCATAACGCAATTGAATATTTTTGTGTTATGATTTTCGGCTACCTTATATAAAACATATTTCCGTCGGAAATCCGTCAATACCCCCGACATCACACCCCACAATTTCCCATCGGCCACTGGAGACGATTTGGCAACCACACAATCTTTGCCGACATCGTCCACCATAGGAATTTTGTACCAATTCCGTCAGGAATTCCGACGGAATGTGGCCGTCGGGAAACAGTTCTTACACGGCGACCACGGAAAACTTTGCCAACATCGGAAAATCCGATTTCCGTCGGTAATCCGTCAGAAATCCGTCAACCCAGTCCGACATAAAACCCCACCAATCCCTTCGGCCACTGCTGACGAATCTTAATAATCACTGAAACTTTGCCGACATAAAAAACCGTAGGCAATCCGTCAGAAATCCGTCAACCCAGTCCGACATAAAACCCCACCAATCAATGAGGCCACTCCAGACAAATCTTAATAAGCACCAAAACTTTGCCGACATCGAAAACCGTCGGCAATCCGTCAGAACTTCGGTAATACGGACGGAATACCGACGGTTTATACATATAAATTCTACTTTAAATACACCTCATGGAGTGTATATCTTCTACACATCTCAATAACACAAAAAATGTCTTCTCCCTCTCCTCAGAAAGACGCAGAAACAACCGACCTTGATCCTTTTGGATTTCCAATAATACCAAAATTCTCGTGGGAAACTCAATCTTATTGCGACGAATCGTTTAAAGAGCTGCCCACTTACTCGTGGGAATTTGATATGTGCTCACCAATCCATAAAGAAGATTCCACATCAACAATAGTGCCTGACAGCCAGTGCTCGCCAAACATCCACTACATTCCAAAATTGTCGTCGGAATCGCCAACTAAGTGCGACAAATACGTCCAACCATTTCAATTCAGTGAACCGTCATATAGTTACGGTGGAAGTCCTTCAAATGAATGTAAGGATCAGTACTATGATTTGATAGGCGCCCAAAGCCCAGAAGAGCCACCGCCAGACTTATATATTGATGAAGATGCAATCAAAAAATTGTGCGACGGAGTTTTAGATTCTCCAGCAAAGAAAAAAAAAGGAAAGAAAATCACTTACGGTGGAAGTCCTTCAAATGAATGTAAGGATGAGTACTATGATTTGATAGGCGCCCAAAGCCCAGAAGAGCCACCGACAGACTTATGTATTGATGAAGATACAATCAAAAAATTGTGCGACGGAGTTTTAGATTCTCCAGCAAAGAAAAAAAAGGGAAAGAAAATCACTAAATGGTTTTAACCAATGGTAAGTTTGGAGTGGAAACCGACATATGATTGTATAATGAGAAGTTTATTACGTACTTGTACCATAACCGTTCTGTGTTAAATATTTGCAAGTCTTTAATGTACCCGTTTAAGAATGTGTTTTAAATTTTATGTTTCATTAAATGTAATGTTTTATTGGAGTTCCAATACTCAAATTCTCGTGTAGAATCGGTTTTGTTAATGAAATGAAAAATATTATAGGCAAGAAACAAATATTAGAGAAGAACATGAACAACATATTTCGTAATCACAATTTATTATTCTCAATCTCCAGAGCAACCTTCACTAGGGATGGAGTCTGAATCGTCGTCAAATTCCCCACAGGGTTCCTCTTCGTCCGAATGCACTAGATCATCCCCGACATGTGTGACATCGACAACGAGGTCAATGTTATCCACCTCGTCAACAGGTGACATTGGTACACTTCTCCATGGTTGTAGAGCATCATGTTCTGGAACTCCATAGATTTTTCCTCTGGGGTTTATTGGAGTTACTGTGATCCACGGATCTGTACGGTAGGCAACTCGTGGATACGGAATGTAGCAAACCTATTCATAAGTAGTGGATATTGTTAATATACATGAACAAGAAACATTAACCATGCGTACATAGGTAAACATATGAGTGTATATATTGATACCTGGTCTGCTTGAGACGCAAGGATAAATGGATCGTAATAATGCAGTCTGCGGCTTGAATTGATCGAAGTAACACCAAGAGAGTCAACTCGAACCCCTTGACCATTGGCTGGATCATACCAATCGCACATGAACACAATGCACCTCAAGTTCAACAGTCCTCGGTAGCGGATTTCCAAGATTTCTTTTAAAATCCCATAGTACATGGTATCGCCGGAATGCGCCGAAATACCATAGTCCGCAGTTGACCTTTGGCGTCCTTCCTCGAAGATCCTGAACGCATATCCCCTAGTGCAAAACTGGGGATATGAATTCGCAGTGCTGCGTAAACCATGAACAAACTCCACTAACCATGTCGGGAGAGGTTGACCAGTTGATAAACTTTCGGAAACCTAACAATGGTATAACTAATATATCAGTAACATATAAAAGTTAAAACCTGGAAAAGTAAGAGTAAATAATTATATTACACTTACATAACATTTCAACCACCCCTCGAATTCTTCGTCTTTCAAGACAGCAAGTTCGGCATCTGTCTTACCATAATGGTACTGACGAGCGAGCGACATGTAAATCCTGTAACATAACAGTCATTAGTAGATGAAGGCAACTAATTCCATAATTGTAGTATAATAACTGATATACCTTTCGTACTCCAAAATTTCGTCACAATTTCTAAGGATATACGTATGCAAATGTGTGACCTCTTGTGGTGATAGTCTGCGTTTCTTTGGTTTTCCACTTGCTCGACCAACTTGGGCAAATAACTGAGGAACAACCACGTCATACACTGCTTTCTCACCTCTATCATCATGTCGGGGAGGCCGTCTCGCCTTAGTACTTACTGCCCGTGGAAAGTAAATTTCGGAAAATTGTGAGACTTCCTCGTTTAGGCTCTGTGCAGCAATAGATCCCTCAACCCTGCTCAAATTTTTAACCTTTTTCTTCAGATGGAACATGTAACGCTCGAACGGATACATCCATCGGTATTGAACAGGGCCTCCTAAGGCTGCTTCTCGTGGGAGGTAAATAGGAAGATGTTCCATAACGTCAAAAAAAGACAGTGGAAATATCTTCTCAAGATTACAAAGGAGAACAGGGATATTGGCCTCCAAGTTACGTATCCCGTGGACGGTAAGCGTTCTGGAACATAAATCTCGGAAGAATGCACCAACTCCTACAAACGCAAAATATACAAATTACTACATATATAGTAATAATATGGTAGTAAGAAAGTAATGAGAGTAAGGAATATACCTCCAATTGCTTGGTGGATAGGTCCTGGAAGAAGAAATGCAAATACAAAAGGAAGAAGACGCTGCATCACGACATGACAATCATGACTCTTCATTCCTATGAACTTCCCTTCCGTCGAATCCACGCAATTACCTAGATTAGATGCGTAGCCGTCCGGGAATTTTAGACAATTTTTAAACCATTCAAAAAATTCTTGTTTCTTCCTAGCGTCTAACCGGTACGCAGGCATCGGCAATCTACCATTAGGCAAAACATGAAGAGATGGCCTCGAACAAATCAATGGCAAGTCGAATCTTGACTTCCAGTTGTCTTTTGTTTTTCCTGGGACGTTTAATATGGTGTTCATGATGTTATCGAAGAAATTATTTTCCACATGCATGACATCTACATTATGCCGCAGTAGGTGGTCTTTCCAGTAAGGCAAATCCCAAAAAATACTCTTTTTGTGCCAATTGTGTTATTCCCCACAACCGTCGACGGGGTGATGGCCATTACCCCCACATTCAGGAGTTCGCTCTGCACCAAAATCTCGTAACTGTTCCAAAATGTTGCGACCATCTATCTCAACAGGTGGACCATATAACACTTGTACATTCGTCTTGAAATGTCTTTTAGACCGCCGATATGGATGATTTGCCGGTAAAAAACACCTATGACAATCAAACCACGAAGTCTTCCTTCCGTGCTGCAGTTGGAATGCAGAAGTATTGTCTTGGCAATAAGGACATGCCAATCTTCCATGCGTTGTCCATCCAGATAACATACCGTATGCCGGAAAATCGCTGATGGTCCACATAAGAACCGCACGCATCTTGAAATTCTGCTTGATTGAAACATCATATGCCTCAACACCATCCTCCCACAACATCTGCAACTCATAGATCAATGGTTGGAGGAATATATCGAGGGACCGTCTTGGATGATCTGGGCCGGGTACTAGAATTGAGAGAAACAGGAACTCCCGCCGCATGCACATAGATGGAGGCAAATTGTAAGGTGTTACGATGACCGGCCACAGTGAATATTGTCTTCCATGCTTGCCAAACGGGTTGAAACCATCAGTGGATAGGCCTATGTATACATTTCGTCGTTCATATGCAAAAGCTGGATACACAGATTGAAAGTGTTTCCACGCTTCCGCGTCAGACGGATGCGTGATATCTCCATCTTGACTATGCTCAGCATGCCATCTCATAGCCTTAGCTGTGCGGTGTGATTCGTACAGCCTCTTCAACCTCTCCGTTATGGGTAAATACCACATCCGTTTGAATGGAATCTTCACCCTGCCGCTTGTGTCCTGGAACCGGGGTTTCCGGCAAAATTTACATTTTTTTCGGTTCTCGTCTTCTCTCCAGTATATCATACAGTTGTCGATGCACACATCTATAACCTGGTAGGGCAAACCAAGACCGGCGACAAGTTTTTGGACCTCGTAGTATGATCCTGGGGCCAGATTATCTTCTGGCAAAACATCTTTCACGAACTCGGCGAATGCATCAACACATTCTTCAGACAAATTATAATCAGTCTTCAGGTTCATCATCCTAGTGGCAGCAGACAGCGGTGAATGACCATCCCTACAACCGCTGTATAGAGGTTGCTTTGCTGCGTCTAACATATTGAAAAACCTCCGAGATTCTAAATTAGGCTCTTCAACCCTACCACCCTCATACCCACCCGACTGCAAATCCTCTCTAAAATTATCTCTAACCATCGCCACCGTACTTACCCCAACATCTACTCCCGCTGTAGGTTCCCATACGGTATCCGTTTCCCCTACGGTATCTGGAAAATAAGGTGCATTGCTACTAGTACTACCATATTCATAATTGGTTTCTCCATGTAAAAACCAAACCTTATATCCCGGCCTAAAACCATATCTATATAAATGAGTCCAAACATTATGAATGGCGACACTAATTCTATTACAACAATTGGAACAAGGACATTTGATATCCTGACCTTTTTTGGCTGCTTCTACATTACTGGGTAAATTCATGAACTCGCATATTCCTTGAGCGTATTCGTTCCTTAATAAGTCCGAGCCCACATCCGTCATTGGCTCGTCCATCCATGCCCGAAAATATGAACTCATCTTTGGAATTTTTTTTGTTTAAAGAAAAAATTTATGATACGATGGAATGACGAATTCGGCTACCTTATATAAAACGGATTTCCCTCGGAAATCCGTCAATACCCCCGACATCACACCCCACAATTTCACATCGGCCACCGGAGACGATTTGGCAACCACACAATCGTTGCCGACATCGAACACCGTAGGAATTCCGTCGGAATGCCCTCGGAAAAATGTCTTACACCGGCGACCACGCAAAACTTTCCCGACATCGGAAATTCCGATTTCCGTCGGGACTTCGCCGGAATACCGTCGGAATAGATCGACGGCGAATTACCGTCGGTATGCCGTCTGAAATTGAGACGGTATTCCAACGGTATACCGACGGATTGGGTTTCCGTCGGAATGCCCTCGGACAATTATGACGGATTGCCGACGGGATCGTTTTGGTCGGCCAACCGTCGGAATACCGTCTGTTTTTTCCGACGGAATTCCGACGGAAATTAATGTTCCGTCGGAAAACACCCTGTTTTCTTGTAGTGTTACTAGGTCGTGCTTTTGGGCACTACAAGAAACCATGTCGTTAGTCACTCCGGGAAGAGTCACAAAAGAGTCACAAATGAGCCATTTGCGACTAATTTGCGACTTGAAAACCGGAGTCACAATAGTCGAGTCGCTAATTTTTCGAGTCGCAAATGAGTCGCAAATTAGCGACTCTTCTGTGACTCTTTGTTTTAGTCGCAAATAAGCGACTAATCTGTGTCGGTTCTACGGAGTCGTTAATTTGTGACTATTTAGAGACTAATATGGGTAGTGACAAAGTCGCGACTACTTAGCGACTGTTTTGTCACTCTTTAGAGATAAAAGCTAGTCACAAATTAGTCTCTATGGTGTCACAAATTAGCCACCAAAGTCACTAGTTTTTTTAGTTATTATTAACTGATTTGCTACTAATTTGGCACCAAATGGGTCCTAATTAGCTACTAATTTGGAACTAAGAAATATTCATATTTTTTTTTTTTGAGAAACCAAAATAGAAAGAAGAAAATTCTGAAAATTAAAACCAAACATTAGTACTACAAAAGGTTTTAAGCTTGACAAAATAAGTTAAAGAGTACAAAAAGACTTTAACAACACTAGTTCGATCACCAACCCAAACCATGTGCGAGAGCAGTCATTGGACGTAGAATTCTCTCTTGTGATCGCTTGCTTCTAAGGCAGTAACAAACACTCGTAGTAGTCATGAATCATGATCGAATGTCCACTGGTAAGTCCAGCCGCACACATGAATCCTAAAGCTTCATGAACTCTATTGGCCAATTCACAATACCTATTTAAGTCATAACAACAAGAAATAAGAAAATGTGTCTGCTATGACAATATATAAGTTCCACCAAAAAAGCAAAGAAACATAACACAAAAGATCATAAACAAAGAGAGAAATTGTAAAGGTTTATCGGAGCTTGAAATTACCTGTCACCATGTTCACTATGTTGAGTGAAATGAAGATGCACTGGTTAACTCTCTGCGCAGAAGATCATACACAGAAGATCATACACTGTCTCCATTTGTAAACTTTTGTATCTAAGTAAGACTCGAATTAAGATTCTCAAGGAAAATATAACTAACCTTAGATAAGATTGGCTTTAACTTTGACGAAGACGAGCTAACAATAAATCGCAATCTAGAAATCAATCTACATTAGCACAAACAAGAAGCAAACTCAAATAAACATTTTATTGAAGTAATAAGCAACAAAGAAAAAAACCCAATTCGTCAAATAACTTACACAGCTCTGTACATGGCACTTTCAGTTTAGGTTCGACATGAACATACAAGAAAGTTTTGACACAGTGAAAGCAAATACTTATGAACAAAAAAATTTATATAAAAAATGAAGCTGGTAAATGCATCTTAATAGTGAAAAGATCTAATGATACTACTCAAACACCAAAAGCCAATCTCTTTTTAGATACCACATCAGAAAATCACTAATTTGAGAATGTCTTTGATTTATACAAATTCAGCAATTTTTCATGTTCCTCAAACATTATATATCAATTGAAACAACACAATACTATAAATTGTTAACAAGAGCGAAGAATTGAAACGGAATTCGAGTTTAAAGGATCTAACCGGAAACGATTACGGAATCCCAATCGATTTTCCCATCTTTCTCGAACTGTTTCAGATCCCAAGTCCCATTAACCCACTTCGGATTTTCAAATTTGATTACCGTCGCAGTGGTTGAATCGGCCTTTTCACCTGCAACGGCGCCGTTTTCAGAGGCGGAGGTTTCCGCCGGAGATTTAACCGGAATTTCCTCTACAGCGACCGAAGCAGGCTTCAGAATCTCGACGGTGGTAGCAGCCGCCAGTGAAGTGGTACCTTTGTCGGAGGTAGCTCGAGTGACGGAGACGAGAGAGAAACGCTTGGTGGAGAGGAGAGAGAGTGGGATCTTGGGAATGAGATTAGGGTTTTGAAGTGAAGATGAGATCGGTGGAGAGAATAAAGCCATGGATATGGACATTTGTTGCTCTCTCTCTCTCTCAGTTCAATTTCTCTGAATCAACAACGAAAATGGAACCCAGAAAAACAAAGAAGGAAGAAAGTGTTTTGCTCGTATCAAAAAAAAATATAATAATGATTTTTTGTTAAATGGCTAATGGACGGACAAGATTATACATAAAAAGTTAACGAACGGACAAAATTATCTAGGAGTATGTCAAAGTTTGCCACATCAGCGATCCTAGTGATCCTCTCTAATTGGCTCTCATCTTCTAATTGGGCCACATTACGTACAGCGTCGCAGAAGAGTGACTACGAAGTCACTAATTTGCGACTAATTTATGACTATTTTGCGACTCAGTCACAAACCTATACCCTAAACCCTAAAAATTTGGATCAACCACAAAAACCATATTCCTTTCCAATCAATTTCTAATGTATTTCTTCATCATTTGTTTGGTTTTATTCATTTAAACACTAGTAATCAAAAATGTAGAATAATTTTCAAAAAAATGAAATGGAAGAGTTTAGTTATATAGGTTATTTATAAAAAATATATTTATAATATTTTTTAAAAATCCGACCAAGTTTTGTCGGTTATCAGTATGAAATGATGTCGGAATTTGGTCAGTAATTGTCAAAAAAAATCCGTCATAATTGCGTCGAAAAGAAGATGGTCAGAATTACGTCAAAATATATGGTTTGTAATTTGTCATTATTCCGTCTGAAGTTCGTCATGCATCCGTCGGAAATGATCCGCCAGTAATCCGTCAGAAAATTACCGACGGGATTGAATTGTCGGAATCCGTCGCAAATTATCGACGAAATTCTGACGAAATTTACTTTCCGACGCTACAGTTCTAACGGACGGAATTGGTCGTATATTCGTCGGAAATGGTCGATTCTGACGGATTTATGACGTTTATGGCCGTCGGAGTTTCCTTGTTTTCTTGTAGTGCATCTTCATTTACAAGCATGATGCTTGAAGCATCGATGCACCAAACAAGCCATCCTGCTTGATGTGAAACCTTCAAACATTCTTTGTGGTTTCCATATGGCAACTAATCACAGACCAGGAGCTGGACCAATTTCTTATGCCTTTAACTTGATAGATTTCCTATATAGACTGCACCGTTAACTTCTGTTCCAAGCAACTCAATGTTTATGAGCTCTTTGGTAGCTTGGTCAACAATTTATTACTTTGTTCTCAAGGCCAACAGTGTTATGGCTGAATACATAATTTTTTTTTGGGTGATATGTGTTTGTGGACAATGAGTTTCTTTGGACTAGACCACCAATGACCAATAAAAATTATAATTTAATAACTAACCAAATCATTAAGTTCCAATGGCTATGATATCTCCACATATTGGACTTTTGGTTAGATTATTAATTAAAATCTTAGTTTTGGTTATTTTATTAATTCACTCTCTTAAATTAAAATTAATGGTCTCCCTCTTGATATATTTTGATGAAAATTATTGTGATATTCAAAAGTTTGGAAATGCAAGAATGATAAGATTTATCCTTAAAATTAACATCTTTCTCATTAGAATTGTAAGTTTGATAGGAGTTCTTGTGCATGTAAGCATCTAACGGATGATTGAATTCGCGAGATCAAGAAGCGATAAGTAGTCTTTGAGCAATAACCTATGTGGCTTAATCAAATTAATAAAAATTTGGGTAAATTGTTAGATTTTGAACCAAATGACCCATAAACAAATAGCACAAGAAAACAGTTGAATTTGACGAAGAATGAGCAAATAACTGAAGCATGTTTTTAGCAGGAATGTGTACTTTTTATATAATGAAAACATGCGCACGAATTGCAAAATTATTAAAACACTAGAACTTTTAGCTAACAAAAATAATATATATAGTTTGAATGCATCCTCTGTCTTCTTCAACAAGTTTGAGACGTTTTTTGTGGAGCAGAATAAGCAAAAAAACTGAGGCATGTTTTTAAAAAGAATGTTGTTTTGAGCTAACAACAATAATATATGTAAAAACATTACATGTGTTTTCTTCAACAAGTTTGAGAGGTTTTTGTGGAGCAGAGAGCAGCAAACTGATCACGCAAGTCCTGATCCAACCATGGCGTATTGTAAATCAGAGGCTCTTCTTCCACAAGCATATTCGGTCCACTCACTCTCAACATAGATTCCTCAAATTCTTTGAGCCATTCTGGTGATGATTCAAGACACACAAGAGGAGCATCATTGTAAATTTGGTTATCCTTTTCAAATCCCAAATTCTCTGAATCGTCCCGATGAGCTTCATTGATCGGCTGCTTCTCCGAGGAGGGATCTTGAACAGAAACATGATCATTGATTTCATCCACACGGTAACCTAAATATTGAATCCAGTCTTTGGCTTCTTCTCCTGATCCTGTTGCTAGAGAAATCTCGTGTCCACGAGAAACAGGAGGAGCATTAATGTGAAGTTGATCGCCCTTGTTCTTGGACTTGTTGATCTCATGATCAGTATTGATCGCCTGCTGCTCCAAGGAAGAAAAAGAAGACGCTTCATGATGATGATTAGAAGTAGAAGTCGAAGTAGAAGTGGAAGCTTCATGATGATCGTCCTTCTTCTTGATCTTCTTGATCTTACAGAGGACTAGCTCCTGAAAGTTTTCTCCTTCCGGTAGCATATACTCTGTCATAATCCAGCTACTATCGCTTCCGGGAACAACAACACACGTACCGTCTCCTCCCTTCTGCTTCTTATTGTTGTTGCTTCTGGTGTAAGTTAGGGTTTGCTTTTTCCCAATGATCTTTTTCGTTTCCGTGTCCAGAATATCTGTTGTCGCGTTCGCCTTCCAGTTTCCGCGTTCGATGCCATCGTTATTGTCTCCCACGATCTTCCGCTTCGCCTTTTTACCGCAACCGATATTCTTCTCGGAGACTTGAGTCCTTGTCACAAAGTAATACCACTCGTTCTTTTGAAAAAAAGGATCCATGTTATGGTCAAGCAACCATGGCTCCTTGGCGTAAACGTTCTTGTGCACAATGAAATCTTCATGGAGATCACCTTTTAGCTTGGGAATAAGGTATTCATTGATGAGTTCGTCGTCCTCAGGACCAAAGTGAATCCCTTCATCTTCTTCGTAATAGTCCCACATCTTTCTGGTTTCTCAGGGTTTTTTGTTTGTGATTGGAGAATAGAATGATTGTATTGAGATACGTATTTATAGGTTACACATACATGTTCATGCTTCTTGGAAAAGGATTTCCTTTTCCTATTTACAAATGACGTATAGATTTGTTTTTTTAAAACATTATTCAGAAGATCGAATTTACAGCTGCAATACTTTGTGTTTAATTTGTTTAAATCAAATTTAGATCATTATTCAATAATTAACTGACAAACTTTTTCTACTAAACTCCACTAAGTAATCAACCATAAAACCGAACACTTCGAGCATCAATGTACTATTAATACTAATAGAACCATAATTAACAAGTTTGAGACAAGCAAACAAATTGAGTCCAAGATCGCTGCAATGTTGCTTCCACGAGACCTACACAAGATCTGTACAAATATGTTACTAAACTTTTAGTTTTAACAGCCATTTTTTTTCAATATACTTTAACCTAAAATCACTCACAACCAAATATTAGATTTCTACTTATATATGATATTTTTACTAAACCTAATAATAGTATGTAACTTTTATTTTATCTTTAGTTACACATATGGTATTAAATTTTGTCATAGTAGAAACACTATAAATTAATACTCGAAAATCCCTATATCATATGGTCCCAATAATATCATATATCTATATATATATAGATATATGATTTTAGTGTTGTTTGTTCTTTTCTTTTTCAATATAACCCAACATTATACATTATTGGATGTAGTAAACATAAAGATGTCAAAATGGGTCAAAATTCATGGTTTGACCTAATCCAATCCATTAAGCCTAATGGGTTAAATTCTTTTTTGACCCTAATGGATATATGTTTTGAATTAAATGGGCTGAGTTGAAATGGGTTAACACATGAACCTTCTCTTAAAATAAAAACCATGATTTCACAATTTTCTGCCAATAACATGATTTTCCAATTTTCCCGTCAAAACACTATTCGGTAAAATTTTCCCGTCAAAGCATGATTCCGTAAAATTTTCGCCAAAAATTGATTTCGTAAATTTTTTCTCACAAAACATGATTCTATAAAATTTTCTTGCCGTAAACGTGATTTCGTAAAATTTTCCTACCAAAAACGTTTTTAGTAAAATTTTCTCGCCATAAAAACATGAACCTGTAATTTTTTCACACCAAAAACGTGATTTCTTAAAATTTTACTGCAAAAAAAAAAAAAAATGATCCCGTAAATTTTTTTGCCAAAAACGTGTTCCATAAACTTTTCCTGCCGAAAACGTGATTCCGCAAAAACATTTTTTTATCAAAATGGGATACTGTAAATTTTTCCGCAAAACAATGTGACTTATTTTTTGTAAAAAAATAATTTCCCAATTTATTAATAAATTTAGTTATTTAATAATTTGTTTGATTTAAGTAAATGTGTGAGATCAAAGTCAATCATTCTCATTAAATTTGATGAGTTCATGAATTGATCTAATCTTTTTACTAAATAAATTAGGTTGATCCATTATCTTTTAACATTCAACCCATTAGGATTGTGGGTTGGATTAGAGTGGTTTATCCATTTTGACACCCCTAAGTAAACACAAACAAAGACAATAAACTAGTTTAAACAAAATATAATTTAATATAAAATTAAAATTGCAAGTAAATTTTGTTTTTAAAAGATTATAATTTAATGTTGTTAAAAAAAAGATTATAAATGTTTTCTTTTCCGGTAAATTAATAACTTCATAAATTAATAAAATATTATAGTTCCAACTTTATTAATTATGGAGTTTATATTAGGGGTGGCCATTTTAACTGAACCAAACTGACCCAACTGAACCCAAACCGACCCAAAGTTTACATACAAACCATTTGGTTGACTTTTTTCTCAACCCGAACGGCTTGGTTCGGATCGGTTGAAATCCGAACCAAACCATAACCCAATGTGTTTTTTAATACTTTATTATAGTTTATGATATTAAAAATATTTTAAAATATATAGATTCACTTTTGATTTTGTTTTTTTTCCAATATAAACGATATATGTGTGAGATTTATAGTTTGTTTTAGTTTTCCATGATTTGGTATTTAGGTGTTTACTCTCAATAACTAAAATCATAATTTTATTGATCCTAAATTTTTTTTATTAATTTGGTTAACCGAATTATAACTGAACCAATATGTAACCAAACCGAATTTAACCCAAACCGAACTAAACCGAACCAAACTACCTTCGGTTGAGTTTGGTTAGAATTTTATCCAACCCGACCGAACCGAATCGAACCGAACCAAACCCAAATCGAACCCAAATATATAAACCGAAATGCCCACACCTAGTTTATATCAGGATATCATCATATCTCTAATAGCATAGATTAAGGCTGATAGCTTACATTAATGATGCATATATGTAAAGTACATAATCTCATATTAACTCTCGTAGGAATACCCTAATGCACACTCTGTAATATATATACTCTGCCTCCACAATAATAAAGATCATCTCTTCTACAAACATCTATATGGTATCAAGAGCTTACGATCTATAAAATATCCAAAAAAAAATTCTCTCCTGTTTTATTCTCTCAATCTTCGTTGTCATGTCTGGTTCCGACTCAACATCGACTCCTTCCACAAGAGAAACCATTCCCCTCAACTCACAATCCTTGTTCAAAATCAACATGTCTCATGTGACAAAATTCAATTCAACAAACTACTTGATGTGGAAACTTCAAGTCCACTCCTTTCTCGATGGCTATGATCTTGCGGGTCACCTTGATGGATCCATGGTGATTCCGGCAGAAACTCTCACCGCTAATAATGTCGTCACGACAAACCCCGCATACACTCTTTGGAAAAGACAAGATAAGTTGATTTTTAGCGCTCTTCTTGGAACCATGACTTCATCGCTTCAACCGCTTGTGTCTAGATCAACTAAATCCTTTGAAATTTGGGATACGTTAGCTTAGACATATATATGCTAAGCCGAGCCGCGGTCACATTCGTCAATTACGAGATCAACTCAAGACGTGGAAGACAAAGTCGAAAACCATCAACGTCTACATTCAAGGCCTCACCACACGTTATGATCAACTTGCAATCCCTGGCTCACCGATTGCACATGAAGAGCAAATTGATTTTGTTCTTGACGGACTTCCCGAAGAGTATAAATCTCTAGTTGATCAAATTGAAGGATGTGACACTCCACCGACCATTCCCGAGCTTCATGAGAAGCTACTCAATTATGAAGCCAAGATATTATCGTCCATGAGTTCTCTAGTGTCTCATGTACCGATCTCTGCCAATGTTGCCACTCAACGCAACTACTCCAACAACAACAATTACAAGCAGCAATATCGCCCCAAGCACAACAACAACAACAACAACAATCAATGGTCCTCGTCTTCGTCCTCGTATGGCCAAGGTGATGGTTCAAATCGTTCAAATCAGTCGGGTCCGAAGCCATATAATGGTCGCTGTCAAATCTGTGGCATACATGGTCATAATGCGAAAAGATGTTCCCGTCTCCAGAGTTTTCAATCAACGGTTTCGCAACAACAAACTCTTTTTACTCCATGGCAGCCTCGTGCAAATCTAGCCATGAACTCGCCCTACTCAGCCAACAATTGGCTCCTTGACAGTGGAGCTACACATCATATGAAGGCAGATCTTAACAATCTCGCCTTGCACCAGCCTTACCATGGTTCGGACATGGTTACAATCGCAGACGGTTCGAACATTCCAATAACAAATACTGGGTTTGCTTCTCTTCCTACAACTTATCGCAATTTACAATTACATAAAGTTTTATACGTCCCTGATATTCACAAGAATCTTATCTCCGTATATCGCTTGTGTAATGCTAATCAAGTCTCGGTGGAATTCTTTCCTGCTTCTTTTCAGATGAAGGATCTACCAACGGGAACCCCATTGCTCCAAGGTCGAACTATGAATGAGTTGTATGAGTGGCCGGTAACATCTTCGTCCGTTCAGAGTTTGTTTGCGTCATCTGCTTCCGCTAATAAGATGTCTCCATGGCACTTACTCTTAGGTCATCCGTCTTCTCAGATTTTAAACACCATTGTTTCTCGTTTATCGATTCCTGTTCCAAAACAATCGTTGCAATCCTTGTCTTGCTCAGATTGTATGATTAATAAAAGTCACAAGATACCTTTTTCTCAATCAACAATCACCTCTTCAAGGCCTCTTGAATATGTTTACTCGGATGTGTGGAGTTCACCGATTCTCTCACTTGATAATTATCGATATTACGTCATCTTTGTGGATCATTGTAGTCGGTATACGTGGTTGTGTCCGTTGAAACAGAAATCCCAAGTCAAAGAGACATTAACGACATTCAAAAGCTTGGTTGAGAACCGGTTTCAAACAAAAATTACAACGCTATATTCGGATAATGGTGGTGAGTATGTTGCTCTCAGAAGTTTTCTATCTACACATGGAATTTCGCATCTTACTTCTCCGCCGCACACTCCGGAACACAATGGTGTGTCTGAACGCAAACATCGTCACATCGTTGAAATGGGACTCACGCTTCTCTCGACAGCTTCCATTCCCAACACTTATTGGTCATTCGCGTTTGCAACGGCGGTGTATTTGATAAATCGATTACCGACTCCTACTCTCCATCTTGAATCGCCCTTTCAAAGATTGTTTGGTAATGCTCCGAATTACGAGAAACTCCGGGTATTTGGTTCAGCTTGCTATCCATGGTTAAGACCATACAATCGTCATAAGCTTGAAGATAAATCTCTCCAATGTGTTTTCATGGGCTATTCACCAACTCAAAGTGCCTACTTCTGTTTACATCTGCCAACAAAACGGATGTATACATCTAGACATGTTCAGTTTGATGAAAACACATTCCTGTTTTTAAGCTTCGCCTCTTCGACGTCGACTCAGTCTCGTTACCAATCTCCGTCTCACCACTCATACAATCATTCCTGCTTCAATGACGGTTCAACAAAAGGGTTCCCGGAGTCCAGACCTTCACCGTACCGGACTGTCATCATCCACCGTCCAGCATAACTCCCAGGTATCGCCTTTGCCTCTATCTCATTCTTCTTCGTCTTCTCTTTCCCCAACCATAGAGCCCACTGCTCAATTTCAAAATGGGCCGCAACCCACGGTCCAGAACCACCAAGAGCCTACTGCTCAATTTCAAGTTTGAAGGATGAAATGCCAATCAAGCCGCAGAGACGCGATAGAAAATTTAGATTGTAGTACTCCAAATTGGCTTCGACTAATTATTGAGGTAGAGAGACAAGCACTTTGTATATACCCGATTATAATATAGTATAAGATATACAGTAGGTTTGAGTTTTCAGGAGGATATGCATGGATTTTGCAATAGCGTATTCCACAATGTGAATAAATAGGTCTAGGCTTGCCGTGATAGACATTGCTCTGCGAAGAATTAGCTTTTAGTTTCTCCTGATAGACAGAGGTTTGAAACACAACAAATTTGGAAACAACAAGAGCTAATTTGCCTTGTTGCTCATCTTGTGCTAAAAAATTGTATATCTTAGTGAATGGTGGGAGAAGATCCATATCAGAATAATATGTCTTTCTGGTTTGAGCAAATAAATCATTCAAACTCATCATAAATCTCACAATATTTCGTCTTTCATATAGCTAGATCCATTTGGCATTAGAACCACAAGTGCATTTTTCACAGGCACAAGATAGTAATTATTCCCAAAGCATAGTAAGTCGTGTGTAAATACAAGTGCATTTGTCTAATAAGTTTTAAAAAACAAAAAGAAACCAGCGAGCAATATCCTAAACCAAACTAGAATTCCAAAGAGTTTCACTTCAATACAAATACCCTGAGTTTACTAATTTGGATTTGATGTTCATTTTACTGGAATAAACTAGTACTAAAAAATTACCCACGTTATACACGTAATAAAATGATTATCGAATAAAATCAATAGTTTTAGTTACAGAAACAATTGTAGTGAGTTATTATACATAATCCAAGACCCACTTTAAATGTTTTTAAATTTGTGATTATTTTATACAAATGTGTTGCACCCCTAAAATAATTAAAACAACAAGCCGCAAAGACGCAATAGAAAGACCTGATGAAAATTTAGATTGTAGTACTCCAAATTGGCTTCCATTAATTATTGAGGTAGAGAGACAAGCACTTTGATCAAGAATGATAAGATTTATCCATAAGAAGCGATAAATAGTCTTTGAACAATAAACCAATCACACAACAAAACATTGGAATGTGATGAAGAATAAGTAAAGAACTGAAACTTGTTTTTAGAAAGAAATTGTATTTTTTTTATCCGTGACATAAGAATATAAATTGAA
The DNA here is from genome assembly GCA_963576765.1 of Draba incana. Lineage (NCBI taxonomy): Eukaryota > Viridiplantae > Streptophyta > Magnoliopsida > Brassicales > Brassicaceae > Draba > Draba incana. The sequence continues at coordinate 34,831,042 of OY755205.1, forward strand.
ACAACGAACAACAATAATATCCGTAAAACATTGAGCGCTAAGTTTGAGAGGTTCTTTTGGGGCGGAGAGCATCATACTGATCCAAATTTGGCGTATTGTAAATCAGAATCTCTTGGTCATTTTCTCCCACATCCATACCCTGTCCATTCTCTCTCAACAACGATTCCGCGAACTCTTTAAGGATCAATTCTTGTGCTGATTCAAAAGGAGCATCTTCGTTGGAGTTGTCATCCAATTCTATTGGTAGAGATTTGTCTCCAAAACGAGCAAGAGGAACATCCATGTGAGCAGAAGCCGATATTAATGGTGGTTGTTGATCCTCGGTATTGATTATTAGAACGCTTTCTAATCCTTTTTCCCAGTATTTGTCCATGTAATCTCCAATCCAGTCTTCTTCTAATCCCTGTCTCACCTCTTTGTCTTTAACTTGTTCATCCTTCTCTGATGATATTTCTAGAACCGTCTCGATCCATGAGACAAAGTTTCCTTCACCACTCTCTTCAATGTTTATCTCTGTTTCCGCACCAGGACAAGTTAAAGAACTCAAAGATGCCATGCGCGTAATCTCATGTCCGCACAATAATGGCTTCTCCTGATCCAAAGAAGAAGCTTCATGATGATTATGAGAAGTAGACGTTTCATCATGAGAATAAGTAGAAGTAGAAGTAGAAGTAGAAGCAGAAGTAAAGGTAGAAGTAGACGCTTCATAATGATGATCGTCCTTCTTCTTGAACTTCTTGATCTTACAGAGGACTACCTCCTGAAAGTTTTCTCCTTCCGGTAGCATATACTCTGTCATAATCCAGCTACTATCGCTTCCGGGAACAACAACACACGTACCGTCTCCTCCCTTCTGCTTCTTATTATTGTTGCTTCTGGTGTAAGCTAGCTAGGGTTTGCTTTCTCCCAATGATCTTTTTCGTTTTCGTGTCCAGAATATCTGTTGTCGCGTTCGCCTTCCAGTTTCCGCGTTCGATGCCATCGTTATTGTCTCCCGCGATCTTCCGCTTCGCTTTCTTACCGCAACCGATATTCTTCTCGGAGACTTGAGTCCTTGTCACAAAGTAGTACCTGTTGAGTAAGCTCGAAGAACAAGCAAGTCTAAAGAGTTTAGGATTAGGAAATTATCCTTTTAGAGAAAAGGAAGTTTTTGAGAGATAATCCTGATATAAAGAGTTGTCAAAGTTGTGGCATCCTTTGTGAGAAATTGTGTGAAAGATTTTTAGGTTTTTGAGTAATTTTTCCTAAAGCTAATAAGAGAGTTATACTTATTAGAATTGGTGTGTTTCTCTTTCTTACAATTCGTGTTCTAGATTTGGTATCAGAGCGTTACGATATCGTAGGGAGCGATGGTTGAGTCTGCAATCGTTCCAGCTAAACCGAAAGAGGGAGGAGGATCTTCTTCCATCGCCTGCCCTATGTTAACCTCGACAAATTACACAGTATGGGCGATAAGGATGACAATTGCACTGCGAGTTCACAAAGTTTGGGAAGCAATCGAGTCTGAGATAGAGCCGACTAATGAAGAAAAAGACACCATGGCTATGGCATTATTGTTTCAATCAATACCGGAAGCCCTTGTTTTGCAAGTAGGCGATCTAACTACAGCTAAGAAGGTATGGGATGCCATTAAAACAAGACATGTGGGAGCCGAACGAGTAAAAGAAGCACGTTTACAAACACTCATGGCTGATTTCGATCGTCTTAAGATGAAGGATACAGAGAAAATTGATGAGTTTTCAGGCAAATTGTCCGAGATAGCTTCAAAATCTGCTTCTCTTGGAGTAAATATTGAGGAATCCAAGTTAGTTAAGAAATTTCTTAACTGTCTTCCTCGGAAAAAGTTTATTCACATAGTGGCTTCTCTAGAACAAGTATTAGATCTTAATACTACAACTTTTGAAGGCATTATAGGACGACTTAAAGCATACGAAGAGAGAATTGTTGATGAAGACGAATCACACGAAGATCAATCTAAGCTCATGTATGCCAACTTGGAAACATCACAAAATCGAAATTACACAGGGGAGTATTGAAACATAGGCCGTGGGGGTCGTTTTTATAGAGGAAGAGGCAGAGGCAGAGGACGCTATAATGGAGGAAGAGACACCTCTCGTATTACTTGTTTCCGATGTGACAAACAAGGTCACTTCGCCTTTGATTGTCCTGATTGACTTCTGAAACTTCAAGAGCCCCAAGAAACAGATGCTCACAAAACTCAAGATGCTGATGAACTTATGATGCATGAGATTGTCTTTCTGAATGAAGAACGGTGCATACCAAAGAAGTTTGAGACAAATACAGGAGAGGCGAACATATGGTATCTTGATAACGGTGCTAGTAATCACATGACAGGTGATTGGAGATATTTTGAGAAGATTGATGAATCTATTACGGAAAGTGAGATTTGGAGACGACTCTCGTATTGACATAAAAGGGAAAGGTTCAATCTCCCTTATTGATATGAATGGAGAATATCGAGTTATGATGGATGTCTACTATATTCCTGATTTGAAAAGCAACATCATTAGTCTGGGTCAAGCAACAGAATCAGGATGTGACATCAGGTTACGAGGAGGATATCTTACCATGCGGGATGCACAACGAAAGTTACTTGCAAGAGCTCCAAGATCGAAAAAAGATTATACAAGATATGTATAGGATTTCGTAACAATGCCTATCTAAATTTAGCATCAGTTAGTGAATCAAGATGTTGACATGCTCACTTTGGACATGTGAATTCAGAGACTATCAAGTCTATGAAACAAAGGGAACTTTTCCAAGGCCTCCCACACATTACCTTTGAGAAGGAAATCTGTGGATCTTGCTTACTTGGCAAACAAGCGAGACAATCATTCCCACATGCTACCGATTACAGAGCATCTACGATCCTTGAATTGGTACATGGTGATCTATGTGGTCCTATAACACCAAGTACAGCTGGTGGAAATCGATTTATCTTTGTTCTCATTGATGACCATTCTCGATATATGTGGACAGTGTTATTAAAGGAAAAGAGTGCTGCTTTTGAAAAATTCAAGATTTTCAAAAATCGTGTTGAGAAGGATTCAGGGGCACGTATCAAGACTTTCAGAACCAACAGAGGAGGAGAGTTTGTTTCCCATGAGTTTAATGCGTTCTGTGACAATGTTGGAATACAAAGACATCTTACTGCTCCATACACGCCACAGCAGAATGGAGTGGTAGAACGAAGAAACAGAACAATGATGGAGATGACAAGAAGCATCTTGAAACACATGCGAGTGCCAAATTATCTTTGGGGGGAAGCAGTTAGGCATTCGACATATCCCCTGAATCGAATAGCCATAAGAGCTCTGAAAGATAAGACTCCATATGAAGCGTTCAAAGCACAAAAACCATGCATTGATCATCTTCGAATTTTTGGCTGTTTTTGTTATGCGAAAGTTGATCAGCACCTACTCAAAAAGCTAGATGATCGATCGAGAATGCTAGTTCACTTGGGAACAGAACCAGGATCTAAAGCATACCGGTTACTTGATCCGCAGACAAGAAAACTCATTGTGAGTTGGGATGTTGTTTTTGACGAGACAAAAAGCTGGAATTGGAGAGATCAATCGGACCGAGACAGTGAAGGAAGCTTTGAAATTATTATTGGAGAGTTTGGAAACCATGGTATCATACCTCAAGAGGAAACAGAGGGTAATGAGCAAGAAGTTGTGGAAAACAACAATCTTGGTAACGAGAATGATGAAGGAGAGACAAAGAATGGCAATGATTTATCTAAAACTGCAGGACAAGAGGAGGAAGATGAGATTACGGAGACGCCAGTTCTCAGGAGAAGCCAGAGACAAGGTAAAACACCAAAGTACTTTGAGGATTATGTGTTACTTGCCGAAGAAGAAGGAGAGATGTTACTTCTTTGTCTTAAAAATGAGCCAAGAAATTTTCATGAGGCAAGAGACTCCAAAGAATGGACGCAAGCATGCGAAGAAGAGATGAGTTCTATTGAAAAACATATGACATGGGATCTTATGGATTTGCCGTTTGGAGTGAAAGCAATTAGATTAAAATGGGTATTCAAACTCAAGAAGAATTCAGATGGGAGTATCAACAAACATAAAGCAAGACTTGTTGCAAAGGGGTATGTGCAAGAGTATGGTGTAGATTTTGAAGAAGTCTTTGCTCCAGTAGCAAGAATCGAAACCATTAGGCTCTTGATTGATCTTGCAGCGTCACATGGTTGGGAGATTCATCATTTAGACGTCAAAACTGCTTTTCTCTATGGTGAATTAAAAGAAGATGTGTATGTTCTACAACCAGAAGGTTTTGAAAGGAAAGAAAGTGAAGACAAGGTTTACAAGCTTAACAAGGCTTTGTATGGTTTGAGACAAGCTCCAAGGGCCTGGAACAATAAGCTAAATACGATTCTTGAGGAGCTAAATTTCAGAAAGTGTTCAAAGGAGCCGACTGTGTATCGTAAGGTAGAACAAGATCATACTCTTGTTATTGCAGTCTATGTTGATGACTTATTTGTCACAGGAACAGACTTGAAGATCATTAATAAGTTTAAGGAGGAGATGGCTTCTAAATTTGAAATGAGTGACCTTGGTAAGCTGACATATTACCTTAGAATTGAGGTAAACCAACATGAAGCAGGAATTGTGCTAAGTCAAAAACGATATGCTCTCAAAATCTTGGAAGAAACCGGAATGATGGATTGTAATCCGGTGCATACACCAATGGAGGTAGGACTTCAATTGTCAAGAGCAGAAAACAAAAAAGAGATTGATGCTACAGATTTCAGAAAGAAGATTGGATGCTTCCGTTATCTAATTCACACAAGGCCGGATTTGTCATATTGTGTAGGAGTCCTGAGCAGGTATATGCACAGTCCTAGAGAGTCACATGGAGCCGCAATAAAACAGTGCTTAAGGTATCTAAAGGGAACAATTTCTCTCGGTCTAACTTATGAAAGAAGTTCAAAGATACCAAGGTTAGTTGGGTATAGTGACAGCAGTCATAACATCGATCCAGATGATGGTAGAAGCACAACGGGGCACATTTTATGTAGGAAACAGTCCTATTTCGTGGTGCTCACAAAAACAAGACGTGGTAGCTCTATCCTCGTGTGAAGCCGAGTTTATGGCTGGAATTGAAGCAGCAAAACAAGCGATCTGGTTACGGGACTTACTTAGTGAAATCACTGGAACTAAAAGCGAGAAAATTATCAGTCGTATTGATAATAAATCAGCGATAGCTCTCACTAAGAATCATGTTTTTCACGGCAGAAGTAAACACATACAGAGGAGGTTTCATTTCACTAGAGAGTGTGTTGAGTGTGGAGTGATTGAAGTTGAACATGTTCCTGGAGTTGAACAAAAGGTAGATATTCTTACAAAGGCATTGGGAAAAAACAGATTCAAAGATGTAAGGGAGCTTATGGGAGTACAAGATTTGGTGAGGAAGAACTTCAAGCTTAAGGAGGAGAATGTTGGAGTAAGCTTGAAGCACAAGCAAGTCTAAAGCGTTTAGGATTAGGAAATTATCCTTTTAGAGAAAAGGAAGTTTTTGAGAGATAATCCTTATATAAAGAGTTGTCAAAGTTGTGGCATCCTTTGTGAGAAATTGTGTGAAAGATCTTTAGGTTTTTGAGTAATTTTTCCTAAAGCTAATAAGAGAGTTATACTTATTAGAATTGGTGTGTTTCTCTTTCTTACAATTCGAGTTCTAGAGTACCACTCGTTCTTTTGGAAAAAAGGATCCATGTTATGGTCAAGCAACCATGGCTCCTTGGCGTAAACGTTCTAGTGCACAATGAAATCTTCACGGAGATCACCTCTTAGCTTGGGAATAAGGTATTCATTGATGAGTTCGTCGTCCTCAGGACCAAAGTGAATCCCTTCATTTTCTTCGTAATAGTCCCACATCTTTCTGGTTTCTCAGGGTTTTTTGTCTGTGATGATTGTAAAGAACGAGAGAGTATTAAGATACATATTTATAGGTTACACATATGCTTCTTCGAAAAGGATTTCCTTCTCCTAGTTACAAATGACATATAGATTTGTTTTTAAAAAAAACATAATTCAAAAGGTCGAATTTACGGCTGCAATATTTTGTGTTTAGTTTTTTAAAATCGAATTTAGATCATTATTCAAAAATTAATTGACAAACTTCTCTACTAAACTTCACTAAGTAATAAACCATAAAACCGAACACTTCGAGCATCAATTAACAGTACCAGAATTAAAAAGTATCTCAAAATATCGAATTTACGCCTTCAATATAAAAACTAGGAAGCGTATCATGTATATATGTGTAACCTATAAATAGGTATCTCCATACAATCATTCTCTTCTACAATCACAAACAAAAAACCCTAATACTGGTAAATTGTAAATTATTTGATTTGCTTAAATCCATGGAAATATCATTCCCGGTAAAGTAATTGATTTACTTGACCAATTTTTCTTGTAAATTGTGGTCAAGCCATTTATCGAGCTGGTGAGGCTTGTAGCAATGAGTTTCTATAACCATAAGAAATCTGCAACAAATGATAACAGAGGAATTGCTGTTGTGGTCCTGAACGCGCTTACAAGACGTCAATGGGTTAGTGAAGAAGACTTGGCAATGGCTTTGAATTTGGGATCCAAGCAAATTCGAAAATAATGAAAACACTTTGAAGAAGAAAAATTGGTCAAGCGTCACGAGAAGAAAGAGACTGTAAAGCCAAATACGGTGGATGCTACAACTAATGGCCAAAAGTGGTATTTTTGGAATTTTTGGAAAAAGTGGTATTTTTAAAACTTTTGAAAATTGATGATATTTTTGAATTTTTTTTTTTTTTTTTGTGGTATTTTTGAGAATTGCCCTTAATATATCAAGTACTTATGTTTGTGACAATGGTTCCGCTGAGGTCCCGAGGAAAGTTGAGCACTCCAAATTTTTGTGGGTACTAGATGCAGTCTTTGAATAGTGTTTCGATACTGATCCCATGAATGTCTGCAGATATCTCAGCCAATACGTTGTCATATTTTTAAAGAAAAGTTTACCACTTGAGTTTCTATCCACTGGAATCTAATGTGAACACAGTTAACCCAAGCTTCAGTATCATCCCCATTTACATACAAGCTGACAGTCTCCTTCCAATCTAGCATCTCCAGGGCGTTGACACACCAAACAAGCCGTCCCCTGCTTGATGTGAAACTTTCAAACATTCTTTGTGGTTTCCATATGGCAACTAATCACATACCAGGAGGAATCCACCAGATAATGAAATTCCAGGAGCTGGACTAATTTCTTATGCCTTAAACTATATATTTCCTTTATAGACTCCAACGTTAGCTTCTCTGTTCCAAGCAACTCAATGTTTATGAACTCTTTGGTAGCTTGGTCAATATTTTATTACTTTGTTCTCAAGGTCAACATATTGTTATGGCTGATTACATTGTTTTTTTGTGGTAATTTTTGTTTGTGGACAATGAGTTCAGACCACTTTAATGGCTATGATATCTCCACATATTGGACTTTTGGTTAGATTATTAATTAAAATCCTAGTTTGGTTATTCTATTAAATTCACTCTTGAATTTAAAATCTTGATATTTGTTGATGAAACTATTCTGATATTCAAAAGTTTGGAAATGCAAGAATGATAAGATTTATCCATAAAATTGACATCTTTCTGATTAGAATTGTGTTATCTATGGTGACTTTAATCAGATACATAGTGGTATATGTCGGTTTATCGGGTTTTGAGATGTATATATATATGGTCTTAAGGTTTTGTATATTGTAACACACGAGTTTAATAAGTAACCCTAGACGGGATATTCATCTCAATCGTTTTGTCTCTTTGCTTTATCGTTCTTATTCATAACAACTGGTATCAGAGTTCCTAGGTTAAGATGACTGGAGGTTCTCTTAAGTTCGAGATTCGCGATTCGATGGTAAGGGAAATTTCGGTCTGTGGCAAGGACGAGTAAAGGATCTTCTAACACAGCAGAAGATCAGGAAATCATTGACGGATGTAAAACCAGAGGACACGAAGGATGAGGATTGGGAGGAGATGCAGGAGCAGGCTGTTTCGACAATTCGTCTGTGTCTTTCAGATGATGTGATGCTTCAGGTGGAGGATCTCACAACCTGTAAGGAGATCTAGGAGAAACTAGAGAGTTTGTACATGTCGAAGTCACTGTCAAGCAAGTTGTATCTCAAGCAGCGTTTGTACGGGTTAAAAATGTCAGAAGGATCCGATCTGATGCAACATGTACACGCTTTCAATCAAATCATTGGCGATCTGGCTCGTGTGGGTGTAAAGATTGATGATGAAGATAAGGCCATGATCTTGTTGTGTTCATTGCCTCCTTCGTATGAGACTCTGCTAACAGCACTTACGTGCAACAAGGAGACGATTTCTTGTGCGACGGTCGCTGTTTCGCTTCAATCTCATTATGAGCGAAGACAGAAGACGGGTGTAGAAGGTTCTCATGGAGATGGATTGTTTGTGAACAATCAGGACAGAGGTAGGCAGATGAACAAACAGGATGGAAGTAGCAGAGGCAGGTCAAAGTCGAAGAATCAAACGAAGGTCATCTGTTATGGTTGTGGTGGCAGAGGTCATTACAAGCGTGATTGTCCAAATAAGGGCAAGAAAAAAGGAGGAAAGTCTGCGAATGTAGTGCAACAAAACGCTGATTCAGGGGATGACGATTTGCTTGCTGTTATGTCAGGTCATCATGTAGATTCATGGGTGCTGGATACAGGTGCGTCTTTTCATATGACTCCAAACCGGGAGTGGTTTGATACGTACAAGGCTGGGAATATGGGATCGGTTCAGTTGGCAGATGACAGGGTCTGTAGCCTCGTTGGTAGTGGAACTACCAAGTTTAGGATGCATGATGGGGTCATCAGGACGCTTACTGATGTAAGACATGTTCCTTGTGTCAAGAAGAATCTTATATCTCTGGGTACTCTTCACAGAAACAGATTCAGATATCATGCAGATGAAGGAGAAGGTGTAGTGAAAGTGTGCAAGGGATCAATGGTAATGATGAAATGAACGATGACAGGAGGGAGCACCTATCGTTTGGTAGGAAGTGTGGTTGTAGGTGGAGTTATAGCTACTGTTTCTGAATCAGACAGCACAACCCTATGGCACATGCGTTTGGGACATATTGGTACGCATGGGTTGAATGAGCTTCACAAGAGGGGTTTGCTGGGAGGTATGAAGAACTGTAAGATGGATTTTTGCAAGTTCTATGTGATGGGAAAACAGTCCAAAGTGTCTTTCAAGACGGGTCTACACACGACAAAGGGTCTTCTAGACTATGTCCATTCTGATGTGTGGGCACAACCTCGGGAGCAGTCATTTTGTCAAGTTCTGCTCCCGAGGATCTAGATATTTTGTTATCTTCATTGATGATTATTCAAAGAAGGTCTGGGTATACTTCATGAAGCATAAGTCTAAGGTATTTGAAAAATTCAAGATTTGGAAGGCTGAAGTTGAGAACCAGACGGAGAGGAAGGTAAAGTATCTAAGATCAGATAATGGCACAGAGTATAATGATGGGAAGTTTGTCAAGTTCTGTGAGGAGCATGGTATTCAGAGGCACTATACAGTGAGAAAAATGCCACAACAAAACGGAGTTAGCGAGAGGATGAACCGAACTATCGCTGAGAAGGCTAGGTGTTTAAGGTTGAATGCATGGCTTCCAAAGCAGTTTTGGGCAGAGGCAGTAAACATGGCGGTTTATCTCATCAATAGATCGCCAAAGAGCTCTCTTAAAGGAAAGGTTGCTGAAGAGGTTTGGACTGGGGTAGATGTTGATCTATCAAACTTGAGGATTTTTGGATGTCCAGCCTACATGCTTATACCAAGTGATGAAAGGTCTAAGATGGATTCGAAATCTAAGAAGAACATCTTTCTAGGTTTTGAAAAGGGTTTTAAGGGCTTCAAGTTATGGGATCCTGAGGCTAAGAAGAGAATTTTCAGTAGAGATGTGGTGTTCGATGAACAGTTCATAGTCGAATAGGCGAGGTCAGAAAAAGTGTCATTCACTGTAGAAACTGAAGATGAATCTGAGAAGGCTCAGGAGAAGCCTAGTGAGAATAGGCAAGCAACAGAAAATTCAGAAAAGCCTGCAGAAGATAAGCAGGAAGATCAGCAGGAAGATGAGCAGGATGAAGCAGAGGAGAGTGTTGATACAGGCAGTCCAAAGAGGGTCATTAAACCGCCGGTACGTTTTGGATTTGAAGACATGGTCGGTTTTGCTCTTTCAGTTGAGTCAGATGTTCCATTGACTTATAAAGAGGCTATTGCTAGTCTGGATAAGGAGGAATGGACAAAAGTTGTGATGGAAGAGGATGAGAGTCTTAGCAAGAACCGTACTTGGGATTTGGTCCCTTTATCAAAGGGAAAGAAGGCGATTGGATGCAGGTGGGTTTTAACCAGAAAACCAGGTATGTCTGAGAATGAGTTTCTGAAGTTCAAGGCAAGGTTAGTTGCAAAAGGGTACTCACAAAAGAAGGGAGTGGATTATGATGAGATTTTCTCTCCTGTTGTTAGGCACACTTCAATCCAAATTGTGCTTGGTTTGGTAGCTAGCTGGGATCTTCATCTTGAACAGATGGACGTCAAGACAGCTTTCCTTCATGGAGATTTGGAGGAAGAGATCTACATGGAACAGCCAGAGGGACTTGTGAAACCAAGTGAGGAGAAGCTTGTATGCAGATTGAGCAAGTCTCTGTATGGGTTGAAGTAGGCTCCAAGACAGTGGTACAAGCGGTTTGACACTTTCATGTTAAAGATTGGTTATCAATGATGTGAGTATGATTGCTGCGTATATGTGAATTACCGTGATGGTCGTCCTCTTATACTTTTGTTGCTTTATGTTGATGATATGCTCATTGCTGGGAGCGATATGGGTGAAATTACTGAGTTGAAGAGGTTACTAAGCAGAGAGTTTGAGATGAAGGATCTTGGTGCTGCAAAGAAGATTCTTGGGATGGAGATTCGCAGAGAAAGGAGCTCTAGGAGATTATGGTTGTCTCAGAAGGGCTCTACATACAAAGGATTCTAGAAAGGTTTGACATGGGAGGTGCTAAACCGGTTTCTACACCTTTGGCGAATCACTTCAATCTTTCAGTTGCTCAGTCTCCTAAATCTGATGGAGAGATCAGAGATATGGAACAAGTTCCTTATGCTAGTGCAGTTAGTTGTCTTATGTATGCTATGGTTTGTACAAGACCAGATCTGGCTCGAGCTGTTAGTCAAGTCAGCAAGTACATGACTAAACCTGGGAGAGAACATTGGGAAGCTGTGAAATGGGTTCTCATGTATTTGAAGGGTTCAGCAGATTATGGGATTATGTTTGGAGGCCAGGATAATGTTTCAGCTATGGGGTATTGTGATTCAGATTATGCAGGAGATTTGGATAACCGAAGGTCCACCACAGGTTTTGTGTTTACACTAGCTGGAGGACCTATATGTTGGAGATCTGTGCTGCAACCTATTGTTGCAATGTCTACCACAGAAGCTGAATATCTAGCGATGGGAGAGGCAGCTAAGGAGGCACTTTGGGTTCTAGGAATTGTGACAGAATTGGGTATTGATCAAGGTGGAGTTCAGCTACACTATGATAACCACAGTGCAATTTTTCTGGCAAAAAATCAAGTGTACCATGTAAGGACGAAGCACATTGCTGTGAGATTTCATAAAATTAGAGAGTTGGTTGCTTCTTGTGACATCATTCTAGAGAAGCTGCATACGTCGGAGAATGTTGCTGATATGTTGACCAAGCCAGTTACTGTGGAGAAGTTCAAACATTGTTTGGAGCTACTCCATGTCTTCTAGTGCTAAAAGGAAGAAGAGGTTCCCCCCAAGATTCTGAAGAAGCTTGAGTTAGGTGTGATTATTCGTCAAGGTGGAGTTTGTTATCTATGGTGACTTTAATCAAATACATAGTGGTAAAAAAGCCAGCCCTCACATTGGCCGGAGGTTTTGAGATGTATATATATAAGGTCTTAAGGTTTTGTATATTGTAACACACGAGTTTAATAAGAAACCCTAGATGAGATATTCATCTCAATCGTTTTGTCTCTTTGCTTTATCGTTCTTATTCACAATAAATTGTAAGTTGGATAGGAGTTCTTGTGAATGTAAGCATCTAACAGATGATTGAATTCGCGAGATCAAGAAGCGATAAGTAGTCTTTGAGCAATAACCTATGTGGCTTAATCAAATTAATAAAAATTAGGGTAAATTGTTAGATTTTGAACCAAATGACCATAAACAAATAGCACAAGAAAACAGTTGAATTTGACGAAGAATGAGCAAATAACTAAAGCATGTTTTTAGCAGGAATGTGTACTTTTTATATAATGAAAACATGCGCACGAATTGCAAAATTATTGAAACACTAGAACTTTTAGCTAACAACAATAATATATATAGTTTGAATGCATCATCCGTTGTTTTGAGCTAACAACAATAATATATGTAAAAACATTACATGTGTTTTCTTCAACAAGTTTGAGAGGTTTTTGTGGAGCAGAGAGCAGCAAACTGATCACGCAAGTCCTGATCCAACCATGGCGTATTGTAAATCAGAGGCTCTTCTTCCACAAGCATATTCGGTCCACTCACTCTCAACATAGATTCCTCAAATTCTTTGAGCCATTCTGGTGATGATTCAAGACACACAAGAGGAGCATCATTGTAAATTTGGTTATCCTTTTCAAATCCCAAATTCTCTGAATCGTCCCGATGAGCTTCATTGATCGGCTGCTTCTCCGAGGAGGGATCTTGAACAGAAACATGATCATTGATTTCATCCACACGGTAACCTAAATATTGAATCCAGTCTTTGGCTTCTTCTCCTGATCCTGTTGCTAGAGAAATCTCGTGTCCACGAGAAACAGGAGGAGCATTAATGTGAAGTTGATCGCCCTTGTTCTTGGACTTGTTGATCTCATGATCAGTATTGATCGCCTGCTGCTCCAAGGAAGAAAAAGAAGACGCTTCATGATGATGATTAGAAGTAGAAGTCGAAGTAGAAGTGGAAGCTTCATGATGATCGTCCTTCTTCTTGATCTTCTTGATCTTACAGAGGACTAGCTCCTGAAAGTTTTCTCCTTCCGGTAGCATATACTCTGTCATAATCCAGCTACTATCGCTTCCGGGAACAACAACACACGTACCGTCTCCTCCCTTCTGCTTCTTATTGTTGTTGCTTCTGGTGTAAGTTAGGGTTTGCTTTTTCCCAATGATCTTTTTCGTTTCCGTGTCCAGAATATCTGTTGTCGCGTTCGCCTTCCAGTTTCCGCGTTCGATGCCATCGTTATTGTCTCCCACGATCTTCCGCTTCACCTTTTTACCGCAACCGATATTCTTCTCGGAGACTTGAGTCCTTGTCACAAAGTAATACCACTCGTTCTTTTGAAAAAAAGGATCCATGTTATGGTCAAGCAACCATGGCTCCTTGGCGTAAACGTTCTTGTGCACAATGAAATCTTCATGGAGATCACCTTTTAGCTTGGGAATAAGGTATTCATTGATGAGTTCGTCGTCCTCAGGACCAAAGTGAATCCCTTCATCTTCTTCGTAATAGTCCCACATCTTTCTGGTTTCTCAGGGTTTTTTGTTTGTGATTGGAGAATAGAATGATTGTATTGAGATACGTATTTATAGGTTACACATACATGTTCATGCTTCTTGGAAAAGGATTTCCTTTTCCTATTTACAAATGACGTATAGATTTGTTTTTTTAAAACATTATTCAGAAGATCGAATTTACAGCTGCAATACTTTGTGTTTAATTTGTTTAAATCAAATTTAGATCATTATTCAATAATTAACTGACAAACTTTTTCTACTAAACTCCACTAAGTAATCAACCATAAAACCGAACACTTCGAGCATCAATGTACTATTAATACTAATAGAACCATAATTAACAAGTTTGAGACAAGCAAACAAATTGAGTCCAAGATCGCTGCAATGTTGCTTCCACGAGACCTACACAAGATCTGTACAAATATGTTACTAAACTTTTAGTTTTAACAGCCATTTTTTTTCAATATACTTTAACCTAAAATCACTCACAACCAAATATTAGATTTCTACTTATATATGATATTTTTACTAAACCTAATAATAGTATGTAACTTTTATTTTATCTTTAGTTACACATATGGTATTAAATTTTGTCATAGTAGAAACACTATAAATTAATACTCGAAAATCCCTATATCATATGGTCCCAATAATATCATATATCTATATATATATAGATATATGATTTTAGTGTTGTTTGTTCTTTTCTTTTTCAATATAACCCAACATTATACATTATTGGATGTAGTAAACATAAAGATGTCAAAATGGGTCAAAATTCATGGTTTGACCTAATCCAATCCATTAAGCCTAATGGGTTAAATTCTTTTTTGACCCTAATGGATATATGTTTTGAATTAAATGGGCTGAGTTGAAATGGGTTAACACATGAACCTTCTCTTAAAATAAAAACCATGATTTCACAATTTTCTGCCAATAACATGATTTTCCAATTTTCCCGTCAAAACACTATTCGGTAAAATTTTCCCGTCAAAGCATGATTCCGTAAAATTTTCGCCAAAAATTGATTTCGTAAATTTTTTCTCACAAAACATGATTCTATAAAATTTTCTTGCCGTAAACGTGATTTCGTAAAATTTTCCTACCAAAAACGTTTTTAGTAAAATTTTCTCGCCATAAAAACATGAACCTGTAATTTTTTCACACCAAAAACGTGATTTCTTAAAATTTTACTGCCAAAAAAAAAAAAATGATCCCGTAAATTTTTTTGCCAAAAACGTGTTCCATAAACTTTTCCTGCCGAAAACGTGATTCCGCAAAAACATTTTTTTATCAAAATGGGATACTGTAAATTTTTCCGCAAAACAATGTGACTTATTTTTTGTAAAAAAATAATTTCCCAATTTATTAATAAATTTAGTTATTTAATAATTTGTTTGATTTAAGTAAATGTGTGAGATCAAAGTCAATCATTCTCATTAAATTTGATGAGTTCATGAATTGATCTAATCTTTTTACTAAATGAATTAGGTTGATCCATTATCTTTTAACATTCAACCCATTAGGATTGTGGGTTGGATTAGAGTGGTTTATCCATTTTGACACCCCTAAGTAAACACAAACAAAGACAATAAACTAGTTTAAACAAAATATAATTTAATATAAAATTAAAATTGCAAGTAAATTTTGTTTTTAAAAGATTATAATTTAATGTTGTTAAAAAAAAGATTATAAATGTTTTCTTTTCCGGTAAATTAATAACTTCATAAATTAATAAAATATTATAGTTCCAACTTTATTAATTATGGAGTTTATATTAGGGGTGGCCATTTTAACTGAACCAAACTGACCCAACTGAACCCAAACCGACCCAAAGTTTACATACAAACCATTTGGTTGACTTTTTTCTCAACCCGAACGGCTTGGTTCGGATCGGTTGAAATCCGAACCAAACCATAACCCAATGTGTTTTTTAATACTTTATTATAGTTTATGATATTAAAAATATTTTAAAATATATAGATTCACTGTTGATTTTGTTTTTTTTTCCAATATAAACGATATATGTTTGAGATTTATAGTTTGTTTTAGTTTTCCATGATTTGGTATTTAGGTGTTTACTCTCAATAACTAAAATCATAATTTTATTGATCCTAAATTTTTTTTATTAATTTGGTTAACCGAATTATAACTGAACCAATATGTAACCAAACCGAATTTAACCCAAACCGAACTAAACCGAACCAAACTACCTTCGGTTGAGTTTGGTTAGAATTTTATCCAACCAGACCGAACCGAATCGAACCGAACCAAACCCAAATCGAACCCAAATATATAAACCGAAATGCCCACCCCTAGTTTATATCAGGATATCATCATATCTCTAATAGCATAGATTAAGGCTAATAGCTTACATTAATGATGCATATATGTAAAGTACATAATCTCATATTAACTCTCGTAGGAATACCCTAATGCACACTCTGTAATATATATACTCTGCCTCCACAATAATAAAGATCATCTCTTCTACAAACATCTATATGATATCAAGAGCTTACGATCTATAAAATATCCAAAAAAAATTTCTCTCCTGTTTTATTCTCTCAATCTTCGTTGTCATGTCTGGTTCCGACTCAACATCGACTCCTTCTACAAGAGAAACCAGTCCCCTCAACTCACAATCCTTGTTCAAAATCAACATGTCTCATGTGACAAAATTCAATTCAACAAACTACTTGATGTGGAAACTTCAAGTCCACTCCTTTCTCGATGGCTATGATCTTGCGGGTCACCTTGATGGATCCATGGTGATTCCGGCAGAAACTCTCACCGCTAATAATGTCGTCACGACAAACCCCGCATACACTTTTTGGAAAAGACAAGATAAGTTGATTTTTAGCGCTCTTCTTGGAACCATGACTTCATCGCTTCAACCGCTTGTGTCTAGATCAACTAAATCCTTTGAAATTTGGGATACGTTAGCTTAGACATATATATGCTAAGCCGAGCCGCGGTCACATTCGTCAATTACGAGATCAACTCAAGACGTGGAAGACAAAGTCGAAAACCATCAACGTCTACATTCAAGGCCTCACCACACGTTATGATCAACTTGCAATCCCTGGCTCACCGATTGCACATGAAGAGCAAATTGATTTTGTTCTTGACGGGCTTCCCGAAGAGTATAAATCTCTAGTTGATCAAATTGAAGGATGTGACACTCCACCGACCATTCCCGAGCTTCATGAGAAGCTACTCAATTATGAAGCCAAGGTATTATCGTCCATGAGTTCTCTAGTGTCTCATGTACCGATCTCTGCCAATGTTGCCACTCAACGCAACTACTCCAACAACAACAATTACAAGCAGCAATATCGCCCCAAGCACAACAACAACAACAACAACAACAATCAATGGTCCTCGTCTTCGTCCTCGTATGGCCAAGGTGATGGTTCAAATCGTTCAAATCAGTCGGGTCCGAGGCCATATAATGGTCGCTGTCAAATCTGTGGCATACATGGTCATAGTGCGAAAAGATGTTCCCGTCTCCAGAGTTTTCAATCAACGGTTTTGCAACAACAAACTCTTTTTACTCCATGGCAGCCTCGTGCAAATCTAGCCGTGAACTCGCCCTACTCAGCCAACAATTGGCTCCTTGACAGTGGAGCTACACATCATATGAAGGCAGATCTTAACAATCTCGCCTTGCACCAGCCTTACCATGGTTCGGACATGGTTACAATCGCAGACGGTTCGAACATTCCAATAACAAATACTGGGTTTGCTTCTCTTCCTACAACTTATCGCAATTTACAATTACATAAAGTTTTATACGTCCCTGATATTCACAAGAATCTTATCTCCGTATATCGCTTGTGTAATGCTAATCAAGTCTCGGTGGAATTCTTTCCTGCTTCTTTTCAGATGAAGGATCTACCAACGGGAACCCCATTGCTCCAAGGTCGAACTATGAATGAGTTGTATGAGTGGCCGGTAACATCTTCGTCCGTTCAGAGTTTGTTTGCGTCATCTGCTTCCGCTAATAAGATGTCTCCATGGCACTTACTCTTAGGTCATCCGTCTTCTCAGATTTTAAACACCATTGTTTCTCGTTTATCGATTCCTGTTCCAAAACAATCGTTGCAATCCTTGTCTTGCTCAGATTGTATGATTAATAAAAGTCACAAGATACCTTTTTCTCAATCAACAATCACCTCTTCAAGGCCTCTTGAATATGTTTACTCGGATGTGTGGAGTTCACCGATTCTCTCACTTGATAATTATCGATATTACGTCATCTTTGTGGATCATTGTACTCGGTATACGTGGTTGTATCCGTTGAAACAGAAATCCCAAGTCAAAGAGACATTAACGACATTCAAAAGCTTGGTTGAGAACCGGTTTCAAACAAAAATTACAACGCTATATTCGGATAATGGTGGTGAGTATGTTGCTCTCAGAAGTTTTCTATCTACACATGGAATTTCGCATCTTACTTCTCCGCCGCACACTCCGGAACACAATGGTGTGTCTGAACGCAAACATCGTCACATCGTTGAAATGGGACTCACGCTTCTCTCGACAGCTTCCATTCCCAACACTTATTGGTCATTCGCGTTTGCAACGGCGGTGTATTTGATAAATCGATTACCGACTCCTACTCTCCATCTTGAATCGCCCTTTCAAAGATTGTTTGGTAATGCTCCGAATTACGAGAAACTCCGGGTATTTGGTTCAGCTTGCTATCCATGGTTAAGACCATACAATCGTCATAAGCTTGAAGATAAATCTCTCCAATGTGTTTTCATGGGCTATTCACCAACTCAAAGTGCCTACTTCTGTTTACATCTGCCAACAAAACGGATGTATACATCTAGACATGTTCAGTTTGATGAAAACACATTCCCGTTTTTAAGCTTCGCCTCTTCGACGTCGACTCAGTCTCGTTACCAATCTCCGTCTCACCACTCATACAATCATTCCTGCTTCAATGACGGTTCAACAAAAGGGTTCCCGGAGTCCAGACCTTCACCGTACCGGACTGTCATCATCCACCGTCCAGCATAACTCCCAGGTATCGCCTTTGCCTCTATCTCATTCTTCTTCGTCTTCTCTTTCCCCAACCATAGAGCCCACTGCTCAATTTCAAAATGGGCCGCAACCCACGGTCCAGAACCACCAAGAGCCTACTGCTCAATTTCAAGTTTGAAGGATGAAATGCCAATCAAGCCGCAGAGACGCGATAGAAAATTTAGATTGTAGTACTCCAAATTGGCTTCGACTAATTATTGAGGTAGAGAGACAAGCACTTTGTATATACCCGATTATAATATAGTATAAGATATACAGTAGGTTTGAGTTTTCAGGAGGATATGCATGGATTTTGCAATAGCGTATTCCACAATGTGAATAAATAGGTCTAGGCTTGCCGTGATAGACATTGCTCTGCGAAGAATTAGCTTTTAGTTTCTCCTGATAGACAGAGGTTTGAAACACAACAAATTTGGAAACAACAAGAGCTAATTTGCCTTGTTGCTCATCTTGTGCTAAAAAATTGTATATCTTAGTGAATGGTGGGAGAAGATCCATATCAGAATAATATGTCTTTCTGGTTTGAGCAAATAAATCATTCAAACTCATCATAAATCTCACAATATTTCGTCTTTCATATAGCTAGATCCATTTGGCATTAGAACCACAAGTGCATTTTTCACAGGCACAAGATAGTAATTATTCCCAAAGCATAGTAAGTCGTGTGTAAATACAAGTGCATTTGTCTAATAAGTTTTAAAAAACAAAAAGAAACCAGCGAGCAATATCCTAAACCAAACTAGAATTCCAAAGAGTTTCACTTCAATACAAATACCCTGAGTTTACTAATTTGGATTTGATGTTCATTTTACTGGAATAAACTAGTACTAAAAAATTACCCACGTTATACACGTAATAAAATGATTATCGAATAAAATCAATAGTTTTAGTTACAGAAACAATTGTAGTGAGTTATTATACATAATCCAAGACCCACTTTAAATGTTTTTAAATTTGTGATTATTTTATACAAATGTGTTGCACCCCTAAAATAATTAAAACAACAAGCCGCAAAGACGCAATAGAAAGACCTGATGAAAATTTAGATTGTAGTACTCCAAATTGGCTTCCATTAATTATTGAGGTAGAGAGACAAGCACTTTGATCAAGAATGATAAGATTTATCCATAAGAAGCGATAAATAGTCTTTGAACAATAAACCAATCACACAACAAAACATTGGAATGTGATGAAGAATAAGTAAAGAACTGAAACTTGTTTTTAGAAAGAAATTGTATTTTTTTTATCCGTGACATAAGAATATAAATTGAAACAACGAACAACAATAATATCCGTAAAACATTGAGCGCTAAGTTTGAGAGGTTCTTTTGGGGCGGAGAGCATCATACTGATCCAAATTTGGCGTATTGTAAATCAGAATCTCTTGGTCATTTTCTCCCACATCCATACCCTGTCCATTCTCTCTCAACAACGATTCCGCGAACTCTTTAAGGATCAATTCTTGTGCTGATTCAAAAGGAGCATCTTCGTTGGAGTTGTCATCCAATTCTATTGGTAGAGATTTGTCTCCAAAACGAGCAAGAGGAACATCCATGTGAGCAGAAGCCGATATTAATGGTGGTTGTTGATCCTCGGTATTGATTATTAGAACGCTTTCTAATCCTTTTTCCCAGTATTTGTCCATGTAATCTCCAATCCAGTCTTCTTCTAATCCCTGTCTCACCTCTTTGTCTTTAACTTGTTCATCCTTCTCTGATGATATTTCTAGAACCGTCTCGATCCATGAGACAAAGTTTCCTTCACCACTCTCTTCAATGTTTATCTCTGTTTCCGCACCAGGACAAGTTAAAGAACTCAAAGATGCCATGCGCGTAATCTCATGTCCGCACAATAATGGCTTCTCCTGATCCAAAGAAGAAGCTTCATGATGATTATGAGAAGTAGACGTTTCATCATGAGAATAAGTAGAAGTAGAAGTAGAAGTAGAAGCAGAAGTAAAGGTAGAAGTAGACGCTTCATAATGATGATCGTCCTTCTTCTTGAACTTCTTGATCTTACAGAGGACTACCTCCTGAAAGTTTTCTCCTTCCGGTAGCATATACTCTGTCATAATCCAGCTACTATCGCTTCCGGGAACAACAACACACGTACCGTCTCCTCCCTTCTGCTTCTTATTATTGTTGCTTCTGGTGTAAGCTAGCTAGGGTTTGCTTTCTCCCAATGATCTTTTTCGTTTTCGTGTCCAGAATATCTGTTGTCGCGTTCGCCTTCCAGTTTCCGCGTTCGATGCCATCGTTATTGTCTCCCGCGATCTTCCGCTTCGCTTTCTTACCGCAACCGATATTCTTCTCGGAGACTTGAGTCCTTGTCACAAAGTAGTACCTGTTGAGTAAGCTCGAAGAACAAGCAAGTCTAAAGAGTTTAGGATTAGGAAATTATCCTTTTAGAGAAAAGGAAGTTTTTGAGAGATAATCCTGATATAAAGAGTTGTCAAAGTTGTGGCATCCTTTGTGAGAAATTGTGTGAAAGATTTTTAGGTTTTTGAGTAATTTTTCCTAAAGCTAATAAGAGAGTTATACTTATTAGAATTGGTGTGTTTCTCTTTCTTACAATTCGTGTTCTAGATTTGGTATCAGAGCGTTACGATATCGTAGGGAGCGATGGTTGAGTCTGCAATCGTTCCAGCTAAACCGAAAGAGGGAGGAGGATCTTCTTCCATCGCCTGCCCTATGTTAACCTCGACAAATTACACAGTATGGGCGATAAGGATGACAATTGCACTGCGAGTTCACAAAGTTTGGGAAGCAATCGAGTCTGAGATAGAGCCGACTAATGAAGAAAAAGACACCATGGCTATGGCATTATTGTTTCAATCAATACCGGAAGCCCTTGTTTTGCAAGTAGGCGATCTAACTACAGCTAAGAAGGTATGGGATGCCATTAAAACAAGACATGTGGGAGCCGAACGAGTAAAAGAAGCACGTTTACAAACACTCATGGCTGATTTCGATCGTCTTAAGATGAAGGATACAGAGAAAATTGATGAGTTTTCAGGCAAATTGTCCGAGATAGCTTCAAAATCTGCTTCTCTTGGAGTAAATATTGAGGAATCCAAGTTAGTTAAGAAATTTCTTAACTGTCTTCCTCGGAAAAAGTTTATTCACATAGTGGCTTCTCTAGAACAAGTATTAGATCTTAATACTACAACTTTTGAAGGCATTATAGGACGACTTAAAGCATACGAAGAGAGAATTGTTGATGAAGACGAATCACACGAAGATCAATCTAAGCTCATGTATGCCAACTTGGAAACATCACAAAATCGAAATTACACAGGGGAGTATTGAAACATAGGCCGTGGGGGTCGTTTTTATAGAGGAAGAGGCAGAGGCAGAGGACGCTATAATGGAGGAAGAGACACCTCTCGTATTACTTGTTTCCGATGTGACAAACAAGGTCACTTCGCCTTTGATTGTCCTGATTGACTTCTGAAACTTCAAGAGCCCCAAGAAACAGATGCTCACAAAACTCAAGATGCTGATGAACTTATGATGCATGAGATTGTCTTTCTGAATGAAGAACGGTGCATACCAAAGAAGTTTGAGACAAATACAGGAGAGGCGAACATATGGTATCTTGATAACGGTGCTAGTAATCACATGACAGGTGATTGGAGATATTTTGAGAAGATTGATGAATCTATTACGGAAAGTGAGATTTGGAGACGACTCTCGTATTGACATAAAAGGGAAAGGTTCAATCTCCCTTATTGATATGAATGGAGAATATCGAGTTATGATGGATGTCTACTATATTCCTGATTTGAAAAGCAACATCATTAGTCTGGGTCAAGCAACAGAATCAGGATGTGACATCAGGTTACGAGGAGGATATCTTACCATGCGGGATGCACAACGAAAGTTACTTGCAAGAGCTCCAAGATCGAAAAAAGATTATACAAGATATGTATAGGATTTCGTAACAATGCCTATCTAAATTTAGCATCAGTTAGTGAATCAAGATGTTGACATGCTCACTTTGGACATGTGAATTCAGAGACTATCAAGTCTATGAAACAAAGGGAACTTTTCCAAGGCCTCCCACACATTACCTTTGAGAAGGAAATCTGTGGATCTTGCTTACTTGGCAAACAAGCGAGACAATCATTCCCACATGCTACCGATTACAGAGCATCTACGATCCTTGAATTGGTACATGGTGATCTATGTGGTCCTATAACACCAAGTACAGATGGTGGAAATCGATTTATCTTTGTTCTCATTGATGACCATTCTCGATATATGTGGACAGTGTTATTAAAGGAAAAGAGTGCTCCTTTTGAAAAATTCAAGATTTTCAAAAATCGTGTTGAGAAGGATTCAGGGGCACGTATCAAGACTTTCAGAACCAACAGAGGAGGAGAGTTTGTTTCCCATGAGTTTAATGCGTTCTGTGACAATGCTGGAATACAAAGACATCTTACTGCTCCATACACGCCACAGCAGAATGGAGTGGTAGAACGAAGAAACAGAACAATGATGGAGATGACAAGAAGCATCTTGAAACACAAGCGAGTGCCAAATTATCTTTGGGGGGAAGCAGTTAGGCATTCGACATATCCCCTGAATCGAATAGCCATAAGAGCTCTGAAAGATAAGACTCCATATGAAGCGTTCAAAGCACAAAAACCATGCATTGATCATCTTCGAATTTTTGGCTGTTTTTGTTATGCGAAAGTTGATCAGCACCTACTCAAAAAGCTAGATGATCGATCGAGAATGCTAGTTCACTTGGGAACAGAACCAGGATCTAAAGCATACCGGTTACTTGATCCGCAGACAAGAAAACTCATTGTGAGTTGGGATGTTGTTTTTGACGAGACAAAAAGCTGGAATTGGAGAGATCAATCGGACCGAGACAGTGAAGGAAGCTTTGAAATTATTATTGGAGAGTTTGGAAACCATGGTATCATACCTCAAGAGGAAACAGAGGGTAATGAGCAAGAAGTTGTGGAAAACAACAATCTTGGTAACGAGAATGATGAAGGAGAGACAAAGAATGGCAATGATTTATCTAAAACTGCAGGACAAGAGGAGGAAGATGAGATTACGGAGACGCCAGTTCTCAGGAGAAGCCAGAGACAAGGTAAAACACCAAAGTACTTTGAGGATTATGTGTTACTTGCCGAAGAAGAAGGAGAGATGTTACTTCTTTGTCTTAAAAATGAGCCAAGAAATTTTCATGAGGCAAGAGACTCCAAAGAATGGACGCAAGCATGCGAAGAAGAGATGAGTTCTATTGAAAAACATATGACATGGGATCTTGTGGATTTGCCGTTTGGAGTGAAAGCAATTAGATTAAAATGGGTATTCAAACTCAAGAAGAATTCAGATGGGAGTATCAACAAACATAAAGCAAGACTTGTTGCAAAGGGGTATGTGCAAGAGTATGGTGTAGATTTTGAAGAAGTCTTTGCTCCAGTAGCAAGAATCGAAACCATTAGGCTCTTGATTGATCTTGCAGCGTCACATGGTTGGGAGATTCATCATTTAGACGTCAAAACTGCTTTTCTCTATGGTGAATTAAAAGAAGATGTGTATGTTCTACAACCAGAAGGTTTTGAAAGGAAAGAAAGTGAAGACAAGGTTTACAAGCTTAACAAGGCTTTGTATGGTTTGAGACAAGCTCCAAGGGCCTGGAACAATAAGCTAAATACGATTCTTGAGGAGCTAAATTTCAGAAAGTGTTCAAAGGAGCCGACTGTGTATCGTAAGGTAGAACAAGATCATACTCTTGTTATTGCAGTCTATGTTGATGACTTATTTGTCACAGGAACAGACTTGAAGATCATTAATAAGTTTAAGGAGGAGATGGCTTCTAAATTTGAAATGAGTGACCTTGGTAAGCTGACATATTACCTTAGAATTGAGGTAAACCAACATGAAGCAGGAATTGTGCTAAGTCAAAAACGATATGCTCTCAAAATCTTGGAAGAAACCGGAATGATGGATTGTAATCCGGTGCATACACCAATGGAGGTAGGACTTCAATTGTCAAGAACAGAAAACAAAAAAGAGATTGATGCTACAGATTTCAGAAAGAAGATTGGATGCTTCCGTTATCTAATTCACACAAGGCCGGATTTGTCATATTGTGTAGGAGTCCTGAGCAGGTATATGCACAGTCCTAGAGAGTCACATGGAGCCGCAATAAAACAGTGCTTAAGGTATCTAAAGGGAACAATTTCTCTCGGTCTAACTTATGAAAGAAGTTCAAAGATACCAAGGTTAGTTGGGTATAGTGACAGCAGTCATAACATCGATCCAGATGATGGTAGAAGCACAACGGGGCACATTTTATGTAGGAAACAGTCCTATTTCGTGGTGCTCACAAAAACAAGACGTGGTAGCTCTATCCTCGTGTGAAGCCGAGTTTATGGCTGGAATTGAAGCAGCAAAACAAGCGATCTGGTTACGGGACTTACTTAGTGAAATCACTGGAACTAAAAGCGAGAAAATTATCAGTCGTATTGATAATAAATCAGCGATAGCTCTCACTAAGAATCCTGTTTTTCACGGCAGAAGTAAACACATACAGAGGAGGTTTCATTTCACTAGAGAGTGTGTTGAGTGTGGAGTGATTGAAGTTGAACATGTTCCTGGAGTTGAACAAAAGGTAGATATTCTTACAAAGGCATTGGGAAAAAACAGATTCAAAGATGTAAGGGAGCTTATGGGAGTACAAGATTTGGTGAGGAAGAACTTCAAGCTTAAGGAGGAGAATGTTGGAGTAAGCTTGAAGCACAAGCAAGTCTAAAGCGTTTAGGATTAGGAAATTATCCTTTTAGAGAAAAGGAAGTTTTTGAGAGATAATCCTTATATAAAGAGTTGTCAAAGTTGTGGCATCCTTTGTGAGAAATTGTGTGAAAGATCTTTAGGTTTTTGAGTAATTTTTCCTAAAGCTAATAAGAGAGTTATACTTATTAGAATTGGTGTGTTTCTCTTTCTTACAATTCGAGTTCTAGAGTACCACTCGTTCTTTTGGAAAAAAGGATCCATGTTATGGTCAAGCAACCATGGCTCCTTGGCGTAAACGTTCTTGTGCACAATGAAATCTTCACGGAGATCACCTCTTAGCTTGGGAATAAGGTATTCATTGATGAGTTCGTCGTCCTCAGGACCAAAGTGAATCCCTTCATTTTCTTCGTAATAGTCCCACATCTTTCTGGTTTCTCAGGGTTTTTTGTTTGTGATGATTGTAAAGAACGAGAGAGTATTAAGATACATATTTATAGGTTACACATATGCTTCTTCGAAAAGGATTTCCTTCTCCTAGTTACAAATGACATATAGATTTGTTTTTTAAAAAAACATAATTCAAAAGGTCAAATTTACGGCTGCAATATTTTGTGTTTAGTTTTTTAAAATCGAATTTAGATCATTATTCAAAAATTAATTGACAAACTTCTCTACTAAACTTCACTAAGTAATAAACCATAAAACCGAACACTTCGAGCATCAATTAACAGTACCAGAATTAAAAAGTATCTCAAAATATCGAATTTACGCCTTCAATATAAAAACTAGGAAGCGTATCATGTATATATGTGTAACCTATAAATAGGTATCTCCATACAATCATTCTCTTCTACAATCACAAACAAAAAACCCTAATACTGGTAAATTGTAAATTATTTGATTTGCTTAAATCCATGGAAATATCATTCCCGGTAAAGTAATTGATTTACTTGACCAATTTTTCTTGTAAATTGTGGTCAAGCCATTTATCGAGCTGGTGAGGCTTGTAGCAATGAGTTTCTATAACCATAAGAAATCTGCAACAAATGATAACAGAGGAATTGCTGTTGTGGTACTGAACGCGCTTACAAGACGTCAATGGGTTAGTGAAGAAGACTTGGCAATGGCTTTGAATTTGGGATCCAAGCAAATTCGAAAATAATGAAAACACTTTGAAGAAGAAAAATTGGTCAAGCGTCACGAGAAGAAAGAGACTGTAAAGCCAAATACAGTGGATGCTACAACTAATGGCCAAAAGTGGTATTTTTGGAATTTTTGGAAAAAGTGGTATTTTTAAAACTTTTTAAAATAGATGATATTTTTGAAAAAAAAACTTTTTTTTGTGGTATTTTTGAGAATTGCCCTTAATATATCAAGTACTTATGTTTGTGACAATGGTTCCGCTGAGGTTCCTGAGGAAAGTTGAGCACTCCAAATTTTTGTGGGTACTAGATGCAGTCTTTGAATAGTGTTTCGATACTGATCCCATGAATGTCTGCAGATATCTCAGCCAATACGTTGTCATATTTTTAAAGAAAAGTTTACCACTTGAGTTTCTATCCACTGGAATCTAATGTGAACACAGTTAACCCAAGCTTCAGTATCATCCCCATTTACATACAAGCTGACAGTCTCCTTCCAATCTAGCATCTCCAGGGCGTTGACACACCAAACAAGCCGTCCCCTGCTTGATGTGAAACTTTCAAACATTCTTTGTGGTTTCCATATGGCAACTAATCACATACCAGGAGGAATCCACCAGATAATGAAATTCCAGGAGCTGGACTAATTTCTTATGCCTTAAACTATATATTTCCTTTATAGACTCCAACGTTAGCTTCTCTGTTCCAAGCAACTCAATGTTTATGAACTCTTTGGTAGCTTGGTCAATATTTTATTACTTTGTTCTCAAGGTCAACATATTGTTATGGCTGATTACATTGTTTTTTTGTGGTAATTTTTGTTTGTGGACAATGAGTTCAGACCACTTTAATGGCTATGATATCTCCACATATTGGACTTTTGGTTAGATTATTAATTAAAATCCTAGTTTGGTTATTCTATTAAATTCACTCTTGAATTTAAAATCTTGATATTTGTTGATGAAACTATTCTGATATTCAAAAGTTTGGAAATGCAAGAATGATAAGATTTATCCATAAAATTGACATCTTTCTGATTAGAATTGTGTTATCTATGGTGACTTTAATCAGATACATAGTGGTATATGTCGGTTTATCGGGTTTTGAGATGTATATATATATGGTCTTAAGGTTTTGTATATTGTAACACACGAGTTTAATAAGTAACCCTAGACGGGATATTCATCTCAATCGTTTTGTCTCTTTGCTTTATCGTTCTTATTCATAACAACTGGTATCAGAGTTCCTAGGTTAAGATGACTGGAGGTTCTCTTAAGTTCGAGACTCGCGATTCGATGGTAAGGGAAATTTCGGTCTGTGGCAAGGACGAGTAAAGGATCTTCTAACACAGCAGAAGATCAGGAAATCATTGACGGATGTAAAACCAGAGGACACGAAGGATGAGGATTGGGAGGAGATGCAGGAGCAGGCTGTTTCGACAATTCGTCTGTGTCTTTCAGATGATGTGATGCTTCAGGTGGAGGATCTCACAACCTGTAAGGAGATCTAGGAGAAACTAGAGAGTCTGTACATGTCGAAGTCACTGTCAAGCAAGTTGTATCTCAAGCAGCGTTTGTACGGGATGAAAATGTCAGAAGGATCCGATCTGATGCAACATGTACACGCTTTCAATCAAATCGTTGGCGATCTGGCTCGTGTGGGTGTAAAGATTGATGATGAAGATAAGGCCATGATCTTGTTGTGTTCATTGCCTCCTTCGTATGAGACTCTGCTAACAGCACTTACGTGCAACAAGGAGACGATTTCTTGTGCGACGGTCGCTGTTTCGCTTTAATCTCATTATGAGCGAAGACAGAAGACGGGTGTAGAAGGTTCTCATGGAGATGGATTGTTTGTGAACAATCAGGACAGAGGTAGGCAGATGAACAAACAAGATGGAAGTAGCAGAGGCAGGTCAAAGTCGAAGAATCAAACGAAGGTCATCTGTTATGGTTGTGGTGGCAGAGGTCATTACAAGCGTGATTGTCCAAATAAGGGCAAGAACAAAGGAGGAAAGTCTGCGAATGTAGTGCAACAAAACGTTGATTCAGGGGATGACGATTTGCTTGCTGTTATGTCAGGTCATCATGTAGATTCATGGGTGCTGGATACAGGTGCGTCTTTTCATATGACTCCAAACCGGGAGTGGTTTGATACGTACAAGGCTGGGAATATGGGATCGGTTCAGTTGGCAGATGACAGGGTCTGTAGCCTCGTTGGTAGTGGAACTACCAAGTTTAGGATGCATGATGTGGTCATCAGGACACTTACTGATGTAAGACATGTTCCTTATGTCAAGAAGAATCTTATATCTCTGGGTACTCTTCACAGAAACAGATTCAGATATCATGCAGATGAAGGAGAAGGTGTAGTGAAAGTTTGCAAGGGATCAATGGTAATGATGAAATGAACGATGACAGGAGGGAGCACCTATCGTTTGGTAGGAAGTGTGGTTGTAGGTGGAGCTATAGCTGCTGTTTCTGAATCAGACAGCACAACCCTATGGCACATGCGTTTGGGACATATTGGTACGCATGGGTTGAATGAGCTTCATAAGAGGGGTTTGCTGGGAGGTATGAAGAACTGTAAGATGGATTTTTGCAAGTTCTATGTGATGGGAAAACAGTCCAAAGTGTCTTTCAAGACGGGTCTACACACGACAAAGGGTCTTCTAGACTATGTCCATTCTGATGTGTGGGCACAACCACGGGAGCAGTCATTAGGAGGATCTAGATATTTTGTTATCTTCATTGATGATTATTCAAAGAAGGTCTGGGTATACTTCATGAAGCATAAGTCTAAGGTATTTGAAAAATTCAAGATTTGGAAGGCTGAAGTTGAGAACCAGACGGAGAGGAAGGTAAAGTATCTAAGATCAGATAATGGCACAGAGTATAATGATGGGAAGTTTGTCAAGTTCTGTGAGGAGCATGGTATTCAGAGGCACTATACAGTGAGAAAAATGCCACAGCAAAACGGAGTTAGTGAGAGGATGAACCGAACTATCGCTGAGAAGGCTAGGTGTTTAAGGTTGAATGCAGGGCTTCCAAAGCAGTTTTGGGCAGAGGCAGTAAACATGGCGGTTTATCTCATCAATAAATCGCCAAAGAGCTCTCTTAAAGGAAAGGTTGCTGAAGAGGTTTGGACTGGGGTAGATGTTGATCTATCAAACTTGAGGATTTTTGGATGTCCAGCCTACATGCTTATACCAAGTGATGAAAGGTCTAAGATGGATTCGAAATCTAAGAAGAACATCTTTCTAGGTTTTGAAAAAGGTTTTAAGGGCTTCAAGTTATGGGATCCTGAGGCTAAGAAGAGAATTTTCAGTAGAGATGTGGTGTTCGATGAACAGTTCATAGTCGAATAGGCGAGGTCAGAACAAGTGTCATTCACTGTAGAAACTGAAGATGAATCTGAGAAGGCTCAGGAGAAGCCTAGTGAGAATAGGCAAGCAGCAGAAAATTCAGAAAAGCCTGCAGAAGATAAGCAGGAAGATCAGCAGGAAGATGAGCAGGATGAAGCAGAGGAGAGTGTTGATACAGGCAGTCCAAAGAGGGTCATTAAACCGCCGGTACGTTTTGGATTTGAAGACCTGGTCGGTTTTGCTCTTTCAGTTGAGTCAGATGTTTCATTGACTTATAAAGAGGCTATTGCTAGTCTGGATAAGGAGGAATGGACAAAAGCTGTGATGGAAGAGGATGAGAGTCTTAGCAAGAACCGTACTTGGGATTTGGTCCCTTTACCAAAGGGAAAGAAGGCGATTGGATGCAGGTGGGTTTTAACCAGAAAACCAGGTATATCTGAGAATGAGTTTCTGAAGTTCAAGGCAAGGTTAGTTGCAAAAGGGTACTCACAAAAGAAGGGAGTGGATTATGATGAGATTTTCTCTCCTGTTGTTAGGCACACTTCAATCCAAATTGTGCTTGGTTTGGTAGCTAGCTGGGATCTTCATCTTGAACAGATGGACGTCAAGACAGCTTTCCTTCATGGAGATTTGGAGGAAGAGATCTACATGGAACAGCCAGAGGGACTTGTGAAACCAAGTGAGGAGAAGCTTGTATGCAGATTGAGCAAGTCTCTGTATGGGTTGAAGTAGGCTCCAAGACAGTGGTACAAGCGGTTTGACACTTTCATGTTAAAGATTGGTTATCAAAGATGTGAGTATGATTGCTGCGTATATGTGAATTACCGTGATGGTCATCCTCTTATACTTTTGTTGCTTTATGTTGATGATATGCTCATTGCTGGGAGCGATATGGGTGATATTGCTGAGTTGAAGAGGTTACTAAGCAGAGAGTTTGAGATGAAGGATCTTGGTGCTGCAAAGAAGATTCTTGGGATGGAGATTCGCAGAGAGAGGAGCTCTAGGAGATTATGGTTGTCTCAGAAGGGCTCTACATACAAAGGATTCTAGAAAGGTTTCACATGGGAGGTGCTAAACCGGTTTCTACACCTTTGGCGAATCACTTCAATCTTTCAGTTGCTCAGTCTCCTAAATCTGATGAAGAGATCAGAGATATGGAACAAGTTCCTTATGCTAGTGCAGTTAGTTGTCTTATGTATGGTATGGTTTGTACAAGACCAGATCTGGCTCGAGCTGTTAGTCAAGTCAGCAAGTACATGACTAAACCTGGGAGAGAACATTGGGAAGCTGTGAAATGGGTTCTCATGTATTTGAAGGGTTCAGCAGATTATGGGATTATGTTTGGAGGCCAGGATAATGTTTCAGCTATGGGGTATTGTGATTCAGATTATGCAGGAGATTTGGATAACCGAAGGTCCACCACAGGTTTTGTGTTTACACTAGCTGGAGGACCTATATGTTGGAGATCTGTGCTGCAACCTATTGTTGCAATGTCTACCACAGAAGCTGAATATCTAGCGATGGGAGAGGCAGCTAAGGAGGCACTTTGGGTTCTAGGAATTGTGACAGAATTGGGTATTGATCAAGGTGGAGTTCAGCTACACTATGATAACCACAGTGCAATTTTTCTGGCAAAAAATCAAGTGTACCATGTAAGGACGAAGCACATTGCTGTGAGATTTCATAAAATTAGGGAGTTGGTTGCTTCTTGTGACATCATTTTAGAGAAGCTGCATACGTCGGAGAATGTTGCTGATATGTTGACCAAGCCAGTTACTGTGGAGAAGTTCAAACATTGTTTGGAGCTACTCCATGTCTTCTAGTGCTAAAAGGAAGAAGAGGTTCCCCCCAAGATTCTGAAGAAGCTTGAGTTAGGTGTGATTATTCGTCAAGGTGGAGTTTGTTATCTATGGTGACTTTAATCAAATACATAGTGGTAAAAAAGCCAGCCCTCACATGGGCCGGAGGTTTTGAGATGTATATATATAAGGTCTTAAGGTTTTGTATATTGTAACACACGAGTTTAATAAGAAACCCTAGATGAGATATTCATCTCAATCGTTTTGTCTCTTTGCTTTATCGTTCTTATTCACAATAAATTGTAAGTTCGATAGGAGTTCTTGTGAATGTAAGCATCTAACAGATGATTGAATTCGCGAGATCAAGAAGCGATAAGTAGTCTTTGAGCAATAACCTATGTGGCTTAATCAAATTAATAAAAATTAGGGTAAATTGTTAGATTTTGAACCAAATGACCATAAACAAATAGCACAAGAAAACAGTTGAATTTGACGAAGAATGAGCAAATAACTGAAGCATGTTTTTAGCAGGAATGTGTACTTTTTATATAATGAAAACATGCGCACGAATTGCAAAATTATTGAAACACTAGAACTTTTAGCTAACAACAATAATATATATAGTTTGAATGCATCATCCGTTGTTTTGAGCTAACAACAATAATATATGTAAAAACATTACATGTGTTTTCTTCAACAAGTTTGAGAGGTTTTTGTGGAGCAGAGAGCAGCAAACTGATCACGCAAGTCCTGATCCAACCATGGCGTATTGTAAATCAGAGGCTCTTCTTCCACAAGCATATTCGGTCCACTCACTCTCAACATAGATTCCTCAAATTCTTTGAGCCATTCTGGTGATGATTCAAGACACACAAGAGGAGCATCATTGTAAATTTGGTTATCCTTTTCAAATCCCAAATTCTCTGAATCGTCCCGATGAGCTTCATTGATCGGCTGCTTCTCCGAGGAGGGATCTTGAACAGAAACATGATCATTGATTTCATCCACACGGTAACCTAAATATTGAATCTAGTCTTTGGCTTCTTCTCCTGATCCTGTTGCTAGAGAAATCTCGTGTCCACGAGAAACAGGAGGAGCATTAATGTGAAGTTGATCGCCCTTGTTCTTGGACTTGTTGATCTCATGATCAGTATTGATCGCCTGCTGCTCCAAGGAAGAAAAAGAAGACGCTTCATGATGATGATTAGAAGTAGAAGTCGAAGTAGAAGTGGAAGCTTCATGATGATCGTCCTTCTTCTTGATCTTCTTGATCTTACAGAGGACTAGCTCCTGAAAGTTTTCTCCTTCCGGTAGCATATACTCTGTCATAATCCAGCTACTATCGCTTCCGGGAACAACAACACACGTACCGTCTCCTCCCTTCTGCTTCTTATTGTTGTTGCTTCTGGTGTAAGTTAGGGTTTGCTTTTTCCCAATGATCTTTTTCGTTTCCGTGTCCAGAATATCTGTTGTCGCGTTCGCCTTCCAGTTTCCGCGTTCGATGCCATCGTTATTGTCTCCCACGATCTTCCGCTTCGCCTTCTTACCGCAACCGATATTCTTCTCGGAGACTTGAGTCCTTGTCACAAAGTAGTACCACTCGTTCTTTTGGAAAAAAGGATCCATGTTATGGTCAAGCAACCATGGCTCCTTGGCGTAAACGTTCTTGTGCACAATGAAATCTTCATGGAGATCACCTTTTAGCTTGGGAATAAGGTATTCATTGATGAGTTCGTCGTCCTCAAGACCAAAGTGAATCCCTTCATCTTCTTCGTAATAGTCCCACATCTTTCTGGTTTCTCAGGGTTTTTTGTTTGTGATTGGAGAATAGAATGATTGTATTGAGATACGTATTTATAGGTTACACATACATGTTCATGCTTCTTGGAAAAGGATTTCCTTTTCCTATTTACAAATGACGTATAGATTTGTTTTTTTTTGTTTTTTTAAAACATTATTCAGAAGATCGAATTTACAGCTGCAATACTTTGTGTTTAATTTGTTTAAATCAAATTTAGATCATTATTCAATAATTAACTGACAAACTTTTTCTACTAAACTCCACTAAGTAATCAACCATAAAACCGAACACTTCGAGCATCAATGTACTATTAATACTAATAGAACCATAATTTACAAGTTTGAGACAAGCTAACAAATTGAGTCCAAGATCGCTGTGATGTTGCTTCCACTTCCACGAGACCTACGCAAGATCTGTAGAAATATATTACTAAACTTTTAGTTTTTACAGCCAAATTTTTTTCAATATACTTTAACTTAGAAGAGAAATTTTATGATATGCCACTTTTCAAATCTCACCCTTTAAAAATCTTTGCAAAAATGTCATTTTTTTGTCGACATTGGGCCACAACTGGCCGGCCCATTAGCATAATTCTTACATTAAGCAGGAGGAGGGACTCGATCCCGGGTGTGATGGTGCCTGCCCACAGTAGACTTATCTCCAGCCACTAGGCTAAAGTCACTTTTTTTTAACTTAACTTTTTCAGTTTTTTTTCTTTTTCCAAATTTTTTTTTTTTCAAATTTCAAAATTTTCTTTCTCCAATTTCAGATCTTCTCCCTCTATTTCTCTCTCTGCACCAAATCGCATCTCTCTCACATAACCAAATTAAAAAGCATGAATTTAAGAAAACTTTTACAAAACAAAAAAAATGGATATCGTGGATTGAAAAGAAAAAGAAGAAGAACGAGAAGAATGTTCTCATAGAAAATGAAAATGCAAACAAACACACAAACACTTTTTAAATTTTTAGATTTGGGTCAACTATTTTATATTAAGGGTATAGTTTGGGGGTAGGGTTTAGGGTTTGAGTTTGGATTAACTATTTTATAAGGTTTTTAAAACAAATTATACGATTTTTAAAACTCTAGAAGCCTTTAAAAACATTATAAAACATTATAACAACGTGAAAACCTGTTTAACCATCTTATAAGGTTTTGAAAACAGATTATAAAAAAATTAATGAAATTATAAGGTTCTTAATCAAATTATAAGGTTTTTAAAAGGTTTTAAAAGTCTTAAAATACTTTGTAAAAATTTATAATATGTTTTAAAAACTTTTTAATATGTTTTTAAACAGATGATAAGGTTTTAAAAGCAGATTATAACCCTTATAATCTGCTTTAAAAACCAACCCATTTTTTTGTCAAACTTAAAACAAAATCAACCAAAACGAAACAAAACCCATATTTTTAGATGAAATCAACCCGAATTGAATCAAAAACTAAGATTTGTAACCCTAATCGAATAAAAAACTGATATTTGGAGCAAAATCGAATCAAAACTCAACTAGATTTGAAAGAAAAAAAATTAGATCTATGACAAAAAAAAAATGATGAAATTCAATCTAGATCTAGATCCGAGATTGATTTTAGAGAAAGAGGGAAAGAGAAGAAGAGAAAAAAAGGAAGAAGAAGCATTTTTTCGTGGAGATAGAGAGACATTTTTTTTAATGATTTTTGTTTTTTTCTGTAAAACGTGGCATGTTTGCAATACTCTTTTCAAGGGTGACATTTTTGAAAAGAACATTTCAAGGGTGACATATATATAATTCCCCCAACCTAGAATCACTCACAACCAAATATTAGATTTCTACTTATATATGAATTTTTGACTAGACCTAATTAATAATAGTATGTAACGTTTATTTTATCCTTTAATTACACATACGATATTAAATTTTGTTATAGTAGAATTCTATAAATTAATACTTGTTAAATTCATAAACTCGGTAAATTTATAAATTTTTCTAGTCACAAGTCGGACCACTGTAAAATATAACATAATTTGATAAGCTAATAAGTTAATATATTTTTTAAATCCCTACATTATACGGTCCCAATAATATATATCATAAATTAATATATGGTATATGAATTTTTATACAAACATAACTAAGGTATATATATATATGATTGTATTGATGTTTGTTCTTTTCTTTTTCTATATAACCCAACATTATTGGATGTAATAAACACAAACAAAGACAATAAAATAATTCAAGAAAAATATATTTTAATATATAATTAAATTGCAAGTAATATTTTTTTTTTGGAAGATGATGAAAATTTTTATTTTCCGGTAAATTAATAAATAATTACAGTCCCAACATTATTAATGTATGGAGTTTATACTGTCTTTCTAATATTTTACGGCTCATTTTACACCAACAATCATATAATCATAACCAACGACCATGTGGAGTTGGTTGAAAATGCGAGAACTACGAATAAGACATAACGTAACACAGAACATGGCACAAATGATTTCTTCATAAGAAAATATTATTAGAAAATATTTTAGGGCACTTACAAGTTTAACTAATATAATCTATCTAGCCTCACTTGTTCAAGGATCTATATATGATCCAAGAACCTCTCAAGAGAAACCCTTAACCCATTTGTTTTGGTGTTCTTACAAGAACCCCCAAAACCCTTGTTAAGAATTTTCTCTATATCATCATGGGGTTGGCGTCTACAAACACCTATGACTCCTATTTATACATAATAGGACGTCATTTTACCCTAAACAACTACCCAAATAGAGATATTGACAAATTTCTCTTTTAGTAATCATCTAATCCTTGATTTTCTCCAAGGGATCAACTTGAATCTTTGTGATGTGAATCGCCTACAAGCTGATTCTCCACGCATCTAGAATCTTCTAAGCCACCCAAGTCAGCTAACAACATTCATTAGTCCAACTCAGTCCATTTTATTCCACGTTAGCTGCTTCATAGTTGCCTCTTGAGGCCGAGATCTACAAGAAAGAAAAACGACAAATGTCTGAATTTAGTCCTTTCTATGATGTTGTTCATGAAATCTTAATGGCTCGTTAGACGAAGAACAATACTCCTCTATATTGTCTAGCTCACTCATTAAACCCAAGGTATGTGGTTTTAATCTATATATTTTAATGTATATTTTGATTTCATTGCAAAGTATATAATATTTTTTTATGTTGTAGATTTTATAGTGATGAATGGTTGAATGAGGATGCTGCTCGAATTGGTCCACGTAAAGATGCAGAAATATCAGAGGAAAGGCTAAAATCACTACAAGAAAACAACGAGAAACTGACGGCAAAATCCGTCGGAACTCTGTCGGAAAAGGCATATTCCGACAGATTTCTGACAGATATTTCCGTCAGTTCTATCTTGTCGGAAATGATAAATCTGTCGGAAATCCGTCACAAATGCCGACGGATTTCCGACAGACTTATTTTCGACGTCATTCCGACAGCCTGCCGGAGTCCGGCAACCCGTCAGAATTCCGTCGGAAGAATAGCTGTTGGTTAACCGTCGGGTTCCGATAACTTGTAAACCGACGACTTTCCGACAACTTTCCGGCGGATGAATTTCCGACAGATTTCCGACGGTTGTATTTCTGACAGCTTTCCGACAGATTAATTTCGACTAATTTCCGACGGATTCGTAGAAATTATTAAAAATGATAATAATTTAAATAACAATTAATTTAATATAAAAATTTAATTTAAAATTTGAAATGATATAAATTAAAATAAAAAGTAAAATTGTTTTCCAAAAACGATGAAAATAAAAATCTAAGAGGTGGGCGGCTGAGGAAAATCCGGGTTGCACCCCAAGTACGCCATCATCTGTCGCATCACCTCCCTGTCCTTCTCCCGCTCGGCTTCAAGGGTCTTCTGTGCATCTTGTATCTGCTGGACCGTCGTCTTCAATTCTGAAATTTCGGTGTCCTTTTCCTGCATCTGGGCTCTCAGGTCGGATGAGTCGCTGTAGTAACGAAAAGACCCCGATGATCCTGCATCGTCGGGAAGACCATAAATCCGCCCTTTGCTCTGCGGAGCAACCTACGAAACAAATTAAATTGTAAATGAAAAAGACTTGAAAACTATTTTAAATTTTACATACCTTTAGGACGAATTGGTTGATAATGTCGTCCGGGGATTAGGTGAGGGGAGGGGTTCCTTCCGTGGATGGTTGAGACGGAATGTACTCGTCTTCCATTCTTTGAACGCTCTCCTGAATCTCCCGAGCTAGCTGATCCTCGACGACACCATCCTTCTTGGTGTGTGTTGCTAGCAGAAGTTCTAAGTTGTTAGGTTCCCGACCCAACTCCTTAGCCTGCAGTTGTTAGATATTTATTTGATAATATAAATGTATAAAACTAAAAACAAAATTAATAAAAATCAAGACGTACATAAAAACTTACCATATCTCGAGCCTTTGTCACCTTGCTGGTAGCTCCAAGGTTGTGGGTGGCCTTCCCCTTGCCGTTGCGCGTGCTGTTCCGGTTGGTAGTGTGATATGTAGAGCTTGCCTTGGTAGCCTCGTCTTGCCAATAGGCGACGAACTCGTTCCACAAGTCCGGCTTCTCAACCATCTCCTTTGGCACCTGACCGTGTTGCCACTCTTATCCTTCCACTCGAACAGCTTCTTCGAGTAGTGCCGTCCTGCTTTCGAGTCGAATTCCCTCCTGACCATAGCGGTCAAGTGTGGTTCCCACCTAAATTCTTGCTGCAAAAAGAAAAATTAAATAAAAATAATAATACTTTAAATGAAAGTAAAAATTTTGAAAACAGATGACTTACCGCAAATTGGCGAAACCACATATCTTGATCCTCTAGTGGCATGGCGGTGTACGTCGCATACGGACGACTGAGCAAAGAGTTTTCCATCTTGTTGAGGGACTTCGAAATCCCGCTTCGAGAATCACCAAACCTATGGAAAAAAAATGTAACAATATAATAACATTAGTCACAATTAAATTAAATTAGTAAAAAAAAAAATGTAACAAAAAAACTTACCATATGTCTGTACCGCGCATGTCTGGATGGAGATTAGTCAACCTCTCTCGTCCAGGAAGACCCATGAAGTCCTCGACGCTAAGCTGGGACGGTGCTATGGTGGCTGGTGGTGTGACCGGCATCTGTAGAGGTGTAGACGACGGTGTTGGTGCAGACGTCGTACTCGAACGAGGTCTACTCGCACGAGCACGACGTTGGCCGCCGCTAGATGCAGCGAAACCACTATAATCCCTACATTTATATTAATAAATTATAAAGTTATGAAAAAATCTTAACTTTTTCAAATAATTCTAAAATTCTTAAGTAATTGTTACATAATTTAAAATTCTAAATTAATCCTTAAAATTGTTTAAAAATTAGTAGAAAATGCTAACAATTTTTTCCAAAATATATAAAATATAATTTTTCTAAATCTAATTATTAAAAATTTTAAAAAATATAGATATAAATTCAAAAATTAATTCATTATCATAAAATTTCGAAATTGTTTAAAAATATTATAAAATTACCATTGTTTTAAAAAAACATTTCATAAATTTCCAAATTCCTAATTCACAAATTCCAAATTCCTAATTCACAAATTCCTAATTCATATATTTCCAAATTCCAAATTCCTAATTCATAAATTTCCAAATTCCAAATTCCTAATTCACAAATTCCAAATTCCTAATTCATAAATTTCCAAATTCCTAATTCACAAACTAAATGAGATAATTTGAGGAAACTTACAAATGAGAAGGAAGATCCTCCGCCATTTGTAATCCAGCGAAGAGGAGGACGCGGCGGCGGCGGAGAGGAGGACGCGGCGGCAGCGAGGACGAGAAGATGAAGAGGCGGAGGCGCGATGGGGGAGAGGATCGGAGAAGAAGACCGGTGGGGGAGAAGATCGGAGGAGAAGAAACGCGGTGGGGGAGAGGATCGGAGAAGAAGACCGGTGGGGGGAGAGGATCGGAGGAGAAGAAATGCGGTGGGGGAGAGGATCGGAGAAGAGGATCGGAGAGGAAGATCGGCGAAGAAGATCGGTGATTTTATGAAGAAGAACACCGGTGGATTGTGTTCTTCGGGAAGAAGAAGATCTATAAATAAATTAGAGTTTCCGACGGATTTACATTCCTCGGAAATCCGTCGGAAACCGAAAGTTGGACCGACTGATTTTGCGGTATGTAATTTTCATTTCGCGGGTAAATTTTGGCACATCCGTCGGAAATCTGTCAGAAAAATATACAAATTTCCGACAGATTTCCGACAGGTTTGTGGTTTTAAGCTTGTTAATTGCAAATCATGTTCTGTATACCATCCACAAGTTTATTTACTCACTTATCTTTTACTTTAGTTGTTAGAATTGTATGCAGAGACTTTGTCTTCTCGAAATTCTGGAATTTGGTCTCAAATCCACAAACCGTCGGAAATCTGTCGAAAAAATATACAAATTTCCGACATATTTCCGACAGATTTGTGGTTTTAAGCTTGTTAACGATCCGTTTTCGTAGTTACAAGTTAATAGTATGGTTGGAGCATGATTTAGAAGATAAAATACTTGATAATATTATTGTTACTTTCAAATTCTAAACATTTAGTGTTTTTAGTATTTTTTCGTAAACATCTATTTTTATGTCTATGTAACTGTATGAAATGCTTTTGGTTCAAACATGACCAAATAGCAAATCATATTCTGTATACCATCCACAAGGTTATTTACTCACTTATCTTTTACTTTAGTTGTTAGAATTGTATGCCGAGACTCTGTCTTATCGAAATTCTGGAATTTGACCTCAAATTCCTAAATCCGTCGGAAATCTGTCGGAAAAAATATACAAATTTCCGACAGATTTCCGATGGATTTAAGGGTAACACGTGTCGTCCTTTAAGGTTAGCCTGATATGAAGCATCCGTCGGAAATGCGTTGGAAATATATATATTTCCGACAGATTTCCGACGCAAAATCATGTTATTAAAAAAAAAATACAAAAATATAAATAATCTGAAATTCTTGTTTATGTTTACAGATACAAACATATAATGTAACTAATCTGAGTCTGATTCTGATCCTTCCGAAGGAATTGTGTCTTCGTCTTCATCAAATTCTCCAACTTCTTCTTCTGATTCTGAATGTACTATATTATCACCAAATTCTACGAAATCAACAAAAAGATCCACCGCAGAAGAATGAACAACTGGATCCATCGGAGTAATTCTAGTTGGTTGCATAGCATCTTGCTCAGCAACTCCATATAGTCTCCCTCTTGGATTAATTGGAGTCACTGTAATCCAAGGATCTCCTCGATGTATTACCCTAGGGTAAGAAATGTAGCATACCTGAAACAAACATATTTAATTTAGGCAATTACAATATCATTATTTATCAATAACGCACGTATTATAAAATTTTAAAATCAAACCTGGTCTGTCTGTGATGCTAGGATGAATGGGTCATACTTTTGCAGTCTCCTAGAAGAATTTACTGAAGTGACGCCAAATTGGCTCACCTGAACACCTTCTGGATATGATGGATCATACCACTCACACAAGAAAACAATGCACCTCATGCCCAACATTCCTGGATAGCGCACTTGCAATATTTCTTTGAGAATCCCGTAGTAGACTACATCACCACTTGTAGCTGAAATATCGAAATCTGCAGTTGGCCTCGACATTTCTTCATGAATCATAAATGCAAATCCCCTAGTGCAATACCAAACGTATGAAGTTGTTTCGAAGCTTGGGCCAGAAAATATCTCTTGTAACCATGTCGGAAACCTTTCTCCATTCTTCATGCCTTCAGAAACCTGAGATAATAATTTAGACAAATTAGTAAACAAAAATTTAATTAAGTAGTAATTAATTCACATATTTTAAGAAATATAAGCGTTTTTAAAAAACTTACGTAATATTGCATCCAATTTACAAACTCGGTTTCCTTAGATTCTCCAAGTTCGTCTTCTGTCATTTCCGGATAATAGCGACGTATTGATGCAATGTAAATCCTAAAAGCAAACAACAATATATAACATATGAAACCTATATATTACTTAGGTATTAAAAAAAAAAGTATTTAAATAAGTTCTGTTTTTACCTTTCGTACTCCGCCATCTCCTCACAATTCGTTAGAATATACATATGTCAGTGACTTCACTCATCTTGTGATAGAAAGCGTTTCTTCCCTCTCCCAGTCACTCGCCCAACTTGCGAAAACAACTCAGGGACCAGCGCGGGATACATGACTCTCTCACCTCTATCATCATGACGAGCAGGACGTCTACTCTTCGTACGAACTTCCCGTGGAAAGTAATATTCCGCAAACTGTGATGATTCTTCATTGATACTCTGTGCGACAATAGAACCTTCAACTCGAGCCAAATTTTTGACCTTCTTCTTTAGATGGAACATGTACCGCTCAAAAGGATACATTTAACGAAATTTAACAGGACCACCTAGTTCGGCTTCTCGGGAGAAGTGTAGGGGAAGATGTTCCATAACATAAAAAAAAGACGGCGGAAAGATCTTCTCAAGACTGCAAAGGATCACTGGTATATTGGCATCTAAATTGCGGATCCCCTCAACTGTAAGTGTCCTCGTGCATAAATCCCTAAAGAAAGCACCAACTGCTGCGATAGCTTCGTGGACAGTTTGAGGAAGGAGATGGGTAAAAGCAAATGAAAGAAGCCTCTACATCACTACATGACAATCATGACTCTTCAGTCCCATAAAGTTTAGGTATCGCGAGTCTACGCAGTTACCCAGATTAGCTGCATATCCATCAGTGAATTTAACTTCGTCTCTAATCCACCGGAAAAATTCTCTTATATTTTCTATTTGTAATCGGTACGGAGGAAAAGGATATGTACCATCGGGAAGACGTTCAAGATAATCACGGTTGCAAATCTTTGAAACATCCATCCTAGACTTCACATTGTCTTTTGTCTTTCCCGGGACGTTTAACACCATATTCATGATGTTGTCAAAGAAGTTCTTTTCAACATGCATCACATCGAGGTTGTGCCTTAATAAATGATCCTTCCAATACGGCAAATCCCAAAATATACTCTTCTTGTGCCAGTTATGAGCTTCCCCTACACCACAAACCGGTTCATGCCCATTACCCCCACAATCAGGAGTCCTCTCAGCACCAAAATCTCTCAACTGCTCCAATATAGTACGACCGTCTATCTCATCAATTGGAGCATCAAACACTTGTTTATTTTCTTAATTAATCTTTTAGACCGACGATAGGGATGACCGTCCGGTAGAAACCTTCTATGGCAATCAAACCAACATGGCTTTCTTCCATTCCTCAATTGGAAAGCGTCAGTGTTGTCTTGGCAAAACGGACATGATAATCTTCCATGAGTAGTCCATCCAGATAGCATACCGTATGCTGGGAAATCGCTAATAGTCCACATAAGGACCGCACGCATATGAAAATTTTGCTACCGTGAAACATCAAACGCTTCGACACCGTGACTCCATAGCATTTGTAACTCATAAATCAATGGTTGGAGGAATACATCAAGTGATCTCTTCGGATGCTCAGGGCCGGGAATAAAAACATAGAGGAATAAAAACTCTCGACGCATGCACATACCAGGGGGCAAATTGTACGGTGTTACGATTAGGGGCCACAAAGAATATTGCCTTCCATGCTTCCCAAATGGGTTGAAACCATCCGTACTTAACCCGAGGTACACATTTCTTGACTCGTAGGCAAAATCCGGATACAACATTTGAAAATGTTTCCACACTTTTGCATCTGAAGGGTGTGTAATCTCTCCATCTTGACGATGCTCTGCATGCCATCTCATTTGTTCTGCCGTTCGCGTAGATTGATATAACCTCTTTAACCTCGCTGTCAATGGTAAGTACCACATACGTTTATATGGAATTGGAACTCTGCCACCAGTATCCTAATACCGTGGTTTACGACAAAATAACATCTTCTCCGATCTTCGTCTTCTCTCCAATATAACATACAGTTGTCGATGCATACATCTATCACCTCATACGGCATACCAAGACCAGCTACAAGTTTCTGTATCTCGTAGTATGATGCAGGTGACTGATTATCTTCAGGCAAAATATCTTTCACAAAATCTGCTATCGCATCAAGACACTCTTCCGCCAAATTGAAGTCCGTCTTAAGGGTCATCAATCTACTAGCAGTTGATAAAAGTGAATGTCCTTCTCTACACCCATGATATAATGGCTGCTTCCCTGTGTCTAACATATCAAAAAATCTTCTAGCTTCTTCATTTGGTTCTTCTACTCTATCCTCCCCTATTACGTTCGATGGCAAATTCTCTCTAAACGCATCATGAACCATCTCAGTGGTACCTACACCAAAATCTACTTTCGTTCTATGTTCGCCTAAGCTATCCGTTCTATGTTCACCTAAGCTATCCGTTCTATGTTCGCCTAAGCTATCCGCAACATATGGTGCACTGCTACTACTACCACCATCATAATTAGTTTCTCCATGAAAAAATAAAATTTTGTATCCCGGCATAAAACCATGGGTATACAAGTGATGCCAAACTTGTTCTACCTTAACATTACGCGAATTGCAACAATTTAAACATGGACATTTTATCTCCGGTCGATTCCCGACAACCGCCATGAACTCGCATATACCTCGTGCATAACTTTCATTTAATGTGTTCGACTCCGGATCATACATCTCTTCATCCATCCACGATCTATAATATCTAGAAGATGACATCTCCCTC
The DNA here is from genome assembly GCA_963576765.1 of Draba incana. NCBI lineage: Eukaryota > Viridiplantae > Streptophyta > Magnoliopsida > Brassicales > Brassicaceae > Draba > Draba incana. The sequence goes on from OY755205.1 coordinate 34,875,281, forward strand.
TCTTAACGATTTTTTTCTAACAAATGTTTGGTTGGAAGTTGTTGTTGTGAGTGAATGAAGATGTGTGGAATCATATATATAAATACGCTGACCGTCGGAAATCTGTCGGAAAGGCGTCGGAAAGCCAACGGATATAATAACGGCTATATAACAGCTATTTTTTCGACAGATTTCCGACAGCTAGTTGGGTGTCTGTCGGAAATCTGTCGAAAAATATTAACGGTAATATCGTTTTCGACGTATTTCCGACAAACGGCCAGAATCTCCTACGGCGTCGGCACCGGCTAGTTACACGGTCCAATAATCCGATCGATTTCCGACGGTCTTCTAATCAGTCGGAAATATTTCCGACAGATTGCCGACGGAATTGAAAAATTTCGGTTCCGTAGGAAATTGGTCTGTTTACCGTCGGAAAGTTTCCGACGGAATAACTGCCGTCGGAAATTCCGTCGGTTTTGCGGCTGTTTTCTTGTAGTGAGTGCTTTAGAAGATTTTTTCCCAATGATATACAATTTCATAAAGTTATGGATGAATATGCATCATTCTCGATGGTGAATGATCTTTTTGGGGATTTAGCACCTCTTACAATGATGTTTACTATGGAACCTCAACATTGGTGGGTTAACTTTGGTGCTGATGCTCCTCTCCTACAAAGCTTGGCCTTTAAATTGCTTGGAGAGCCTACTTCATCTTCTTTTTGTGAGCGAAATTGGAGTACCTATGATTTCATTCATTCACAATGAAGGAACAAATTGTTACCAAGTCGCGCTCGAGACTTGGTATTCATCAACAACATTCTACGCTTGTTATCAAGGAATTCTTCTCAATATGAAGATGAGAAGACCAACATGTGGGATGTTAGTGGAGATTCTTATGATCCACTTGAAGATGGAGGATTTTTGGATTTTTCGGAATTCAGTATAGATAAGCCAGACTTTGAAGACGAGCTTCTCAGTAATAATTAAGTTCCTTATTTTTTATTAGTTAAAATATTAAACTAGTTTTATTTCTTCTCTTGTGTTTTTGACTTAGATGATACTTCTTCTCTATATGACTATTTTTACTTATATCATTATGCCGTACCCGCTTCTTCATATTTTTGATATTGCCGTTTTCCGTCCCCGTCCCATCCCTGTTTCTATTCCTGTACCTGTTCCAGGGCTGCCTAGGTAGGAAGTCGTGTGTAAATACTAGTGCATTTGTCTAATAAGTTTTAAAAAAAAACAAAAAGAAACGAGCGACCAATAATCCTAAACCAAACTAGAATTCTAAAGAGTTTCAAAGTCTGACTTCTATAAAAATACCCTGGGTTTACTAATTTGGATTTGATGTTCATTTTTCTAGAATTAACTAGTACTAAAAAATTACCCGTGTTATACGCGGGATAGAATGATTATCGAATAAAATCAATAATTTAGTTAAAGAAACAATTATGTTGATTATATGTAAAAGTATATATGAAAAATTGTTTTACATGCTCAAATATTTTCAAAAGGTAATAAAATAGTTTTTATTTTATTTTAACTTAAACATGTTTTGTATATATGTTCAACTTTTGTTCACATTTAATATTATATGATTTAAATCTAGAATGTTTGAAATATTTTAATTTTGGCAAGTTTAAGATTCAATTTTCTTTTAAGTTTGGCAAGAAGTCTAGGAAGATTCTAATGTGTTTGACAATTATAGTTATAATAATCAAATAAGTATCTTTGGAAATAAATGCGTTTAGTAATGAGTATAAGAAAATTAAAGAAATAAAATAAAAATAAGAGAATTTATATGATATGCCATTTGTGGCATGCCACTTTACGGTTATGTCATTGTTTGAAAATCTTTGCAAGAATGCCTTTTTCAACTTAATTTTTATTTTTTTGGGTTTGGATTAACTATTTTATATTTAGGGTATAGTTTTTGGGGTAGAGTTTAGAGAGAGAAAATTAAATTAATGATTTTGTTTTTTTCTATAAAATGTGGCATGTTTGCAATAAATTTTCAAGGGTGGCATATTTGAAAAACATATTTTTAAAGGAGGCATACTTGTAATTCCCCTTAAAAACAAAGACGAGAAAATTCATATAAATGACACATAAGCAAAATTAGTCTAGGATGCTTCTCCCTTAATATATAGAGGATTTATTCGTCTTTTTTTGTCAATTTTATTCCCTTATAGATACGAATATCATTATATATTACATATTTATTTAAACACATATCTATAGTCTTCAATTTTTTATTTTTTTTTTGTCAACCTAACATTTGTTATATGAATCTCTCACGATTGGTTACCTAAAGTGGAGGCAAGTTGTTTACATAAGAAATACATATTAGTCTTGAACGAGCCGAACGGGGTAGAAATTCGCCTTCGTATTTGTTGCGCTGAAAATCAGCGTGGGAGAAAATAAAAAGAAATGTGTACGGAGATCTTCAAATCTTCTTGCCTGGATGGCTAATGCAGGTGAGTCCTCTGGTGTCTGCGCAAACTTGAATAAATCGGCACAATCCGTCTCGAAACTTTGACAGGTCACATTGTTTACCACCATATAATTCATTGCCCACAAGAGAGCTTCTATCTCCGAATGCAAAGGGGGCCTCAATTGACGCAACCCTCTCGACCTAGTAATACCGTATAATTTTTATGATGACAAAACACCCTATTCTAGATGTGAAATTTGTATTCTTCCATGACCCATCAACCTGACATCGCACCTCCACTGAAGGTTGGATCCATGTGTGGACTTGTTCTGCAATGTTATTTGCTTGTGTTTGGGCCTCGTTCCATCTCTTACACTCATTTACCGCTTGCATGAGGATATATGGTGGTTCCCAGTCAAGGTCTTGGAAGACTTTTGTATTCCTTGATTTTCATATAAACCACATTATCCAGGGGAACAGTTCGTGTTCTCCACTCTGTTTCCTTCTCTTTGGGCTATGCCAAAAGAAAAAATCCATATTTGCAAAAATCAAAGAATAAGGGAACATCTCGCTTCTCATAGAGAAAGAAGATAGTTCCCATGTACTTTGTGCCGTCTAACAATCAAATAACACATGATTAATTGTCTCTTCCTCTAAACCACAACCTATACAAGTGGTAGGACAATAACGCCCCTCTGGTTCAACCGCGTTGTTACCACCACCGAGCGAGACAGTACTTACCACATGAAATGTTGAAGCTTTTGTGGGCAAACTAATTTCCACATATATTCTTTTAAGGTTGTGATTATTGGTTCCCTATGACTGCTAAACCAGAAGCTTCTTAAATCATTTTAGCTAATTGGTATCTTGATTTACCATTTAATTTGAAACTCGAAATATTTGAATTTAAAATTTGTAGCGTAAGAAGTCATAAATTAGCTATGGAATTATATTGTAAACTGTAATATTACGTTGTTTCATATGCATCATTCTAATAAACATATTAAAATTATATTCTCTTATTAACATACCCAACCAAGATATTACGACCACGTTTTTCCCCTCCATTGGCAAATATGATATTATGTAGATACTATATGTGTGGACGAAGCAAACAAAATGGCAAAAATTAATAAAATTAGAAGAATAAAAGAGTGGGGAAAAAAAGATTGAAGAGGTGAGTCCAAACGATTGGTAAAACACAAATGCTTAACAACATAGACAATTTTTGGAGACACCACACATCACTTTGTCTCCGTACCTATTCATGTCCTACACCTTTGGTCACACTCTTTCCTCTTATTATCATCGTATCTTACACCCATAAAATTTTACTTTTTATTACCATATCTACTATATAACAAGTGCCCAACTTTGTCCAGGAGCTGGACACGTGGCGGCCTTTTCTGTGCGACACCTGTCTCATTAAAGAGAAAAAAGCGTTCAAAAAAAAAACCAAACAACTTCTCCTCGCGTTTCCGTTCATCGATTTAATTCTCTATTGCAACCGAATGGATGCATACCAATATATCATTCTCCTTCTCCAAGGAAGTGTTAGGATCTCTCAAATAGTTTACAATTTCCTCTCTCGCATGTTAATTTCTCGAATCTCCATCAATTGATGTCATCTTCGATTCTAAATTTTCAAACCCAGAAACGAGACATGAATGTTGAGGCTAGAGTCGGTGTGATGGTGGATGGAGGAGCATACGATAATCTTGATAATGCAACCACGGTATCGATGCCGGAACCAGAATTTTATCACAGAAACAACAGGCTCAATCGGAAATCTCAACGCCGGAGGTAGTGCTGGCGCCTTCACCAAGACTTGTAATTCTCCTCTCTCTCTCTCTCTCTCTCTCTCTCTCTCTCTCTCTCTCTCTCTCTCTCTCTCTCTCTCTCTCTCTCTCTCTCTCTCTCTCTCACAATCTTGTTTCAGGTGTTGTTCGAGAACGAGTTTCCCCTTTTGTTTTTTCGAGCTTCCATTGATTGATTTGAATAAAAAGCTAGAATTTTAGATTCTGATAGTTTAGTTTGGGGAAAGTTTCAGGAATGGGTTTTGGATTTGATTTGATACTAGGGTATTAGAACATTTGACGAATCCATGAATATTTTGTTTTGCCCCTTTTGGTCTATCACACACTTTAAGCGTTTGCTAAATTCCAGATTTTTCCTACCCTTTTAATCGAGTTAAGAAATAATTACATAAATGTCACATGTATGAGTTTCAATTACACAAATGTCACATGGTCAGTTTCTATTTTCAGGTTATGTCATAATTTTTCAAAAATCCCGGTTTTCCCCCAAATATATAACTGTTGGAGATTAATTGAAACTGAAAAGTGACACTTGAAAAAATGTTATAATATTTAAAAAGGGAACTGGTGCAGTATTCGAAGATCCATAGCTGTCACCTTTTTGTTTCCTCTCCCTAATGCAACCTTTCACTCATCTCTCTCCCTCTTCGGCAAAAAAAACTGAACAACAAAATAATTAATTTAAACTCAAGATAATTTCTCATCTTCTTTCTTTTCTCTTTCTCTCCTCTAGGGTTTCCGATGTCAGAATTGGAACTGCCTCTACCAAATACGGCCGCTCAATCAAAATCAGAGGTTCCTCCGGTTTTGGATCCACCGATGTGTCCGAGGTTGCCGACGAGGTTATTCTGAGCAAGGGATTATCCGTATAAGGCGTATATCAACGCGTATTCGAGACCAGATTTGCTTCTCACCATCGCCGAAGCTTTGCGAGGTTGAGTGGATTTCCCTGACCAAGCACTTAAGCGGATTGATGAGGTTACCATGGCCATCATTAGGAAGAAGTTTGCGGTGGATGTCTTTGAGTATGATGTTTCTGCCATCCCACTAAACACCCTTCTGTAATAGTTACATTTATTTTGTTTTACAACTCTGTCTTCGGTTTGGTGTTCAGATTTTGTTTCACTTTGTGTTTACCAACTTATTTTGTGTGTACGGTTATGTTGTGTTCGTTATTTTATGTGTACGATTATGTTCTCTACGCTATTCTTTGTGTACGTGTATGTTTCTATTATCTTTTTCTCAATTGGGATTCAATATTCTATTTTAGTGTTAATGGATTTGGGTTTATGTTTAGGAGTTAGGGTTAACTATTACCCAATTAGGGTATGATTTAAGGTTTGCGGGTAGAGATGTACACATCTATGGTGATGTACACCTCCTTGTACACATTGATTATGTACATGGTTGTGTACACAGGTATGATGATGTACATTTTGGTGTACACGACGATGATGATGTACATAACTGATAATATGCTTTACAATTTGGTTTTACGGTTAAGTATTACACATTTAGGGTTTAGATATAGGGGGTTATGTATAGGGTTTAGGGTTAAGATTTACCCAATTAGGGTATATATTTAGGGTTTAGGGGTGGAGATGTACATAACCAGTGATGTACACCTCCTTGTACACATTGATAATGTACATGGTTGTGTACACAACCAGTGATGTACACCTCCTTGTACACATTGATAATGTACATGGTTGTGTACACAGATATGATGATGTACATATTGATGTACACAGCTATGCTGATGTACATAACTGATATTATACTTTACAATTTAGTTTTAGGGTTTAGATGTAGGGGGATTGTGTGTAGGGTTTAGGTTAACTATTACCCAATTAGGGTATAGATTTAAGGTTTGGGGGTGAACATGTACATAGCCATGGTGATGTACACCTCCTTGTACATATAGATTATGTACATGGTTGTATACACATGTATGATAATGTACATGTTGGTGTACACGACGATGATGATGTACATAACTCATAATATGCTTTACAATTTGGTTTTAGGTTTAAGTATTACATATTTCAGGGTTTACATGTAGGGGGTTGTGTGTAGGTTTTAGGGTTAACTATTACCTAATTAGGATATATATTTAGGGTTTAGGGGTAGAGATGTACACAACCATGGTGATGTACACCTCCTTGTACACATTGTTGATGTACATGGTTGTGTACACAAGTATGATGATGTACATGTTGGTGTACACGGCAATGATGATATACATAACTCATAATATGCTTTAAATTTTGGTTTTAATGGTTAAGTATTACACATTTAGGGTTTAGATGTAGGAGGTTGTCTATAGGATTTAGGGTTAACTATTATCTAATCAGAGTATAGATTTAGGGTTTAGGGTTTAGTAATGTACACTTCTTTGTACACATTGATGATGTACATGGTTGTATACAGAGCTATGATGATGTACATGTTGGTGTAGACGGCGATGATGATGTACTGAACTGATAATATGCTTTACAATTTGGTTTTAGGGTTAAGTATTACATATTTAGGGTTTATATGTAGGGGGATTGTGTTTAGGGTTAATTATTACCTAATTAGGGTATAGATTTAGGGTTTGGGGGTGGAGATGTACACATCCATGGTGATGTACACCTCCTTGTACAAATTGATGATGTACAGGGTTGTGTACAGAGGTATGATTATGTACATGTTGGTGTACACGGCGATGATGATGTACATAAATCCTAATATGTTTTACAATTTGGTTTTAGGGTTAAGTATTACGCATTTAGGGTTTAGATGTAGGGGTTGTGTATAGGGTTTAAGGTTAAGTTTTACCCAATTAGGGTATAGATTTAGGGTTTGGGGTGGAGATCCCCCACTGCTGTGTACGCAGCATCATGTACGACAATGTCAACTTTGGTGCATGTACATCTGCTGCATGTACATTAGATGCCCTCTGTACATCACAATCACCCGCTGCTGTGTACGCAGTATCATGTACGACAATCTCACTGTCTCTCTAATACTCTTTTGAATTTCAACCCTTCCCCTTAAATACACACATTTTTAGCATTTACAACTACAAAATAACAATTTAACAACTGAATTTTTCTTTCATTATTTTTATCACGTACCTTCTTTTCTCCACCTTACTGTACACAAGAAGACTGTACCGCATACACCTCACAGTTTTTGTCGACTCTCAAAACCACCAACTCTCGCCAAATCACTCTTTGTCTTTGTTATAGAGAAATTGTTAATCTAACTAGCTTGAAGAAAATGTTTTGTACAACCTTCTAATCACTTTTAATATTAATCACAATTATATTTCATTATAATATTTTTCTCTGTACGTAATCACTTACTTGATGTACAGTAGAACATTAATGATGGTTGATATCCATTACTCAAACATTAAATGCTTCAGCTATGTACATAATATTTTATGATTATAACTTAAATTTCTTTTCTTCCTTCTGACACAAAACGTCTCATTCAACATAGTTCCGGCCGACTCATACGCAAATATACTAGGGGCATTTTCGTCAATATTACATATTTATGTCATTTTCTGTTAGGAAAACTCATATGTGACACTTTTTGAAATTATAAAGTCAAAAAGTGACAGATTCTGAGATTGTCTCTTACAATAATGCATGAGAAATATCATTTTACATTGTTTTGCTTTACAATTTCTTGATTCTGTTTTTTTTAACTATCTTATAAAGCTTGTGGTCTCTTGCAGTCTAAGTTTATGGCGTCGACCTGCTTATATTATAAACGAGGAAGGTTTTAGAGCCTTTTGGAAAGGAAGGGACAAGGCAATTTAAAAGAGATTCTTCACCGCAAGAAGGATAAGACTGATTTTGAAGGGATGTCTGAGTGTATTCTTTGTGCTTGTTGTAGCACATCTTGTCCCAATTACTGGTGGAATTCTGAGTCTTACCTTGGCCCACCAGCTTTGCTACACGCAAACATGTGAGTGACTAAAAGATAATGTTGCTAATTGTTTGTATATATGCTAATTCAAACATGGATATAGAAGTTATTTTTGTAAGGGTAAATTGCTTGCAAAACTGAAGGATCATGAATCGTTAATCTTCTAATCTGTCAATTGTGAATTTGCATGGATGGTTGTGAAGATTCATATGTATCTTGTTGTTAGTTGCATTGCCAATAATTCACGTGGTTCTTGACGTCTGTTTTACTGCCTGAAATGAGTTGGTGTTTGCAATCTAACATTTTCAAAATCTGCATGTTCAATTTTTTAGTTTGTAAAGCTGGTTTAAATGAGGTATTATATATAGTTTAGCTATTTCAGTTTTTTTAGCAAAAGACTTGATCACATACCTACAATTAGGTAATTGTGTCAAGTATACGCTTCTCAAGACATCGTAAAGAATTTGAAAACTCTACCCTTGTTTATAGTCTTCCTTTTTGTTCAAATTTTAATAAATTGATTCTTATACTTATATAATAAGCTAAGCATAAACTCCAATCTACTCTCTCAACATGTATCTCATGTGTTCATTGATTTGAAGTTGTGAAGTATATATTATCAGTTGTTCTTGCAAGAATAACATAACCCTTTTAGCAAAAAATGAATAACATAACCCTTTTAAAAAGCAACTTACTATTGCTACGACCTTGCTTAGTATCCTACCCTTTTAATCTTTGTATTAATGTATTCATAATTACTCTCATGGCCTTTGTTGAACCATATTACTTACACGTTCTCTCTTAGAAGACTCGGAAAATGGAGGTCGATGGGAAGACTGAAAAGCATAGACCATTGGTTCAGAATGTGTATGTTGTTGTAGTGCACCATCTTACACAAGAAATCAAGGTGATTTCTCATCCTTAAATATCTTCATATACAAAATATACAAATTCTATATACTTCGCTTTTCATATCGGGCTTGTTCGGCAATCTGACGCTGCGGTAGTTTTTTCTTAGTGCATTACGGAGTTACAGCGGTAGTTTTTAGAAGTTGTCGGTGACCAGTGGGAGACGCATGTGGTAATTGGGCAGTCGCTGGATTTTTTGGCGTCGGAAAAATCACTGGTAATGTGCCGTAGCGTCATATGTGAGCGGCAACAATAAAGAGCTTTCTCTCTGCTTCATCTTCTCTAAATCTCATCATGGAATGGTGGTTATTTGATGCTGCGACTCTTTGCCAGTGATTTTACCGACGCCAAAAAATCCAGCGACTGCCCAATTACCACATGTATACCATGTTGTTAATGATTGAGCAAGATATGGGAAGAATCGAGAGCCTTTGGACATGGGACACGGCTCGCACCCTACATGAAAAGAGAATAATAAACCATTATGCGAAGAAAGTGTTATTGGCAATGGTGGATCATGGCTTCAGATTTCAGGCTTTCAAAATATCTTCAAGACCAGTAAATGGTACGTTTCACTGCCTATAACAAGATAACATGCTAGGTACCATAATTCGAAGGCAAAACATGGAAATTGATCTATCACAGGTGACGGCAAGAACTGTTACCACTACAAACATATGAACCTTTCCCATTAAATATGTTGTTCATTTACTTTAATGTTAATGTTTCCAAGTTTGTCAGTTAGTTTTTAAGTTATCAAATAAAAATTGTTTGCCTGAACATGCTCTTCTCCTTCCACTGAATTACATAAGCTATATAAAACTAATTGCTATGGCACCATTATTTACCATATTAAAAAACCAAACCATAAAATAGTGGGCATCCCAAAGCCTTTACTTGTACGATTATTTACACACAATGACTGATAATTACGGCTTCAAAGAACAAAAAATCCTCTCCAAATACATAACCGAATAACTTTAAATTCTCATTCAGATGGTAACACACGAACTCCAAAATCCAAAAATATGACCATTTGAAGCAAAGTCAGTAAAACAAGCGTGGTTTTTAAGCTTACTAAGCAAAATTGGATTTACGTCTCACGATTTTTAAATAGCTTTGGCAATTGTTGTATGACAATCTTTGTAATAACTCAATATATTGTTCTTTTCAAATCTCTTTATTTTACTTTTCGATTCTCAGTATAAGAGCTTGAGTGGGTTTTACTATTATATAAGGTTGTATTTCTAATTTTGGATCTCCATTTGTTCATGCTATGCATGGCGCAACTGTTGTATAACAATCTTTGTAACAACTCAATATATTGTATCTCCTTTTAAAATCTCTTTATTTTACTTTTCGATTCTCAATATAAAAAGCTCAAGTAGGTTTTACTATTATATAAAGTTGTATATCTAAATATGGTTCTCCATTTTTTCATGCTATCCATGAAGGAAGTATATATCAACTATTTTTTTATACTTATATATCCACTCTTTTTTTTACTTAATGGAGTGTGTTGCATGAACTTGTATGAACGTTATCATACAAAACAAAAGGATATCCAGTTTAAGTTTAAGATAGTCACACACCCATTCTATTATTTCTTCACCATAACTTTTTCATTTCATTACCAAATATCAATGTTTCTTACGAAAAACACATCATGAAAACACCAGTGATCATTGAAACTCACAATTACATATAGGGGTGGGCAAAAAATCCGAAACCGAAAAACCAAACCGAACCCGACCCGAAATTACCCGAACCAAACCGAACCCAATTTCTAAAAATAACCAAATGGGTTCTAAATATCTAAAACCGAACCCGAATCCGAACCGAACCGAAAACTAAATGGGTAACCGAAATACCCGAAACATAAAATTAACCTACATATATTTAGATATAAGATAGGGTATGTTCATATACTTCAGGCAAATTTTATAGTTTTTTTAGTTATTTTTGGTCAACTCGGAAATTATAGGTATATTTGGCTAAAAATAATCAATTTAGTTAGGTATATTATTTGAAAATTTCAATTTCTTTTTATCATTTTCGGATAACTCGAGTTAAAATTAATTAAATCGAACAAAAATCGGGAAAATTTTACGTAATTATGAGTTTCTCGGATAACCGAAACCGAATCCAAAACCGGTACTAACCGAACCGAAACCGAACTGAAATTTTAAATTACCCGAATGGGTATTATATTCCTAAAACCGAAAACCCAATAACCGAATTAACTGAACCGAAACCCGAATGGTTACCCGAACGCCCATGCCTAATTTACATATCCAAAGTACTAAATTTAAAAAGAAATCTAACTAACAATATAGTTAGAAACCTGACCCGCGTGTTGCGCGGGCTCTCATCTAGTATTAATAATATACTACCATGGTCTTCCTTTTTTGTTTTAAAGGTAAATATCCAATAATGGATTTTTTCGATCACTAGCTAACTATTTTTTTCAAATCTGTAGTAACTTTATCGAAAGATTTCTAATTAATTCTAATATCATTGGAAGATACTAATTATAAATATATCCGTTGTGTTTAAGCAAATATGTGTTTGAACCAAGTATTATGTGGAAGCCCTTGACTCAGTGGTCAAGGGTTTAAAAGCTTCTACACCAGGTCTGGGGTTCGAATCCCAGATAATACAAAATTCTTGCAGATTAATGGAGGGTGCTTTTCAGAAGTTTCAGAAAGAGCTGTTCGTCGGGGAGAGCTTCTCCATCAGGGAAGATGTCGTACAAGGAGACTGGAGAGTTGCTACATCATGGAGACTTATGTTGTAACGCCCCGACCGCCCCCACGAGAGAAATCCTCATCTCTCAAATGACATACAGGGGAAATCCTCATCCCCTCAGAAGAAATCCTCATCTTCCAGTGGGCCCACGTCCACTCTCGGCCCATGGGCCCACCTATATCCGACGGTCGGTGCGTTAGTCCGGGAGGCTCGGAAATCATGTTTACTAACCCTGCAAATCACCACGCAATCTTTCCCCGTGTTTTGACCTCACTCACACGGTACTGGAAATGACTTCCCAGTAGGTCACCCATCTTGAAACTATTCCAGCTCAAGCACGCTTAACTCTGGAGTTCTCTCAACACCTGTAACCGAAAAGATAAGTGCACTTTGGTGACATAGGTAGCCAAATCAATTCTTTTAAGCCTCTCCGCATATACCGCATATACCATATATGCCCTGAAACCGGGGTGTCACAATCACCCCCACTAACAGATCGCAACGTCCTCGTTGTGCATACCAAGATCGTTACCCCGACAGCACACAGTTGTCAGGGTTCGCTCTGATACCACTTGTAACGCCCCGACCGCCCCCACGAGAGAAATCCTCATCTCTCAATGACATACAGGGGAAATCCTCATCCCCTCAGAAGAAATCCTCATCTTCCAGTGGGCCCCACGTCCACTCTCGGCCCATGGGCCCACCTATATCCGACGGTCGGTGCGTTAGTCCGGGAGGCTCGGAAGTCATGTTTACTAACCCTGCAAATCACCATGCGATCTTTCCCCGTGTTTTGACCTCACTCACACGGTACTGGAAATGACTTCCTAGTAGGTCACCCATCTTGAAACTAATCCAGCTCAAGCACGCTTAACTCTGGAGTTCTCTCAAGACCTGTGACCGAAAAGATAAGTGCACTTTGGTGACATAGGTAGCCAAATCAATTCTTTTAAGCCTCTCCGCATATACCGCATATACCCTATATGCCCTGAAATCGGGGTGTCACATATGTAGAAGTTGTGTTCACCCTAATCGCATAGACAACATGAAGTTGAGTATCATTATAATAGGATTAGATCAAATAGATCAAATTAGTCTAATGATGATTGTAATATCTATATGATAATTTTAGTCTAATGATGATTGTAATATCTATATGATAATTCAGACGATTAAAAAAAAACAAGTATTATTATTATTATTATTATTTGGTTAAATCAGAGTTACATTGACCTTTAGCGGTTTTTGAAATCATCATTCTCTTACAAAAATTAGTGCAACCTCTTGTCCCTGCGCTTATACACTTTTTGAGCCAAGTCTTACATAGTTCTTTTTTTTTTGGCCGTCCAAAGGCTTTATTAAAAGCCCAAAGGGCAAATCAACAGTACACGAAACAATAGCCATACAATTAACATATGTAGACAATAAAACACGTGTAGGCTAAGTAATGAAGCATAGAAACACGTGGCAAGCATGCAAAGATCAGCACTTTCGGTGGTTTTTCTGAAATCTGAATTCTCTTCCGGTGAACACTTACCACCGTGATGCTTCATCCGTCGATCGTGCATCAATGATTTGCTTCAAATCTCTTTATAGGTAAGATCCGAGCGTGGCTTATGAAGAAGCACTTTCCACTTTGAATCACCTCCGGAAGTCGCTCCAAATGGCCAATCCAACCACCAACACCTTCAAATAAGGCTTCCTATTTGGGGGGAATAAAGGGGAGATTCTACAACTCCCGACCAAAAAGGACATGCATAAAAAAAGAGGAAAAGGATACTTCATAGCCATCAGCCAAGTCTTACATAGTTCAAACTAGCGAACGAAGCTCAAGTGGAATAAAATGGATGCGAAAAATAATATAAAATTCGAAAACAGTGTCATCATTCTATACCTGATCAAACTGAAAAAATTTGTTCATCATCGTTTCTTCTAAACAAATGTTATACAATAAAATAATACGATAACTGGATTCGTGGAAACCTACTTCAATGTCTTCCACTTGTATAGTGTATGTATGAATAGATCGAACCAATTAGCACAGAATCTACAAATTATAATTTTATTCTTAAAGTCAACTTGCAAAAAAAGAGATTAGAGTTAAGGGAAAACAAACTTAATCCAAAACCCGTAGGGTGCAAACATACCAGCATTAATGTACCAGATTCCATCAGAACACAGCAGTGGAGCGTGTTTGGGCGGAAGTTATATTAGGATGGGTGGTCTCCTGGAAAGTTCTCGTATTGCACCCCTCTTTATTTCACCCAAAAAAAAAACCCCCCGGTGAGAAAGTTAATTTTAGGTTGCGTAAGGAGCAAGAACTGTTTAGTGATCTAGTGACGAAGAGAACGTTTGCCTCCTAATTTCAAAGAAAAATACTAAACTTTTAAAACAATCATCTAACTAGAACTAGGGTTTGTGACTTCTGAGTATCATCTTTATAGAACAAACAAGGGAGGCACGTAGAAAAGATACACAACGCAAAGCTATATGCCTATATATCATCCAACAAGAATTTTAAAAGATTTTCAAGATTTGAAGTAACGCAGTTCATTAATTAAATATATGTTAACTTATATCATCCAACGCAAAGTTAACGCAAAGTTAACTTAAACTTTTTCGTATAGCTTACGCAGTTCATTAATTAAATATCGTGATTCTTATTTTTCACACTAGCTAGATACATACTCCCATTTATAAAAGATTTTTTGGTAGTTTTTCATAGATAAGTAAACTACATATGTTTGTTTCTAGGCAACCAACAAAATCAACTTTTTTGGTAGCTTATGGAAGATATATGGAAAAAAATTATGCGTTTTCTAATTTATATTGGAGAACATTTTCAATCGAAATCGTTTTATCGTGTTTTGGAATCTCATATCTATAGTTTTCTGAGCACTTTCTGACTCCAATTATGATTCTAGATATCAAATGAAGTTTATATGGTTTATAACAACAAACTACACAACAAATGAATGACTACATGTCGAAATTTAAAACAATGAAAAAATCCCACCCCCTCAATTATAATAGGTTCATTATTTATAATAATGTTTGATACTTGTCAAATCAATTCCTTTCTCTTTGGCCTGTTTCCCTAATATCTTCATTTGAATGCTCTATCTATTTATAGGCCAAACTTTGAACCTCAATCTCACATCACTCTTCTTTTCTTCTTCACATATCATAGAGAGAGAGAGATAGAGAGAGAATGTTGCCAGGAATGCTTTTATGCTCACTTAATCCCAGGAATCACAGGTGAATATTCATTTTTTCTGTTGGAATATTACTTTTGATTTAAGTGCTTTATTAAATCGGGATTAATGATAAATTCGGATTATGAATATTTTTGACGTATATTTAGAAAGGACAAGGATTTTCTACTCCGTGATTTTTAAGGCAAGATCCATGTCATGACTTTATTGAAGGATGATTACCACTTAATAATAGCTAACTTTTCAAATTCCACTTTGTCTTTTGAGAGAGAATACAAAAAATAAAGTATATTATTTATTGAAAAAAAACTACATAATAAACTTATCTTATTATAAAATTACATGTTTAAGGATAGAATGTATAATTTGATTGGGTTGATAAATTGTTAGATTCAGTGGTATACATTTTTTCATAAAATTAACCTTGAATTAAGAAACAATATTGGTTAATTAACAAAAAGAAAAAATTAACATGAACAAGGACCATGTGCAATTGTGAAAATAATACTAGTAAGAAAATTGTGGAAAGACCGAAAACTTTTCCCGAGGGCCCAAAATCGAGGTACGCTTTTTTAAACGTCACATGGTTACAAGAAAAAAAAAGTCAGGGGTCAAAACGTAAACGGATAAAGGGTATTTCGGTAATTATAAATTAGTTCTTATTGCTCCTCAGTCCTCACTTCACTTCTTCTCTCCACTGACTCTCTCAGAGACTAGAGGATAAAATTATTTAATCAGAAATATCCGATTTGGTCGGCCGGAGAAACAATTATTCCGGTGGTGTTAACTCTCGGAGCTCCATTTTTGCAGTAAGAAGAAGAAGAATGATCGAGAGAGCTTAGATACTGAGCCTAAGGACATTGAGTACTGGTACTCAGTTCAATTCAACAATCGAGATCCTCCCAGATTTGCTCTGAGATCGGAGAGCAACAATCACCATTCCCGGAGGTAAGCTTCACTGTCAATGAATTTACTGTTCAATCCCACCGTTTCTGGAATTTGACGGCGATTTCGCAGTAGGATCGGCGAATTCTGCAAGGCGAAGAAGCGAGGAGAAATGTCGAACAAGGTTTCTAACTTCTCAGATCTGATTCAACGAGTGACTGCGTCTTGTTTGTTGCATCCACTCTCCGCCGGCCGGCAAGATCTCGCCGGAAACCGCCGCGGCGAGTACGATTCCGAGGAAGAAGACGAAGTTGAGGAAGAGGAAGGTGAGATTCAGTACGAAGACGCATTAGAGAAGGAGAATGGTAAAGAGGAGACGATTAGGGTTAAGAGTAAGAGCGGAAGTAACGGCGTGAGTGTGGAGGCGGTTCAGGATATGGAGATGGTGATGGAGGAAGTGTTCACGGCGGCGTCAGCTTTGAAGAGAGCTTACGTGGCGCTTCAGGAGGCGCATTCGCCGTGGGATCCGGAGAAGATGCACGATGCTGATATGGCGATGGTTGCTGAATTGAGAAGGATTGGTTCGCTTAGGGAGAGATTCAGGAGGATGAGAGGTAACGGTGGTCGGAGGAAAAACGACGGTGGTAGAGGAATGCTTAGAGAGGCGGTTGCGCCGTACGAAGCCGTCGTGAAGGAGCTCAAGAAAGAAGCCAAAGTGAAAGACACTGAGATTGAGAATTTGAAGGAGAAGGTTCAAGTGGTTACTTCCATGGCTAATGGTACCGGAGGAAAGAAACACCGGTTCCTTTCAAGCCGGAAAGTTAACTGCACCACGCAAGGTTTACGCTCTTCTCTTCTTGAATCTGAATCGGATTTGTAACATTTGTATAACGTTTGTGATTGGAATATGATGAAACAGTTGCTGTATCTCCGGTGCCGGAGTTATTCGAGATGACGATGATTCAGGTGAAAGAAGCATCAAAGTCTTTCACAGGGATTCTACTATCTCTAATGCGATCTGCGCGTTGGGATATTGCAGCTGCTGTTCGCTCCATTGAATCCGCTTCAGCTGCATCAGACGGCGGATTGTCAGCTTCTGCGTTGGCGTCCTCGGTTCAGTCCTCTGTTCCGAACCAGCACGCGAAATTCGCTCTAGAATCTTACGTCTGCCGAAAAATCTTCCAAGGATTCGATCACGAAACATTTTACATGGACGGAAGCCTCTCTTCTCTAATCAATCCGGATCAGTACCATCGTGACTGCTTTGCGCAGTTCAAAGATATGAAAGCAATGGATCCTATGGAGTTGCTAGGGATCTTACCAACTTGCCATTTTGGTAAGTTCTGCTCAAAGAAGTACCTTTCGATCATTCACCACAAAATGGAAGAGTCCTTGTTCGGGGATTCGGAACAGCGGGAGCTGGTTCTAGCTGGAAACCATCCAAGGAGTCAGTTCTATGGAGAGTTTTTGGGGTTAGCCAAAGCGGTCTGGTTGCTTCATCTCTTGGCGTTCTCACTCGACCCATCCCCGAGTCACTTTGAGGCAAACCGAGGAGCCGAGTATCATTCTCAGTACATGGAGAGCGTCGTGAGGTTTGCGGATGGCCGTGTTCCTGCGGGTCTAGTTGTTGGGTTTCCTGTTTGTCCAGGATTCATGCTTAGCCATCAAGGGAAAGGATCAATCATCAAATCCAGAGTTTACTTGGTTCCAAGGGCTTAAACGAGTTTTCATCGAGTTTACACTCTTATGTATTAATGTCTTGTGGAGTAGTGTCATGTCTTGTGTTCTTAAGACAATCTAGAGCTTTGAAATAAAGGAACCGTTTAAATTAAAGAGCTTTTTGAAGAAAAAAAACAAATAAAATTGGATTATATGCTAATAACATACTAGAATAGAAGTATATATAAATGGTCTAACAATTCGAGGTTTAGGATAAATTTATGTAATAAGATATGGTTTTTCAACGAGGGATCTCAGAATCAATCATACAACACTTCTCTTAGAAACACTTTTTTCACCTGTCACAAGAGTAAAGATGAAACAGAGTGAACATTATCACTAGTAGAACAAAACCCAAATTGATCATCATCAACATCAACATCAAAAAGGAAATGAAAATAGAAGAAGAATCTATTTACTTGTTCTAGCGTGAGGAACATAACGACATTCCAGGTTCCTAGCCGTGTAAAATTCGGAAGAAATCCTTTGTAGAAGGCCATAATTCCCTGTAAAAAAACACCCAAACAAAACACATATGATTGTATCGAAAAAGAGAGAGTTTGCTAATTGTAATAGATAAATCGAAAAAGGAAACGAACCTCGGTCTTCATAGTTTTGATGAAGCAATCAACTGTGTTACGGTAAGTAGAGTCTCCCATCATTCTAGATTTCACCTGGAACAACATATAAAGAAGAACCATGGCCGTTCCAAGGGGCAAATACCAAAGACATCAAATCGTTTAGCTTCCTTCAGTAACTAGTTAAATTTTGTTCTTTTATCCCCTACTACAATCTAATCTCTCCTTCGCTAGAGCATTATTATCTAATTATGCTGCATTTACCAAAGTGAAAATGCCAAGCAAGAGGTCAGAAACATAATTGTGGAAGACACAAACATGTGTGATGCTACATCAATGTCATTTTCAAGGTAGTGCTATGTCCACTTTATGCATGGGACACCGTATTGTCCTTTTCCTATATGTTGTGGAAGAGAGATATACAAGTTCAGTGAATAAAACTCAATCATTTACTAGTCCTTTGTGCTAGTTCGCAGAAAGATCATTGATTTAGGCATTTAGCACTTCATTTCATATCTATCACATCTCTCTCAAAGTTAATTTTAGCTAAAGCATCTTGTACTTTTGTTGTTGTTTTATGAAAAGGAAGATTATGAAATGCTTACCACATCAATTGGAGAACCGATACAGACAGCGAAGAATCCTGCAGCTAAACCAGCTAGTAGATGAGTTAGAACACTGTCTCTGAAGCCTGGAATTTTCATAATTGTCTGCATATGTATGGAAGTATTAGAACAAACCAAGACTAAACAAATCACCAGTAGAAGCCAAACATTCTTATAAAAAATAACAAAACAAATTAATGAGATAGAAATATCACCTCCTTTATTTGATCATAACTAGCTAGCTCTGCCGCGTTTACAATAGCGTTCCTTGCTATATTAGGACCAAGCCCTGTCCACAGTGCACTAAAACCTTCCTGTGTCATAATTCAAAAGGTTAGAACTCTCTATTAACCAAGTATTTTTGACATTGTTATTTGAAGATTAGTTTACTAACAAGTTTCACTATGGTGAAATAAGCGTCTACAGCTCCCGCGTAACGCCTAGGAACCCCAGCCGGTAGTTTTCCTTCTGATTGAAGCCGAACTTTAACGAGATCAGTTGGATTCGCTACTATAATAGCTATAGCTCCTGTTTTCACAAAAAATGATTCCATTTATTATGTCGAGCTTTCATGAGACGATCAAAATCAAGAACCGAAACTCACCGGTTAACAAAGCTGCAAGAATCTTTTGATATAATGGAATATCCCCAATAAAGTCACTTCCAACCAAAAATGTCTTGACCTGGCCAGAGATCAGAAAGTAAAACAAATCATCAAATATTATTAGAGAGTATAGAAAAAGAAGCACCATAGAAGGAAAGTAAATATGAGACTCACAGGCTCATATAACCCAATCCTTAAGCCACCATATATGCATTGTCGATGCAGTCCTGCGATTACGCCTTTCCAAAGTCCTGAAATACCTTCTTCTCTCGCTATGGTAGTTAGCGTACCGATTGAGCCTCTATACTTAGGCAAATTCTCGCCGTCTCCTGTAGGGACCTTTCTTTGAAGCTGAAGCCTTACTTTAGCTGTGTCCAACGGTACTGTACATAACTGCAGCAATCACTCATTAGGCAATAAAACGTGAATCAAAACACACATTAAGTAGAGTTGAAAAATACAAAAAGTCAACTTGTTGATGAAATTTCTAAGAACACTAAAAGTATAGACCTATATAGCTTAAAAATTCAATCATCATCACAAGAATACCATGAAAAGAGTAACATTAGTCTTAAAGCTCAGAAGCTTAATTTCGAAGATTCAGCAAAATCAGAGGTGAATCTGAAACAAATATGGTTTGTTCTTCAGTGACAAGTGATTATAGTAACAGATGCAAAATCTAGAAAATTCACCGACACAAATTTTCCATCTGCGAGAGAAAACGTGTCGCAGTATGATACCTCTGCAAAACAAGCTGCGAAAGCGCTGCAAATGAAGGTCTCAAGGAACGAAATCTCGATCCTGGGTTTGAGATCCGCCATTGTTTTACTCTGAGAAGAAGGTCAGCGAAATCTGAGAAGTAGCGATTGAGCAAAAAAATCAATAAGTCTCCTCCAGTTTTTTTTCTGTCTAATAACAATGATGATAAATCTTGAGATTGGGTTACTCAATGATTTTAGAGTAGTAATGAAGAAAAGTGAGATCAAAAAGCGACTCCAATGGCGTAACGAGTTACAGAAAACAAGTACAGAGTCTCAATCTATCGTCTTACTATTTCCACGACTACTATCAAAGGTTTTTTTTTTTTGTATTCTTCTTAATTTTTATAATCAAGATCTAATCTGTTTTCCTAACTAATGTGAAACACGTCATTAGCAAGGAGTGTAAAAACCGTCTATTTCCCCATCGTAACTATGACATACACATATAACTCCACGAAATGTTTGCCTCCGCACAAATGTCCACCAGCTAAAAGTTTCATGTCTATTTTCCCACCGGATGAAAGTTAAATGTCCCGTTCCCCACCGGATGAAAATTAAATATCCAGTTCCCCACCCGTTCCAATTTTGATTGGTTTGACTGGTTTGAAATTTCGGTTTAAGATCTAAACCGACATAAAACCATCAAATTGAACCAAATCAATTAAAAAAATATTATTTATTTAAAAATAATAATAAAAATCACAATAATTTTTTTAAATACGAAAAAATGAATTTTTAAATTCTAAAAAATTCTGAAACTTTTAAAAAAAATTACAATGATTTTTTTTAAATAATTTCGGTATTAAATTTTAAAACCTAAATTTAACTTTAAAATTTCCAAATTTATCATCTTCAAAACTTTAAAAACACTTTAAAAATCATAAATTATGAAATAAAGCTATGAATTTTAAATTAATTTTAACTTGTTTTTTTAACAACACTTTAAAAATTAGTTAGGATTTCATAATTCAAAAAACAATTTGTTTAATTCATAACTTGTTTAATTCAAAAAAATCATAAATATTTTGTTTAATTCAGTAAAAAGTTATAATTAAGTAAAGTGTTTTTGAATTATAAAATCCTAACTTGTTTAATTCATAACTTGTTTAATTCATAATTTATGAATTGTTTAATTCATAACTTGTTTAATTCATAACTTTAAAATCCTAACTTGTTCTATCCTAATTCATAATTTTAGATTAATTCATAGATTGTAAAATCATAACTTGTTATGAATTATATGGGAATTAAACTAGTTATGAATTAAACAAGTTAGGATTTTACAAAATTGCTTCACCTTATAAAATCATTGTAATATTTTTTTTAAAAGTTTCAGATTTTTCGAATTTAAAAATACAATTTTTTCTAACTTGTAAAATCATTGTAAAATTTTTTTCTTACTTATAAAATCATTGTATATATTTTTTTTAAAATGTAATTTTTTGGAAATTTTCAAGTTAACTTTAGGTTTTAAAATTTAAAACCAAATGTATTATTTAAAAAGATCATTGTAATTTTTTTTTAGTTTCAGAATTTTTTAGAATTTAAAAATTCATTTTTTCGAATTAAAAAAAATTATTGTGATTTTTATTATTATTTTTAAATAAATAATATTTTTTTAATTGATTTGGTTCAATTTGATGGTTTTATGTCGGTTTAGATCTTAAACCGAAATTTCAAACCAGTCATACCAATCAAAATTGGAACGGGTGGGTAACTGGACATTTAACTTTCATCCGGTGGGTAACTGGACATTTAACTTTCATCCGGTGGGGAAATGGACATGGAACTTTCAGCTGGTGGACATCTGTGCGGAGGCAAATATTTCGTGGAGTTATATGTGTATGTCATAGTTACGGTGGGGAAATAGACAGTTTTCCCGCAAGGAGTATAGACCTTCCATTTCCATTGGAAGGTTTAATATAGAAGAAAGAGAAATTAGGTGGGGTGGCTATACTATACACCATATTTAGGAAACTAACAATGGTACTTTGCAAAATACTGTAGGAATTTTCATAAACCGAGTAAGCCCCTAGCTATATAGTAGGTAGGGTGCCATAGGTAGTTGTTTTGTAGCTTATAAGTACAGAGTAGGAGTTATAGGTAGTGTGTGTGTCAGAGCACAGATTCGGTAGATTGTGTTTGAATTTCAAAAATATTCAAAAATAATAAATGGAAAACATAATTTTATTTACGATAATCAATAAGAAGGGGAGAGAAACATAAAGTTGCAGAAGAAAGTTTTCTATGTGAGAGAAATCTTTGAAGAAAGTTTCCGAATTCTATCCTAAAAATCTCCTTTTTCTGATAATTTGTGGGAAATTAGAGAGGTATTCGGAACACAAGCCTCATCCTTTACTAAATTTTTTAAAATTTGTGGTTGAGCTTTTTGATTTTGTTCCAGGAAAATCAGGTAGAGATACTGATAATGGAGAATCAACCCGATTTACCAAGGAGGATGTTTGCCGTTGGTGAAGAACCTGTTGGCACCAGGGTTACTGCATACGGGCCATCAAGTGGAATTTCAGCGGTTATGAATGTCCTTTCAGAAGGCGAGAGGGATGCTATCCGTAGTTCTACCTTTGGGAAGTTAGTAGCCATCGCCGATTTGCCAGCTTTTTCCGGCAGGTTTGGGAGATTTATAATTTCTCGTCAATTAAACGTGACGAAGAAATATGAGATATGGATTTTATTTGCTGGTAGACCGGTTAGGTTTTCCTTTAGAGAGTTTGCTATTGTTACTGGATTGCCTTGTGGAAAGTTCGCAAAAAAATCCAAATCGCGGTTGATTAATAATCTAAACGCTACTCCTTACTGGTCGTCTCTCTTTGGGAAATTGGAGGCCGTTTCTATTTCTTCTGTTATCAAGATGTTGAAGAGGAACATTGTTACTGATCATGAGATAAGGGTAAAGTATGCATGTTTGGCCCTACTTGCATTTGTTTTGATGCCAACCACACATAATCCGAAGATTGTCAAAGAGCATGCAGAGGTCATATCTGATTTAGCATTCGAGATGCTCATTAGCAGCATTAAGGAAAAAAATGAGATAATTTTGTCACAAAACTCAATAGTTGTGAAAGGGTTTGTTCATGCCCTTCAACTCGTAATGGTTCAGGCAGTTCCTGCTCTTTTAGAGGATGTTGAGGCTAATTTAACATCATCTTCTGAATTTGAATCTGAAAATGACGAGGATGAAAGTGTGGAGAGGAAGATATGCCTTAATCCTCCGCATGCTAGAGGCTTGCATGAAGCAGAGGAGATAATTATTTGATATGACTTTGGTGTGAAGTAGTTAATCGCATATATTCCTTTTTCTTTTCATTTTTTTTGGTTTTAATCGTTTAAATTTAGGTGCAATTGAAATCATTTTATGGGTGGGTAAAATGCTTTCTATTTAAATATCAGTTTTGTTAAATGGATGAATATATTTATTTATGGTCACTACAAGAAAACAGTCCAAAGTGACTACTGTTTGTGACTGCGAAATCAGTCACTAATATTTGCGACTAACTTGAGACTATTTTGTGACTGATTTGCGACTACAGTAAAATCGGTCACAAAGTAGTCGCAAATTTGTGACGGATTAACCTGATCGTAACGGAGTCGCAAATTAGTGACTGATTTGCGACTTTGTTGCAAAGGTTTCAATGTAGTCGCAGATCAGTCACTAATTAGTGACTCCTTAACGACGGATAATGGCGTCACAAATTTGCGACACATTTGTTACGAATTTCTCAGTCACAGATTCAGTCACAGATTATTTTGTGACTGATTTGTGATTCTTTAGGGTTTGGGGTTTTGATTTCCGATACCCTATCGAGACGTCACAAATTTGTCACAACTTAGCTACTACTTTACCATATATTTGCGACGGAAAATCCCAATGTGACTGATTTGTGACTCATTTGCCACTCCAACTAACATTTTCACACATTGAAAAAACGAAAATCTATGAATCTATGAATTATAATTCATATTAGAGTGTACAAAACTCAATGGCATATTAAAAATATGCATTAATAGTTAATTTTTCAAATTCAATAAAAAATTTTCAATACAACAACATTCTCAATTCTAAACACTTATAAACACTTATAGTTTTCATCACATATTAGAATATTTGATGTTTTATCAAAAAAATGCTTTGGAATGACTATTTTAGTGAATATATGCATTCATATAGATTATAGAGTTTAGATAAAGTCTAGAAGATTATAGTTTGTGGTCTAATTGTTAAGGGTTTAGAGTTTTAATTTGTGACTACATTAAATTCGTCTCAAATTAGACACAAATTTGTGACTATTTTGTGAATAATTAGCCACATAAATTAATTTTTGTTTTAATTTTTTTTGGTTCCAAATGATATTGTTACGAAAATTTTGGCTCCAAACCAAATAATTTGGGCTCCAACAAACACTTCTTATTATTCTCTACAGAAAACAAGATCGAGACAAAAAAAACCTAGTCACTAAACACACCTCTATTCTCTCTCACTCGCTTCTCTCGATCTGAAAACCCTAATCTCTTTCAAACCCATTTCTCTCCAATTCTCATACCATAATCTGTTTCTCCTTTCTCTACATCTGTTTCAATGACTTCTCTAGGGAAATCACGACAAAATAAACCCAAAACCGTAGAATTCAATTTCGATTAACGCGATTTTGGTCATCGGAGTTTTGTTTGCTCCGCGCCGGATCCGAATCTTAACTACAAGCCGGTCATAGGAATTCAGATCCATCCCAGCGATGCTGCGACGGGTCGATGCTACGCTTCTAGTGAGAAAGAAAGTCGAAAGCGTAGATGAGTTGTTGGGTCTTTCTCAGCTTAAGGGTATTTGATACCTTTAGCATTAACTTGATTTTTTTTTTGTGTTTTCACTTCTTTTTTGTATCTTGATTTCGAAATTGGATGCAGGTCATTTAAAACCACGTTATGTTCGTGTCAATACACTTAAGATGGATGTAGATTCGGCAGTAAAAGAGCTGGAAAAACATTATAAGGTAACATTTTAAGCTTTCTTGAGCTTGAAAAACAGGATAAGTTCTAACTTGATATAGAAGGGTGTTAGAATTAGTGATTTGCTTGTTTTGGTTTGGTTTGATGTGCAGGAATCAGAAATGGTTGAGTCGAAGGTTGTAGTTCCGGAGTCGGTGCTGAAGAAGAGGAAGAGAGAGGAGGAATGGGCTTTCCCCTTATCAAGCCTCGCAATTTCATCATCTTTGTGAGTTACATGTTTCAATTTTTGTTGCAGACTGAGGATGTTCTTCCGAGTTTAGAAGTTGCGGGAATTGCTCTTGATCTTAACCTCCTCTCTTGTCAAAGGTATTTGCCTCTTTCTCTCTCACCTGAGTTTCTGTTCTTATGTATAAATCTCAATGTACTTATTTACTTTGTTTGGCAAATGATGTAGTTGGTGTTAGTCTGGAGTTAGAATCTACTAGTTTGACCACAATTTCATTGTCTACACAAGCCTTGTTGCAATTATGTTCTGAAAATTGAATTTTGTTTTTATTTTGCTTTTTTTCATGTAGAGATTTGGCTTTGGGTTCTCCTCATGAGATTAAGCATGTTTTAGCCCTTGAGCTCTAATCTCCTTACCAACGGTTGGTCATGTTGTGTCTCCATCATTGTGCATTCAGCTGCGTACGCACTCCAGGAATCCTCATGTAAAGATTGCCCAAAGGTTTTGCCTCAATCTCTTCTCTTTAGCTCTTTGTTGTATACAAAAGGATTACAAGTAAATGGCTTTTGTAGGAAGCCTTTTGGGGGTTGCAATATCACATGGAAACCTTCAGGGAAACCTCAAAACTTTTATGTTTCAACTCCCTTGAATCTTGGAGCACAACGGGAAGAGTCTTCTTGTAAGTGTACTTGCTTGGCAGATTTTGATGGCGTTGCTGGTTCTGGCTGGGTCCCTATTGGTGACCAAGTTCTCCTGATGGCTAGTATATTCCTTACATATATGGCTGGAGTCATTCCTCTACAAAACTCCAGTTACTCGTCAAGAAAGAACACTGTTGAGGAGATTCCAGATGTTTTGCTTCGGAATCTTCTGGTAGGTAAGAGTAGAACATTTGAGAGATTCTAGATGAATAAATCAAACTGTTGTGTATTTGAATAAATTAAACTGTTTGGCTTGTAGGGAGACAGGTTTTGAGGGTGATTTGGAGTCTGTGTGGGATGTGGTGAAAGGAAAGCTTTTAGATTCTTTAGACACCATCAAGCGTGAGAGTACACTTGGAAGCAGAGTCTTCAAAGCCAAACAGTCCCAATGGAAGCCCCTACTGAGTTTGTATGCGATATCTGAGGGTCCCCAGTTGTACTTACTCTGGTCATGTTTTCGAAAACTTGAAGAAGAGGTCAGCTTGTACCTGCTTTGTTCATTATCTTTGTTGTTCTTGTTTGTTTTTGGTATCATTTTATGTATTAAAAGAATTTCTTGTGGAGCATTCTTTGTAATGTTTGTTTTGTAATATAATTTTGCATTTCAAGTTTTTTTTATTATTCACAGCATTTGGTAATTGAAAACAACACAAACAAACAACAATTAGTAGCATTTAAGTGACTGAAAAGTGACTTGAAAGAGATTCAATTTGGTCACTTCTAAAACAAAAGCGTCGCAAATCAGTGGCAAATTAGTGACCAAAATGTGACTAACCCAAAGTGTGACAAAAACAATATAGTCTCTAATTAGAAGCTAATTAGTCGTTAATTTGCGACGAATATAGTTAGTCATAAATCAGTCGCAAAATCAGAAGTCGTTAATTAGTCGCTTATTTGCCACGCCAAAGGCAGTCCCAAATACGTTGCTAATTAGTGACTACCTACATGAGTCACAATTGTGTCGCTTATTTGTGAATGAGTTATGGAGTTATTAATCCGTCGCAAATTAGTGACGCTTTAGCGACGCCAGAAATTTGCGACGCCGAGTTGGCGTCGCTAAGTAGTCGCAAATGGGTCATTAGTGACGAATTTGTGACGCTTCTGGGAGTGGCAAATGGCATGTTTTCTTGTAGTGGGTAATTATCAGTGCACGCGGTCATTTTAATGTGTAGCAGCTAATTCAAGTTTAGTACTGATTAATTTGTACTATATACTTTTGATAATCCTTTGTTATAGATATAATAATAAGTGTATGCCTTTATTTGCGTGTGTATCATCAAATTCATTTAATACCGGTTAATTTGTACTATATATTTTTTAATGAAATTAGCGCAGGTGTTGAGTCCCCCCTGGAATTGATATGTGTAGCATCTAACGTGTGTCCTAACCTTTTATATATGGTTTGTGGTTGCAGACTATAGTTCATTGTATTATTCCAGATGATGATGAGGTTGAAATTGATGAGAGTGAGCTTTGTTGGTCAGATGAGGAAAGGGATGATAAGGTTGAAAATATGGTGCGACTTATTAATGAAGAGTATTGTTTTCCGGATCTTAGTTTATTGGGTGATTTCGGGCGTGAATCGGTGTCGTTCCAGTCTCGTAGAGACCACATTTCTCGTGTTCATTGCTGTTTCGATCCTAAAATGCAAAGTTGAATGCGTGATCGTCTAGGGAATTCTAGGAGTATGATTGTGATCGAATGATGGATTGATTGTTTGTTGATTGACGTGATATTGATTGTTTTATCTCTGTTTTGAGTGAGAATCGTATGGAATCGTGTTAGTATCGGTTTGTGTTGTGACCGAGACAAGCCGCGTGAGGATAGGCTCGAGTTATGGTTTCAGGAACTGAGTGTCAATCGACACCCTGCGAGGAAGATGATACTCATTTTGTTGAGTGTCGATCGACACCATGGTGGCGTGTCGATCGACACCCGTTATTTCTCGTTGAAACTTTGTGTGAAATTGTTGTAAACCGGGAATTGTTTAATTAATCTGGAAATTGTTTAATTAATCTGGGAATTGTTTAAATTAAATTGGAAATTGGTTTAATTAAGATTTAATTGGTGTGGTATATTGTTATATGTGTTTATGTATTTCCTATTGGCGGGATGACCGCTCCACTGAGTATTTATGATAATACTCACGCAACTCCCGTGTTCCTTTTGAGTTACAGGTAAAGGAAAAGTGTGATCGTGGAATCGAGGCCGAGAGAAGAGGATGATAGGGTTTATTGTTTTCTGTTGTTTAGTCTAGCGAACCAGTTGTGTTAGGTTGCTAGTATTTATTCATTCCTGAACTTGATAATTGGTTGTGTTGGAATTATTGGATTATTATATGGTTTTAATTGTTTATGAGTTCCGCAGTAGAAATGTTAGTATAATAAAAAAAATAAAAATAAAAGTTTGGGTGTTACACTAGGTGTCATTCAAAGAGCAACTTAAGGAATACATTAATTAAATCAACCAATCAAAATATTTCAATTTGTCATGGTGGAAATATTTACATTTTTTCAATATCTTTGATATTTGCGGAGCATTGATAACAAAAATATATACTTACTAAATTTATTACCATATTGAGAAACTCAAACCGATTTAACTCATTTATGTAGTAGTATTTTGGTCAGTAATAAAGTTGGGTTTAAAAATATTTTATAGAGTTATTAAAAAACATTTGTTTTAGTAAATATAAGATATATATCACTCAATTACATTTTTTATCATACATTATAAGACAATGTTCGCTTTTTGTTTTTGTTATTGTAAATCAATTTCTTTTATTTTTATATTTTGTATACACTTAAAACGTAAGACCTATCATATTAAGACAATCAAGATTCGAAAATCGACCGATTAATTTTTTTAGTGGATATAATCAGTTATCTAATATCTTTTTGGTATGTATGATTCAAAACAATATATTTTTACTATACAATAAACTGAAATTTATATTTTCACGCTTGGCGTGGGTCAAAATCTAGTCTACTATTGAATGAGTTGCAATTTCTTTTGTTATAAACAAAGCTTTTTGTTTTGTACTTATTAGGTTCTTGATGAAATCGGCATTGATATCGCCTCACATGTTTGCGTTAACCGTCGATTCTCTTCATTGTTTAGTCTCTTGATGGCTTCTATGTGATTGATTTGATTCTCTGACTTAATTTTGATCCATTTGCAGTTATAATCTGATCTAAAAACTAGGATTGGGGAAAAATGCAGAAGATGTTAGCAGGTATGGTATTTCACTATAAACACAACTAGACCATATATCTCTCTATTTTCAATATCAAAATCGAACCACGATATTTCTGCGCAATTCTAGAATCGATGACCTTGAGAAGCGTGTAAAGAAACCTTAGAGGTTGTAAAGAGGATTTCTTGTTTATTAAGTTATGAGGTCAAAGACCTTGTATAGAGATTACATAGAGGATACATCATGATCTAAGTGTGGGGCTAAGTCGATGCACATGATGGGCCGTGATACGGACCAATACCCTCCCTCAAGGTGGAGTGTGGAGGTTACAAACACCCAACTTGAAAAGAAAAGCTTCAAATTCTTTACGTCCTAACGTTTTCGTCATGATGTCCGTGAGTTCAACATTTGTAGAAATGTGCTTTGTAACGATAACACCTCGAAAAATTTCATCACGAATAAAGTGACAGTCATTTCCAACATGTTTGGTTCGAGCATGAAATACATGATTTGCAGCAAGATTAATGGTCGAGAGACTATCAGAGTGTATTGGAATTAGTGTAGAAACCTCAATACCGAGAGTAGGAAGAAGATCACGGAGCCATAAGATTTCTTGCACCGTATCAGCCCTCTATATTTCGCTTCAGCCAAAGATCGAGAACAACGTCATGTTTCCTTGTTTTTCAAGACAGAAGAGAATCACCAAACTGAATAAACTATCATGTAAGTGATCATCGTGTTAAAGGACATGCCGCCAAATAAGAGTCACACCACGCAGTGAGAGTTAGATGCGTGTTAGCTTTGAACAACACGAAGAGCGGCGTCCTAATGAGCATGCTTGGGATTACTCATGAATTGAGAGATCATGTGAATAACATAAGACATTCCAGGACGCGTTAATCCAAGTTAAATCAAACGACCGATGAGACGATGATAACGTGATGGCTCTGCCATATAATCACCAGCGGCAAGGGCAAGCCTATGGTTTTGTTCTAGTGGGAACGAAACCGGCTTAATACCGAGCATACCAGTTTCGGTGACGATGTCAAGTGCGTATTTCCATTGACATAAGTAAATACCAACAAGACTGCGAGCAACTTCACTACCCAATAAATATCGGAGAACTCCAAGATCCCTCATACGAAAACACTCACTCAAGTATCGTTTAAACTCCTCAATAATTTTTAAAGAACTTCTCGTGATGATAAGATCATCAACATAGACTAAGACATGAAGACGAGTGGTTGATTTCTCAAGAGTGAAAAGAGAGTAATCAGAGTAATTTTTCTCAAACCTGTAGTTCATTAATGTCGTAGTGAGTTTAGCGAACCAACAGTGAGGTGCCTATTTTAGGCCATAAAGATATTTATGTAGACGTAGTACCTTTGTTTTATCACCCGTGCAGAAACCCGATGGAAATTGCATATATACTTCCTCTTCAAGATCACCATGGAGAAAAGCATTATGCACATCCATTTGATGAACCTACCAGTCATTAGAAACCACTTGTTGAAGAAAAGCTCTAATCGTTACCATCTTAGCCACTGGTGCAAAAATTTCATTATAATCATCACCCTTCGTTTATAATCATCACCCTCCGTTTGATTATTTCCGAGTACCACAAGACAAGCTGTGTCTTTTGAGCTCTCCGGTGGAATGAAACTTTAGACAAAAAACCCATTTGCATTTTGCAGCCTAGAGCTTCCTTTCCTTGAGGTAAAGTAACAACGGATAATGTGCCTAAATCGATCAAAGCAACAATTTTGTCTTCAACGGCAAATCACCAATTTTCATCCTAAAATGCCTCTTTGTATGATTTAGGTTCGACAACGTATGTGATAGCCAACAAGGATGACTGGTAATTGGCCGAGAACTGAAAGCTAGGCAACTAATTTTTGATTGGATAAGGAGTAACCGACGGATAGGGTTGATGAAGTAATGTCATAACATAATCGGCAAGTTTTGTTCGTTTTTGCTTTGGTCTATGACCACGGCCAAGAGGTGCAGGGTCGGTGTCAGTCACATGCAAAGGCTGATGATCAGTAGTTGGAGAAATCTCAGACGACGAAACTGAGGTAGAAGACAAAGTCGGAGTTACTGGTTCTGAAATTTCAGCAGATTCGGGTTGTGAATTTTGGTCCGGATATGCAGGCGTAGTAACATTAACCGGAGAATAGCTCAGATTGGGATTTAGAGATTGTGGTTCCTGAACAATTGGAAATTAATTCATATGTGTAGCAGTAGTACCTATTGGTAATGGCAGAGGAGAGAGAAGACCTTCATCGTCTTGATCAAAACTTTGAAATCGAGACTCAATAGGAGATGGACTTGAAGACTCAAGTTCATGAGTGGCAAAAGGAAATTCTGTTTTGGGAGAAGATAACATCCCGAGAGATCGAAACAATTCTTGTATCGAGGTTGTAGACTCGCCCACCCTTTTTCCCAAAGGGCTAACCCAAGAAAACAGATTTGTCTGTCCTACTTGCAAATTTATCGCCTTTGTGTTTCTAATTATGAACATAACACATACATCCCAAACATCGAATATCATTCAATGGCGGAGACTTGTTGTATAACAATTCATATGGTGTTTTCCCTTGGAGAATAGGAGTAGGAGTTCGATTAATTAGATAACCGCAACAAGAACAATAGCTCTAAAATTCAACTGGAAGACTAGCATTGAAACGAAGAGCATGTTTGCGTTTGACGTGACCATTCTATTGTGGAGTACCTACGCAAGATGTCTCATAATTAATTTCATGGAAAAAATCAATTAAACACACGAATTCCAAGCCATTGTCGTTGCGAATTGTTTTGACTTGCGTATCGGATTGTCTTTGAACAAGAGCAATGAAGTTTTTAAGATGAGTTGGTGCCGTGTGCTTAGAAGTGAGAAAATATATCCATACAACTCTTGAGAAGTCGTTAAGAATAGTAAGAAAGTATTTGGATCCATATATAGATGTTATTCGATAAGGACCCTACAAATCGCAATGGACTAACTCAAAAACTGAACTTGTTTTATTGTTGCTTAATGGAAAAGAATCCCTATAAACTTCACATGCTTTAAAATCAAAAACACCGCTACTTCATTCAGATAAATAAAATATATCTAAAGCATTAGAAGATGAAAGTCCCATTCGACTATGCCAAAGCTTTTGATAGATGAATATGTTAATGAGCTTGAGAGCACAATGCTTGAGGAAGAAGATCCACAACAAAATACATCGGTTAAACATCAACATGGTGAGGTCCCTCAGCTAGAGGGAGAACATGTTGATTTAGATGATTATATTAATGAGCTTTAGAAGTGTAACATCCCGAAACCAAAATTATGATTTTGGTAAGGGGGTGTCGATCGACACAAGCTGTGGATATCGATCGACACCAAGTTCTGCGGTTTAGTCGGTTTTAATATTAATCGCTCGGTTTGCGTCGCGGTTAAGGGAAAACCCTAGGGATTTAGTATAAATACGTGTAGCCGTATTTGTGGCCGTATTTTGGGAAGAAAAAAAGGAGAGAATCTTAGTTGAGAGAGAATTCGATCGTTCTTGAGGATTGTTGCAAAAAAATCCTCGAGACATCGTTCATTCGAGTTTTAGGGCCGTCGGGATCATCGTTCTTCGTGTTTTCGTGAGGGAATCGCTTGGATCATTCTATAGCAGTGGGTAGAGGCTTTGTTCATCGTTAGTTCGTGGTCAATTCATTTCCTTTCCTTTGCTTAAAGCTAAGGTGAGTGCGTGATCGCGATTACGAGATTAGTTTGTTAGGGTATTGAATGATTGAATTGTGATGAATATGAATGTTATTTCTGTGATTTCCGTGTGATATTGTGTGGCTTTGTCGTGATTAGTCTCGTACGATGAAACGGGATCGAGTCTCGTGAAGATTTCGACTCGGTCTAGGTTTCTGCGAGAGGTGTCGATCGACACCTAGTGACAGTGTCGATTGACACCCCCTTTTATGATCGCGAGGATTGGTTTTGGTATTGGAGTATCGATCAACACCCAGGTGGAGTGTCGATCGACACCACTTGTTAAACTGTGAGAATTTGCATATTTGTTGATTATTGCATATCTGTTGAGTGTTGCATATCTGTTGATCGTTGCATATCTGTTGAATGTTGGTTGTTCGGGTAGTAATTGACACGCTATTTCCCTATTTTGTAATCGGTAGGCGGGATGACCGCTTCACTGAGTATTTATGATAATACTCACGCAACTCTGTTTTTCCCTTTTGAGTTGCAGGTAAAGGAAAAGTTTGAGATCGTGGAATCATGGCTGGGACCAGAGGATGATTAGGATCTCTAGTATGTTGTGGTTGTGTTTAGAACCTGTTTACGTTGCTAGGAATTGTTAGAAATGCTTTTGGATATTTTGGATCGGATGAAATGTTAAATCATGTTTATTGGTGTATTGAATTGGTTATTTATTTTATGGAAAGTAATTGGTCGTTCTGTTGGTTTGATCGGGTTGTTGGTTTCCACGGTAGCATTGTTAAATTAAAAAAAAAAAAGTTTGGGTGTTTCATTTTGGTATCAGAGCCCTTACGGTTCTAGGGCTAGCAGTAATTGGATGAACTGAGACTATGTGTTTGATTGATTATGTGTACTTAGTCGGTTGTAGAGTCTTAGATCATCCTCTCCGAGCCTTCAAAGAGATTCCACAGTATGTGATTGTTTGACGTTTATTCTGTGAATTCTAGTAGCTTAGAATGTGCGTTCGGTAAGTGCAGTGTGAGATGGCTAGAGTTCCGAGAGGTCGTGGTGGCAGAGTTGGTGGCCGTGGAAACCGGGGTCGTGGTCAGGAGCGTGTTAGTTCATCTTTCGAGTAGGTGGCTCAGTATGAGACGCCAGAGCATGTGGCTGATTCGCAACCGGTTCATGAAGGATCAGTGGGCAGCGTCAGTGTGGCGGTTGATGCTGCTGGTACCAGTAGGGGTGCTAGAGCGGTTGATGCTGCAGGAGACCCAGGTGTGGGTACTGCTACAGGTAGAGCCCATGATTCAAATGATCGCTTGGCGAAGATGTTAGCCTTGATTTTGGGGCGGTTGCCGAGTGCGTTTCCGGTGCAGGCTCCGATAGTGACTCCAGTGGCAGAGGCAACTCCAGATTTTTATGAGATGTTGGATCAGATGCAGGGCCTGGGGCCCACGTCCTTCTCGGGTGGAGGGGGTTAAGGAATGAGCGAAGGTTTTGTTCTATCAGATGTCCGGATGAGTACCGTGTGGATCTGGCGGTAGAATATTTTGATGGAGATGCTTATCTCTGGTGGACTGGCGTCGAGGCCAGGAGGAGAAGGACTGTGTGGAATTGGGGAGAATTTTTGGCTGAGTTTAATGGCAGGTACTTTCCTCAAGAGGCAGTGGATCAGTTAGAGATGCAGTTCAGGGAGCTAGTTCAGGGAGACCGGTCGGTTCGTGAGTATGATGCAGAGTTCAGCAGGCTAGTGGTATATGCGAGTAGCGGCATGGATGATGAGCGAGCTCAGACGGGTAAGTTTATAGGAGGACTTAGGCTTGAGCTGAGGAAGGCATGGAGAGGCTCCAAGTTCGCGTCGAGGGCGGAGCTGGTGGAGGCAGTTGCAGTGCTTGAGAAAGACCTAGAAGAGCAGGTCTAGGATTGAGCAGTTGTTCTTCCTCTTAGGTTTCGTTTCCAGTTTCAGTTTTTGAGCTTTGCGTTGTTGTTTCTGGTTTTGTGTATTTTCGTTAGTGTTGAAACGATATACATTTTTGAGAATTTATAAGATAGTGTTCCTTATTTATTTTAATATGAGTTATGAGGCGTGTGGTTCTTAGATGTGTTTTTTATGTATGGACCAGTGTGGGTCGTTTCTTTGAGGATATTCTAGGCTGAGAATATCGAGACTATACCCTGTGAGGCGGCTCTAATCAGAGGAGAGGTGTGTTCTCCTGTATACTTTCTGGTAAGTGAGTTCCCAGAATAAGTAGCGAGGGATGTGAGATCTCTTGCGGGGAGGTGAGTTCCTCAGATACCGTTGGCTCGAGGGATGCGTCCCGAGAGTGTGAGCGGTATGTTTTCTTGTGTAAAGTAGACGGAGCCTCTGAGATTAGGGGAGGATCTCTTGTGGTGATCTCTTGTGGTATTAGCCAAGTCAGGTCAGGATTTTAGTCCATGTTTAACGGTTATGAGGAGCGAGTGAGGAACTCGAGTAGTGTTGACTGGATAGGTCAAGTGTATGGTCGGTGATAGATGGTTCGGGAGGCTCAAGTTGTGAGCCGAAGTATCGCTGGTCAGGCTAGGCCTTGGATGGAGTTCTGGTCACAGATGTAGCATTTGTGAAATCCTAATTGGGACTAACGGGTGGTTATACATGTTCTTGTTTGATTGTTATATGATCGACCGCTGGACCTAGTTTGGATTAAGAATGTTGCGTAGTCGGGACAGACGGGTGGTTATACATGTTCTTGTTTGATTGTTGTACGATCAACCACCAGGCCTAGTTGGATTCAAAATGCTGCATAGAAGGTTCTGGGCGAATCTAGGCAAGTAATGGGCATTTCGAGTTGTGGTTATGCTTTTCGGCTTGACAAATGCGCATGCGGTATGCACAAAATTATTACGACGTGATCAAGGAATTTTGGGAAGTGTTCGTTTCATACTCAGCGGTTATATCTTAGACTATTCGAAGAATCCTGAGGAGCATGAAGTTTATTGCGTTTGGTTCTGAAGAGGCTCGGGAACAGAAGCGGTATGCGGAGTCGAGAAAGTGCTGTTAGGAGGAGCGCCGGTTTTGGTTGCAGGAAGGCAGAGTGGAGTATCTGAAGGTTTAAGGTTCATCGCAATGGATGGCAAACCAGTATTTTGAGGAGTTCTTGGTCTCTCACGTAACATCATATCCAGACATGGAGATCAATTATTCGGAGGATAGTGTTCTGAACGAGCAAGGAGCGTTTCAGTTATCGGGAGGTTGTCTGGGTTAGCAAAAGAAGCAGAGTTCACGAGGATCAGGCAATGCATCCGAGGTTAGTTCTGGAAGGATTTCTGAAAACCAAAGTGTTTGGTCGTTCGAGCAAGAGTAAGTTGTGGCTGTCGGTTCAGATTTTAGGTCTCTTCGAATGGGACATTCAAGTGTATAGGCGAGTGTATCGGCCGATGGATGGTTACGCTGAGGCGTCTGGAGTGGATTTGAACCCTTGTTGGGCATCTAATTTTTTTTTTTCAGTGCTCGATATTTATTGCTCTAGGGACTGCGGTCTTGAATAACTCATGTGTTTTGAGGAGATGTGAGCTCTCTGGTATGTTGATTGGGATGTGTATTTCCCAGATACCGTTGACTCGAAGGATGCATCCCGAGAGTGCAAACGGTATATTTTCCTGATGGACCACAGGATGCGTCCTATGGGTGTCAGGTGTAGACTGAGTTAATAGGAATAGATACCCGGGTCGTGCGTTGGTGCTTCGGTTGGTGAGGCGTTTCGGAAGTGAGCGGGGCCATGGAGGATGGTCTGTTTGTTATCTAAGTGTTCAGTAGGAGTAGAATTATTTTGCTAGATTAGGTTATTGCATGTTATTGCCAAGGAAAGTATTCCTAGTTTCAGGTGCTTGTTCACGTATGTGTTGATTACTCTAAGGAAATATTTTCCTATATAGAGCCAGAGCTTGAGGGAGACGTCCTGAGAGTGGAGTGGCATCGGCATCGTTACCTCAAAGGAGAAGTCATGAGAGTGTGATGATGACGGTAAGTATGAGTAATCAATATCTGACCGTGGCATAAACATGAGACGGAATACAGACCTCGATGATTTTTCTTGTGCATTCGGTTTCAACGATTGGGATATCGGATGTAGTGTCTTGGTTGTGCATGTTCTTGTTTGATTGTTGCACAATCGATCGATCCAACTCTGGGTCTACAGCTGGTTGTACATGTTCTTGTTTGATTGTTGTGCGATCAATTGGACAGACTTAGTCAGGATTTGGAAACATTGCATTATGGTATTCCGGGCTAGGAGCCTTGCGTGTTTCTGTTAGAGTTAATTTTAGGTCCTTATTGTTGTTATGGGTAGGCGTTTTGGAATTTATTACGGATGACTCATGATCTGGAGACGGTGGCTTTCCAGAGTATGTATCGGGGACGACGGTTTCCTGTATACATACTGAGAGATGGTGGTTCTCTCCAGGAGACGGTGGTTTTCCTGTGTACTGATATTGGGACGGTGGTTTTATTTATAGTACTGAGAGCCTATATTGGGACGGTGGTTTCCTCTATAGTGCTGAGAGACGGTAGTTCTCTCGGAGGGACGGTGGTTCCTTAGGGTGTGTGTGTGTGGATGAGTTAAAACGTAATAAATGTCTGAAAACGTGTGTATAGTGTGGGTTGGTTGTGGACTTTTGGGATTATGTGAGAATCCCCAGTGGTATGGGTCGGTGCGGCCAGAGCGTGGAGTCTTGTGTCTTGGGATTCGAGATTGAATCCAGTTTAGTGGGGGAGAATTGTAACATCCCGAAACCAAAATTCTGATTTTGGTAAGGGGGTGTCGATCGACACTAGCTGTGGGTGTCGATCGACACCAAGTTCTGCGGTTTAGTCGGTTTTAAAATTAATCACTCGGTTTGCATCGCGGATAAGGGAAAACCCTAGGGATTTAGTATAAATACGTGTAACCGTATTTGTGGCCGTATATTGGGAAGAGAAAAAGGAGAGAATCTTAGTTGAGAGAGAATTTGATCGTTCTTGAGGATTGTTGCAAAGAAATCCTCGAGACATCGTTCATTCGAGTTTTAGGGCCGTAGGGATCATCGTTCTTCGTGTTTTCGTGGGGGAATCGCTCGGATCGTTCTGTAGCAGTGGGTAGAGGCTCTGTTCATCGTTAGTTCGTTGTCAATTAGTTTCCTTTCCTTCGTTTAAAGCTAAGGTGAGTGCGTGATCGCGATTACATGATTAGTTTGTTAGGGTATTGAATGATTGAATTGTGATGAATATGAATGTTATTTCTGTGATTTCCGTGTGATATTGTG
Source organism: Draba incana (assembly GCA_963576765.1). NCBI lineage: Eukaryota > Viridiplantae > Streptophyta > Magnoliopsida > Brassicales > Brassicaceae > Draba > Draba incana. The sequence continues at coordinate 34,913,520 of OY755205.1, forward strand.
TAACTTTGTCGTGATCAGTCTCGTACGATGAAACGGGATCGAGTCTCGTGAGGATTTCGACTCGGTCTAGGTTTCTGCGAGAGGTGTCGATCGACACCTAGTGACAGTGTCGATCGACACCCCCTTTTATGATCGCGAGGATTGGTTTTGGTATTGGAGTATCGATCAACACCCAGGTGGAGTGTCGATCGACACCACTTGTTAAACTGTGAGAATTTGCATATTTGTTGATCATTGCATATCTGTTGAGTGTTGCATATTTGTTGATCGTTGCATATCTGTTGAATGTTGGTTGTTCGAGTAGTAATTGACACGCTATTTCCCTATTTTGTAATCGGTAGGCGGGATGACCGCTTCACTGAGTATTTATGATAATACTCACGCAACTCATTTTTTCCCTTTTGAGTTGCAGGTAAAGGAAAAGTTTGAGATCGTGGAATCATGGCTGGGACGAGAGGATGATTAGGATCTCTAGTATGTTGTGGTTGTGTTTAGAACATGTTTAGGTTGCTAGGAATTGTTAGAAATGCTTTTGGATATTTTGGATCGGATGAAATGTTAAATCATGTTTATTGGTGTATTGAATTGGTTATTTATTTTATGGAAATTAATTGGTCGTTCTGTTGGTTTGATCGGGTTGTTGGTTTCCACGGTAGCATTGTTAAATTAAAAAAAAAGGTTTGGGTGTTTCAAGAAGACAATGCTTGAGGAAGAAAATCCACAACAAAATACATCGGATCTTGCTCTTCCTCTTCTGCAGAGCAACTACAACAAAGAAATGATCAACGAGCTTGAGAGAACGATGCTTGATGAAGAAGATTTACAACAAAATACATCAGATCATGATCTTCTTCCTCTTTCTCCGCAGAGCAACTACAACAACGACATGATGATACTGCCGCCTCTTCCTCCTTCTATGGTAGGTCAAGGTTTTGGGTTCGAGACGATGATGATGACGACGTAAAGCAGCGGGAATAACTTCTTGATGCAGAGCAACGATAACGACTTTATGATGCAGACAAACCCGGTTTAGAGAACAAGCCAGTGAAGCCACCGCTTAGGGTCCTAAATTTAGAGGGCATTTTTTAGTTTTATTTTTGTTATAGTTATAACTAAAAAAATTACAAACCTTTTTTACAATAATAATATTTGTAAGACCTTGTTTTCCAAATATTGTTTTTAAATGTTTATGGGTTTTCTCTAAGCAAACATGTTAACTAATTATTTTAAAAAATTAATTTAATTTTATTAGTTAAAATTCTAGTTTAAAAAAAATAAAACCCCAAATGATGATTCATTACTTTTTGATGCTTCCTCTTCGATCTTATCTTTTGGCTTTTTTATTGATGAACAAGTTCTCCAAGGATTTATACCAACAGAGTTTCGAAAGCTAAGTGCTTGATTTTTTGAAAAGAATGGAAGGTTGTTATCCAAACACCACAATTGCTTATCGCGTATTATTGACCATTCTGGTATGAATTGCCACTGCATAAAAAAAATTTCAAAGTTGAAGCTGACAAAAAAATTATTTAAGGTCTATATTGTGACAAGAGAGATTGAATGGATAAGCTTTGTCATCCATTGAAACAAAGATGGTTGAAAAATTCGACAACGTGAGTTTAATGAATGATTTTGAAGGCAAAAATACGAGAGCAGTATTTCAAAAAGAAATTCTATTTTGCTGTTTTTCTTTTATTTTTTTACTGACTATGTGAAATTATAAATTGTTTAATGGAGTTTACTATGTTTTTTTTAATTTAGATTACTGTTTTTACGGTATTGATAAATGTACGCAAATGATACATTTTTACAAATATGCATAGAGCATCCAAAAAGATTGGACCGGCACTGGATGCAGAACAACTTCTTGATGGAGAGAAACGAGAACAACTTCTTGATGGAGAGCAATGAGAACAACTTCATGATGCAGAACGACTTATACATGCCGAACAACGACAACAACTTTTTGGTGGAGAGTTTCGATAACAACTTAATGCGCAGAACGACTTCTTCATGCAAAGCAACGACAACAATTTCTTGGTGAAGAGCAACGAGAACAATTTAGTGACACAGAACGACAACAATTTTTTCATGCTGAGCAACGAGAACGATGTCTTCATGCATAAAAACGACTTCTTTATAAAGAACAACGAGAAAGGCTTCTTAATGCAAAGCAACAGCAACAATTTTATGACGCAGAACAACGAGAATGACTTCATGACGCAGAGGTGGAACCAAGAAGAACAACATCGGTTGGCTGATTTAATTTTTGAAGGCTCGGAGAGTGTGATGTTGGACCTAGATCAACTACTCCGGGAATCTATTACAGATGACTACAATTAAGAAGAACAAGATCACAGTGTCTAAAGCCAAGAAACTTAAACAAGCCATTAGCACATTGCTAATTCAGACTAAAAGCAACCTTAGTGAAATAGCTAATCCAACTATTCTGGTTGTGATTCAGGCTAACTAAGAGTTATCAATGGGAAGTGTGTGTTTTTGCACTCTTTTTCCATTGGTCTAGTGTTTTCCAAATTGAGTTTTCTAGCCAAGGTTTTTATTGAGGCGTATTACACACACTTATACATCATTTCCCATTTGATAACAATGCTCATGGATTTGCAAGGAAAAGTTAAATTCTGTTTTTTGAATTTTGATTTGTGTTTTTACCTTTGTACTTTCTCATTTTGTTTTTAAAAATCAAGTTGTTTCTCAATTTTGAGGACTTTCTAAAGAACCTTAGACTCCTCATCTCTTATTTGTAATTTTACATAAACTTCCTCTTTGCAAAGATTATTATCAAGCATCTTTGCTCTAAAACTCTCTCTTTTATTTGATCTTACTAGTGTGTAATATCTAGTAGTCTTGATCAGGGCCGGTCCTGAGATATTTGGGGTATATATATATAAAAATTGATTTACTTTTATATCTACAAATCTAATGAAACTAAAAAATATAAAAACGTAATTAGAAAACTAAATTTTGATTGTATGTTTAAACTAATAATTGAGAAACATAACAGTGTAATAAAATCAAAATCAAATTATTAATAAAAAATTGTACCTTGAGTGCTTATGAATGAACGACAAAAGTAACCACAAAATAAAAAAACTGAAGCAGATCAAAAGTTTGGTGACGACGCACGGCCACTTTCTTCCTAATTTAAAAAAATTGTTAAAATTTTTGTAATTAACCCAGTGTTTAAGGAATTATTTATTAGTTAAAGAAATATGGCATTTACCTTTATTGTTTTTTCCTTTTACGACTTAAGATAAGGAAAAAAATAATTATTGTTTACTTTTTCTTTTTTTAAAATGGATCTCATGCCTATATATTTCTCCACATATTTCTCCCTTGTGACGCATTAATTAAAAAATTCTAACTGAGGAGACTTGTTTGCGAAATCGGAGGATATTAAATCGGTTAAGCTCTTATTCTGCTATGGTGTTATTGGCTCGTTAAGAGACTAACAGCACACCAAGATGTGGTGAAGCTAAATTTGTTATGATCTTTCTTGTTTTGTGTGAAATGTAAATGTTTACAACAGACGTTGATGCAAATTGCAGCTCTAGATAGGATTAATCAAGAGAACGAATGGGGAAGATTGTGTTTATTCATTAATCATAAGATCCTTTATATAGGATTATTACAAGAGAGAAAAGGAAAATTCCTTTTCCTAATGGGAAAAGGAAAGTACATAAAAGGAAAATCCTAATTCAACTAGGATTCATTAAACCGGCCTAAAGACTAAGTGTTAATGGGCCGTAAACGGACCAGAACTAGTTATGACAATCCACTATGATTTATAACACTCCCCCTTGGATGTCATAACTCTAATGGGCTTGTAATACGCTTTGGATGTTGCCTCATTAAAACCTTACCAAGTAAAACCCATTTTGGGACAAAACCGTGGTGAAGGAAAAAGAGTACAACACGTATTACTCCCCCTATTCTGAACCTCACTGCAAGTCTTTCAAACGACGCATTCCAATCTGATAAGTAAGTTTCTTGAACGTTGAGGTTGGAAGTGACTTGGTGAATAGGTCTGCTGAATTCTCACTTGATCGTACTTGCTGCACTTGAATTTCTCCATCTTTCTGTAGATCGGATGTGAAGAAGAATTTTGGCAGAATGTGCTTCGTCCTATCACCTTTGATGTATCCATCCTTAAGTTGAGCTATACACGCTGCATTGTCCTCGAACAAGACCGTCGATTCCTGCTTACCTTCGGCCATTCCACAATCCACTCTTATGTGCTGGGTCATCAGCCTTAACCAAACACACTCACGACTAGCCTCATGAATTGCCAATATCTCTGAATGATTAGAAGATGTAGCTGCAATGGCCTGCTTCATTGACCGCCAAGATATTGCAGTTCCTCCATGAGTAAACACATAACCTGTCTGGGACCGTGCATTATGAGGATCTGAAAGATAACCTGCATCAGCAAAACCAACTAAACCGTCCTTAGATTGGTTAGTATAAAATAGACCCAAGTCTTTCGTTCCTTGTAGGTAACGAAGAATATGTTTTATCCCGTCCCAGTGCCTTTGGGTCGGACATGAGCTAAATCTTGATAATAAATTCACGGCAAAACATATATCTGGCCTAGTGTGGCTTGCCAGATACATTAAAGCTCCTATGGCACTGAGATATGGCACTTCGGGACCAAGGACTTCTTCAGAGTCTCTCTTAGGACCAAACGGATCCTTTTCTAGATCAAGAGATCTTACCACCATTGGGCTGGACAATTGGTGACATTGATCCATATTAAAACGCTTGAGTACCTTTTCAGTATATGCCATTTGATGCACAAGGATTCCATCATTTATGTACTCAAGTTGCAATCCCAAACAGAACTTAGTTTTGCCTGGGTCTTTCATCTCAAATTCTTTCTTGAGGCATTCAACTGTTTGGACGATTTCACCAGGGGTTCCAAGGATGTTCAAATCATCCACGTAAACTGCTATGATAACAAACCCTTTGTTTGCAAACTTTTTTATAAAAATACATGGACTGATGGGATCATTCTTATAGCCTTCTTTGACTAAGTACTCACTCAATCTATTGTACCACATATGCCCACTTTGCTTCAGTCCATAAAGGGATTTGTTCAGCCTTATGCAGTGTTGTTCTCGAGAACCTTTCTTATCTTTGAGCTCAATACCCTCTGGTAATCTCATATAAATCTCATTATCCAGTGGACCATATAAGTATGCAGTTACAACGTCCATTAACCGCATATCCAACTTTTCTCTTATAGCCAGACTTATCAAAAATCTAAAAGTTGTAGCATCCACCACAGGGGAGTATGTCTCCTCATAATCTATTCCTGGTCTCTGTGAGAATCCTTGTGCAACAAGCCGTGCTTTATATCTCACGATTTCACCATGTTCATTTCTTTTCCTCACAAAGACCCATTTATGTCCAACTGGTTTAATCTCATAGGGTGTCCGAATTATTAGACCAAAAACATCCCTTTTCCTTAAAGAATTCAACTCCACGTTTATAGCTTCTTTCCATTTAGTCCAATTTTCACTCTGAGTGCACTCATATATCGACGTGGGTTCTAGATCCTCCATAAGTTCAAGTGCTACCTTAAAAGCAAATATATCATCGATTTCCACACACTTTCTATTCCATTGTATTCCAGACATAACATAATTCATTGAGATCTCATTATTTTCAGGAACGTCAGAACCATGAAACTCGGCGTCCCGAGTCTCATTGCTTGGAACTATCGGTTCAGTTATGTCTGGGGTTCCATCAGATTCCTCAACCACGATTTCAGCACCTTTCTTTCTTTTCCGAGGATTCTTATCTTTGGAACCTATTGGCCGGCCACGTTTTGAGTGTGGTTTAGATTCTGTAGCAACTTGATTGTGTCCCTCTTGAACATCAATTCTAATCGGTGCATTAACAGCTGGTATGTAAGACTTAGTTACTCTTTTCGGGTCAGCAAAGGAATCTGGCAATTGATTAGCTAGCTTTTGTAAATGTATAATCTTTTGGACTTCTAATTCACATTCTTGAGTCCGAGGATCTTGCCATTTTAAGGACGTTTGATTCCATATAATTTCCTTTACCAGTCTGTTATCTCCTCCTAATGTTGGATAGACAGATTCGTCAAAATGACAATCTGCGTACCTGGCCTTAAAAAAATCACCCGTGGTTGGCTCAAGGTACTTAATGATAGTAGGAGAATCATATCCAACATATATCCCCATCCTCCTTTGAGGTCCCATCTTTGTTCTCTGTGGTGGTGCAATAGGCACATAAACGGAACATCCGAATGTTTTAAGATGGGATATGTCTGGCTCTTGACCCGTTATTAACTGTGATGGGGAATATTTATGTTCACTAGATGGCCTGATACGAATTAGCTCTGCTGCATGTAAAACTGCATGTCCCCAAGCTGAGACCGGGAGTTTTGATCTCATTAGCAACGGTCTAGCAATCAACTGTATGCGTTTAATAAACGATTCAGCCAAACCGTTTTGTGTATGTACATGTGCCACAAAATATTCAACACTTACCCCCATGGACATACAATAATCGTTAAACGCTTGGGACGTAAATTCACCAGCATTGTCAAGACGTATAGTCTTTAAAGGAAAATCTGGAAAGTGTGCTCTTAAACGTATGAGCTGGGCAAGCAATCTTGCAAATGCCACATTTCTAGTTGATAATAGGCAGACATGTGACCATCTCGTGGATGCATCAATAAGGACCATAAAATATCTAAACGTCCCACAAGGTGGGTGTATTGGTCCGCATATGTCTCCTTGAATTCTTTCCAGAAAATTTATCGTTTCCTTAGTTACTTTGATTGGTGATGGCCTAGCAATGAGTTTCCCTAGTGAACATGCTTCACACGTGAGATTCTTTGGGATAACTCTCCTTTCTTTCAAGGTGTGCCCATTAGTACTTGCTAATATCTTTCGCATCATGTTAGCACCGGGATGGCCAAGCCGGTTATGCCAAAAAGTGAAATTCTCAGTAAACTCTTTGTTTACCATAGCATTTGCTTCTATCATTCCGATCTTAGCACAATAAAGGCCCACAGAAATGGCAGGTATAGTCTCTAGGACTTTCTTATAGCCATGGACGGTTTCAAAGATTTGAAGGAATTCTTTGTTATTCTCGTCCTTAGTTTCAACATGAAGACCATTCATTCGAATGTCTTTAAAGCTCCATAGACTTCTCTTTGAACTAGGTGAATATAACGCATTAGAAATTTCTAGATGCATGCCCTTAGGTAATAAAATATGGGCTTGACCGTGGCCTTCAATTAAATTTGCTATACCCGCAATTGTGGTTACATTTGCCTTTTAAGTGTAAGATCAATGAAGTATCTCTTATCTCTTAATATCGAGTGGCTTGATCCACTATCCACAATGAACACATCCATATCGTTCATACTTCAAAAGAGATAACAATAGATACTTTTAAATAACACTCTTTCATTCCATAAAGTTTAATAGAAAGCAATAACACAAAACCAAAGTATAAAGTGTAAAACGTAAAACAAGCAAAACACAAAACACCAAAACAGAAAATCAAAATCAATCACTTAAGTATATCTGAGGTTTCAAAATTCATCAAGTCATCTTGCTCATGATCGAAATCTCCTTCATTATCATGCTGGATCATATGAGTTTCTGGATTCTTCCCTTTAAGGCTCTCTTGATAGAGTTCAACCAGATGCTTGGGAGTCCTACATGTCTTAGCCCAATGATTACTCATTCCACATCGATGGCAAACTGATTTTGGGTTTGATTCTCGTGGTTGAGAAGTAATACCACGGTTATCACGATCATAGTCAGTTCGGTATCCGCGTCCTCGTCCTCGCCCGCGGTTAGAATGATCGTTATGGAATCCGTGGCCTCGGCCCTGACCTCGGCCGTATGGATTAAAATGGCCACGGCCACGTCCTTGCCATCTACCCCCACGTCCACGACCACGATGTCTATAATCACTTTGGACGTGGTTAATTTCTTTCTTTTCATCTATGGCCACATTCGCTTCAGGAAGTGGGGCTGATCCAGGAGGTCTCATCTCACTGTTTCTCATTAGCAGTGTATTATTCTCCTCGGCTAGTAATAGACATGCTATAAGCTTTGAGTATGTCTCAAAACCTCTTTCACGGTATTGCTGTTGAAGCAACACGTTATTAGTGTGAAAGGTGGAGAAGGTCTTTTCCAACATGTCTTTCTCAGTTACCTTCTCACCACATAGTCTCAATTGAGAAACTATTCTGAACATAGCCGAGTTATATTCTTCCACGGACTTGAAGTCCTGGAACCTGAGATTCCTCCAATCATAATTGGCCTTTGGTAACAACACCGTTCTATGGTGGTCATATCTTATCTTTAATTCTTTCCAAAGGTCCAAAGGGTTCTCAATGGTTAGGTATTGATCCTTGAGACCCTCAACAAGATGATGACGAATGATCGATATCGTTCTGTATCGATTCCTTTCATTCTCATTATTATCCTCAATGATACATTCGCCAAGTCCTTTAGACTTTAGATTTATCTTAGTATCCAACGCCCACTGTAAGTAATTGTCTCCAGAGAGATTGAGGGCAGCATAATCCAAATTGTTGATTTTCGACATCTGAAAACATTCATCCTATTCTCTAAGAACTATAAGATTTTAAAGTTTATGCATATGATGCAAAATAGGTCATGGGTGCTTATATAAACGGGTACGGATGCATGATGCTTATGAAACCAGATTTTTATGTTTAACAACCTAACATAATGTTTTTATATGCTCATGATGCAAGCCTAGTATTCAAATTCTAAACCGTATGATGATATGACCGGATTTTAATCAAGCATGTTATGTCTATATGATGCAATCAGTTTCAGTTTCATGTTTATCAATCAACGAATCAATCCAAACAAGCAAACAAACAAACGAGTTCAAATAAATATGCAACCAAATTTGGACAGAGTGTTTACTGTCGATCGACGGGTGATTTGTGTCGATCGACACAGTTTAATTCAAACAACAAATTCAGGCAGAAGTTTACGTGTCGATCGACATAAAACTTAACCTCCGTGAGTCTTCTAGTTCGCCGTAACCGTTGATAGGCTGTATGAACTTTCTTCTAGTTCGCCGTAACCTTAAAGGCTGTATGAACTATTATTTGAACAGTAACGCCGGATGAACAGTAATCGTCGAATAACAGTAATCGTCGATGAACAGTGCGCGATGAACAGTACGCGATGAACAGTACGATGAATAGTAACGATGAACAGTAATCGCGTTTTTTGTGTTTTTAGGGTTTAGGGAGCAACTCGTGCTGATAACGTGTTGTGAATCAAGAGAACGAATGGGGAAGATTGTGTTTATTCATTAATCATAAGATCCTTTATATAGGATTATTACAAGAGAGAAAAGGAAAATTCCTTTTCCTAATGGGAAAAGGAAAGTACATAAAAGGAAAATCCTAATTCAACTAGGATTCATTAAACCGGCCTAAAGACTAAGTGTTAATGGGCCGTAAACGGACCAGAACTAGTTATGACAATCCACTATGATTTATAACAGTTAAAATTTTTGTAATTAACCCAGTGTTTAAGGAATTATTTATTAGTTAAAGAAATATGGCATTTACCTTTATTGTTTTTTCCTTTTACGACTTAAGATAAGGAAAAAAATAATTATTGTTTACTTTTTCTTTTTTTAAAATGGATCTCATGCCTATATATTTCTCCACATATTTCTCCCTTGCGACGCATTAATTAAAAGATTCTAACTGAGGAGACTTGTTTGCGAAATCGGAGGATATTAAATCGGTTAAGCTCTTATTCTGCTATGGTGTTATTGGCTCGTTAAGAGACTAACAGCACACCAAGATGTGGTGAAGCTAAATTTGTTATGATCTTTCTTGTTTTGTGTGATATGTAAATGTTTACAACAGACGTTGATGCAAATTGCAGCTCTAGATAGTGTCACATTATCCAATTGCAAAAGTAACGGGGTCGTATTGTAAATATAACAAAAATTGAGGGTTTTATCTTCGCAATAAACCTATGGTTCTCTTTCCCTTCTCCTAAACCTCAGTCTCCGATCTCGGCCAGAATCCAACAGCGACGGAACAAGAGCGAGAGAGACGATGGCGACGACTCTAATGAACAGAGCGATCTCTAAACCCGAAACCCTTGGTGCTTTCAGATTCTCGTTTAATCTCCTTAGAAATTTCTCAGCGCCGGCATCTCCGTCGGCCGAAAACCCTAGCTCCGATTCGATTAAACCTAAACGAAGGAAGAAGAAGAACCTAATCGAAGTCGCTCAGTTCTTACCAAATTGGGGAATCGGTTACCATATGGCTAAAGCTCACTGGAATGGAATCTCTTACGAAATCACCAAGATCAATCTCTACAAGGTTCTGGCTTCTCTTCCACTAGAAATTATCCTATGACTTCTCTTTGTTCAGCTGGTTTCTTTAGCTGATTTGTTTGATTGTGGAATCAAATGCAGGATGGTAGACATGGAAAAGCATGGGGAGTTGTTCACAAAGATGGTGAGATTTGTTATCTGTATTCTAGTAATGCTTTGCTCCATTGATCTTGGAGTTGAAGATGATTCAATGGCTGACTTGTTGCATAACGTATTAGGAGTATCCATATCTGAAACTGCATTGGTGTTAAGATATTCTGAGTTATTTGCATTTAGTCTACTCGCTAAATTACTGCTGAAAAGTTTATGTAGCTTCCATGAGACTTCTTAACATAGATACTATATTCTCAAATGCAGGCTTGCGAGCTGCGGAAGCTCCAAAGAAGATAAGCGGTGTTCACAAACGTTGTTGGAAGTATATCCCAAACCTGTCCAAGACCGCCACAACCGCTGATGTTCAAGCTGCCTGATCTCCTTACCTCCATTGTTGTCGGGGTTTGTCTTTTGAGTTTTTCCTTTGGAAGATACAGTTGCTGTTACTTGGTAGTTTCTTTGTAGGAAATGATCCATTATCTTTCATCTTTTTAAGACTTTGGGCTTCTTGACTTAAGATTTTGATGTGCATGCATCACTGAGCCAAAGGTTTTGCTACTAGTAAGTCTTTAAAATAAGTTCGCAAGTGTAATAAAATAGCTTACTATTACACTCATTAAGAGATAGTTTGAAAGATCTAAGAAATTTACGACGAGCCTTCTTATTGATTGCCGTAGTGAATTCGACGGTATTCCCGTACCCACCCTCTATCTGAATAGCAAACAAGAGTCCAAAGCTTTGGTTTCAAGCGCATTTAGTCTTTGGTATAATAACTTCACCAAACATCACCTAGGCATAAAAAGAGCTGAATCATGTATGATCCAGATGATTTGACACATCATTTGTATTGATCTTGACTCACTCCTCTGGTCACCACTATCTTCAAATTATGTTCAGTCTTCTTCGTGTTCTTGCCCTACCAGCCATTGATTTGAGTCCATCAAATAATTTCACTACATCTTCTGTTACGCTTGCCAACTTTTGATGGAAGAATAACTTGTTTCTTGACTTCAATAATCTCCATACCGAAATCTACTGGGCCTTGTGACATTTGATAAATCTACATTACATTATATATGAATTGGAATATATAGAATGTTCTAGGCTTTGTGAAGCTTAAATCAAATCCCAAATTTCCAATATTTGAAAGCCTCCATGTCGCTTAAATGCTTATGCATCAGAATGTTTTTTATTCTACTCAGTTTTATGCAATACTGTAAAGGAAAGGGACATGTCTTTTCTTTTTCTGGTCAAAGGGATGGATATACATCATACATGTAATCCCAAATCTAATACAACACGATAAAAAAATATTTATATCTACACTTCTTAACCCCAAGTACTGTACACTGTACAAATCAAAATAACTTTTGAAATTGTGGTCTTCTTTTATTTTTCTTTCAAACAATTTTTTTTTCTCAAAAAAATAAATTATTAAAGAAACGAAGAGTTTACATCCTGACATTGACAGTAGACATGTCAATTAAGACCAAAACCCGAAGCCCGGCCCAGCCCAGCCCGGAAAATTACCGGGTTCGGGCTTAAATATATAAGCCCAAAAAAAACGGGCCTTTCGGGCTTAACCCATTTGGGCTTTTGAATTTTCGGGTTTAGCCCAGACGGGCTCGGGCCGGCCCGGAAAACCGGAAAAATATTATGTTGTTTAAAATTTTAACAACAAATTTTGTTTAAAGACACTTTCTAAAGATATCTTCATTAAAATATTTTATATATATATTATTCATAAACCAAAACTTTTAACTTTTTAGTTCTATTTTACTGTGTTTTAAAAACAAATCCGAAATTCCGACTTTTAACTCCATTATCTAGAATTTTAGTATTTTGATTTATGTTTTGTTTGGTAGTACTATTTATTTAGAGTTAATTGGATTCAGTTGATATTTACATTCGTTTGGTGTAATTTTTGATTTTAGTTAAATTGGATTTTTAGTAAGGGAAATTATTAGTAGGTGTTTAATTCTCTTGATAAAAGTCAGAATATAATTCTTATGGGTTGTTTGACAAAACAAAGCTCGGTTTTATCGATAAATAATAATTATTTTTTGTTTTTTTTGTTTCAAAATAAAAGCTCGAAAAAACCCATAAAACCCTGAAGCCCGAGTCGGGTCGGGCCGGTCTTTAAAAAGTAAGCCCATATATTTTTCGGGCCGGGTCGGGCTTATATATATGCGGGTTTTACAGTTTTGGGTCGGGCCGAGCCGGGTTGGCCCGTTTGACATGCCTAATTGACAGTGATTTGAGATTTCGATGTCTAGTTTCATCAATGCCCCTTAACTTTTTAATATTTTCAGTTTAACCCTCTTATTTATATATTTTAAACGAAACTCTACTAAACAATAATAAAACGGTTTTCTCTCGTCCAATTAATGTTTTAACTTCGTAACGTGGGTATGTACTTTTTCAGTTCATCTGAAAACTAAATTTAAAATTCACTATCCTACATTAATAACCTTTTCTGTTAAATTTTTCTTTATTGACGATGATAAATTTTAAGGAACTATAGTAAATTATTAACAGAAAAATATCATACAGAATTCTAAAAAAAGGAACATTGAGTATAACTATACAGTAGGTGATAAAGATAAACTAATACTACAAATTTATAACGAATTCTAGGATTAACTTAAGCTTAAATGAGGAATACTATCGATTAATATGAACTAGGTAGATGGCCCGCACCGTGTGCGGGTATAAATTTTTTAGATATATAAGATGATTTTTGTATTTAATAAAGAGAATTAGCAAATTTTGAAACATTAAATATGCATGATTGCTTGTTTTTAAAATAATATATGTTGTATAATATATTACTAATATTTGAGTCGTCTCTTGAAAATAAAAGTGTTGTTATTAGTAGTTTTGAATTTGTATTGAAATATAACGCAAATGGTAAATAACATTATATATAATTTTGTAATCAGTAAAAATGAACTTAGATATGGCGAAAAATTGAAGACACACACAAATGCAAAACTTCAAGGAAAAAACATAAAATTAAACAAATAATTTTTTTTCTTCTTTTCGGGTGAGTCACTAACGTTATGTACATATACAAACAATTTGTATATTCTTCTAATGATAATACATAATTATCTATGTTTTGCTATTATTCATTAGCATTTTTTATTTATTTCTATAAGTTCTGTTAATAAATAATAGTTTTTTTTAAAAAAAATTTTGTTTATTTTTCTTTTTGTATCTTTTTTTTTCTTTTCATTTCTCTTCTAGTTAGTATATAGGAGGTTTTGTGCATAGACACAAAACAAAAAATAAATTATGAAAACACATTTGAAAACTCAAACACATGCTAATTTAAGATATGTAAATGATTTAATTTTAAACTATTTTCCAAAAGATGGTAAATGAATATATTAAAAGGGACAATTACAAAAATACCACTTTTGACATGTAACTTTACAGATATGCCACTTTTGAATTATTTTCTTACCAGCATGCTATAAAAATCATTTTAAAAACTTTATATTTCAAAATTCTCAAATTTTTAAAAATGTTTTGACTCCTAACAAAACTTAAACCCAAAAAACTAAACCCTAATATAACATAATTAACCCAAACATAAATGATTTAAAATTTTGGAAAAAGTGATAGTGACAATTTTGAAAAGTGGCATTTCTTGAAATTTCTCATGTTAAAAATGTGTTTTTTTTAAAAATTTTGTTTTAGTTTTCTACAAAAAATTCTTTAATTTTTTTGTTAGAGATTGGTGTCATTATTCATGTTTTTATTGTTGAAAGAGAATGAAATTATAATTATGCAACTATTAGTGATTCGGCTATTTATTTGAATTATCCGATAAATAACTTTCAGCAATTATTCTTATATTTTGATGGTGGTGGCATCTATTTGGAATATTTCATGTTTTATGAGTATTATTTATGAGAAGATTAATTTTCTAAAACCAATCAGATCAATGAAAATTAAGAATCATAAATATCCATTTACTTTTATTTTTTATAGAAAAATTAGCTTGGAAGTAAGTATAATATGTAATGGCTATAAAATGATATACAAAATTTGATTTTTTTTTTCTATATATTATGTATATATAACTTGTTTAGTTAAATTAACATGGAGTGAATCTAAAATGTATGATAATGTTGTTTTGTTTTGTAAAAAGTTAGTTTTTCAAAAATGGTTTATTGGTTGTTTTTAAAAAAACGAAATTGTTGTGACCAAAAAAAGAAAATCTGAAATTTATTGTTAATTTATATAAAGTATCTAACAATTGTTTATTTTTTTATTGATATAATAATAATAATTAAAAAAAAATAGAGATTTAAGCCATGTCATCTTTTATCTAATGACATGTCATCATTCCATGTCATAGTTTTTAACTAATCAAATTATAACAATTAAGTTTTTCACTAATTCAACTTCCCATTTAATAGTAAGGGGATATTAAGAAACTACTCTTATTAAATAAAACAACAACAACAAAAAAAAATGTTAATTCGTTTATTCAAAATAAGTGGAAATTCAATGTAGCAGAATTATGAATTATGAATCCGTACCACGGGATCTAACAATGTTTTAAAAAGCAACCTTGTTTTGAAATATCTTCCAAACTTGAAGGAGACAAAAACAAGAAGTAAATATTTATTTGTTTACAAAACAAAAATAATTAAAGAAAAAAAGAAACAGAACAGAAGCTGCTCTTTTGTCCAAAGCTTCTTCCTTTCTCTTTCTCCAACATTACTTCACCCTGCAAGTTAAAAACAAATTATAATAAATAAATAAATAAAAACAACAAACCCTCCAAGACCAAATTAGCTTTTTCTTCTTCTTCTTATATTTTTTTTTTCTTTCTTTCTCTCTTTTGTTTGTCCTCGTAAAACCCATGACCCATTTTGCTTTAATCTTGAAGAAAAATGCCTTCTTTTGCTTTTGGATCTCATCACCATTTGGCCAATCCCTTAGACTCGCCGTACTCCGTCGAAATTAGCGCCGACGGCGACTCCTCCGACTTGGATTCTTTGTCTGAAGTCGATTTAGAGACCGGCGGCTTACCCGAGCCGGTGGCGACAAAGCTACATTCCGGTGGCAAGAAGAGAAGGAGGAGAAAGAGGAGAAAGAAGAAAAAAAAGAAGAAAAATGGTAGAGACTGCAGGATCTGTCATTTACCATTGGAGAGTAACAAAGAAGAGGAAGAAGAAGAAGAAGATGGTGATGAACAAGAAGATTCTGATTCTGGTGAGGAAGAAGAGTATTATGGTTTGCCTTTGCAATTGGGTTGCTCTTGTAAAGGTGATTTGGGTGTTGCTCATAGTAAGTGTGCTGAAACTTGGTTCAAGATCAAAGGAAACATGTAAGTGTCTCTTCTTCTTCTCACAAACTTTTCTGTTCTATAGATTTTGTGACAAAAATAGTAAAGGATGAATCTTTATGAGGAAAGAAAATTACTTGTTTTGTGTACTTTGAATTAATTAATTTATTTTCCTTGTTTGATTTCTAGAGATCCATATGTGGAATTTACAGTTTTTGTGGCCACTAATTATCTAGTTTATGTTCCTATTTGTTCTTAAATTTTTTTGCACATTTGGATTTGATTGTTAGTTGTCTCAATTATTTCCTTTAAGCCGGTTTATGTGATTTTTGTATCAATACATTCAGTTTTAAAGGCTTGATTTTGCAGCTGCATTGAGAACCTTACCAATTATTTTGGTATTGTCTTAGATAGTAGAAACTGGTTGGAGTAAGATCTTGTGTGTTTAGAGAGTCTCAAATGACCTATACTGATTTCTATTTTATCATATTGTGTCTATGAGTTTGTCTCAGGACATGTGAGATATGCGGCGCAATGGCTATAAACGTGGCTGGCGAGCTGTCGAACCCAGAGAGCACTACTTCAGCTCATTCACAAACAGCTGCAGGACAACAACCTCAGAGTCAGACAGAGCCATGGGGATGTTGGCATGGTCGCCGTGTTATGAACTTCTTACTTGCCGCTATGGTATTCGCCTTCATTGTTTCTTGGCTTTTTCACTTCAAAGTCCTCAAGTGAAATGCTTTCCATCTCTCTCTTTCTCCCGCACGCGCTCACTCTTCTCCTGTTCTTGAGCCGCTTGCAATCGCTAAATCAAAATCCCTCCTGTTGCTTTGATTATTCACACGTTTTGTAGCTGTAAAAGAACTTAGCAGTTTTTAGATTGCTGTAACTTGTGAGCTTTGTATAATATTCATTTCCACACAGGCTTGGTAAAACATCTTTGGCTTTCAAGGTTGGTAATAGATAATACTTGTGTTAAATCATCTGTTTTCTCTTTCAACCACTCTTTAAATTTATGTCCAAAGAAGAAATCACTAACAGATAAATAAGAAAAGATACTTCTTTTCTTGATTCAAATCACATTTTGAATCATCTCTTCAAATCGGAAACCACAAATGTAGCATTGCTTTAAAAACCAAAAGACAATGAGGCTTTTTTTCTTTTTTTTTAAGAATCCAATCAGAAACCTATACACTTGGGGTTTTCAATTTCTGTTGTTTTGTTTCTTGGCTTCCAAGGAAGTCCCGTCTTTTAGGGTTTCACAAGCGTCTTTATCCATTCCAAGGCTGAAGAGAGCAGCAGCCTGAAGATAGAAAGCGGTCGGCCACTCGGGAGACACTACTTGCGCCTGCATCGCATCACCAAGAGCCTCTTGAGGCATGTTGCTCATCAGATAACACAAACACCTCCTTGCAAAAACCGTTGGCGATACCATTGTGCCATCTTCAATAAACTACAGATACAATTAGAGGACGCAGAAACACAGACTGAGTTCAGGTTTTGGGTTTCAAGAAAGTAACCAAGTTTTAATTCCTTACCTGCGTGTAACATTGGATGGTAGTGACAAAGTCTTTGCCTTTGAAGGCAGCATCTCCTTGTTTCTTGGAGTTTAGAGTCTCCTGAAGCTGGTCAGTCCACACTTGGAACGAGAGCTGTATTGCAAATGAAACAATGATCAGATTTGTTAAGTTCATCAGACACCATTCTGCAAGAAAGTTGTACACTTTAAGGTCACTGACCTCATTTGCTATGCCCTCGTCGTCTTTGTATCCAACCTTTTCGAGAATTCCATGTATCGCAGTGAGATCAAGTCTTGAACAAGCGTCGCCAAGAGGGGTTAAAGAAGATGTTTCCTTTGGAGAAGCAGTTCCATGTGGAATCCCCAGTAAGACATGAGACGGAACCTGAAGAAACAAAAGAAGATACATAAAAAGAAGAATAAGAGAAGTCACAAGATTTGAATGATCACGTAAAAGGAAGGCGATTGAGAGAGTGCGTACGTCAGTTTCCTTCTGTAGAGGAGCAAGTGAGGCCACAAGAGATTTCACATTCGGCCTTTCACGAGCTTCATACTGCAAACAACGGGAAGCTAAACGAACCAAATCGGTTCCATCATCGTTTGAAAAATGACCGTCAAGACACGAGTCCATCAGCATCAGGAAATTCTTCCCACGAATCAGATCAAGCGCCTGCAGAACAATAGTAGAGCATATAATCTTGAGAAGATGCTAATAGATAAAGAACTTCTCAGGTGCTTGTGAATGTCCACTTACATGGCTTGGTGGTATGTGTTTACCGCTGAGAAGATCTAGCAACAACGTTCCAAAGCTGTACACCACACTCTCTGGAATCACTCTCCCTGTAAGAGATTTAATAAACACATAACTTTGTCAAACAACAAACACATAACTTGATGCCATCGCATCTCATATCCAGTAACTGACCTGTCCTTAGGTACTCAGGAGGTGTGAAAGCCAAATTTGTACTGTAACTCTTCCCATCCCTACTATTCTTCATTAAACCAAAGCACGATAATCTCGGATTACCATCCTGTTATCCAAATTATACAACATTATCAGAACCCTTTAACCGCAACTATATGAAATATGAGACCTGGTCGCAATAAGAAATGATAGTAAGCTTGAGATAGACCTGGTCAAACAAGATCCTGTAAGCATTGAGATCGTGGTACAAGGCGCGACCTTTACTGCTGCAATACTCGAGTGCTTGTGCAAGATACAAAGCCACTCTCAACCTCATAGCCCACTTCATTGGCTGGCTATCCCCTGCATACCATCACACATCATTAACTAATAAATAGTAACTAAAGATGATTCTTTTATCAGATAAGATTAAAGATGTTTCAATCTTGTACTAAAAAAAGAAAGAAGCAAAAACAGAAATTTCAACTTAATCCAAGATTCATTGAGACAAGACAAAACAGAATCAAACACCAAACAAGTAAAATTGCCTTACAATGGAAGAGATGCTTAGAGAGAGTTTCAAAAGGCATAAACTCAGCAACGAGCAATCTCTCATCTCCTTCACAACAAAACCCAATCAAATTCGCCAATCTCTCATTCCTCAACTGCCCAACAGCTTTAGCTTCCTCCTGAAATACCAATCAAATGGAACAGTAAACAAAATTAAAAACCTAAACCCATTTTCAAGATTCGATTTTGAAGTGAAAATGATAAGACCCATCAACGGAACACAAGCAAAGGAATGAAATTTATACAAGAAATTGACGAGTGTCAGGCCAAGCGGATCTATTGAAGCGTTTAACAGCGACCCATCGGTCATCTTCAAGTCTGCCTTTATATACAACATTAGGAGCTTTAACACCGTGTTCGGAGACGATACTGTCTGTAGAGAAACCAGAAGTAGCAGCTCGAAGCTGGTCGAAGCTAAACTCCGTAAACGACGGCAAATCGTCCGTTCCGTTCTCTGTTCGGAAGAAACAAAATAAAAATCTCAACTTTTTCTGAAGCAGAGAGAATGAAAATGCGGGAAAGGTAGAGACTTTTTTGTACCTAGATCAGAAGTTTCGTTGAGAGTTGATTTGAGATGTGTTGGCCACCAACAAAGAGAGAGCTTAGAGCAACGAGGTCCCATTTTGGGTTTTGAAAGCTTTTTGATCAAACAAGATTTCTTTCGCTAAACTCGAAAAGCAAAAACCCTTTCTTAGAGTTAGAGGTCGAGAGAGAAATGGAGAAAAAAGGGTTTTTGTGTTTTTTTTTTGTTTTGTTGTTCGAGGAGAAAGGAATCTGCGGAAAAAATGAGTGAGGAAATTTATATAGCGCACGTAATGGAGAAGACAGTGATGAGTGAAAATTAAAGTTTTTGGTTTTTTGGTTACCGAGAAAACAAGAAAAAAAACGCCATTTATTATTTTATTTTGTTAAAACTTGAAAAATACTGTAGAAGTGTTTTTTACTTGTGGATCCAATTCTTCTCTCTCTCTTTACTTTGGTTTCTCCTTTAATAATATCTAGGAGTAGTATTTTCTCTTTTTTCAGTCTTTTTTTTCTTCAAACTAGATTCGAACTAATTTCTTATATATATTGACCAGTAGTGATTTAAAATATTAGTATATGTAAATTACATTGACCGGATATGTTTAAATTAAAACCACCAAAGCCTCTTTTTTTGGTGAATGTCCGAGGGAAAAACCCTCAGATTTTTATTAAACACATAAACGTATTACACGGAAACTCGTCTTAATCGAGTCAGCCCTTCAGCATCCTCTTTTAAGATCGAACCAACATCAAATGGAACCAACTATGAAAACCCAACGGTAAAGAAAACGCATAGGATGCTAATCCATCGGCAAGACAATTAGCTTCTCTATACACGTGACTAATTTGGACTATCCAGTCCTTTGATAAAAAGCCATGGCACAAGCGTACCAGGAAAGACAACGGATGCGAATCACAAATCCCTGTCTTCAAAAACCCGACAACCATCTCCGAATCCACCTCCAAATGCACTCCCTTCGCCCAAGCTACATATAAACCATAGTAAACACCCCAAAGCTCAGCTTGCGGAGCCGAACATCGACCAATATTAACCACAAACCCACCACACCAACCACCACTACTATCCCGCAGAACTCCCCCCGCCGTCGCAATCCCAGGGTTACCACGCTATGCACCATCTGTATTCAATTTTAACCAATCCCGAGAAGGTGGTAGCCATTGAATCTGTCGGTCCAGCCGGTGCCCTGGCGCCTTACTTATTCTTTCTTTGAGCATCGCATCCTCCACTTCCTTGGCTTTCTCCTTAATAAACCGAGTTCTATCCTTCCACAACCGATTATCTCCAAAAACATTACCACACCTCCATTTCCATGCCCACCAAACCGCTAATGCAAACAATATATTCCATGAGCCCCCTTGAAACTTCACGCCCTCCTTCAGATTCAAGTACACCCATTCAAGAATAGATTGTGTGAAAAATACGTGTTTCTTACTATCCGGTACTAGTCTGATCCAAATTCCTCGCATAGCCGGACAATCTCGTAAGATATGAATCGTTGATTCCACATCCCCTTTACAAACCGAGCACACCTCCGTATTGCTAATATATCGGCGAAAGCGTTCTTGATTCGTCATTAAGGCCTAATTTCCAACCAACCAAAGGAACACTCGCACCCTCTCCGGGGCTTTTACTCTCCAAACCCGCCAATAAAAGTGCTTTAACCCTTGTCCATGCATTCCTTGATTCATAATTAACGAATAAGCTGATTTAACCGAAAACCTCCCATCATTCGTTTCTCCCCAAGCCAATCTATCTTGAGCACCGGTGACATTATCAATGACAACTGCAGCAAGCTCAAGTCGCCTTTCTTCTGTAACAAAAGGCGCTATTCGACTCCAATCCCATCCCGCACCGTCTGCCCATAATTCCCTTGCCCTTACATTCACCATCGTGTCCGGTATAAACCCTTGTACCGTCTCCAACAGTGGCTCATTCATTAGCCATTTATCCATCCAAAAACTGATTTTTTGACCATTCCCAATCACCCATCTTTGACCGTAAACCACCACATTGCGCAAGCCAATACCCACACTCCTCCAAGTAGATGACCAAGTACCCTTCGCAATCATCCAAGACTCATCCGGAATGTCACCGACTCTGTATTTACTCCGAACTACTTTCGCCCACAAGCTAGTTTGATCTTGTAACACTCTCCATCCCACCTTTGCTATTAAAGCAAGGTTCATAGCACTGGATTTCCGAATTCCGAGTCCACCCTCTTTCTTTGGTCGACACACATTCTCCCATGAGATCAAATGCTGCTTCTTCTTCTCTCTAGTGCTCCCCCAAAGAAACTCCCTTGACATTTTATCAAGTTGGTTCAAAATAGACGCGGGAAGAACAATCGTACTCATCGTGTGAACCGGAATTGAAGATAGTACCGCCCTTGTAAGCATAATCCTCCCTGCAAGACTCAAACTCCGACTCTTCCATCCTGATAACCGAGACAAAACTCGTTCCAAAACATACCCGAACGTGTCTTTATTAATACCTTTTTGAAGAATCGGCATTCCCAAGTAATACCACTTTCATCGCTGATTAGAGTTGCCATATCTCTCGAAACATTCTCCGAGAAATAAATTTTAGATTTCTCTAAACTTACTTTTTGGCCTGAAGCGACACAAAATCTCTCCAAAACTCCTCTAATAACACGAATTTGAGCCACCGAGGCCTCGGCGAAGAGGATTAAATCATCTGCAAAACACACATGTGATAACGGTGGTCCTCCTCTAGATAGCCGGATAGGCTTCCACTTCCGTTCAGCAATCTCCAACTCAATAAGATGACAAAGCCTTTCCATGCAAAGGACAAAAAGATATGGCGATAACGGGTCCCCTTGTCGAAGTCCCCGAAGAGGTTTAAACGAACTCGTCTTCTCGCCATTCCATAGTAAACTCATAGACGGTCCTGAGACGCCCTGCATTATCCAACCAACCCATTGATTCGACAACCCCGCCGCATATAACGTTTCTTCTACAAAGTCCCATCGAACCCGATCATAAGCTTTTTCTAGATCAAGCTTCAACAACATCCACCCTTTTCTCCCCTTTTTCCGCCTCATCGAATGAACCGCTTCCTGTACCACCACTATATTGTCCGTGCTCAACCTCCCCGGAATAAAGCTAGATTGTGCTGGACCAATAAGCTTAGTCATAACACTCTTCAATCTTCCAACCATTGTCTTAGTAATGATCTTAAATAAAACATTACATAGACTAATTGGTCGAAATTGAGTAATGGTCTCGGGACTTGCTGACTTTGGAATAAGCACAACCAGTACATCATTAATCTCTTGAGGTAAAATACCCGACTCAAAGAAATTCCTCACAAAACGAATCACCGAATCTACCACCTCCGGCCAGCACTGGTGATAGAAGACCGGTTGATAACCATCAGGCCCCGGAGCCTTGAATTTACCCATGCTCCGAATTGCTGTTTCAATTTCGTCTGATGTAACCACAACACGCAACATACGCATATCCATCTCTGAGATTTGCATAAAACCCTTTGTTGGTAACTTCTCTCCATTCAACTCTACATCCTCCAATGAGTAAAGTTTCATAAAGTAGTCCAAAGCAAGCTGCTCAAGGGCCGAAGCTTTTGAAACCCACCGACCCTCACTATTCCGCAACATCTCAATCCTATTTCTCCGCCGTCGAATTACCGTCGAGAGATGAAAAAACGTTGTATTTCGATCACCATTCACTACCCATTTCTCTCTTAATTTTTGACACCATATTATTTCTTCCTGTTCCAGCACAGCATCAAAATCTTTTAACAACTCCGTCTCTTTTTGTAGTAGCGCATCAGATTGAAGATTCTCCAGGGCATCTTGCACTTCTTTGATTTCTTTTAGTAGCTTCTCCTTACGGACTTGAACATCACCAAAAACATCATTGTTCCACCTCCTTAATACCGTCTGAAGTCTCTTAAGTGCTTCTCGGGTATCAATCTCTCTGTTCCAAGAAGTCGTAAGCAAGTCCTTGAAGCTATTATGACTCAGCCAGACTGCTTCAAATCGGAATGGGCGACGGTTCGCATTTCCTTTCTTCGCTGGTTCCAATTGAAGATAAAGAGGTGAATGATCAAAGGCTAAGAACGGGAGATGAGTAACGGTAGCTTCCTGCCATTTTAAGCGAGTATGTGCACAACACAAAACTCGATCTAGTCTCTTCGCCACAAAGGAACTTTGCACTCGGCCTCTCTTCCAAGTATATTGGTTCCCTTTAAAACCCATGTCCACTAGCGAATGATCTTGAATCCAATCTCCAAACGCCAACGAATCCTGTGACAATTGACCATTACCGCCGGTTCGCTCATCAAGCCGAAGGATAGTGTTAAAATCTCCTCCAATAACAAGATGTCCATTAACTCTCCCAATCGTAGCGCGTAAACTGTCCCAAAGACCACTCCGCCGATGAACTGAAGGCGCTGCATACACTACTATAAGATGAAGAACCTCAAACCCAATCTTTACCTTCGCATATATAAATTGTGCGCACGACTCTACAATATCAACCTCACCAATTTCGGACCGCCAAAGTAACCACAAACCTCCACTCTGTCCCACAGCATCAACTCTGAAACTCTTATCAAAACCCAGCCCTCTACAAATCTTCTCAGCCTTATCTCCACCGGCATGTGTTTCGAAAATTGCTAACACATCGATTTTGAATTTCTTGAGAAGGTATCTAATGGATCTACGGAAATTAGGTTTATTTGCCCCCCGGCAATTCCATAAGATGCAATTCATCATTAAGTTATCCACAAAATCGAGAATTCCCGGGGCAACCCGTTAATCATGCACTCCATCCGCCGCACTCGACGGAGTACTAACCGGAACCATCTCCATATTCTGTCCATCCAAGATAGCTCGTAAATCAATATTCTCATCTCCCAGAGGGTTACTCAAGCTACCTCCTTCCCGAAGTCCTCCGTCTGGTATTGAAACACATGATTCTCTACCCACAGAGCGTGGCTCTGTTCTCAGTCTCTTTCCATTAGTCGAGAGAGAGACATCAACAATTCTTGAACGAATTTTATCACAAGAGAAACACTTGAACGAATTTTATCACAAGAGAAAAAAAAAACACTTGAAAGAAAAAAGAAGGGTAAAATCATAAACTGTTTGGCGAAGTTGCATTAAACTCATAGTATTCCTTTTTTAATATTCCCTCCGTTCCTTGGAGATTGATTTTCTAGCATTTTTACGCAAATTAAGAAACAATCAATTGTGTTTAGTAATTAATATAACTTTTTGCAACAAACACTTTTTCATAACAATGAACCAATAGCTATTCTCTAAATTTAAATAGTCTCATTCAATATTTCTTGGAACTTACAATTTGTTAAATATAAATTGATTAAAAAACTATATAAAATCTACAACATCAATCTTTGTGGAACAACCAAAATATGATAGAAAATCAATCTCCAAGGAACGGAAGGAGTAATTGAATTTATCTACTCGAGTTTTTCTTCACACATTAACTCATGTATATTTATTTCCAAATGATTTCTTGCTTTCTTTGTTTACTTAAGGTTTAGTGAGCTGATTAATCTTTAAAGTAGCCTAAACAGTAATCTAGATTTCAATCTTGCTCTATTCAATCTTTTTTTTTTTTTTTTTGCTAAAATTGCTCTATTCAATCTTCAGTTGATATCTTTGGAATAGCCAATACTAAAGTGTAGTTTCTCAAATATAATTTCAATTTAATGCTATATTGTACTATATTCACTCCACGTTTGGCTAACTAATAATGTGTTCTTCAAACAGTTTTAAAAATGCGGGATTTGATCAACAAAGCGATATCCTAATTATAAAGCAATGTTATAATTTCACTTTACCTATAATATGATGTATAAAATAGCATATAATATGAACTCAAAAGCAAAGAACTTTCCAGCTAAAATGACGCAGATCGATGACCAAGAAAACGAAAGAGGTCCATGAAGCATTTTATATGCAATTGTCAAAAGCTTTTGTAATGACAGATACTATCATATACTTGTTGTATATTCTTATACATGTACATTTTTGCAAAGTTTTCTATATTATATGTATGTATATATATATATATATATATATATATATATATTGGAACCAACTTTTGTTTTTATAAATAATTTATAGTTATAAGAACAATTAATGTTGGTTGGTGGAGACAAAGAGGATCTTGGTGATTAATATGGTAAGAAAAGTAGTATTAGAAGATGACTTCACGCGTGTGCTAAGGAGATGTTTGCAGTCCTTTGGGGGACACATTCTAGCCTAAATTAAGATCCTCTTAAGTGACCAAGTCAGGACCACTATAACAATAGAGTATTACGATAGATAATAATGCTCTTCTAAACAATGGAGTGTTATTTTGGAGAGTTGCGTAACTCACTTCGACTCTTGGCTCAAGAAAATATACAAGCAAACCAATAATGAAAAACCTAAAGGCATTCGTAAAATGAAATGATGTATATATTTTGAATAGCAAAATTCTTGTTGGTCTAGCTTATAGATTTCTTCTTTCCATGAGTTCGATTCCCATTAGAAACAGTTCCACTCACGCTTGCCCAATCAAATTAGTGTAATGTCTTAAATCTATTAAAAAGGTGACTGAGCTACTTGACAGTTATATTTATCATAGAGAGATTAGTTGGGAATCCGAAACCTCCTGATTAAGAAAAAACAACTACTTTCTCTAACAACCAAGTGGACTTAAGAATGCCTCGTACAATTACTAAATTTATGGAGATCTCCCTCGTTTTATTTGTTGGTAATGAAAAGATTTTGAATCTTACCACATGTAGTCTTTTTGAGTCAAAAAGATCATACCCGATCACTCTTGCAGCTACTTGTTGTTCTCTCCTCAGTGTCGGGACTCGAGTTTAAAACCTTACCGAACTCAGTCTTTGTAATTCTTTTGAACGAATTAGTTGAACTATCAAAGTTGGATATCTCTCTCAATTTTTTACTTATCAATTTTAAATCCGGTTGTATGCAGATAATTACATAAAACTATTGAAAGAGTTTTTAAACAGGATTTTGAACCAAACCCGACCTATACATATATTAATTAGATGAGGAGTTCGTCTTGGAAAAACTAGAAGTTTCACGATTGAATTAAATCAAACCAATTTCATGATAAGATGTATAATTCATGAATCAAATTTATTGGCCTTAGAGATGTATTATATTAGTTGACAAAAACACAGTTTATATTAGCTGACAAAAAAAGACAGATTATATTAGGCCAAACGCCGAATATTAATAGTGTATAAAGATAAGATGTTTTTGGTCCACTAAATGTCGAGTCATAAGAGAACACATTACTAGTTCTTAACCACATCCAAACTGTCCGCTTTGTAATGAACACATGCAGCCACGTAGAAATGCATTACAATGATCCAGTAGTGTCGTTTAGAACCGAAAACATAAAGTGAAAATCTTAATAATAAAAAAAAGAGAAAAAACTAAAAAGATGTTAGCAAGAACCTCGACAAGAGAATAACTTGACACAATACTTTTGGTACAAAATAAATTAAAAAAATAAATAAACATTTTTAGAACAAAAGGATCAGATTTTTGAAAATAATTGATAATCAATATTCTAAAGTAAGTTTTATTCTATATATCTTTTAGATCGTAAGCGTATAATATGAATAAGAATAAATACAACTAAAGAGAATTTATGTTGCACTACATGTTGACAAATGCGACATTTGATCAATACATAACATATTATTTTATTAATCATCAAAATGAGCCATCATTTAGAAGAAGAAAATATGATTTTTGTGAACAATCTTTTCAATTATGCAATAGTATTTTTTTTCTGGCACAAGGCGAATTTGGAGACTGATGGGTCTACCATGTTGCTTGTTGTGAGTTCAAAGTGCATAAAGCTATAAAATCCACTCTGTTTCTCACTGTCTTTGTGACAATAAAACAACAATTTCACGTGAACGATGGGAACATTTTTATTGTTTTCTTTTAACTAAGAATCTTCTTGTTGACGTTATGACAGACCAAGATTAGAAAAATGGACTAACAAAAAAAAAAAAGACTTATCTATGTCTATAATGTTTACATGGAGTGTTTTTAAAAATAGTCGAACTTGTTTCAAAAACATTGTTCTTATGAATCCAATTCCGATTTGGCCGCCTCAAAAGAAAGAGATTCAATCATGACAATGGATCACATGCCGACATTCATAAAAGCTGCTTTAAAGGTTTCAGAGTCAGGCTTTAGAAGTTTCAGACAGAAACCAAAGATTTTCACAGCTTGAAAGTAGAACAACATTATATATATATATATATATGAAGATAATAATATTCACACTTAAGAGTTGTTAAGATCATTAGACTAACTATTTTAATAGAGTTCTTGCTGCTTTCTTATTTCCTGCAATTGTTTTACCTTAGCCTTAACACTAACAAAATATGATCACATTCCTGTAAGTAAAAATTTGGGTTTGAAGTAAGAAATATAAACTTCAGACCCGCCCGACCGGCGAGAGGGGCAGTTGATACCCGATATTGCCATTAGGCTTTGGATCTTGGTCCTGGACTAACACGGTTTCTGGTCTAGCATTATGTTCATCACAAGAGCTTTTGTGCTCAAGGCTGATCTCTGACATTTTCCTACTCTCTGCAAGTGCCATACATATGGAGAAAGCTTGTAGTTGTGAAAGGGATGAGTTATACACAACTGAATATATCCCTTCCTTGATCGGTTTAAAGCTCAAGAACGGATGTTCCTCGGGTTGTTCTCCCTGACAAAAACGTAGAAAAGTGTTGATTAAATCTCTTGGTTTTGATATGGAAGAGCAAAAACAAAGGAGATTGGATTTAGGACTAAAGTAGAGAATCTGTACCAGAAAGAAAAGCTCGAATCGGTTTGAAGAGGGTGGCGAGTTTGATGCTGTTGAATTTTTGGAGGCGAAGTTGTGCTGATTTGTAAGGATTCTTAGATTGCAACTCATGTCCCAACCTCCACAATCGCAAGACCCACCCGTTCTCCATCGCTGGATCAAAGACGATGGCCCTCCTTTCTGAGGCATACTATGAACACCGCTTTGAAGTATGACCGTAGCACTAATATCTTGGTCAAGATTCCTGTCTTTGGCGTGATCTTCGACCCCTTTGTTGAGTGCATTGCGATCCTGAGCCATGTTAAGTGATGCCCTCCTGTGAAACCATCTTGGCATCTTCACGATGATCGCAGCTAGCTCGTTTGTCAACTGCAGATCAGACTCTTCCGTGTTCTCTTGATCAAGTTCTACAGAAAAGAGAACAAACTCCCTAATGGAACCAGATGGCAAAGAACTCGAGACCCGCATCTGAGCAACAACGTTCGAGATGATACCATGTGTTTGGCCTCTTTGGTTTAACCATGCACTATTTCTCTTATGGTTTTTAATAGAGAAGAAAGTATAAACACTAGTGCATTCACCCTCTTCCGAGCTTCCCATTTTCTTTTGAGTGGCAGCAATAATGTTAGTTTCCTTGTTCACTGCAAATGTAAAGAGTGGCTGATTGTTCCTCACTGTTACCCGCAGGACAGCTCGAACCATGGATGGTCCTAGCTTCTTCTCGTGAGCTGAATCATTGACGTTTACTGTTTTGCAACCCGTGATACCCAATTTTACTCTCTGAACACGTTGACCTCTAGTCCCCTCCACGGAACTGCCTGCGTGAGTTGCTCTTGGCTTCAGTAGAGGTTCTAGAAACCTTCTTAAATGACTTGTCGTGGTTGTATCTTTTTCACTGGGTTTTTTGCAATCTGAGCCGTCAATGCCAGATGAAAGAGCCACGGGTTGTGAACTGATCTTTGTGGAGTTAGCCATTGAGTCTAGCTGGGGCGTAGGAACAACAACTCCTTCACTGTTAGTTTTGCTGGTCTTACCCACACTGAAGCTAAGCCGCTGAAAAGGCGAAGTACTTCTCTTCTTTTCAGATGCTGCTTTATGTGACTGTGAATCTTGTCTCTGGGCAGGCTCATCCACACAATGCTTCACAGCTAGCAAAGAGGATGCTCTGTCTTCTGTGATTATACGTCTGGAAGATGTATTGCTTAATTTTGTTAAGAGTGGAACACACTGAGGAATTTCAACTGAAACCTTGTTCTGGTCCGCATCAGTGGAACCAATTTTACTCTTTGCCAAGCAGCCATCAGCTTTACATGGCAAGGGCTGATCTACTTCAACGTCATGAACTACCCTAATTTTTTTAGTTGAACTCCTCTTGCGTGTCTTAGCCTCTTTTCGAGCTAGCTTCTTAGTTGAGTGATTGAGCTTGGACCCCTCCTGCTGCTTTCGACCAAGTTCTTCATCGTTATCATTTCGGTTTGTTTCACGCAACTTCTTTTCACTCTTCCTACGTCTGTTACCATCAGCCCTTGGTTTTACCTCCATGGTCAAGTCAGCCTCTGGATTCAACCCATTTGACAAAGTTCCAGCTTTTAGCTCCTTGTTCTCATACTCATCTGATCCTTGTGCATGAGTGTTTGGACCAAGCTGCTCATCTGGAATACTGAAACATCTACGATCGCTGGGTTTCGTTTTCCGACTACCTCTGATTTCTCGAGATTCCTTCACAGTTTCTTTGACAGAATTCGACATCGGATCACACTCCCTTGAGCTACGATGTTTCCTTGGACGGGTATGCATTCTGCTTGGACCAGCAGAGGAGTCATCTCTAAGCGGATCGAATGTTTGAGAAACCAAAGGGAATCTACACTTGACTTGATTCCGGTTATGACTATTCTGCCACTTCTCCAAACGACCCCAATCAAGAACACCAACACTCAAGAGCTTCTCCTGAGGCGTTTCAGCTCTCTCCAAGAAAACCGGTAGCTTCGACATATACTTAACAAGCTCATGCTCATCACCAGCCCCAGTTTTCAACTGCTTAGACAATGTAGTACCAGTAAACCTCTTCTCCATAGATAGTAACTTGATTTCACATCAAATCCAACATGAATTCCTGTATTACCAAGATTCAACAAAGAACCAAAATCAAACATTTAAAGCAGAAAAGTACACTGAAAGCATTTTCTGAGCATCATCATCAGAAGAAGAAAAATACAAAGAAATGCACAACAAAAGTACAAAAATTATGGAGGAAGAAAGCAAACAAATGTGGTCCTCCTTATTGGACGCAAGAAGATAATGATTTCATCAACATCTTGAGATAATGCTAAAAATGCATATTCTATAGTCTATACGAATGGACCCATTTTTCCCCGAAGAAACAGCTGAATGATGCGTCCTTGTATTTATGAGAGCAACTTTCACAAAACGACAAAATATAAAACAAAATTCCAGATTCGATTCAATTTTTTCTTTGACGGATCCAAACATGGGAGAAATCGAATTCACCAAAATCGTATCGCTCGGAGAAGAAACAAATTGCTACAAAAATGTTTCTCAACCAAAATGATCAAGGTCCGATTTGAAATCGAAATCGAAACAGAAATTTTCCTAGGTTATTGAAATTCGATTTTCACCCAGATTCTTCATATATGTCAGCGAAGAGGAAGCGTTAACCTAGAAGGCAATGGAGTGGTTTCTTCGCTAAGCGAGAAAACGGCACCGTTTAACAACAAATCCAAGCGAAGTTAATTTCTCGAGAAATACCTGGAAAAATGCAGAACCGATGAAGGAGAAAGCGAAGATGTAGAGAGAGAGAGAGAGTAAAAAAGTCACTTGAGGAGTGAAGATCCGAAAACAGACAAGTGTTCCCAATAAAAGCTAGAAAGAGGAGATGATCCAACGGTGGAGAAAGAAGGAAAGGGTAAAATTGAGCGGTCGAGATCATATCCCTATCAAGGAAGGCGCGGGAATGGTTCGTGTCAGTGTGGTCCCCACTTGTATATGCACATGTTTACGTGTGCTTATTAGCAAAAGATTACTCATAAACTGACAAATATATTTTGGACTCGACTTTTCTTTAAAACATTAAACAATATGTTAACACAAAACTAATACTACTTCTCTTTTTATAAGTAAACTTTTTTATTACTAACAAAACAATAATGAAGATTAAAACTGTAAGACATGATTGACTCACATGATTCGCATCACATTCTTTCTCATTTTACTTTTTATTTGTTTAATCACATGTTTTTATTTCAGATTAATAGTTTGCAAAATTGAAAATTCACAAAAGAAAAATGTCGAGATTAAATTTGTGTTATAATATTTTAGATCAATTAACTTGCGAATAGATCAATAAAATGTCAATACAAGTTTATGATTTTTTTCAATTTTGTGGACTCGTTATCGAAATAAGTACTTACTAGCCACCGGTCAGTGTTCAGTAAAGCTAGGCGCTAAGCAGGCGGCGACCCTCCGCCTAGCATCTAGAACGCCTAGTCGGGGACTAGGCAAATTTTTAGACGGTTTTTAAATATAACTATGTATATGTTTATTTAATTATATATATACATGATATATAGACTATTTATTTATATATTGTACTTATCTAATATATAAAAAATAATAAATTTATCTTAATTCTTAATAATTATCCTCTATAAATAAAACCTAAACATAGAGTAAAACTAAGAAAATGAAATAAAAATGAATTTTAAAGAAAAACTTACCGTTCTAAAGAAAAACGACGACATTTGAATTTTATGGTCAAATTGTTAAAACTCACCATTTTGAATTTTTTTTTTTTTTTTTAAATGGATTTTATACGCCTAGCCCACCTAAATTATACCTAAACCGTCAAATGACAACTCCCACCTAATACCTCCGATTAATCAAAAATTGAATCGGCTTAGGGACGCTTAGCGCCTAAACCGATTTTTTGAACACTAGCCACACGTAATATCATTCTCTTGAAGAGAATAAAACTGTGTATATAGATAAACTTGACTATTACTACTTATGAACTACTAAGGAAAGTTTCAAAAAAAAAAACTACTAAAGAAAAATAGTTCCGATATATAGATACTCACAAAAACTATAGCAACGTACATGCAGTATATTTTTCTGGTTGTATCTTATACACAAGCTGCACAAAAATAAATGCAATCGTGTGGTCAATTTTCTTTTACACTAAGGGCATGATTATCAATGGTTGCTAAGACTAAATCTATATATATATAAAATTAGCTTTTCTCTCTTCTCATGCATCCACATCATTATCCATATGTCAATGTTTAATTAGTTTTGGTTTCATAATAAATAATATATTTAACAATTAAATTCATATAAGATGTGGTTTTTTTAAAGATAAATATAAATATATATTTCTCTATCTACTATTAATAGTGGAAGTTGAAAAGTCATTTTTATCTATATTACTCAAAGAAGAAAGGGTTAATTTGTAGAATAACAAAGAAAAAAAATAAAACTAAATAACTAACTAAAAGTGACTATTGTGGCAAATTAATGGCCATTATATTTAGGGTATTTTGTTACAATTTTAATTATAATTTTTTTTGGGGTTATATTTGCTAATTTCCCAAAAGAAATATAAATGAAAAAAAAATCCACATATGATAAAGATAAAAATGAAGAAAAAAAAGTAATCATAATATATATATATATATATATATATATATATATATTCAATCTGTTAAAGGTGAAAAATGGATAAAACACATAAGAAGAATATAAAGAAAACGAAAAAATGATAAACAATTATGCTATTGAAAGGAATTGACAACCAATTCATATTTTTTATCCTCACTGATTTATTTAATGCTAAATATATGTAGATCAAATATTTTCAAACAAGCATATATGCACTTCTTAGATTTATGTGGTGTGAAAAAAAAATGACATAAGCTCAAAAGTCAACAAGTTAAATTATTTAGTTGAATTTTAGACCTATAGACCGCATTCAAAATCATATGTAAAACCAGAAAGTGAATCATTAGAAACAAGTTTAATGTTGTCTTTTATCTATTCACAACACAACATTGAATAAATTTATTTATAAACATTGAAAAGGGTTACAAAAATGATGAAAATAAAAGAAAAAAGGAAACTCTTTAAACCTCATTATAAGTTATACACTCATATTTGTTTGATAAAAGTCAAGTGGAAAAAATTAAGAGAAAGCTTAAGAAAATGGAGATTATTAATAATTTGATGAAAACCATACACTCACATTTGTTATCACGAAACCTAATGACAACATTAAATGAGCCGAATAATTTTTTTTACACTAACTAAATTACATCACCAAAGTAAAATTATATGTCAAGAAATAATTTCTTTTACATTAACTAACTTTTTACCAAAGTAAAAGTATGTGTCAAGAACCAAAAAATTCGTATATTATGAGTTATGAACCGAACTTTTACTATATATATATAAAAAAATCATTTTGTTAAAGATGAAAAATCGAAAAACTCATAAGAAGAATATAAAGAAAACGAAAAAAATGATAAAACAATTATGCTATTGAAAGGAATTGACAAACAATTTATATTTTTTTTGGTTCTCTTTTTTCAAGAGAAAATATTTTCTAAGAAATAAATTATAAATATTTATAAAAAAAATATATGCTTAAAAACTTGAAAGATTATTGTGTTTTATGATTTTATTTTAAAAAGATAATTTAAATATAATTATAACATGAGGAGAAAATAAACTTGCTAAATTATTAAGTAAATAGTATAATATACATCATGTGACGTAAGTGTAGTTAATATCTTGGAAACAATACAATAAAAATTTTAAAGTCAATGTGTGACAAAACCGATGCATTTTTCAACCTAACGAGTATTTTATATTTTTAATTTTAAATAATTAAGTTTTCTATTCAACCAATAGTTTCATATTATCAACGTTACAAATCAAAAGTCATAGTAATCAAACAAAATTTTTAAAAAACATATACATTTTCAAATAGAGATCATCAATATTCAAAAATGGATAAGAATCACTTCATATTTTTATGTTCACGCAGTTTAAATAAGAGGAAAAACTAATTCATTTCAAGCCAATTAGTATTTATAGTTTTAAAAGAATTAATTATTTACCAAACTACTTGTCTATAAATTTAATAAACCGTAAAAGAACTACTCGCGCGCAGCGCGAGCAAATTCTAGTATAAAATATAAAATTATTAAAGCACACACTATCTTTTCCTTTTACTCAACTTTATACCTTCTCTTTCATTTTTTTACTCAACATCTATTAATTTTATATTTTAACAACTCTCCCTTCCTTTCAAAAACAACTCTTAAACTTCTAAATTTAATAACTCTCTCTTCCATCATACTCAACAAAAACACTCTATTTCTTCATTTTACTCAAATTTTAATAATTTTATATTTCAATATACCCCACAAAAATACTATCTTTCTTCCTTTTACTCAAATTTTAATAATTTTATATTTTAACAACCCACTATATTTACTCTAACAACCCCCAATTGACCACAATCGTGTGGGTCAGAAAACTAGTATAAATGATAATTGTGTGTGTATAGATTAATATAAAGCTCTCTGTTAGTGGGTCGATCGTGGAATTAATTTTATTCATAGATTAAAATGGGTCCACTAACGCAGCTCAAGATCAGAGGCTGTAGTTTCCAAGAAAGCTTATAATGATCATTTTTCTAATTTTAGTACTATTTTGGAGTATTATTCTAGATATAAATTTATACTGTCTCTAACTACGTTACGTGCGTATTTATGGTTCATTATTACTATGACTGTATGTATAATTAAGTACTCCCTCCATGATTTTTTAGTATTTTTCACACAAATTAAGAAACAATAAATTATATTTAGTTATTAATGCAACTTTTTGTAATAAACACTTTTTTTATAACAATGAACCAATAATTATTCTTTATACTCAAATAGTCTCATTAAATATTTCTTGAAACTTACAATTTGTTAAATCTAAATTGATTAAAAAATAGAAAAAATCTAGAACATCAATATTTGTGGAACACCAAAAATATGCTAGAAAATCAATCTCCAAGACTTTCATGTCACTTATTTTCCAATCTTTTTACTACAAAAACTGGTTTTTTTTTTTTGTCGTCGTACAAAAACTGGTTTACGTGCCGTAAGAACAAGTCTGTACGTCTTTTAATTAGGTCATATTTTTCAAAATAATAATCAAATACTCGATTCCTCCCGTCATATTTGGATAGACATAAAACATTTTGTCCCGTGAAAAATTGAATTGGGAAGTAGTTGACAGAAACGAAATGATTACCCGTTGTGTTAAGAGATTACGGGATAGTAACGCTATATTGTATTTGTTTTTTTTTTTTTTGTTAAATAAATGATCGGAACGAATTTTTCTAGTCATAGAGCGAGCAGGATGGCCGAATCA
Source organism: Draba incana (assembly GCA_963576765.1). Classification (NCBI taxonomy): domain Eukaryota; kingdom Viridiplantae; phylum Streptophyta; class Magnoliopsida; order Brassicales; family Brassicaceae; genus Draba; species Draba incana. The sequence goes on from OY755205.1 coordinate 34,949,181, forward strand.
TCTTGCCCATCATAATTTTAGTTGATATGTTTTCAACTAGCTAAAAGCATGTATTTTTATTATATACAGTATACATATATATAGTAAGATTATTATATACAGTATACATATATATAGTAAGTTACAAATCTAAGAAAGATGCGAGTTTGTGAAGGCCCTATCTTCTTTATTACAAACGTAAGACACCATACCACATTTGTGTGGTTAAAAAGGAAAACATTACCGAAAAAACCAAATATAAGATCTTCAAACGCAAACGTAACAAACCTACTAGACTTTCAACCTAATAAACTTATGTTGGTTTTAGTAAAAGCTCCATTTAAAAAATTAGATTACACTATTGTAATGTAAATAAAGTAAACCACAACATAACCAACTCTCATTAACCGGAAGTATAAACCAATATAGACCATCTAATATAGACCCCCACAATAAATATTTTGCATTTATACAGTATTTAATTGTATGAACAATGACGTTAAACCTTTTGTATAAAAGTGTTTTTAATTTGAATAGTCAATAGAATATGCACAAAACGCTTATATTTGTTGTAACTTAAACTTGTTGTAGTTTTCGCACTTTGTTAGGATAAACAATGCTATTTTAAAAGACATTTAAAAGTATATATTTTAGAATGCTCCTTTTTTGTTCATTTTATCATGTAATTTTTTTGGTATCTCATTACTTTTTTGTTTGTAAAGAGTAACAATGTTTATGTCGTTGATGATGAATCATTGAAATATAGCTACTTTCTAATAAGATAAAATCACCATTCGTGGGGACACCATATATACACGAAAGGAGAAAGCTCTTTATTAGTAGTGGATATTCATCATAAGCAAAAACAAAAGCAACTAACAAAAGAGAAAAAAGAGGAATCACTTTTTCTTTTAAATCAACTACGTACTATTTCTCCATCCACCGACGGGAACTTACCTAATCGTTTGCAAATGAGCTAGTCATTAGTACATGCATTTGAAAAGGAGGGAATGGAATCGTGTGTCTTGTCAGGTTAGTTGTGTTGTTTGGTTCTTGTAAAGTAAAGTTGAACCAGATTTCTCCATTTGATATTATAGAGGTTTGTTAGAAATTTGATGGAATAAGTTCTCTGTTTCACCTTGGAAATATATTGGATGACTTATCAACTAGAGTCATATAAAGTTTTAGTTTTGGATTCTTGATCCAATGCAAATCCGGATTCTGGATCCAGATGACCTAATGTTATAAAACCTAAATTTTATAAGAGAATTTATATTTTGCAGAGCCGTTTGAATATTATTTTATGTTAACAAAAAAATGAGGAGTATTTAAACTAGTAGGAACAAATTAAACTAAATAATTTTTAAAAATGATTACAACAGTCCAACCCAAACCTAATTTACAATAAAAGTCGCAAAACAACTGGAAAACCTAGTCAACCAAATAGTAGGAGATCTCATCAAACACCAAATTCATCAACCACAACAAAAGGTGGTAAACGTATAATCTTAATGAATTTCACATAAAAACTGAAATACATAAAATGATGTATAACTACCAAAAAACAATTCAAAGAATTTATAGTAGAATTGTTTTTTTTACTTGAGCAATTGATTCATATTGCCAACTACCAAAATGTAAGTAGAGTTTGAATTAAACACTAGCATAAGCTAAAAAAGGAATGCCACGTGGGTGCACGAGTATAAAGTTTATAACATTCTATAGATATTTCAACTTTTAAAGATGTATGTAAATTACAATTTTCTTGATAAACTAGTATATACTTTTTCACATTTTTCCCACTCAACATTAAAGTGAGATGGGTAAAAGTAAAAAAGCGCATTAAAAAGGAAAATAATAGGTATCATCATATCTTAAATTTTCAAAGGCACACTTAAGCTTATCGCAGAAAGTTAATTCGGCAAATAAATATCAGTATCCAATCTTTGACAAAAGAGAGCATTTGGCATTATTTATTCTATCAATCTTAACGTTGAATAAAAACTAACCAGAAACTACTAGTATTTTAATGCACGCACGGTGTTCATAGTTGCTCGACTTAGCCACTCCGAGTCACGGCGACTTTAATTAAGATAGACAAAAAATGTTTTTCTATAATATAGTACTCCCTCCGTTCCTCGGAGATTGATTTTCTAGCATTTTTCACACAAATTAAGAAACAATAAATTATGTTTAGTTATTAATGCAACTTTTTGTAATAAACATTTTTTCATAACAATGAACCAATAGTTATTCTTTATATTCAAATAGTCTCATTAAATATTTCTTGGAACTTACAATTTATTAAATCTAAGTTGATTACAAAATAGAAAAAATCTAGAACATCAATCTTTGTGGAACACCTAAAATATGCTAGAAAATCAATCTCCAAGGAACAGAGGGAGTAATGTGTTTAATTGATAAAATATATAGTTTTTAACCCTTTAAATATTTACAATGACACATTTAATTGGGAATCGGCAGGGTCGGGCCTCAGCACAGGCAAGTGAGGCATTGGCCTTGGATCCCCAAAATTTTCTGATTTTTTAGAGTTAGCAAAAGGCTCCCAAAATTAAATTTTATTACAGAAAATGTTCCTAATTTTTATAAATACTTCTAAAACCCCCTAAAAAAATTATTTGGCTTATGGCCCCCAAAATTTCAGGGCCGGCCCTGGGAATCGGTTAAGAGATTGGATGATTATCCATCTTACACATCATCAACTTATACTTTTAGGCTAACTAGGTGATTTCCCACGCAACGCGTAGGTTTTGTAATATATAATTCACACTATATTTGAAACGTCAATACCTTAATCTTTAATGTTATCAATTTGAGATTCTTTTTGTAATGTTATTTCCTTAATCCCCTTTTAATTAAAACATTATGTTCTTTCTAGACAACTTTCATGTATCTCATATAAAAACCTATATAATTAGTGTGATCGAGTTTACAACTTCTTGATTATATGTAGATATATGTATATACGATTTTGTTCTTTTTTTTGTTATTCTAGAAAGGAGAGCTAGAAACATTTATCCTCAAAACCACTAATACTATGGAGAAGACCATGTGGATAACATGATTTTCCCAATCCATTTGTTTATGACATTGTCCCTAAGCCATCAACCCCATCTTTTCTGCAATTATAACCGAAAACATGTGTATCAGGTTATTTACTCTCGCTTATGAGTTTGCAATAATGCCAAATGTGGAATTATAAACACTTTAATTGAAGAATCTACTTCGAATTTGGTGTACTAAATCTGGCCTAAGATCATAGAAAATGGAATTTCTTAATACATATAGATTTGGTCATCAATAAGAACAAATAATCACTCTTAATTTATACTTTGATGAGTCTTTCTCCACGACACATCTCTTCTTCTTTTAGAACCGTTCTTGAACACTTGCAATAAACAATAGAAATAGAACAAAGAAATTCAGTGAAACATAGTTAAATATGTTGTCAATTTTCTTTTTGAACATTTATGCTATGTTTGTTAGTTTTGTTGAGTTTGCCATTTTATGATTTGATTTGCTAATTAAATAATTTAAATTACAAACCTATCTATGTGGTGGTAAACACATTTTCTCATAAAGTGGGTTAATGTTTATACTTTAATCAACAATGATTTGCTCTATTTTGTAAAGTACGTTTATGTCAAGTTTTTGTTATTTGGTAAATTCGTTGAACTATACTTCTCTATTGCTAGATGTATTTTGGTTTGTTTTGGTTATAGCTAGGTTAGGTTTGGTTTGATTTAGTTAGCAACTTGTTAAATGCCATTTTCAAAAATTTGTGTAAATAGAACATGCAAGGTTATATAATTAATTCTAAGCGACTTTATAGAAAAGTGTTTTTACAACTTTGTGACTCTCATGTTAATTCTGGAATGACTTAGTACAAAAGATTTTGGAGCTTGGAAATCTTGATAGAGAAGAGAACGAAACGTTTCCATAATGAAAGGTAAATAAGGATGATTAAAAGAGATTTGTGGAGCAAATACTTTACTTTTGAAATTTTTTTGTTGTGCTGATTCAATGGTTTCTTTTACACATTCTTTACCAAAAATTGTGCTGATTCAATGGCTTCTTTTACATATTATTTAGGTAATATAACAACATAGTCTATGCATAACCCACCTTTCGTATGAGTACAATCGATTTGTGTCATCGAGAATTTGATTCCTGTTGATAAATCTGGATTTTCAACTTTGAAGTCTCTAACGTGATAGTGACTCCAGTTTCCAGGGTTGTTATCTAGATAACAAAAGTGAAACAGCTTGTTGGTTATCTGAAGTAGGAAGTTGAAACCTCACATCTTCTCGGTCCGAGTCCCTTCGATGTTTTACCGGAAGAAGAGACTAAATGTTCCAGATGGAAACTGGATCTCAAACTATCCTCCTACTTTAAACCACCATATTTGTTGCACATATGCTACTAAATGGAACCTGTAGATATATATATACGCGAGCTCATTCAAATTAACATACCAAGTATCCAATACCAAACTGAATAGTCACCATAAAATCATCAATCAATGAAAAATTAAAGTCATGTATATTTGTTGAAGCTAAGAAGACGATCAATACAATAACAGAGTCAAATCAAGAAAAGGAAATCGTCAAATTAATGAAATTTGATCACCATAAACGTTTTTTTTTTCTTTCACTTACCTAAACCTTATGAGCTTCCTCTCCTTTATCCGCTAAAGCTTTTTAATTCTTTTCGTGTGAAGGAACATTCTCCCCAAACTCTTGCACAAGTTCTTGTTGTTATGCTTCATCAATCAGCTTCAGAAACTTAAGCTTTATTTCATATGTTCCTTCAAAAAGAGGAAAAGAATACAATTAGTTAGATAGTGCCAATACATAAGAAAACATGCAAAGCTATGTACGAAATCCCTAAGATCTGCTCGCAACACAACTTAATACGAAACACAATTTGAAGTTGCAGAGGACAATTTAAGCCAAAAAAAGTTTGTGTTTTTGGAGATCATTACGAAACCAAATTTCTATCCAAATGAAAAGTGACATACATGCGCTAGAAAAGCACTGAACCAACAATTACGAAACATAATCACATATGCAAACTTCCTAAAATCATGAATTCTAAATATGAATCGAGAAACAGATTAATCAAATCGTTGTAATCGAAATTAGCAGCACACAAATATCCCTAGAGAAAGTCAGACAATGTTTATTTGCATGTACACGAAAAGGAAGCTTACAGCAAATATATAGGCTATGGAGTGGAAGGTCATGGAGGAGTGGGTATAAAAGCCATTGAATTGCAATGATTATAAGGGAATTAAAGAGGAGGAAGTGGTGAAGGGGTAACGACGGTTGAGTTTATCAAGTATAAGAAGAGGAATCGTAACAGATTCGTAGCGGAGTTTGAGTTTTGGCTAGGGTTGGGAAGCTTGATCGTGGTGAGTGATGTGAAGAAGACGAAGGAGTGGATTTTGGCTTCACGTGGGAGGATTCTTGGTTACAGAATTCTCCTTCGATTGTTGCAAGGATGCGGAAGGTTTTTGCCTCGACGGATGCCATATTGAGATTTTGTTTGCTTTATGTGGAATGTGGAAGAGGCATGTGAGAAATCTCTGTTTATATAAGAGAGGGAGTAAAAGGTGATTGAGGAGTCGTCCATTGAAGACATGGAATTATAATCAATGGGTGATTGTAGATGAGGAAGCTGGAAAGGGGTAACGATTTTCTGTAACTGTGTAGAGATGGATGGCGATCTTCTGTAACTGAGAAGGGAGATCGAGGCGAGGAAGATGTAGGGTTGTTTTGTGGTTGGTGGATTGGGCCAAAGATATTAAATGGCCTTGTAAGGTATGGACTTTATGCTAGGATTGTAATTGATCTTTTTATTCAAAGAAACAACTAGATGAACCTCGTTTTGGTGCTAAAAAAATGCCTCTTTGGCGTGATGACGTGACAGCGTAGGAAGAGCTCGTTTTTTGATGACGTGGACACATTCTAGAGCTCCAAACTGCTCCTTTTAGTTAGTAGGATTAGTGAACAAGTATTACCATTAAGAATTAAACACTTGTATGGTATTTACTACATTTAGGTGGTTCATTAGTAATCAAGTATTTGTATTATGTGTAAATACTTCTACTATATATATGTGTAAGAGAAGAAGTAGAAAGGATGGAGAGGAGTTGAGAACAAGAAATAAGAAAATCATTCTCCCTCTTATTATTCCATCTCTCTTACGTCTCACTAATCTTTGGTTTGTTTAATTCAATTAAATATATAAGTTTATTTTAGTTGTTATTCACAACACTTTATCAGCACGATTGTCTCTCAATCCGAACCGCTCTCAATCCGTTTCGATCATACATTAGGGAGGTAACATTTAAATTTGTGTTAGAGAACATTTTAATATATGGTGATTTTATTTAAGATCATATATATATATATATGGAGTGGTAGGTTATCCCTCCTCCTTAGTTTAATGGTAGGCTTTGCCTCCTTATCTATACATATATGATATATGCATGCATCTAATTTATCATATTTAATTATGTTATTATTATGCTTGCATATTTAAGTAAACTACAATAGATGATCAATTAAGTTTGAAAAATTAGTAGTTTGAATTTATTAAAGATATGGTGATCATATAAAAAGTTTAGAACATCGATCAGTCAAAAACGACATCGAATGAATCAAAAATTAATATCATGATATATTTCCGTCATCACCTATAAAATGGTTTCAGAGATGTTTAACCATTAATCCATCCATTTAGATTAGCTCCATTCCCAAAAGTGAATGTGGTAGCATCTAATAATAACAATTGGACAAAGATCCGGGCATGATAGAAACCGTAGTCGTGGTTATGAATAAGGTGATGGACGAAGACAGTGGAAAGAGAATTCTAGTCTCGTAATTCCAACGAAGATAAAACCAATAAAATTGGTTGCGTTGTGAAAAAGAAAGATGAGATAACTTGGTACCGATGTGGCATAAAAGGATAATGGGTACGTAGATATCGTATGCCAAAATATTTAGTGCATCGTACCAAAAATCACTTATGGCAAAAATAAAAGATGTTGAATTTAGTTCATCTTGGATGAATATGATTTTTCCCTTTAATGGCCTAAGTGATATGTCTCATCTCGATGTCGTAATCCTTGTTGATCTAGTAGAATCAAAAGAAACTAAAAGGAAATAAAAGGACCATGATCGATGTGGCATGATAACTATAATAAGGATTTTGGTATTGCTTTTAATGTTTAATATTATATAAAAGGCTTCGCTTCCTAAAGTTCTTTTCATTTATATTGTTATCATGTTTATTTGAATTTAGAATTCAAAAGAAAATAAAGCACGTGTCAGTATTATATTGGACTGTGCAAAAGATCTAGAAGAGCGAAATACTTCAGAAGAGCATATAGCTAAGACATGTTTGTATGTAATCACACATACGGAAAATATAGATGGCAAAGTTAATAAACATGAAGTTTATTAACTTGTTTAAAATATGTTTGATAATAAATAAGAAGTTTTACTACTTGGTTAAAGAATTTATGACCGTCATGCCATCTTAGTCAAACAATGATATTAAGGATCATTGAAAAAGTATGTGAAAACTAGAAGTTTTTCACGTAGCATGTCTTAAGCAAAAATAAGACCATCATAAGAGATAAATAGATGAGTCGCCGTTTCTAGTAAATAAAACTCATTTGAAATAGTGGTTGAATTCTTTAATCTCCAAAATTACACCCTGAGTATAACGAGTCTAAAAATGGATTCGGTTTAGATCAATGGGCCAGAAGATCCATTACCTTGAGAGGGTGGATTATGAATCCTCAAAATATGTTAAAAGGATCTGGAATAAAATGCATGATCCAAGATGGATATTTCGATCCTAAAATGAGATTCAATGCGAGATGGATGGACAAAGAGTGTCATGATCATCTCGAGGGGGAGAATTAGAAAATCCCACATCGACTAGTAAGTTGGTAATTTTGGTGAGTTTACATCCGAAGTATGATAATCTTGGTAAATTAATATCCTAAAGTTTATCACTTACTATATGTCGAGGTAAAGTAGAACATAAATGAGGTTATGTTCCTATTCAAAATGAGAAAAACGGATGACCAATAATGGTGAAACTTAATCTCTATGATTTGGCATAGAACATGCAGTCATGCATGTAGTATATTAAGCCATCAAGAGGGGATGTGCTTATGATTTGTAATCATTTTGATGAAAATTTTCTGTGGAAAAAATGTTGAGTAGTTGGTATCCTTGAACAAGTTAATGTGAATATGAAGTGTAAAAGTTCAAAGGATCGCTACTATGTTGCAAATCAAAAACTGATGGATGAGATTTTAAGAAAAGAATTATCATAGATCCTCATAAATATAAACTTGAAAGTTTAAAAGATAATTAATATAATAGGAAAGAGGAACTCTCATATTCCAGCTGAAATACTCCAAGAAGAATAAATGTCTCGGAAGGAGAATAAATATCTCGGAAGGAGAATCTATTAAATCTATAGCACGTAAAAGACGTGATAGACTACTTTGGTTCAAAAAAATAAAGAAAATCCTCGAAAAAAAATTGGAGCAAATGAAAAGGAGGATTAAACTCTTAAAGAAAGTAAAGAGACGTGGTTAATAATGAAATCAGGTACCTAAAAGAAATCATTAAAGATGATTTAGAGATCTCAATTTACCATGTAAAAAGAGGGAACCAAAAAGAAAATGTATGTCGACACAATAAATAACAAAGCGCGCGAAATAATTAATTAGGATCATGACTCCGCTCTGAGGATGAGCGTAGAGAGAAAAGTATTGGCCAATATATTTAAAGGAGACAATCAAGTCTTTGATACTCGTTTGAAAAAAATGAGAGATATTTGGACTAGCAGTCCGAACATCAAGAAAATTTGTCCATAAAGAAGAATGGACAAAATGACATGGATTGCGCTCAATATTTGTAATCCTAGAAGGATTAATGATATCATTATTATGTTCTTGGGAGCTCTACGCGATTGAAACTCCTAAAGAGTTATCGCAATTAGTATAATGAAAATAATTTGGAATTGAAAACCTTGGAAGGAAAACAATCTCCTCAAGTATTCCAAAATTGAACATGTAATGAGAAATGTCTAGAGGACATAAGTGAAAAGGGTCTAGATGAACCCAAAACAGAGAAACGTCTAGAAGACGTCAAAATTTTTGAGATATCTATCAGCTACGCCCAAAGTGGAATATTATGGGGTATGAATGATAATGATAAGCGTGGATGTATTCTTTTTCTCCTATCATGGTTTTTGTCCTATTGGATTTTTCCAAGAAAATGTTTTTAACAAGGTAGCATTGAATATGCTAAAACTCCCAAAAGAATGATATATATTATCGGAATGCATCTTGTAAGGATGATGTTTTCAGGGGGAGAAATATGATGATGAGCGTGGTTGTATTCTTTATCTCTTGTCATGGTTTTAATCCCATTGGGTTTTCCATGACCAGGTTTTTAACGAGACAACAAAAAACACGTCAAAGATAGACATCTAAGAGGAATGTTATAATCTCAAGAAAGGTGTATCAATCTTCCAAACGCTTTATCATATATTGATAAAACCAAGACGAGCGAAGAGAATGATCAAAGAGAATCGCTCTATGGAGTCTATGAAAAAACAAGACTTATGAGGGGGAGATTGCATCTACGAGAATTATGAAGAGAAGATAATCTCAATCATTTTTAGAGGAGAGACTCCACTCTTTTCCTTGCCATGATTTTTCCCACCGGGTTTTTCATGAAATTTTTTTAATGAGGCAGTTTGAGACCGAACATATCAAAGATGATGAATACTCAAGGGAGAGATTGCACTCTTTTTCTTTTTTCATGGTTTTTGTCCCACGAGGTTACCATGATAAAGTTTTTAACGAGGCAATCGGCAGTACATGATAAAAGATTGATCATCAAGGGGGAGTATTAAGAAATTGGATGATTATCCATCTTACACATCATCAACATATACTTTTAGGCTAAGTAGTGAACAAGTATTACCATTAAGAATTAAACACTTGTATGGTATTTACTACATTTAGGTGGTTCATTAGTAATCAAGTATTTGTATTATGTGTAAATACTTCTACTATATATATATGTGTAAGAGAAGAAGTAGAAAGGATGGAGAGGAGTTGAGAACAAGAAATAAGAAAATCATTCTCCCTCTTATTATTCCATCTCTCTTACGTCTCACTAATCTTTGGTTTGTTTAGTTCAATTAAATATATAAGTTTATTTTAGTTGTTATTTACAACAGAATCATAATTTTTTTGTGATATCTTTTTTTTGGTCATCTTACTAAATATATTACTATGGGGAAAGAGTGTGACATTTAAAAGTATTAGGGTAAAACGTAATACAAGAACATTAAGCAAAACTCAGCACTATAAGAGATAAAAGCCCCACAAAATGATCAAAGAGGAAACACTCCAAACTAGCCTTTCTCGTAATCAAAGAGCTCGGTCAGCCATAAAGGATGACTAGACGCAATATATGATTGCCAAAGATTCTCACGAGTCACACTCCGAGCAAAAAAGAAGGCTCCTTTGTTAGCATTTCGAGTTTCAAAAACCAGCCTCCAATCATCAGTTTTGATCAAAACACAATTCATTTCAGAGATTTAGTACCAAAAATTAGGCCAACCTTTCGGGTTAGAGATTGCCTTTACTAGTTTGATCACCCCAGAAGAAAAAATTATCTTGCTCAATCTGTGAGCTACCATACTTTCAAAAGTCCATATTAGACTTTTCAACTGCGCTTCCTCCCAATTCCTTATACCAGAGAAATATCTTCTAAAGTGCAATAGTACTACACCATTCTCATTCCTTAAAACCCATGAGAAGCCACCTACACTAATATGCCCTTGAACGAAATTCAAAGGATCACGTCACAAGATCAATCCGTGTGGGTCGATTTGGTTTGCGGAAGCTTATGATAAAGGTTGAGACGCTTAGCGATCGAAATGAGATGGGTCGAACGAAACTATCAAGAGTAGTGATGGACTCCTGATCTTTCAAACTCTAGATCTTGGTAGATATTATACACTAACAAGAACCAAATGAACAAAGATATTACACACTTTATTGTTGATCAAACAATTAGAGAGAGATTGGTTTGAATAAAAAGTTTGATGGATTGAAATGGAGAACACGATCGGTTACATATAGGAGAGTAAGAGTCCTAGAAACTCTCACACACACATAGATTAAATGCAGTCAACAAGACTTTAATCTCACACACAAAGACCACGAAAACCCAAAACACTAATTAAGAACAAAGTTTTTTTCAAATACTAAGACTACTTCAGTGATGATCACGTAATGTTATTCGACCAACCTCCATGCAATCTTTAGGCATATTAGCAACGAGGCAATTGATAAAAGTGTGACCACAATGCCTCGTTAAAAACCTTGGCTAGCAAAACCCATTGGGACAAAAGCTAAGCCGAAGGAAAAGAGTACAAAGGATCACACCTCTCATTGCTAATATCTAGCAAGCTTGTATCACAACCAACGCGGTTGGACAAGCGGTTAAGATAGAGTTGCCGTGAGCCTCATTTAGCATAGTGCTAATGGGTTTCTCCAAGTTCCTTGCCTTAGACCTTGTAAGTGGTCCAACGGGCAACTCCATAGCTTTTGAGTCTTCTAGATCCTCCTTTGCTCCTTTTAGCTCCGGTTCAAGCTCCGGTTCGAGCTCTGGTTCAAGCTGCTTCCCCATGGTCATATCATCCCCTCCGTCTTGAAAAAGATTTGACCTCAAATCTGTCTCATCTGCCACAAAAGGAACAAGGTCAGCAACATTAAAACTTTTGCTTACGGTGTACTTACCTTGAAGATCCAAGTGATAGGCATTGTCATTGATTTCGGTGCTTGTTGGCTTGCTTAACGTATTGCTTAGTCTTTTCTTCAATGTTTCTCCTTGCTTGCTCATGTATCTTCTTCACCAATTCAGCTTTCTTTTTCCCATCCATGCTAACCCTTTCACTCAAAGGTAGAGGCATCAATTCCAAATGAGAAATTGGGTTGAACCCGTAAACAATTTGAAAAGGCGAAAATTTAGATGTAGAATGTATAACATGGTTATAGGCAAACTCTACATGTGGCAAGCAATCTTCCCAAGTCTTAAGATTTTTCTTAACTAAAGTTCTTAGCAATGTAGACAAAGTCCTATTAACTACCTCGGTTTGACCATCGGTTTGAGGGTGACACGTTGTAGAAAATAACAACTTAGTTCCTAGCTTAGACCATAAGGTTTTCCAAAAGTAACTAAGGAACTTAGTGTCTCGATCGGAAACTATAGATTTAGGCATTCCATGCAAGCGGACTATCTCCTTAAAGAACAACCTAGCAACGTTTATAGCATCATCCGTTTTGTTACACGGAATAAAATGTGACATTTTAGAAAATCTATCCACCACTACAAAGATTGAATCCCGACCAGTCCTAGTCCTAGGCAACCCAACTACAAAATCCATTGAAATATCATGCCATGGATGCAAAGGAATGGGTAATGGAAGATACAAACCGTTGCGGCTAGCTTTGACCTTAGCCATTTTACATGTAACGCATCTCTCACAACATTTTTCAACGTCACGCCTCATGTTTGGCCAATGAAAGTGTTCTTGCATTACTTTGAGAGTTTTTGCCACGCCAAAATGCCCCATTAGGCCACCACCATGCGCTTTTTGAATAAAGAGATTTCTCAAAGAAGAGTTAGGAATGCATAAACGATTTTAAAAAAATAGAAATCCCTCATGGCGATAATACTTACCATACGCAAACTTTTCACATGATGTATAAATCTTACCAAAATCTGAATCATGTTCATAAAGAGAATTAATGTGTTCAAAGCCTAGCAATTTCACATCTAAAGAGTTCAAGAGAACGTACCTTCTTGACAATGCGTCGGCAACCACATTGTTCCATACTTGATGACATAGGGAAAGGTCTTGATGAATTCTACCCATCTTGCGTGTCTCTTGATGAGTTTTTGCTGGCCCTTGAGATGCTTCAAGGATTCATGGTTCGTGTGAATAACGAATTCCTTCGGCCAAAGATAGTGTTGCCAAGTTTGAAGAGACCGCACCAAAGCATATAGCTCTTTGTCGTATGTTGGGTAGTTTAAAGTTGCTCCTCCTAGCTTCTCACTAAAGAAAGCTATGGGATTCTTCTCCTACATTAACACTGCACCAATACCCACACCAGATGCATCACATTCGATTTCAAAAGTTTTAGTAAAATCGGGAAGGGAAAGGATAGGAGCGTGAGTCAGCTTCTCTTTCAAGGCATTGAAACTTCTTCTTGTGCTTGTTCCCATTTGAACCCCACGTCCTTTTTGATAACCTTCGTAAGTGGTGCGGCTAAAGTGCTAAAATCTTTAACGAAATGCCTATAGAATCCAGCCAAGCCATGAAAACTTCGGACTTCACTAACTGTTTTGGGAGCCGGCCAATCCTTGATGGCTTTAACTTTTTCCTCATCGACTTGTATTCCATCTGCACCCACAATAAAGCCTAGAAACACAAGGTTATCTGTTCCAAAAGAACATTTACTACGGTTAGCATACAAGCGTTCCCTTCTAAGAACTTCAAAAACCAATTCTAGATGCTTAACATGATCATCTAAGTTTTTGCTATATACTAAGATATCATCGAAGTAGACCATAACAAAATTTCCTATATAAGATCTAAGCACATGATTCATTAGCCTCATAAATGTACTAGGTGCATTTGTTAACCCAAAAGGCATGACTAACCACTCATATAAACCATGCTTAGTTTTAAATGTGGTTTTCCATTTGTCACCCTCCTTCATTCTAATTCGATGGTATCCGCTTTTTAAATCTACCTTAGAGAATATAACAGAACCATGCAATTCATCAAGCATATCATCTAGCCTAGGTATAGGGTGGCGATACTTTACAGTGATATTGTTTATCGCACGACAGTCCATGCACATCCTCCAACTGCCGTCTTTCTTAGGAACGAGTAAGACGGGAACGGCACACGGGCTCATGCTTTCACGGATGTGGCCTTTGCTCATGAGCTCGCCAACTTGCTTCTCATGTTCTTTGGTTTCAACGGGATTGGTACGATAAGCGGGTCGGTTCGGTAGAGACGCACCGGGTACAAAATCAATTTGGTGTTCAATTCCTCTTATCGGTGGTAATCCACTTGGACATTCTTCTGGAAAAACATCTTTATATTCCTGTAAAAGAAACTGAATTCTACTCGGTATAACCGGTTCCAAAGTGGTTAAGTTCATAAGATTCTCTTTATAAACAAAAAGAAGATTAGTTTTAGAACTTCCCTTTGGTATGGTTGGTTTTGAATTCAATCCTTTTTATTCTTTTTGCTTCATGATTTGTTGATCAAGGTAAACTTGATGGAGTGACATGGGTATTAGAACTGTCTTCCTTCCCTTGAATTCAAAGCTATGGTGATTTGTAAAACCGTCATGATTTACCCTTCTATCCGATTGCCACGGTCTGCCCAACAAGATATGACTAGCCTCCATAGGTAAAATATCACATAATATCTCGTCCTCATACTTGCCGATAGACATTGGAACTCGCACTTGTTTGGTTACGGCCATCTCTCCCGTTTCGTTTAACCATTGTAGTTTATAAGGCCTTGGATGCTTGATCACTTCTAGATTCAACTTCTTGACCATAGACTCGCTTGCTACGTTTGTACAACTACCTCCATCGATGATTAAACTACAAATTTTCCCTTTGATTAAACACCTCGAATGGAAAAGGTTGTCTCTTTGCTCTTGCTCATCCGCCTTGGCTATAACGCTTAAAGTTCTCATGGCCACAAGTAACTCTCCTTTTGGCGCTTCTTCGTAATCAGATTCGTATTGTTTCTCTGATTTTTCGTCTTCGGATTCAACCTCACCATCAGCCTTGATGATCATAACCCGCTTGTTAGAACATTCATTTGCATAATGTCCTATACCATGGCATTTGAAACACTTGATATCCCTTGATCTGGCAACAACTTTGGACTTGCCTTTGAGGTCCAATTCTTCTTCTTTTGGTTTGGTGAATGGTTTGATCTCCTTCTGATATTCTTTCTTCACCTCTTTGTAAAACATTGGTTTTCTTGATTCAAAACTTGGCTTGGACCCTCTTCTTTTAAACTGATTTTCGAACGTGATTGCTTTGTGCAAGAGCTCTTCCATCTCCACGAAGTGGTGAACCTCAACTTTCTCTAGTATGTCTTGGTTAAGACCGGTCATGAAGCGAGATATCAACGCTTCTCTATCTTCGTGTATATCAGCTCTCAACATGAGCAATTCCATTTCTTTATAATACTCTTCTACGGACTTAGAACCTTGGACCAGATTTCTTAGTTTGTAATGGAGCTCTCGGTGATAATGACTAGGAACAAATCTCTTCCTCATGAGAGCCTTCATGTGAGTCCAAGTTTCCACCGGATAGTCACCAACACGGCTTCTAGTTGTGACCAATTGATCCCACCAACTCAACGCATAGTCACTAAATTCTGTGGCATCCACTTTGACCTTGTTTGCTTCACTATAATCATGGCAATTGAACACGAGCTCAATTTTCTTTTCCCATTCGAGATAGTCATCTGGGTTTGCGGTGCCTTGAAACGAAGGAATGCGTAGTTTGAGACTAGACAAACTGTCTTGCGGTAGAGGTCTTTCTCCTCTTTCTCTCCTCGGCCTCCTTTGTCTATTACTCGATGACTGGCTGTAGTAGCTACTTGCGGCTTTTTTTTCAGAATGAAACAATCTCCGTCTCTCTCGGCCATGCTCAGTACGATTCGATTGTTCCATACACAGATTTTGGAACATCTCTTCCATCTTTGTAAACATTTGAGCCGTAAGAGTTTCCATCATCTGTTTGTTGTTTCTGGCTATGGGATCTTGCTCTTCTTCCTCTGGGTTAACCATAGTACCTGAAAAGAAAGAGATCTAAACAAGTACAGAGTTCTTCGGAAATTTGATCAAAACACAAAACAACAGAATTTTAGCAGAACTGACAGGAGTAGATGAACGGTCTTTTAAAATTATCAAATCTATTCCAAAAATTCTCAAATCACTTTTAGTGAATACTAGACTCGTAATAAGTTCAGAATTAATTAATTTCACGATTTTACGATGAGCCAAATATTTATGAAAATTCCAACAAAATCGCAGACATAAACAGTTTCAAAGAGTTTTCAACCTAGGTTTCGTTTTGGAATATATCTACACAAGATCTTAAACAAAAGATATAACAAAAATGAAAACAAAGTTGAAAACACACAACCTGACACGAAATTTGCTCTGATACCACTTAATACACCCTTGAACGAAATTCAAAGGATTACGTCACAAGATCAATCTGTGTGGGTCGATTTGGTTTGCGGAAGCTTATGATAAAGGTTGAGACGCTTAGCGATCGAAATGAGATGGGTCGAACGAAACTATCAAGAGTAGTGATGGACTCCTGATCTTTCAAACTCTAGATCTTGGTAGATATTACACACTAACAAGAACCAAAGGAACAAAGATATTACACACTTTGTTGTTGATCAAACAATTAGAGAGAGATTGTTTTGAATAAAAAGTTTGATGGATTGAAATGGAGAACACGATCGGTTACATATAGGAGAGTAAGAGTCCTAGAAACTCTCACACATACATAGATTAAATGCAGTCAACAAGACTTTAATCTCACACACAAAGACCACGAAAACCCGAAACACTAATTAAGAACAAAGTTTTTTTCAAATACTAAGACTACTTCACGTGATGAACACGTAATGTTATTCAACCAACCTCCATGCAATCTTTAGGAATATTTGCAACGAGGCAATTGATAAAAGTGTGACCACAATGCCTCGTTAAAAACCTTGGCTAGCAAAGCCCATTGGGACAAAAGCTAAGCCGAAGGAAAAGAGTACAAAGGATCACACCTCTCGTTGCTAATATCTAGCAAGCTTGTATCACAACCAACGCGGTTGGACAAGCGGTTAAGCTAGAGTTGCCGTGAGCCTCATTTAGCATAGTGCTAATGGTTTTCTACAAGTTCCTTGCCTTAGACCTTGTAAGTGGTCCAACGGGCAACTCCATAGCTTTCGAGTCTTCTAGATCCTCCTTTGCTCCTTTTAGCTCCGGTTCAAGCTCCGGTTCGAGCTCTGGTTCAAGCTGCTTCCCCATGGTCATATCATACACTGTTCCGCTTAGACCAAGACAGTCCAATATTACACTTCAACCATGGTGCAGGTGGCCTTTTCCATTTGACATCCACTCTCTAAATAAGGGCCTGGCTTGCAAAGACAGACTGATCAATCTCCTGAGTCAAAACCCATTGAGAAGCTTCATCCCTAATCTTGAGGATAGTATCAAGAGCTAAAAAGGACTTCCTTCAAAGCATATATTGTGTTTGTTCTTCCAAATGTACCATAAAATCCAAGAGAAACACTGACAAGCCTCCCTATTGGAACTATTGTTCTTTTCAACCATAAAGAGATAATGGAAATTGAGAAGAGTGAAACCTGATCAAAACCATCCTGAGGACTAGGGAAGTCCGATAAAGCGAAGTAATACTAGCTGTCGGACATGTGAATAGTAGTGGTTGATGGTCTCCACTTCAGCACCACACGCTTGGCACCTCATGTCCAACTCCATTCCTCTTTGAGCCAGATTATCAGCAACAGAGACCACTCCAGCAAGAACCCTCCACATAAATAACTTGATCTTGTGAGGGGTTTTCAAATTCCAGATATGTGCTAGCGTCTCTTATCACCTCTGCATGATTGATCTAATTGGCTAACCAATATCCAAAGCTCATTGAATACTCACCACTATTTGAGGGCATCCAACATTGGTAATCCTCCATTGAGACGACATGTTTCTTGGCCACAATGAGATTAATGTCCATAGAGTAGAAGAGTTCCTTGAGAACTACCATATTCTAATAGCTCCTTTGAAAATCAGTCAGGGAACTAACCTTTAAATCCAAGTCAATCAGAGAATTTTTCATTAAAGGGGCTCTTCTAGTTCCACCAAAAATCCAAGCCTCTAACCAGACATTTGTTGTCTCCCCATTGCCAATCATTTTCCTTAAACTTTTACTCAGCAGATACTTACCAAATCCCAGACTTCTCCAAGCATAAGAAGGGCTAGTTCCAATGGGCACCTCAAGAAAGGATACCTATGGATAATATCTGCTCTTGAACAACTAAACAAAAAGGCTGTCAGGTTGGTGCACAAGCCTCCATGCTTGTTTTGCCAGCATGACCTAGTCAAAACCTTATAAATCCCAAAATCCAAAACCCTTCCTTTGGTAAACATAACTTATCCCAACTGACCCAATGAATCTTTCTTTTGTGCTCATCTGAATTCCACCAGAAAGAAGTCATTGCAGAGGTAAGCATTTTGCAAGTTGTGTTTGGTAGTTTGAAACAGGACATAGCATAGACAAGTAATGCCATAACCACAACCTTCATCAAAGTTTCTTTTCCCCCAAGAGATAAAGTACGAGCAAACCATCCAGACAATCTAGATTTAAGACGCTCTTGAATAAAATGAAGCATTTGTATGTTCGATTTACTAAAGCATTCAGGTAGACCAAGATAGGTCTTAGCTCCTCCTTCATTTGTATCCCTGTAATCATCTTGATCATGTGCTGCATCTGAAAATCAACCTTAGATCCAAAATAGATGGATGATTTGTCAAGATTGATCCTCTGCCCTGTGGTATCTCCATACATCTTTAGAATGCTTTGAAGAATAGAAGCTTGATTCATATTCACTTTACATAGAAATAAGCTGTCATAAGCAAACAATAGGTGATGCACATAGGGTCCCTCTGGTGAAAACTGGATTCCATTGATGACTCCTGAAGACTCAGCTTTGTTGAGAAAGTAGTGAGATCCTCAATACACATTACAAAGAGAAAAGGTGATAGTGGGTCACCTTGCCTCAAACCTCTTTTAGGAATAACCACCCTATGAGGTTGATTATTTAGGATTGAGTAAGAAACGGATGATACACAGTTCATAATCTATTGAATCCACCTATGATGAAATCCCATAGCTTTCAGCAGACCATTGAGATAACACCATTCAACTCTATCACATATCTGATTTAATTGCCATGAACTTAATTAATATGTCCTTGTGAGTTCTCAGAGCATGAACCAACTCGTGAGCTACCAAGATGTTGTCCAAAATTAACCTCTTAGCAACAAAGGCTGTTTGCGTTGGAGATACTATCTGAGGCAAAAGAGGTTGCAATCTGAAGACCAAGATCTTGGAAATAATCTTGTAAAGCACAAAGCATAAGCTAATCGCTCTCAAGTCTGTCATTACTTTTGGTTTCACAGTCTTTGAGAGAAGGAACAAGTGAGTATAGTTCCATTCCTTTGGCATAACCCCTTCCTCAAAGAATTTCAAAGCTTCCATTATTACATGATCACCAACAATACCCCAATATTTCTGAAAGAATAGAGCATTCATACCATCAGGACCCAATGCACTTGATGGCTTGATAGAGAATATAACCACTTTTATCTCTTGTCTTGAAATAGCACTCACCAAAACCTGATTAACTTGATCAAACACTCTTCTTTGAAACCCTTCAAAGAAATCATCAAAGCTAGCTGGATGAGATGATTTCAAAAGAGAAGTGAAATAAGTAGCCGCAATTTCTCCCTTTGATGCTTCGGCTCTTTGGGGAATTCCATTGATATCATGAAGCATCTCAATCCGCTTTCTCGCTTTGACTGATTCATGAAAGAATTTAGTGTTGAGATCACCATCTTTGTGCCATCTCTCTACTTTTTTGACTCCAAATTTTTTTTTTGTGATATCAAAAACAGAAAAAATTAATTTTTCTAAGTAACTTAATGGAATTATAACTTACATTAATCTTGGTTACTAAATTGTCAGAATTAATTGTTATAGTTATAATAAAATATACTCCCTTTTTTTAGAAAATTGATGTTTTGGAGGTTTTACACATATTAAGACACAATATATATTTGCGTTAACTAATTATTTATTTTACTTTTTGACTTACTTTTTTGTTTTCTAATAATTATATTAACAACATCATACCACTTTTCTAACTCTAATTGATTAAAAAACTATTTAATCACTTGGTAAAACGTAAAAGCATGAAGTAAAATGTAGAAAATCAATCTTTCAAAAACAAAGGAAAAACCCAAAAAAATCAATCTTTCAAAAACAGAGGGAGTATTTAATTTTTTATTTTCAATAAAATAAATGTCAAAAGAATATATGACACATGTCATCCTCTCATAACTTGAATTTTTGTATTATAAGTAGTGTTGATCCAACGTTATCAAATGCCTAATCAAAATTAGAAATTGTACATTTTAATTTGTTATTTAAATTCATAAATAATAATAAGTGTTGAACCATATAATTATTCAAAACATCTGGTATTAAGAAGATAAATTACTCTTTTAGAAATATGATCCTCTAGAGAAAATAAAATAAAAAGTCCAATAATCTAAGAGAAAAGGTTTAACTTTTTTTAATTTGTGTTGCTTTAAATGATTTATGAGCTGTGCCAAAAGAAATACCATGTCCATCAATTTCGCTGAAACGAGAAACACAATATGCGATAACTTATAAGTATTAAACTTTGTGATATTTAAGATATTATAACCATAAAATTTTGATTCCTATGCCATTGCTTACCTTGCTTATGTTATAAGCCGACTGTCTATAAGACACAAAATTCAAAATTCAAAAGAATAAAAAAAAAGCGATGCTAAAAACAGGCCCGGTCCTGAATTTTCGGGGGCCCAATGCAAAAATAAAAAAAATATGGACTTTTAACATATATTTTGAAATTTGGGGCCTCTTTCACAAAAATAAATAAATAAGGGGCCTTTTTCACAAAAATAAATAATTTTGGGACCTTTTTTAACACTGAAAACTAAACAAAAATTATGGGCCCCATACCAATATTTTGTTGGGAACCCCTCAGGGCCGGCTCTGGCTAAAAACTCAGCAATAAAAAACTCGAAAGATGCAAGTGATACTATAAAAAAAACAGTGATTAAGAGAGAAAAGTATCAAAGAACACTAAGTATCTTTTAAGTTTTTGTTGTGGAGTTCACGTAGGAACTATTTAAACCCACTTTTAATTCCTTTTGGTGAAAAATGACAGCCATGCACAGATCACTAATAGATGACACTAGAGTCTAAACGCAATAGCTTAATAATACGGTCAGTTAAATAATTCTTTTCCAACCACATCATAATATGGCAAACTTTAAATTCATGCTTTGAAATTTATGCAGCATATAGAGTCATAGAGATTAGTGACTTAGGATCACTACAAGAAAACAGGGCCATTTGCAACGGAAATTTGCGACGGAAATAAAGCCTCGCAAATTTGCGACGATTTTGCGACCAATCGGCGACGACATTTGGCAAAATGACGCAAAAACGTCGCTAATTTGTGTGGGAAAATATAGCAGCAAAACCGTCGCAAAATTGTGACGATTTGGCGTCTGTGGAAATGTTTAGACGCAACTTCGACGCACATTTTGCGACGATTTTGCGTCGAATAAACGTTTGCGACGCTTTTGCGTCCAAAATTACAACTCGACGCAAACTGGTCACAAAACGTGCGTCGCATTTGCGACGATTTCAGTGTTGCGAGGGATTTGCGACGCAAGTTGGTTACACACGTTTTAATTGATTCTTACTTGTTTATATGTGTAATATTTAAGTCGCAAATCGGTCGCAAAAGTCTTGGAAAATAGTAGCAATTTAGTCGCAAACTGAAATGAACATTCTATAAAATCGATTTTATATCCACATTAATTACCTCACATTCTATACTTCAACAAATATGGATAACAATCGATCTTTGATTCCGGGTCCGGCTGGTGGGAGACAAGCAGAAGAACGGGCAAGGAAAAAACTTGAAGAATCGATGTTGGAAGCATGCAATTCTTATGAGAGACATGTACAAATGGTTAACTGTGTTGTCGAGGCAGAAGATCCATCGTTCACCGATGTCCTTTGGAAGACGACAATTGCTAATGTCAACAAATTAACAGGTATAATGAAATTTTATTATTATTAATATATTATATTTCTGAGTTTGTATATTTTGTTAATTGACAATTTAATTATATATAGTTTACTTATTCTACGTTGAATATATACAGGTGGACACACCCGTGGGTGGACACTGGTAAAAGAGTTGCATAAAATGGCGTCACGTACCATATGTGGTAGGAGTGATTCATAAAATGGAACCTAATGGATTGGGGGACGCGATGATCATACTAAAGGTAAAATTTAGATATAAGTTATAACAAAAGATATTTTTAACAAATGTGTACATTAATTACATATTAACAAAATATTTAGTAATCGATAAATGTTGTTTGTTTTCGTTGAAGGATCCTACCGGGACTGTACAAGCGAGCATTCATAGGTCCGCCATATCTGATAACAAATATGGGCCGCACATAAAGGAGGGTTCGGTATTGGTTCTAAAGGAGGTTGTAGTTGTTAAGTTTGATAGGGCGACACCATATCTTAACATTACTCTGAATAACATAAACAATGTAAGTTACAATATATATTTTAAAGGTATTGTACTAAGTAGTATCATTACACAAAATCAAGTTATTTATTTCATTTGACAGGTTATATCTAAAGAAAACATGGGTACAACGTTCACAGAAGAAGGTAGTAGCAGTCGTGTTAATCGAAATCCTAACAATTGGTTATCCCAAGTAGATGACGAAGGGTCGACGACGGATGATGGTGAAGAAATTGATGATGAGTAATACATGTCATCAATTGAAGGAAATAAAAATAAATATGTGTTTATGTTAGCAGTTTATTTGTATTACGTTTTTAAGCAATAATGCACTATATATATATATATATATATATATATATATATATATATATATATATATATATATCTCGATTGTACGTACGTTTATAAACATCGATGTCAATTAGTAATTAATGTTAAAATAATAAATTAAATAATGTTAAAATATCAGAATATTATATTATTAATATAAGTTTCAAAAATTTTACTTGTCACCCAAACATATTAATACTAATAACAAAAAGTACAAATTATATCTTAAGTTACCAAACTATAAAACAAAAGTTTCGTCGTAATAACTTACCAAATTATAAATACAACATTTGCGACAATTTTGCTTCGAATTTAACTTTTAGACGCAAAAACGTCGCAAACTTTGCGAGAATTTTGCGACGAATTTATTAGAACACGTGTTTAGGATGCTTACCTAACTATGGGTGCAATATTTTTGTCGCAAATGTGTCGCAAAATGGACGCAAAAATGTCGCAAATTAGTAGCAAAATAATCCAGTTTTCTATAAAAACCTCGAATGTGTGATGAACAAATTCACAACAAACATTCCAATCGTAATCAAAAAAACCAATCCGAGGAGAAATTTTTTTTTTTCCAAAAATTTCTGAAAGAGAAATTATTTTGATACTTACTCGAAGATGTCTTCGCATCATGAGGTCTACGTGGTTCGAGCATGGATGTACAACCGCAAAGATCCAGAAACTGGCGAAGTGTCTAGAGAATTTAGAGAAGGGCTTGACCAGTTTTTGGCGCAGGCGACAAACAACCCAGGGGCGGTCGCAGGATATACCAACGACGGTAACGTGAAAATTTTCTGTCCTTGTGTGAAATGCAAAAACTTTGCTCCACATGATACGCGAACTGTTTGGAAACATTTATTTACGAGGGGGTTTTTACCTAACTACTATGTTTGGTTTTCGCATGGGGAGGATTTTGTTGTCAATGTTCCGGGTAGTTCAAGTAGAAGTTATAATCCTGGGAATGTAGAAGGTGGTACTAATTATGAGGATAGTAATTATCAGTATGGTCATGATAATTTTAGTGAATCTGCATATCGAAATACAGATGGGAATAGGTTTAATGATATGGTCAATGATGCATTTCAAGAAACTACTGCTTCGTTTAGTGATAATACTTTTGAAGAACCAAACCCGAGTGCTAAAAATTTTTATGATATGTTAGAGGCTGCTAACCAACCTATCTACGAAGGATGTAGAGAAGGGCTTTCAAAATTGTCGTTAGCATCTAGGATGATGACAATTAAAAGCGAATATAACCTTAGTGAAAATTGCATGGATAAATGGGGTGAATTGTTTAAAGAGTATTTGCCAGAGGGTAATAACTCTGCAGAGAGTTACTATGAGATACAAAGATTGGTAGGAAGTCTTGGATTACCGTCTGAGATGATTGATGTCTGCATTGATAATTGTATGATTTTTTGGAAAGATGATGCTCAGCTGCAGGAATGTCGTTTTTGCTCTCATCCAAGATATAAGAATACTAGTGGTCGCACCAAAGTCCCATTCAAGCGTATGTGGTACCTTCCAATAACAGATAGGCTGAAGCGATTATATCAATCAAAGCAGACAGCAGGGGCAATGAGGTGGCACGCGGAACACGATTGTGAGGAAGGAGTTGTCGCCCATCCATCAGATGCAAAGGCGTGGAAACACTTTCACACGGTATATCCAGACTTTGCTGTAGAACATAGAAATGTGTATTTGGGTCTTTGCACTGATGGATTTAGTCCATTTAGGATGTCTGGTAGGCAATATTCGTTGTGGCCAGTCATAGTGACGCCTTATAATCTCCCACCGGAAATGTGTATGCATCGAGAATTTTTATTTCTCAGCATTTTGGTTCCAGGGCCAAAGCATCCAAAAAGATCACTTGATGTCTTCCTACAACCTCTTATACAGGAACTACAGCAGTTGTGGCATGTTGGTGTACGCACATTTGATTCGTCGAGCCGTCAGAACTTCAACATGAAGGCAGTCCTCATGTGGACGATAAGCGACTTTCCGGCGTATGGTATGCTATCTGGATGGACAACGCACGGAAAGTTATCTTGCCCTTATTGTTTAGACAAGACCGAATCGTTTCAATTGTCAGCGGGAGGGAAAGCTTGCTGGTTTGATTGCCATCGTCGTTTTCTTCCAAGGGGTCATCCTTATAGAAAGAGTAGAACGTTGTTCCGAAATCGAACTGTTAAAACCTCCCCCTTGGTTTACCTCTCAGGTGAGGAGTTGGAAGAACAAATGGATGGATATGGTGCGCAGGAAACTGTAAAAGTTGGAGGTAATTGGCAAAGTAATCCAGCAAATATGCCTGTTGGGTATGGGGTATACCATAACTGGCATAAGAAAAGTATATTTTGGGAATTGCCTTACTGGAAGGACCATCTGCTGAGGCACAACTTGGATGTCATGCATGTGGAGAAAAATTTCTTTGAGAATATTATACACACATTGTTGAATGTTGCAGGAAAAACAAAAGACAATCGGAAATCTCGTCTGGATCTCGCGGCTTTATGCATAAGGCCTGAGTTGCATCTAACAAGAGATGGTAGGGCACCTATTCCCAGTTTCCGACTATCACCTGCTGCGAAGGATGCTCTGATTAACTGGATTAAGGAGTGGGTGAAGTTCCCAGATGGCTATGTGTCAACTTTTTCAAGGTGTGTTGAGCAAGGGGGGAAATTTTCTGGGATGAAGAGCCACGATTGTCATGTGTTCATGCAGCGACTACTCCCTTTTGCCTTTCAAGAGCTTTTACCACAGGAAGTACACGAGGCAATTGCAGGTGACGTTATGTTTATATATGGTTATTAATATATACATACATGTATTTAGTTTGTAACTTACTCCGGACCGTATTGGCGTTTTAGGTATTGGAGCATTTTTCAGAGACATATGTGCCAGAACCTTAATGAAGGACGAAATCTCGAAGTTGAATTCAGACATTCCACTCACAATTTGCAACTTAGAGAAGATATTTCCACCTTCCTTTTTTGATGTGATGGAACATTTGGTTGTACACTTACCACATGAGTTAGATTTGGGTGGTCCAGTCCAATTTCGATGGATGTACCCCTTCGAAAGGTTCTTCAAACATTTGAAGAAGAAGGCCAAAAACCTCGCAAGAGTAGAGGGATCAATCATTGCTGGAAATTTGACAGAAGAGACATCAAACTTCTGTACATACTACTTTAGCCAAACCGTGCAAACTAAGAAAACCCGTTGTAGACGATACGACGATGGTGGGGTTGGCCGAACATATCACTTGGAGGGTGTACCAGATGTTTTCTGTGATGTAGGTCGGATGGGTGGAAAAGTGAAGGAATCAACGTGGTGTGATTTCAAGCATATGGAAGCTGCCCATACGTATATAATGCTAAATTGTAGCTACTTTCAGCCATATGAGAGGTATATATATATATATATATGTTTATATTTATATATATATTAATTGAGAATATATATATAACTAATTAATTAATTAACGGGTGTACAGAATGTTAGAAGGCCAAATACGAGAAGCATTTCCTGAACTAAATGATGACCAAGTTCAATTTTACCTAGAACGTGATTTCGCAGGCTGGATGCGGGAGAAGGTAAGAACCATGCATGATTTATCTTAGTATTACATTTCAACATGGACAAAATAAAGCCACTGCAAATTATGGTATTCATGTCCCGGGCGATACAAACTTCTATGGTATTTTGAAAGAAATCATTGAGATTGAGTATGCTGGTGTGCTTAACTTGAAAAGTGTACTATTTCGCTGTGATTGGTTTAATCCATCCAATGGTCTCGGGGTTAGAACCAGCAAATTTGGAGTTGTTGATGTCAAAGGAAATAGGAGCTACACTGACAAGTTTGAGCCATTTGTTTTAGCATCCCAAGCAGAGCAAGTAGTCTTCATTCCTTACCCTCGTACTCGTGGACGACGGGATCAAGATTGGCTATCCGTGATTAAAGTTAACCCAAGGGGTCGAATTGTCGGGGGGTTAGCAGCTGATGCTGATGATGATCAACCCCCAGTGCAACCTGCAAGAACCGAAGAAGTTTCGATCCCTACAGAGGTAACCACCGATTTGACAAGAATCGACCCACTTCATAGTGGTCTGGATGTGATATTCGAGGATTCAGAAGGAAATGAAGATGAGTTTGATGAAGACGAAGAGGAAGATGAGGACGACGATGGTGACGAAGATGGCAGAGTAGAACGTTATGTTTCTGATCATGATGAAGAAGATGAATAAATTTAAAATTAATTATGTGTATATTTTAACTATGTATTTTCGAGTGTGGTGTTAAAAAATAATATTTTAAACAAGATATATAAAAACATATCATAGAGGGCCTAATTCATATATCAAAATAACAGCTAAACGACTGCAATCTAAACAAAGCTAAACGACGCTTTCGTCGCAATTACGTCGCAATTATGAACGTTTGCAACAATTTTGCGACGCAATCGTCGCACAAACGTAGCAAATGTCTTTACCCTATACACTAAGCAATTCGTTATTTTTATTGTTTAAATTTGCTCTATTTGGAATATATACATATCATAGAGGCCCTAATTGATAAATAAAATTATTTGCATCAATGTCCAAGTAATAAGAATTGGTAATTAACACAAAGGTTTAGGGTATAGGCATTTGCTACTGTTTTGCGATGCTTTCATCGCAATTACGTCGCAATTATGCACGTTTGCAACGATTTTGCGATTGGTATTATAAAATTTGCGACTCATTTGCGACGATTTCGTCGCATATCAGTTGCTAAATTTGCTACATTTTTGCGACTACAATTACGGTCAACTCTATTAAATGACAGTACATGCATTGGGTGGAAAAATCGGGCCTTTTTGCGACTAAATTACGAGTGAATTGCGAGGAAAGGTTTTCCTATAAAACCAATTCCAATCCCTCACTCATTCCTCACATATCTCTTCATATATGTCGATAGTGAGTTGATTCCAAACGGTGGATTTAGCCCTATAATCTACTATAATGCCGGATATGGCATTCAGAGTACATTATGAGGCTAAATCCACTGTTAGGAATCAAAGTTTCTGTCGAAGCATTTTAACAGAGGTTTGGAATCCACGTTTACCTTCATAACAAATTAAAATTCATGGATGGATCGGATTATTTAGGGGCTCGATCACTGTTGCATACAAATGCCACCGTTGAACGAGTCCCTAAATAATCTGATATAACCTTGAATTTGCCACGTAACTCGAAATAACAACTAAATGACTGCAACCTAAACAAAGGTATAGGGTAAAGGCATTTGCTACTGTTTTGCGACGCTTTCATCGCAATTACGTCGCAATTATGCACGTTTGCAACGATTTTGCGACGCAATCGTCGCAAAAACGTTGCAAATGTCTTTACCCTATACACTAAGCAATTCATTATTTTTATTGTTTAAATTTGCTCTATTTGGAATATATACATATCATAGAGGCCCTTTTTGGAATATAAACATATCATAGAGGCCCTAATTGATAAATAAAATTATTTGCATCAATGTCCAAGTAATAAGAATTGGTAATTAACACAAAGGTTTAGGGTATAGGCATTTGCTACTGTTTTGCGACGCTTTCGTCGCAATTACGTCGCAATTATGAACGTTTGCAACGATTTTGCGACGAAATCGTCGCAAAAACGTTGCAAATATCTTTACCCTATACACTAAGCAATTCATTATTTTTATTGTTTAAATTTGCTCTATTTGGAATATATACATATCATAGAGGCCCTTTTTGGAATATAAACATATCATAGAAGCCCTAATTGATAAATAAAATTATTTGCATCAATGTCCAAGTAATAAGAATTGGTAATTAACACAAAGGTTTAGGGTATAGGCATTTGCTACTGTTTTGCGACGCTTTCGTCGCAATTACGTCGCAATTACGTCGCAAAGCCTTCTATTCGCGACGAACTTGCGACGATTGCCTCGCAAGACCGTAGCAAATTCCTATACCCTAAACTCTAACCAATACGTTTTGTATAACCTTTTAATTAGCTCTTCTTCGAATGTAAATGTATGAGTCTAATAAATAACAATCCCTCTGTAATTATTGAAATATAACTTTTCAAAACATTTTCGAGAAACATATATAACAAAGTATGATATACATGTACTTAGTATAATTATACTAAGAATTCGATCAATCTATCATTTTTGCCGATTTTACGGAAAACTTCAATTAGTACACTAACTCTGTTTCATACATGCACTAAGGACCCCAAAAAGTGTATATTTACATGTTATGAATCATATTTTTGGTCTAAAACATCCAAACCCCTAAGTATACCCTAAACATCCAAACTTTGCTACACGTTTGCGACTAAAATCACTGTCAACTATATTAACTGATCGTTCATTCACCTAGAAATTCACACTTTGCGAGGCTTTTGCGACGGTTTTTTAATTTTTGCGAGGTATTTGCGACAATTTGTGCGCGGCAAACGAAAAGTCGTGGGCGGCAAACATGTATTGGGTCAAATTTTCGGCCCATTTAGCAACCGATTTGCGACGAACTTGCGAGGTTTTTTTTTCTATATAAGGAAATCCAATCCCTCGCTCATTCCTCACAAAATCACTTATCTCTCAACAAAATCACTTTTCTCTCTCTAATAAAAAGTGCCATCGACCTTCCTAATCATTCCCGATCCCGAGCTCATAAGGTAAATCTCTAAATTTTTCTTTTCTTTTATGAATTTTAAATTGTGCGAATGGTTAGGAATAATTAATTAGGAATGGAATTGTACTTGGGATTTTAGGATTAACTAATTAGAATTTTTAATTTACTAATTACGTTAAATTATTTTGATCTGTAATGTTGATTAGATTAATTTAATGTTATTATTACAATTGTTAAAATCAATATTAAATTATATATTTTTTAAAATGCAATAACTAATTTCAAAAATTATCAAATTTAGATGGCAGAAGAGAACGAGTGGTTAGAGTTCGTACATTCCGGTACTGGTCGTGGTACTGGTCATTCACGACCAGGACAGGGACAGCGTAGACATCCCTCGCAGGCCTCTGCTTCCCACTCTGGTTCCAGGATTCCTGAGTCACAGCCGACGCCACCTCCCGAGCCAACCCCTGGCCCAAACCCTGGAGCAGTTCCTTCATGGGATGACATGACCTTCGCGCAGCTTCTCGTTACTCCAGGACGGCAGGTTCTTCCCCATTTAGTACCTGACCCTACCACTACCGACAACCCTAACGCTGTGTGGTAAGTATTTTTTTTACATAGTTTTAATTTTATTTTGTTTAATAATTATTAATATATGCTTTTATATTATTTTTTAGGTTTTGCAAAAATTCGGTCGGAAAAGATGTTAGGAAGATCATAGAGCGAGATTTCAAGATGTGCCACACGAGCTGGAAGTTTGTTAACCTGGAGACCAAGGATCGGTGGTACAAACAATTTGCGGTAAATTTTTTTTTTTTTTTTTTACTTTTATTTATTTATAAATTTATTCAATTTTGTAATTTTATAACTTATGTTCTAATTTCTGACAATTTGCAGCAAAAATACTATTGGGACCCCGCGATCGATGGTTTAGTTCGTGAGGCATTTGAGGAGAAAGCGAAGAACCGTCTGAACAACCAAATAGGACGGTGGAAGGAGAAGTGGCTTTTGAATCCGGATCCGAAGGTATGTATGCCATCTTTCTTCAATCCCAATATTTGGGATGGCCTTGTCGCCTTCTGGCAGTTGGAGAAATCGAAGGAGATTGCTGCCCGGTGCAAGGCTGCTCGATTGACGAAGGTTGGCGATACTGACCAGCCTTCAAAACACTGTTCGGGCCAGATTTCCTATGCTCAACATGCTGTTAACATTGTAAGTTATTATATTTTTTACTTTCAATTTTTATGCTCACAACAATTTGAACTTCTAATATGTTTTCATTGTCAGACGGTGGAAAAAGGAGTTCCCGCAACGATGCCAGAGGTTTGGGAGAAGACCCACCGCAGGCCGGACGGGACATGGGTTGATGAACGTGTCCACAAGCTCCACGACGATGTCATTGAGCGAGTCGGCGAACTATCAACCCAGCTTACTCCCGATGGTCTACCTACTCAGGTGACACCGATGGAGGTCAACCGTGTCGCATCACAGGTAAAAACTTAATTTTTTTTTTAATTTTATTCACAATTTTAAATAATACTATTAACAATTTAAAAATAAAATTATATTATTATCATTTATGTAAAATTGTAAACTTTTAATTTTATTTTCTAGTTGGCTCCTCGAAACCGTAAGGGAAAGATGGCATTTACTGGATCTATCCGGACGGATGATCACGGAGTGCCATTTTGTCCCGTTTCGAGATTGGCGACGGATCCGCAAATAGTCAAGGAGCTCCATGAAACAAAAGAAGAGCTCCATAAAACAAGAAAAGAGTTAGGGAAGACGAAGAAAACCTTAGCGAGGAAGACCAACACCTATGATAGGATGTTCGCGGAGTTAGCGAAGACGAACCCCACCCTTGGCGAGATTCTAGATGGGGAAGAAGACGAAGACGAAGACGAAGCTGGAGGCACATCGAGGACCGAGGATCCGATCGATGATATTTGTTTCGATTAGATTTGTGTATTTTTGGGATTTAGCTTTTATTTGTTTTTGGTTTTAAAATACTTTATTTTATGTTTAATTTTAAATTTAAAATATTTACGAATTTTTTTTTTTTAATTATTATTTTTTAATTAATAATAATAAAAAAAGAGTTGAAAATCGTCGCATATACGTCGCAAAATAGAGTCGCAAAACCGTCGCAAATTTTAGTCGCAATTTAGTCGCAATTTAGTCGCAAATCTTATAACAGCAAAATCGTCGCAAAAATTATAGCCGCAAATTCGTCGCAAACCATTTAAACGCAAATAAGTCGCAAAAGTTTTAGCCGCAATTTCGTCGCAAATTAATTACTCGCGAAACAGCCGCAAAATGACGCCGCATTACTGTTGCAAATCCGTCGAGATTTTGGCGACGGTTTTGCAACGAAACTTGAATTTGCGGCGCTTTTGCGACAACTTTCGGTTTGCAACGAGCTAGTTGCGACAAACCTAAAATCGTCGCAATTCGCCATTTGCAACGGTTTTGCGACGAAAACGGCTGTTGCAAATGGCCCTGTTTTCTTGTAGTGGATAGCTGCAATCCCAAATTAGTAAACCGAATGTTTATGTTGAAGTCAGGCATTGAAACTCTTTGGAATTCCAGTATGATTGTCTCTTTTTAATGGTAAATTTTTTTTATATATTATATACATATAAATAAAGGGATATTAGCATGTTATATGTTGTGTACCACTAATTAAATATCTAACATTTTATAAAACATAATTAGGTATATAATTTTAGAGTACATAAACTTCCAATTATACCTTTATAGAATTACTCAACATTTTACATTAAAATAAATAAACTAAAGTCATAATCATTTATTAAAAAAGTAAAACCCTAATTGTATTCTTGTCACGGCCATTTCTTCTTCATCTCTATCTTCTTCCATTGATGATATCACCAGAGGTGTTCTTCTTCTTCCATTAAATATACCACCATTAAAATAGTGGACAACAAAACTGATATGCTCAAATTTATCCTGAGCTACTCTCTCAAATTAAAAGATTTTATAGTACTTAGGGATCGAATCCACAGGGAAAAGAATCACAAAGTAAAATTCCAAATTCAAATTAAGCTAAGTGAATAATATTGTAATGAA
Source organism: Draba incana (assembly GCA_963576765.1). NCBI lineage: Eukaryota > Viridiplantae > Streptophyta > Magnoliopsida > Brassicales > Brassicaceae > Draba > Draba incana. Next base: position 34,981,832 of record OY755205.1, read on the forward strand.
AAGCAATTAAGTAAAGCAAGCAAGCGATGATTGTTGTTGTTTAAATTCAATAAGACTAAAGCGCTAGGCATTCGAGTAATTCGCAGGCAGGACTTTAGATCGAAGCACTAAATTACTGTTGGGATATTTATGAAGAACCGTCCTTAAACTCGAAAACAATTGTAAAACTAATCAACTTTCGTTGCAGAAGTTAACTATGATTAAATCCTAGCAAACCAAATTTCTTTGCGAGTTCTATAAAATTAATCAAGCATTAACGAGCAGTTTCGATTTGTTCACAAAACTACTAAGCCAAATTTCTTTGCGAATAGTTATTTTGCTCACCAATGATATTGTTCCAGCTAACTAATAATGCTTTCGCATCAATCAATTATCCTAACATATCTAAATCAGGGTGATCAATCCTAAAGCAGAATTAAAACTTATCAAGGTGAAGAACACAAGTTAGATTGATCCCAACAGTAATCTAATTCTTAACAATTTATCATCAGCCTTTGAAAAAACCCTAAACCTAACTAATAGATTATTCAGACATGATGATTGAAACAAGCATAATAACTGAATAATACTGCATTAAAAAGATAGAGTAAGAGATACAAAAGGGTTCGAAGAAATCTCTGAAAAGAGTCTGAACTTGTCTCCCTAAAAGCTCTGAATCAAATCTCTTGCAAGGTCTCAATAGAATAAAGCATAAAGCCTAACAATGGCTGTTAAAAACTATATATAGGACTCCAAAACGTCTTGGAATAATAGTGTAATCTTCAGGAACTTCAGGGCTCAAACGGGTAACACGAAATTGGGCTTTTTCTCTGTTACGAACAGGGTGTCGATCGACACTGATAGATGGTGTCGATCGACACCAGTCTCAATCTTCTAATCCGAGTTTGACACTTCGATCTCTTTCTCCAAAATGCTCTAGAATGCTCCTATTATGCTTCAAACATCTATAAACCTGTAATGACTCTAAAAGAACACGAAAAACACCCAAAAAACTCTAAAAACATACTTATATCATGGCTTTAAATGGGTAAAAACCATGATATATCAAAAACCATTCTTTTTCTTCTTCTTCTTCATCTTCTTCCTTTTCTTTATATTCAATATCACAATTTTTTTAATTTTTTTTCTTCTCTCTCAATTGTTTTGTCTTGATTCGTTATCATTGATCAATTTTTTCTTTGTTATGAATTAAGATGGTTTTTATTCTCCTCTGATAAACTCAACACCATCATCCTTTTTTTGTCAAAATGAGTCGTCGCTAGAGATCGACATAGTCAACTATGTTCGAAAATCGGTGTAGTAATAGTTAGCTATATATTTTATAATATTTTTCATTATAATAGTTAACTATGTATGTTATTTTTTCATTATAGTCAACTATGTTTCTCATAATAGTTAGCTATTGATAATAGTTAGCTATGTATGTTACAGTATTTTTACTATAATAGTTAACTATATATGTTATTTTTTCATTATAATCAATTATGTTTCTGATAATGGTTAGCCATGTATGTTACAATATTTTTCATTATAATAATTAACTATGTATTTTATTTTTTTCCTTATAGTCAAAATTCACATTACTTTTTGAAAAGATAAACTGTATAATCAATTTTTCAGAGATGAGATCAAGAGAAAAATTTTAGAGATTATTTTTAATTATATACCTTAATTACATATGTGACATCCGGTTTCAGGACATATATGGTATATGCGGTATATGCGGAGAGGCTAAAAAGAATTGATTTGGCTACCTATATTACCAAAGTGCACTTATCTTTTCGGTCATAGGTCTTGTGAGAATTCCAGAGTTAAGCGTGCTTGAGCTGGAGTAGTTTCAGGATGGGTGACCTATTGGGAAGTCATTTCCATTACCGTGTGAGTGAGGTCAAAACACGGGGAAAGATCGCGTGGCGATTTGCAAGGTCAGTAAACATGACTTTAGAGTCTCCCGGACTAACGCACCGACCGTCGGACATGGTGGGCCCACGGGCCTGAGAGTGGACGGGGGCCCATAGGAGGGGCGGTCGGGACATTACAACATAGCTTCTTTTATATTATATTTACCTTAATTATAGTTGTAAGGGTAATTTCATCATATTTTTTATTCTCTCTGCTATATACCTAAATATAATTTTAGACATGTTAGTTACCTAATTCTTTTCCTTAAAAATAATATTCACCTAATTAACCCTAAAATAAAAGCTACATGCGGTTAGTTTTAGTCAAAATTACAAGTAGAAATAGTTATAATTTTTGGTTGTGAGTGATTTTATGTTAAACTACAAATAGATTTTGACCCACGCCAAGCGTGGGAATATAAATTTCAGTTTATTGTAGAATAAAAATATATTGTTTTACATCATGCATACCAAAAAAATATTAGATAAATAATTATGTCCACTAAAAAAATTATTCGATCGATTTTTGAATCTTGAGTGTCTTAATATGTGATAGGTTTTACGTTTTAAGTGTATACAAAATATAAAAATGAAAAAATTGACTTACAATAACGAAACTAAAAAGCGAAATATTATCTTATAATGTATGACAAAGAATGTAATCGAGTGATATATATCTTATATTTACAAAAAACAAATGTTTTTCAATAACTCTATAAAATCTGTTTAAACCCAACTTTATCACTAACCAAAATACTACTAATTGAATCGGTTTGAGTTTTTTGGTATGGTAATGGATTTGGTAAGTATATATTTTTGTCTTCAATGCCGCATATATATTAGGAATATTGACCGCATATATATTAGGAATATTGAAATATGTAGATATTTCCAAATTGAAATGTCTTGATTGTTAATTTAATTAATGTGTTTCTTAAGATCCTTTTTGAATGACACGTATGATTAATATGTTCCTTAAGACTCTTTTTGAATGACACCTAGAATTTTTAACTTTTATTGTCTCCTCAATGAATATATATAGGATTAATAAATGTTGGCTGTAGAAACTAAAAATTAAGTAACATTAACTTTTCCCAACCCTTTAAACGAGACCAATATATGTTGTATATATATTTTCCACCAAAAAAACATAAACACCAATGTAATTATAGTATTACGAATTCTATACTTTATTAGAAAAGGAAATAGAAAAGTTGGTACAAAGTACAAATAAATTGTAATTTTTACAAATGGGCCTTGGTTAGTTATTGGACACAATGTTAAAGCTATCTCACTCTCAAATATTTCAGATAGAGAAAGCTTTAATCTTGTCCGATATCTACCGGATATTTAATTCAGCAGTGTCCGGAGGTGTATATCATCCGATTTTATAGTTTTAGGGTTTGTTTTTCCTTCCCTCTATGGGTATTTGTTAATTCCATCCGATTTCTTTTTGATAGAAACCGTTATCATCAATCCATGATTCTCTTTATCTAATAGAGTAAATTTTTATCTCCCAAAGTTTGAATTTATTGAAGATTAGATGAAGTATCTATAATGGGATCGAATATCGTGTTTTTGGGAATTGTCGGGGAGATATGAATCATTCCCGGAGCAGCGCGTTTAGTCAACGAGTCGTTTTTTCTCCTTAGAGGTTTTGGTGGCGGCTGACGAAGGGATCTTATCGAGTTCTAGGAGATTTGCTGACTTCGATGGAGATAATAGAAAATCAAAGCAATTACCATCAAATTTGGTTCGTTCGATGCTCACGGCGACTGAGAATGGTCGACGGCAACTTTGTAACTCACATCTTTAGGATGGTAGGCGTTATGTCTTGTGCTAATGCGTGTCATCATAAGTTATGGTCCTTATCGTTGTAATTAGGTTGCAAATTTAAACATTATATTTTTGCTTTTACTTTATTACTTTATTTTGCATGAACTGTTTGGATTTTATCAATATTGACAACTTGTACATATGGTTGAGAATTCTATAAGCTCCAACAATTTGATTGATAGCAAACAAAACAATGATTCTTACCTTTTAGAGAAATAGAAATTATCAAAACTCTATTGTTTATATATGTGTATATATATATTTCTATAAATAACCCTATCATATTTTCTGGAAAAATTGTAAATATATTTTACTTGTAAAGTTTTACGTTTGTAAGAAAAACTCAACTTTAATTAGAGTAACACTAATACAATTAAGCGAAATATAAAAATATAATTGTATATTCAAACATATTTTCAAATATGGTATCCAAACAAGCATTAATACAATTTTTATAAAGTACAGTAAAACCTCTATAAATTAATAATGTTGTGACTTTGAAAATTTATTAATTTAGTGAAATATTAATTTATAGATAAATTAATATTAGTTTATAGAGAGATCTTTTTGGGTTATGATTTTCTTGAAATTTTGTTTTCAAATGTTATGATTTTCTTGAAATTTTGTTTTTCAATGATATTATACTACATAATCTAAATGAATCCATTAATTAAAGTCAAATGTATTAACTTGAAATTAAGATTAACATTTACAGTTTTAAATTGATGTTAATTACTTAATATAATAATAGAGCATGTAGATTAAAAAAAATATATACACGGTCTTATGTACAAAATTCCGAAGAAATCATTATTATTAACTTTAATGTTGATAATAAAGTTAAAAACAATATACATATATATTAAGATACATTTAAAACAATTAAGTGTAAAAAAATGAAATTTCTCATCTATTATTTTCACAAGTTTTGAATATAATCCTAAATATTTTTTATAAAATAAGTAAAATTTGAGAACAATTTCAACAAATTTCAACTTTTAGTCAAAATAAATAATCGCTGAAACCATGTTTTAAACACTATCATAGTTATATATATGTATAACTATGTATGCTTATTAATTTATACTATTATTGAGACCATATTTTACTTAGGACAATTACAAAAATGCCACTTTTGACATGCCACTTTACAAATATGTCATTGTTTGATTATTTTCTTACCAACATGTCACTTATAAATCCGTTTAAAAACCTTATATCTCACAATTTTCAATTTTTAAAAATGTTTTGATTTCTAACAAAACTTAAACCAAATAAACTAAACCCTAATATAATATAGTTAATCTAACCATAAATGATTTTAAAATTTGGAAAAAATGATAGTGACATTTTTGAAAAGTGGCATGTCAAAAGTGGAATTTCTTAAAATTTCTCATTTTACATGGAAGTTTCAAAAAATTTATTATATTATCATTTTACCGAATTTCGATAATTTTTACATTGGTCCGACTCGGGACCGGGAAAATTTATTAATTTATGATGATTATTAATTTATAGAGGTTCTACTGTAATTGCCATTGGTTAATGATTCATCATTAAATTTGTAACACATGTAATTTATTCTAGAGTCCATGTTAAAAAAAATTGATGATAATAATGTAGGACTTTCACCATTACATTTAGGATTAATTGGAATGTTTTGATGATTAATTTAATTGATGTGTGTCTCTTAAATTTTTCTTTGATCCACATGTATGATTTTCTTACACTTATGTCTTTTTAATTAGGGAAATTAGGCCCTTATTATTGAAGCCGCAAATTCGATATTTTGAATCACGTGTTTTTTAAACGTACCTATGTATGTTTAACTAGGAAAAGGAAATTTATATTCCTTTCCCAAGAAGCATCAACATGTATATGTAACCTATAAATACGTATCTCAATACAATCGTTCTATTCTACAATCACAAACAAAAAGCCTCAGAGAAACCATAAAAGATGTCGGACTATTACGAAGAAGATGAAGGGATTCACTTTGGTCCTGAGGATGACGAACTCATCAACGAATATCTAATTCCCAAGCTAAGAGGTGATCTCCGTGAAGAGTTCATTGTGCACAAGAACGTTTACGCTATGGAGCCATGGTTGCTTGACCATAACATGGATCCGTTTTTCCAAAAGAACGAGTGGTACTACTTTGTGACAAGGACTCAAGTCTCCGAGAAGAATATCGGTTGTGGTAATTAAGAAGGCGAAGCGGAAGATCGCAGGAGATAATAACGATGGCTTCGAGCGCGGAAACTGGAAGGCGAACGCGACAACAGATATTCTGGACACGGAAACGAAAAAGATCATTGGGAGAAAGCAAACCCTAACTTACACCAGAAGCAACAACAATAAGAAGCAGAAGGGAGGAGACGGTACGTGTGTTGTTGTTCCCGGAAGCGATAGTAGCTGGATTATGACAGAGTATATGCTACCGGAAGGAGAAAACTTTCAGGAACTAGTCCTCTGTAAGATCAAGAATTTCAAGAAGTCCAAGAAGGAGGACGATCATCATGATGAAGCGTCTACATCTACTTCTGCTTCTGCTTCTGCTTCTGCTTCTGCTTCTACTTCTACTTTTTCTTATGATGAAGCGTCTACTTCTCATAATCATCATGAAGCTTCTACTTCTACTTCTACTTATCATCATGAAGCTTCTTCTTCGGAGCAGAAGCAGCCATTATTGTGCGGACATGAGATTACGCGCATAGCATCTTTGAGTTCTTTAACTTGTCCTGGTGCGGAAACAGAGAAAAGCATAGAAGAGAGTGGTGAAGGAAACTTTGTCTCATGGATCGAGACGGTTCTAGAAATATCATCAGAGAAGGAAGAACAAGTTAAAGACATAGAGGTGAGACAGGGATTAGAAGGAGACTGGATTGGAGATTACATGGACAAATACGCGGAAAAGGGATTAGAAAGCGTTCTAATAATCGATACCGAGGATCAAGAACCACCATTAATATCGGCTTCTGCTCACATGGATGTTCGTCTTGCTCGTTTTGGAGACAAATCTCTACCAATAGAATTGGATGACAACTCCAACGAAGATGCACAAGAATTGATCCTTAAAGAGTTGAGAGAGAATGGACCGTGTATACCCGTGGGAGAAAATGACCAAGAGGTTCTGATTTACAATACGCCAATTTTGGATCAGGACTTGTGGGAGCAGTATGATGCTCTCCGCCCCAAAAGAACTTAGCCCTCAATGTTTTACGGATATTATTGTTGTTTGTTGTTTCAGTTTATATTCTTATGTTTTCATTAGATAAAAACTACAATTTCTTTCTAAAAACAAGTTTCAGTTCTTAACTTATTCTTCCTCACATTCCTCTGTTTTGTTGTGTGATTGGTTTATTTCTCAAAGACTATTTATCGCTTCTTGATCTCGTGAATTCAATCATCCGTTAGATGCTTACATGCACACCTATCGAACTTAAAATTCTAATGAGAAAGATTTCCATTTTATCATTCTTGATCAGAAGCATTGTCAAATTCTTTGAATTTTTAAATAATTCTCATCAAATATATCAAGAGGGAGACCACTGCATTTATATTCAATTTGGCATCCAAAAAAAAAAAAAATGAAAAAGGTGGTCTAGTCCTGAAAGAAAGTGGTATGAAGCTCAGTGGCACTGAGTCAGTGCCCACAAACACAAAACACCAAAAAAAAAAAAAATGTAAATCAGGCATAACAATGTTGGCCTACCAAAGAGTTCATAAACATTGAGTTACTTGGAACAGAAGCTAACTGTGTAGTCTATATAGGAAATTTATCATGTTAAAGGCATAAGAAACTGGTTCAACTCTTAGAATAGTGCATAGGAAAAGGCGTTTAATTCCTTCTAGTCTGTGTTTAGTCGGCTTATGGAAACCACAAAGAACGTTTAAAGGTTTTACAGGAAGCGGGATGGCTTATTTGGTGTGTCGATGCCTCGGAGATCCTAGATTGGAAGGGGACTGTCTGCTTGTGTGTAAATAAGGATGGTACTGAAGCTTGGGTTAACTCTGTTCACATTAGATTCCAGAGGATAGACTTAGCATGACTCAAGTGGTAAAGTTTTCTTGAAAAATATGGTTTTATATGATCATGTGGATAAATACCATCAAATTTCTTCTACTTAAAACAATGAAGAAAGTCAAGGAAGCTTAGAGATCTATCAAACATCGTTTAAAAGTCAATGAAATTAAACTACCTGCAACTAGCATTTTCTTGATTTAAAATCACTGTCCCAGTGCTGAGGACAAAAATATGCAGCCAAGTTTCACATAGAATATATCAACTGAAAATGATGACACAGGCAGTTATGATCTATCACCAATTCAAAAGGAAAAACATTTCCTTGGTCAAATCTAGGTGCCAAGTCTGCACGCTAGTTACAAAACAAAAGTCTATACCCAAAAAACCACAGAAGAATCTGAGATTCACAAAGAAGGTGGGAAAGAAGATCAGTGGTGTTCCAGATGGCTGGAATTCTGGGATCACTGAGTTTATGGATGATAATTAGTGTCCATGTAACATTTTTGGTGTTAGCTGAAGACGGGGATAAATTTGTGTACTATGACTTCAAGAATTCAAGCTTGTATCTTGATGGAATGGCAAATACCGACGATGGTCCATTGCATCTTACAAATGATACAGACACGAGCACCGGTCATGCTTTCCACAAAACTCCCATCAATTTCACAGCGTCGTCGCCCAGTTCATTTTCCTTTTCAACAGAGTTTGTCTTTGCTATTCTTCCATTGCAAAGCAACAGCTACGGTCACGGAATGGCTTTTGTGGTATCTCCTACCAGAGACCTCAGGTATGGCGACACTGAAACTTCAGGCTTAGGGCTTTTCAATGGAACAAATAATACAAACCATATCCTGGCAATAGAGCTTGACACTCATCGCAGCCCTCTAGCGAATGACAAAAGCGATAACCATGTTGGGATTGATATTAACAATAAATTCTCTGTTGACTATGCCAATGCTAGCTACTTTGATGATAGCAAGGGAAAGAACATAACCCTGCAGCTTGCGAGTGGAAAAAGTATTCTGATCTGGATAGATTATGATGGAATAGAGAAACTACTAAATGTAACATTAGCTCCAGTACCAACTCCAAGGCCAGTTTTCCCTTACTTTTCAAGATCCATCAAACCAAGCGTTCCTCTCTTGTCAAGATCCATCAATCTTTCGGAAATTTTCATCGAGACCATGTTTGTAGGTTTTTCTGGATCCACAGGCACAATCAAAAGTGACCAATATATCCTTGGATGGAGTTTCAAGAAAGGCGGAAGCGCAGAAAGCCTTGACCTCTCAAAGATTTTGGATCCACCACAACCGTCTCCCCCGCCACCTTCTCCACCGCCACCCTTTCCACCATTAAAACTAATTCTTGGCATTACCATAGCATCAATTGTTTTTCTGTTGATGATACTGGGAGGAATTGTGTATCTTTACAAGAAAAAGAAGTATGCAGAGGTGCTGGAACAATGGGAAAAGGAATATAGTCCCCAGAGATTCTCCTTCAAGAAGCTCTACAGAGCGACCAAGGGTTTCAAAGAGAATCAGCTACTTGGAGCAGGAGGTTTTGGCAAAGTCTATAAAGGAATACTTCCGTCTGGTACAGAAATCGCTGTCAAGAGAGTCTACCACGATGCAGAACAGGGAATGAAACAGTACGTCGCAGAGATTGCTAGTATGGGAAGGCTAAGGCACAAGAACTTGGTGCAGCTCCTTGGTTACTGCAGAAGGAAAGGGGAATTGCTTTTGGTTTATGATTACATGCCAAATGGAAGCCTTGACGACTATTTATTCACTCAAAACATGTTGAAAGACCTTACATGGTCTCAGAGATTGAACATAATCAAGGGAGTAGCATGTGCCCTTCTGTATCTGCATGAAGACTGGGAACAAGTTGTGCTACATAGAGATATCAAAGCCAGCAACATTCTTTTAGACGCCGACCTAAATGGAAAGTTGGGAGATTTTGGGCTAGCCAGATTCCATGATCGTGGTCAGAATCTCGAAGCCACACGAGTGGTGGGAACTATTGGCTACATGGCACCAGAGCTTACTGCAATGGGAGTGGCCACTACTAAAACCGATGTCTATGCTTTTGGAGCTTTTATCCTTGAAGTAGTTTGCGGAAGGAGACCCGTAGACCCTGATGCACCACGTGAGCAAGTAATTCTGGTTAAGTGGGTCGCGAGTTGCGGGAGAAGAGACGCTCTAACTGATACTATTGACAGTAAACTAAGAGACTTTAATGCTAAGGAGGCCAAGCTGCTTTTGAAGCTAGGAATGCTCTGTTCTCAAAGTGATCCAGAAAATAGACCTAGCATGAGACAGATATTACAGTATCTGGAAGGAAATGGCAGTGTTCCAGGTGTATCATTTCATACTGCTGGATTTGGTATGCCCAATATAACCCATGAAACAGTAACACAACTGATAAACCGTTCCTCATCAGCTAATTTCTCATATGAGGATGTTACAATCCTATTTAGCGGTCGGTAAACTCACGCATCAGAGGCTGATATAAACGTAAGCAAGTATCTTTCTACTACAGTTATGTGTCTTTAATGTATGTAGAAGTAATTGGGAAAGTGACACTTTTTCAAAAACTCATTAGTATGGGTGCGGTTAAGAGGAGGAAGACGAGCGAACAAGGAAGAAGAAGATTCGTCGTCGTCAACGGAAGTTGCAGTCTTCGTGTTTCCATATTTACGTCCTTTTCGGCCTATACTTTATAAATATAACACAATTTATATTATATGTGTAACTAAAAGATAAAATTAAAGTTGCATACTATAAGGTTTAGTCAAAAATCATACTCCCTCACATCAAAAACCCAAACGTAGAGAAGGGAGGGCGATTTTAGGGTTTCACCGGATCGAATTCGAGATGCTAACATGGCGGACGTTGGAGAGAAGGACCGGCCCCCGGGGGAGCCTCCGGATATGAGGACCTCGTGGGCGAAGAAGGTTGCCGGGAGCAATGCCGGAGGCCGACCAGTTCCAGAAGAGTTATTAGATGAGGAGTTCGTGGCGTCGAGGGTTAGGTTAGATTTCCCTAATGGAGAGGATGGGGAACCGGTGATCACAATAGGATCGGAGGTTTTGGAGGCTATGAATGGTTTATGGAAGAAGTGTATGATTGTGAAAGTGTTGGGAAGAAACATTGCACTCTCGGTGGTGAATCGGAGGCTTAAGGAGTTGTGGAATCCGCAGGGATCGATGTACGTTTTGGATCTTCCACGACAGTATTTCTTGGTCCGGTTTGAGAAGGAAGATGAGTATATGGCGACATTAACAGGTGGGCCATGGAGGGCGTTTAGAAGTTATCTTATGGTGAAAGCATGGACTCCGGAGTTTGATCCTTTGAAGGATGAGATCTTAACTACGCCGGTATGGATTCGTTTATCGAATATCCCCGTTAATTTCTATCATAAGACGATTTTAATGGGAATCGCGAAAGATTTGGGAAAACCGGTGAAGGTTGATGTAACAACATTGAATTTTGAGCGTGCAAGATTTGCAAGAGTGTGTGTGGAGGTTAATATCAAAAAACCTCTCAAAGGGACAGTCATGGTTAATGGTGAAAGATATTTCGTGTCGTATGAGGGACTTTCATCTATGTGTTCTTTTTGTGGATTATATGGTCACTTAGTCCATAATTGTCCAAAAGCTGCTTCGGAGAAAGCACTAGTCACGGTTCAGACTAGACGGGAGGAAAATGGAGTGAGGGAGCCACCCAGGGAGGATGGTTTTGTTACGGTGAGGAGATCGGGGAGACAGGCGGAGGTGCGACGGAGAAAGGAAAGTGGGACCGTGGGAGGGGTGCCAAACTCGGAAAGGGTGCTCCAGGAATCCAAAGAAGGAAAGAAAAAGGAGAATATTAACATATCAAACCGTTTTGGTAACTTAGCGGTGGATATGGAAGTTGCAGAGAAAGATGGAATTAATGAGACGCGTGAAGGAGATAAGGCAAGTGAAGCGGCTGGAATCAATCATGGGATGGATAAAGAAAATTGCAATATGGTGAATCAAGCAAATCAAGGAAAGCAGACACAACAAGGAGATTCGATTGTGTTTGGAGCGGGAAAGTCAAAAAGTTTGGGAAGTAGTAATGGGAGAAGTAAACGGGCTGGAAGTGGGAAAGGTCCAGTTACTTTAAACAAGACCAATCAGGCTAAGGGTGTGAAGCCCACCAGGGGTTTAATATTAGGCCCAGTTGGAGGAAATCATGAGTTGTCGAGTAGTGGGAAAAGATTGAGAGTTGAGGAGACCGGTGCAAAGAGTTTAGGGACTTGGGGTGCGAGAGAGAATGGTGATGGTCATGGACAGGAGCTAGTGGCTATCTCTTCTCAATCGGCATTTACAAATACGCATGTGGAGTCAACAAAGATGTTGAGCAACCTGGAGATGGGAATGTGTACAGAGTCGTCGCCGAAAGTAGGAGGTGGTCAACGAGCTTAGCAGTTTTCCCCGGTAGTTCTTACCGTGAATTTTAAATTATCAATGAATTGCATTCTTTGGAACTGCCGGGGGCGAATAAACCCAATTTTCGAAGATCGAATAGATATCTTCTCAAGAAATTCCAGTCCGATGTATTAGCAATATTTGAGACACACGCGGGAGGGGATAAAGCAGAGAGGATTTGTCGAAGTCTGGGATTTGAGAATATTTTCCGGGTGGATGCGGCTGGTCAAAGTGGAGGACTATGGTTACTCTGGAGGTCAGGGATTGGTACGGTGGAGGTTAAGCAATCTTCAGACCAATTCATTTATGCAAAAGTGGAAATACGAGGAGAGATTTTACACTTGATTGTAGTGTATGTTGCGCCTTCGGTTAGTCGTCGAAGTGGTTTATGGAATAGTTTGCGGGATTTGATTCACTCGATTAATGGGCCTATAATCATTGGTGGCGATTTTAATACGATTGTACGTCTTGATGAGAGGACAGGAGGTAATGGTTGACTATCACAAGATTCCTTGGCGTTTGGGGATTGGATAAATGATCTCTCCCTAGTGGATATGGGGTTTCGTGGAAACCATTACACATGGAAGAGAGGGCGAGTGGAGAGTTCTTTTGTCGCAAAACGCCTTGATCGGATTTTATGTTGTGCACATGCTAGACTAAAATGGCAAGAGGCCACGGTAACGCACCTTCTTTTCTTAGCATCTGATCATGCGCCTCTTTATCTGCAGCTTTCACCGAAGGTGAATGGTAATGCTCGCCGACGTCCGTTTAGATTTGAGGCTGCCTGGTTGAGCCATGATGGATTCAAGGAGTTAATTTCAACGTCTTGGAATAGAGATATCAATACTCGGGTAGCGCTGGATCGGTTGCAAGTAGTCTTAAGAAAATGGAATAAAGAAGTTTTCGAAGAAGTGCAAGTTAGGAAAGAGAAGTTAATCAAGGAGCTAGCAGAGGTTCAAGATCTTTTGGACCGGTACCAAACCGATGAGTTGTTGGAAAAGGAGAATGAGTTGATACGGCAGTTTGATGTTGTTTTAGAACAAGAAGAATTGATATGGTGTCAAAAGTCTAGAGAAAAATGGGTTGTGAATGGAGATAAAAATACAAAGTTTTTTCACCTCACAACTATAATTCGAAGAAGAAGAAACCGTATTGAGTTGCTGCGTGATGGTGAGGGTCGATGGATTTCGAATGCATCGGATCTTGAGAAGCTAGCGGTGGGTTATTTTAAAAGGTTGTATTCTTTGGAGGATGTGGATATAACTAGCAATACGAGAATGGGTCCAGGTTTTGTACAATTATCCAAGAGTATGAAAAGGGAGTTAAATAGACCTTTTTGGCGACATAAATTGAGAAGGCAGTTAGAAGTATGGGTAAATTAAAGGCCCCTGGGCTTGATGGCTATCAACCAATTTTCTATCACCATTGTTGGGCGGAAGTGGGGGAATCGGTCGTCCGTTTTGCTCTTGAATTTTTTGCATCAGGAAATTTACCGTCGGAGACGAATGATGCATTTTTGGTGCTTATCCCGAAAGTTACCAATCCGGAGAGTATTACACAATTTCGGCCTATTAGTTTGTCTAACGTCTTGTTCAAAATCATTACGAAGACGATGGTTGGAAGGATGAAAGGTATTATGAACACACTTATTGGTCCAACGCAGTCTAGTTTTATACCGGGAAGACTTAGTACGGATAATATAGTGGTGGTTCAGGAGGCAGTGCACTCAATGAGACGGAAGAAAGGTAGAAAAGGTTGGATGTTGTTGAAGCTGGATTTGGAGAAAGCGTATGATCGGGTTCGCTGGGATTTCTTAGAAGAGACGCTAGTCGTGGCAGGATTCTCAAATGTTTGGGTGAGATGGATTATGCAATGCGTTTCGGGTCCCTCGATGAGCGTGTTATGGAATGGAGAAAAGACGGACTCTTTTAAGCCATGTCGAGGTTTGCGGCAAGGTGACCCTTTATCACCATATTTATTTGTCCTTTTTATGGAACGTCTTTGTCACTTGATTGAGCGAGCAACAAGCGATTGAAAATGGAAACCGATTTGTTTATCGCGCGGTGGACCGAAACTTTCTCATATTTGTTTCGCTGATGACTTGATCCTCTTTGCTGAAGCGTCGGTCGCCCAAATACGGATTATTAGGAGCGTGTTGGAGAGTTTTTGTTCCGCCTTGGGGCAGAAAGTGAGCTTGGAGAAATCCATTATTTTTTCTCAGAGAACGTGTCAAGGGATTTACGAAAATTGATCAGTGATGAAGGCGGGATTAAAGCTACACGAGAGTTGGGTAAATACCTGGGAATGCCGATTCTGCAAAAAAAAATTAATAAGGAGACTTTTGGCTTTATTTTGGAAAGAGTCTCTTCAAGGTTGCGGGATGGAGAAGTCGTATGCTGAGTTTTGCAGGGAGGATCACGCTTACTAAAGCCATATTATCGTCTATTCCGGTCCATACCATGAGTACAATAAAGCTGCCGATCTCTACCCTAAACAGCTTAGATCGAATATCGAGAGGATTCCTATGGGGAAGCACTCCAGAGAAGAAGAAACAACATTTAATCTCTTGGGAGAGAGTTTGTTTACCGAAGAGTGAAGGTGGACTGGGGATACGGAAGGCAAGTGAAATGAATAAGGCTTTGGTGGCGAAAATTGGTTGGAGAGCTTTGCATGATACGACGAGCTTATGGGCCATAGTGGTACAGAGCAAATATCATATTGGTGACATACATGACCCGGTTTGGATGATACCAAAAGGGACATGGTCTTCGACATGGCGTAGTGTAGCTCTGGGTATTCGGGAAGTGATTCAAGGTGGATTGAGATGGGCTATTGGTGACGGGAATCAGATTAATTTTTGGACCGATAAGTGGCTCGTTGATGAACCATTGAGTAACACGTGTGTTGGTATTCTCCCTGTCGAAGCCATGAGTTTGAAAGTAAGCGATTTATGGGTAAATGGTAGAGGTTAGGACCTAGCTAAGATCTCACCATTTGTGACGGAGGAACGGGTTCTAGAACTAGCCGCAATGGCCGTTGATAAGGTGACTGGTGTGGCGGATAAACTGGCTTGGGGAGCTACAGCGGACGGGAAATTAACTGTAAAGTCAGCCTACTTGTGGGTAACAAGGAGAGAGGAACCAAGACAGGACTTGCATGCGTTCTACAAGAGAATTTGGAGTGTTCGGGTCCCGAAACGAGTACGGGTTTTTTTTATGGCTGGTTGGTAACCAAGCACTAATGACGAACCAAGAGAGATATCGGCGCCATATTGGAGATACGGAGGTTTGTCAAGTGTGTAAAAGTGGAGTTGAGTCGATTGTTCATATTCTCCGGGATTGCCCGGCGATGCAAGGCATTTGGCTGCGGCTTGTTCCTTTGAATAAAAGATGGGCGTTCTTTGATAATTCGATTCTTGGCTGGTTATATGAGAATCTTAATCCAAGTATCGAATCTAGCGACATTTCATGGAACACTTTATTTGCAGGAAGTGTTTGGTGGGCTTGGAAATGGAGGTGTGGCAATGTGTTTGGTGATAACCGGTTGTGGAAAGATAGAACTAGGTTCCTACGGAGGTGGGCGACAGATGTTAGTAACGCTTTCTCCATGGCATCAATGAATTCTAGTGGGATGGGCCGGGTTGAGATTAATATTAGTTGGGTGGCGCCGTGTGTGGGTTGGGTTAAGTTGAACACGGATGGTGCTTCCCGGGGTAATCCTGGTATGACAACGGCAGGGGGAGCACTACGCGATGGTAATGGGGATTGGATTGCTGGCTTTGCGGTGAATATAGGACGGTGTTCTGCACCTTTAGCGAAACTTTGGGGTGTGTACTACGGTCTTCTTATGGCTTGGGAGAAGCAAGTAATGCATCTGGAATTGGAATTGGAAGTGGATTCAGAGACGATGGTGGGTTTTCTAAAGACAGGGATTTGTGATTCACATCCGCTGCCATTCCTGGTACGTTTGTGCCATGGCTTTCTTGCGAAGAACTGGTCAGTTCAAATTGCTCATGTGTATAGGGAGGCTAAACGTCTAGCAGGCAAACTATGCGTTTTCTTTACCGTTTGGTTTTCATGCTTTGTATTCTGTTCCGAATGAGGTTGCTTTGATCTTGAATGTTCTATTTTTATCTACGACCACCGTTGTTGTTGTGTTCACTGTCGTTGTCTTGTCGTTTGTGTCCACGTCGTCGTCTTGTCTACGACCATCGTCTCCGTCTCCATCGTGGCCACCGTTGCCGTTCACGATCACAGTTCTGTCTACGACCATTGTTGTCGTCCACGTCCATTGTCTCCGTCGCTGTCCACGATCATCGTCTCCGTTGCCGCCGTCAATCTCCGTCTCCGGAACCATCTCCATTTTTTCCGTTTTGAAAAAAAGAGAAAGGGAGATAAGGAAAAAGAGAAAGAAAGAGAAGGAGAAGAGAAAGAAGAAGATAAGTGGATAAAATTATCTTTTCAAAGTGGTAGATTTAATAAAGAGTTTAGAAATGTGATAGATTGTATGAAAATTGGATGTACTAAACAAGTTTTTGCACTAAACAATTTTCCATAACTCTAAACCAATAGTATTTTAATAAAACCAATTAATATGTCTGGATATTAACAATTTGTCATTATTGTTTCATAAAAAATGCATAGAAAATAGAGAAAATCAATCTTTTAGAAACAAATTTTTTTTCTAAAACATCAATCAAATAGAAACGGAGGGAGTAACATATTTCTACAGATCTTGCGTAGGTCTCGTGGAAGCAAACATTGCAGCGATCTTGGTTGGACACAATTTGTTAGCTTGTCTCCAACTAGTTAATTCTGGTTATATTAGTACCTTGGTTTTCAAAGTGTTCGGTTTTATGGTTGATTACTTAGTGAAGTTTAGTAGAACAAGTTTGTCAATTAATTTTTGAATAATGATCTAAATTTGATTGAAACAAAATTAAACACAAAATATATATATATATATATATATATATTTTTTTTTTTTTTTGAAATGAATGTTAAATTTTTATTCAAGCCAAAAAAACCGTTGTTACAATGATTGTATCTTTGAGTTGAAAGGAAAACAGAAGATTAGATAGAATTGAGATTGAAAGTTAAGCATGCAACCTTGCCAATTTAATCCGGTCGAGTAGCAAACCATTCTGATAATCCTTTGGCGTACGCTTGATCTCCAAAGGCTCGTATAGTGCTCAATCTATTCCGTACAGTTTTGTCAATGATCTTGGTGAGCTTGTTGTACGGCAGTGGCTGCTCCCCATGCCTCCGATTATTCTGTTCTCTCCATATATGGTACACCAAAGCTTGAAAGGTGTATCTTATTAGGAAAATTTTAATGCGGCTAAAGCTTTTTTCGTAGAGTAAGGCGATCAAGTTGTCCCAAAGGGTTGTATACCTAGGACCTAGGAGCTTTATAGTGAGCCCTTTCCAAATTGTTGATGTGTAAATACACTCAAAGAACAAGTGATTGCGGGTCTCGTCCATAATATTGCAAAGTATACATGTGCTTTGTCCTGCCCATACTCGAGTTCTATCTCTGATGGATAATCGATTAAGCATTGCCAACCATAATACGAACGAGTACTTTGGTGTTGCGTGGGTAAACCACACACCGATGTACCAATCTTGTATAGGGTTAGAATGCCGTATCAAGTTCCATGTTACCTTTGTGTTGAAATCCTTTTTACAATTTTCATCTCCGTATCGCCAAAGAGCAACGTTCACCATCGTAGTTCTTTCCCGGGATAGCTTGCTAATTTCGTCCTCTATAATGTTTAGGATCGCATTTCTATGGCGTCGTCTTCGACGGCAAGGCAGCAAGACCTCAGCGACTGTTGCATTTGCCGGAATTCCCAGGTCTATGGATCCTCTCGGACCTGCAACATCAATCAACTTTCCCAAGGGGCACCATATATCATACCAGAAAAAGGTGGTAACCCCATTTCCAATTTGTACCTTATGAAAGCTTTGTGCCAATGGTCGATACTTTAGGAGCTTTCTCCACATCCAAGAGCCAGCATTTTGTGTTTCCCGCAAGGACCAGAAACATCCCTCACGCAGCAGCATCTTCTTTACCCATAAAACCCAAAGAGAATCAGTGTTCGATACCACTCGCCAAATCAGTTTTAGACAGCTTACAATGTTCGCTTCTTTTAGTGGTTTAAAGCCCAACCCACCTTCTCGCTTCGGTTTGCAAACATCGTGCCAAGCAATCTTTGCTTTTCTCGGGTTTAAATCTGGACCCGCACACATTCGTTCTATTTTCTGTATACAAAGACTTGGAAGTCGAAAAGCTTGAATCCAAAAGTTTACAATACTTACAATGACAGATTTGAGAAGTTGTAATCGTCCCGCATATGATAAGTAGCGGGCTGTCCATGAACTCAAACGAGATCGTATGGAATCTAGAAGTACCTCGTAATCTGTTGCATTCATCAGCTTGGTTAATTGCGGTAATCCCAAGTAACGGACAGGGAGAGTCCCTTCAGCAAACGGGAAATGCGATGTAAGCTTTTGATTTGTATCCGAATACCCGCCATGTAAAGTGTTGATTTCTCTATGTTAATCTTTAACCCGGAACAGACTGCAAATTCCCCAAATATCTTTATTGTTTCCTCTACCGATCGCTTTGTACCATCAATGAAAATCATGAGATCGTCCGCAAAACAGAGATGAGTAAGGCGGATGGACTTGAATTTCGGGTGGTAACCAATTCTCCTATCCTCCGCCGATTTATCTAGCATTCGGGACAGAACATTCATGCCTATGACAAATAAGTACGGAGACAACGAACACCCTTGTCTTAAACCTCACGTGCTGCCAAAGTAACCTGCAAGTTCTCTGTTAACTTGAACTGAAAAGGACGCAGTGGTAATACATAAGGGAATCCAATGAATGAACTCCTCCGGGAAATTAAGAGCTTTAAGAGAGTTTAATACAAAGTCCCATTGAACCGAGTCAAAAGCCTTGGAGATATCGATTTTCATTGCGCATTGAGGAGATACCGAATCCTTGTGGTAATCCTTTACCAATTTCGAGGCTAATAGAACATTCTCCATCAACAACCGATTTTCCACAAAAGCAGATTGATTGCCGCTTATGAAACTTGGAAGCAATTTCTTTAACCGATTCGCGAGAATTTTTGAGATAACCTTATAGAGTACGTTGCAGCAAGAAATCGGACGATAGTCTTTCATTTCGACTACATCGTCCTTCTTAGGAATGAGAGCAAGTATCGTTGAGTTGACCCTTTTTGGGAGAAAACCCTTGATAAAGAACGACTTGATGGCAGTCAGAAAATCTTTCCCAACAATTGGCCACGAAGCTTTGTAGAATTCGCTAGTAAAACCATCTGGCCCCGGCGACTTATCATTAGGCATTGAGAATAGAACCTTTGTGATTTCTTCATCTGTTACCTCTTTAGAGAGTCTTTCTCTATCAGAACCAGAACATCAGTATTGTATCAGTTTTTAAATTTCCTCAACCCCCATTCCTTTGTAATCAGGCGGACAAAGGGATAAGAGTGTTTGAAAATACGCTGCTGCCTCTTGTTTAATATCCTCTCCTGTTGTCAAAACTTCACCACTTTGTTTCACTAATTCTTGGATAGAGTTACGCATTCTCCGTACTTTGACTGAATTATGGAAATAAGAATTGTTACCATCTCCCACAGCTAGCCAATGTAGCTTCGATTTTTGCTTGAGATATCCCTCCTCTAAGACGGATAAATGTTACCATTTCTCGTGGGCAAGAGCTTCCTCTGCCATGTTGGATGAGGTGGGGTTGAGAAGAGTTTGGGATTGCTTAAGACAGAGATCCTCATGAGCTGCTCTTGTTCGTTTTGACAAATCACCCAACAAATCTTTGCTCAAATTTCTCAAAACCGGTTTGAGAGCTTTTAGCTTCTTTGACAAGCA
The DNA here is from genome assembly GCA_963576765.1 of Draba incana. NCBI lineage: Eukaryota > Viridiplantae > Streptophyta > Magnoliopsida > Brassicales > Brassicaceae > Draba > Draba incana. The sequence goes on from OY755205.1 coordinate 35,001,964, forward strand.
AAACAAGGCTGAAGTTGACACAAACAATGGCTCTGTTGATTCCCAATAATGTTGTATGTGCTGCTGGAAATAAGGCATCTTTGTCAACACATTTACAAATTTAAATGGCTTACGTTTACCCATCTTCTCTGCCTCCAAAGTAAACCTCCCCCTAGCATGGTCCGAGCAACCACCAGCTTCAAACACGCAATAAGATTGTGGATAATCATCCATCCAACGTTCATTGACTAGAAGACGATCAAGCTTCTTGCATATAACCCCTTCCTCTTGTTTATTACACCAAGTGTATCTTGCTCCTTGATAACCTAAGTCCAGCAGAGAACAATAGGAGACCATGTCTCGGAAGTCATTCATCCCCGTTGATATCCCAATATCGTTTGAATGCTCATCACTCTCTAGAGTTTCGTTGAAATCACCGCAAATCATCCAAGCCTTGTTTCTGATTAGAGGTGAATCGTAATGATTTCGTAAATCTTCCCATAACTTCTTCTTTCCATCATGTGATTTGAAGCGTAAACAAAGGTGCAACAGAACTCCTCTGTTTTACTCTCCATCAAGACCGAAACCGTAATTATTTGATCACTTTTATACACTGGTGTGAGCCGTACAACTTCCTTCCACATTACCCATATACGGCCCAGCCGATGGTGCTCATAGTTTGTGAGCAACGACCACCCGTGAAACACCGAAGAGAACATATTTTGAGATTTGTTCTCCTTAACTCTTGTTTCCAAAATACAACCAAACTGCATCTGACTATTATTAACCCACTCCTTTGCTATAGAGTGCTTTGAAAATTGATTGAATCCACGCACATTCCAGAAAAAACCAGACATATTATCTTTTGTGGTTTTTCTTTTTGTGTTGAGATTGAGTCTGAGAGATGACTCTATGAGCTGTCTTTGAAGCTCGAGGACGGGAGATTCTAGAACCGGATTCATCTCTTGACCGTGTCGAATGACGGGTTGGTTTTTGTTCCTCAAGAATTTCCCCTTCTTCTTGTTCCCTGTCGCATGCAATTGTCCTAGTTTCAATTTTACTTTCCTCTCCCTCAGCCTCTTCTAAGCCATGATCTCCTTCTTTCTCAAGAGCAGAGAAACGTGAGGGAGTTAAGATAATCTCTGAGTCTGTAACTGCAGGTTGTCGATGCGCCTTATTTGGAGATACAATGGTCCACTGTATTTCCCCTGCTCTTTCGGTTGAGTTCTGGCTTGTATCACTTTCCATATCATTTTGTGGCAAGGATTTTAGCGCACGAGAACTCAACTGTTGTATTTTCCTCTGTTTTTTACCGGAAAGTGAATGTCTTTGGAAGCTCCTTTGCCAAATCGACTTCTACAAGAACCTTTGCTTCCTCGAAGCTTTTGCATTGTTCTGTATCGGGGTGAAGACGCTTTGGGACTCCGACTGCACTGGTAACAAAATATTGCAGCCGTAAATACGATCTTTTGAATAATGTTTTTAAAAAAAAAAACAAATCTATATATCATTTGTAAATAGGAAAAGGAAATCCTTTTCCAAGAAGCATGAACATGTATGTGTAACCTATAAATACGTATCTCAATACAATCATTCTATTCTACAATCACAAACAAAAAAACCTGAGAAACCATAAAAGATGTCGGATTATTACGAAGAAGATGAAGGGATTCACTTTGGTCCTGAGGATGACGAACTCATCAACGAATATCTAATTCCCAAGCTAAGAGGTGATCTCCATGAAGATTTCATTGTGCACAAGAACGTTTACGCCAAGGAGCCATGGTTGCTTGACCATAACATGGATCCTTTTTTCCAAAAGAACGAGTGGTACTACTTTGTGACAAGGACTCAAGTCTCCGAGAAGAATATCGGTTGTGGTAAGAAGGCGAAGCGGAAGATCGCAGGAGATCATAACGATGGCATCGAGCGCGGAAACTGGAAGGCGAACGCGACAACAGATATTGTGGACACGGAAACGAAAAAGATCATTGGGAGAAAGCAAACCCTAACTTACACCAGAAGCAACAACAATAAGAAGCAGAAGGGAGGAGACGGTACTTGTGTTGTTGTTCCCGGAAGCGATAGTAGCTGGATTATGACAGAGTATATGCTACCGGAAGGATAAAAGTTTCAGGAACTAGTCCTCTGTAAGATCAAGAATTTCAAGAAGTCCAAGAAGGAGGACGATCATCATGATGAAGCGTCTACATCTACTTCTGCTTCTGCTTCTGCTTCTACTTCTACTTCTACTTATTCTTATGATGAAGCGTCTACTTCTCATAATCATCATGAAGCTTCTACTTCTACTTCTACTTATCATCATGAAGCTTCTTCTTCGGAGCAGAAGCAGCCATTATTGTGCGGACATGAGATTACGCGCATAGCATCTTTGAGTTCTTTAACTTGTCCTGGTGCGGAAACAGAGAAAAGCATAGAAGAGAGTGGTGAAGGAAACTTTGTCTCATGGATCGAGACGGTTCTAGAAATATCACCAGAGAAGGATGAACAAGTTAAAGACAAAGAGGTGAGACGGGGATTAGAAGAAGACTGGATTGGAGATTACATGGACAAATACGCGGAAAAAGGATTAGAAAGCGTTCTAATAATCAATACCGAGGATCAAGAACCACCATTAATATCGGCTTCTGCTCACATGGATGTTCGTCTTGCTCGTTTTGGAGACAAATCTCTACCAATAGAATTGGATGACAACTCCAACGAAGATGCACAAGAATTGATCCTTAAAGAGTTGAGAGAGAATGGACCGTGTATACCCGTGGGAGAAAATGACCAAGAGGTTCTGATTTACAATACGCCAATTTTGGATCAGGACTTGTGGGAGCAGTATGATGCTCTCCGCCCCAAAAGAACTTAGCCCTCAATGTTTTACGGATATTATTGTCGTTTGTTGTTTCAATTTGTATTCTTATGTTTTCATTAGATAAAAACTACAATTTCTTTCTAAAAACAAGTTTCAGTTCTTTACTTATTCTTCATCACATTCCACTGTTTTGTTGTGTGATTGGTTTATTGCTCAAAGACTATTTATCGCTTCTTGATCTCGTGAATTCAATCATCAGAGTAGCTCAATCATCCGTTAGATACTTACATGCACAGTAACTCCTATCGAACTTACAATTCTAAATAATGTGAAAGATGTCAATTTAATATTGTTCTGCTTAGTCTAAAACCTAAAATTTAAGATTTTAACAATGTGTTGGCCTAGAAGAACAGAGTAATAAAAACTTGACAAAGCTACCAAAGGCATTGAGTTTGCTTGGAACAGAAGCTTGCGGTGCAGTCGAAAGCTACGAGTTTAAAGGCATGAGAAATTGGTCTGGCTCTTAGGATGATAGTGCAAAGGAATAAGGTGGATTCTTCCCGGTCTATGACTGAATTCCACATGGAACCTCAAAGAAATACTTCATTGAGATGACTCCAGAGAAAAGACTTAAGCATGATCCAAGTGATAAGCTTTCTTGAAGAAACTCCTGTGATCGGTATTTCCACACCTTCCAAAGACTGCATCTGGTGCCTACAAAATTTGATCTACTTTCCTCAAGAACCTACAAAACCAGCAGAACCACAGCCACAAACTAGTTACCTAAGATATTAATGGAAGAATTCTAAAATTTCTATGCACTTTGTACCTAACTAAGTATCCATTGAACCAATAAGCATTTGCTCATTTTATCTATACAAACTACATCTCATCCGCTCAAGGAAAAACTTACAATTGTTACAAACAGAGTTGATGAAAAAAGATCCATGGACCATCTGATTCAAAGTCAACTCAGAATTAGTAATGTAAAAAATCTAAAACAAAGTCACATCACTGAGCAGATTAAAGAACGTAGCCTCATGTTAAAAAATTAGAATATGTTTTCCCAAGAACTGGTTCAACAAACTATCTCAATGATGAGAATAAGAGATATGTGCACGTTTTTAGGAAAGCTAAGGTTCACATAAAATATAACATATGACCTTAACTGGTCAACTTAGTTTTGAGTAAATAGTATAGATTAAGGGTAGTGGCTATTAGAAACGAATATGCTATAACTTTGTCTCCAAATATTATAGTCCAGTTAACCACTTTTATCTCTGAAAGCTAGCTGGTAAATACAAAACTACACCTGAAATGTTCTATCTCGGGTATGATCTATCCGCTAGAAAGCAACAAGTAACCAATGATACAGAGGAATAAAAGCAAATTGCACTTCAAAATTGACCACCAGATAAAGGAAAACCAATTCAAAGGAAAGAAGTTTTCGTAGCTTTTCTTGTACATTATCCTCCATGTAAAGTCAACCCGCGGTTAGTTGAAAGTTCTTCCCCACAAGTCAGAAATAGGTGTTGAGCCTTATGACCTTGTCTGCAACATAGCTGATAAACATCATATTCATGAAAAAACAAAAAGGAAAGAAATAGAATGCACACAATCTAACATTCTAAATTTCTTTTGGGTGGAGAGAAAGAGAGAGAGATCATTGGTGTTCAAGATGGGTAAGGCTCTACAATCACTGAGTTTCTGGATATTGATGATTTCTGTCCATGTGATGTCTTTGGTGTTAGCTCAAGACACGGATAATTTTGTGGTTTATGACTTCAGTCAAGCAGATGCAGAGCTGTATCGTGATGGAATGGCAACTATTGTTGATGGCCGACTGCAACTTACAGATAATTCAACAGTGAGGACTGGTCATGCTTTCCGCAAAGTCCCTATTAACTTCACATCTTCCTCCACTTCTTTTTCAACAGAGTTTGTCTTTGCAATCCTACCATTGCAAAGAAAAGGCTACGGTCAAGGAATGGCGTTTGTGATATCTCCCACAATGGACCTCAGCTCTCGCGGCGCTGCATTTTCATATCTAGGGCTTTTCAATAGAACGAATGATAACAAAACTGAAAACCATATCATGGCTATAGAGCTTGACACAAATCCAAGCGGTGAATCCGGTGAAAAAGCAATAATAATGTGGGGATTGATATCAACAGTATAGTCTCGGTCGAATCTGAGTATGCTACTTACTATGATGAAACAGAGCAAACGATCACACCTCTGCTTCTTGCCAGTGGGCAAAGTATTCTGATCTGGATAGATTACGATGGTATAGAGAAATTACTAAATGTAACGTTAGCTCCAGTACCAACTACAAAGCCAGTTTCACCTTGTCAAGTTCCATCAAACCAAGGGTGCCTCTCTTATCAAGATCCATCAATCTTTCAGAAATTTTCATGGAGAAGATGTTCGTAGGTTTCTCTGGTTCGACAGGCACACTCAAAAGTAACCAATATATCCTCGGGTGGAGCTTCAAGAAAGGCGATGGAAAAGCAGAAAGCCTCGACCTTTCAAAGATTTTGGATTCACCACACTCTCCACCACCAACGCCGCCTCCGCCATTTAAACTAATTCTTGGCACTACTATACCATCAATTGTTTTTCTGTTGATGCTGGGAGGAATTGTGTATCTTTACAAGAAAAAGAAGTACGCGGAAGTGATGGAACAATGGGAAAAGGAATACAGCCCCCAGAGATTCTCCTTCAGGAAGCTCTACAGAGCAACCAAGGGTTTCAAGGAGAATCAGTTACTTGGAGCAGGAGGTTTTGGCAAAGTCTATAAAGGAATACTTCCCTCTGGACAGTAAACTAAGAGACTTTAATGCTGAAGAGGCCAAGCTGCTTTTGAAGCTAGGAATGCTCTGTTCACAAAGTGATCCAGAAAACAGACCTAGTATGAGACAGATATTACAGTATCTGGAAGGAAATGTCAGCGTTCCAGGTATATCGTTTCATACTGCTGGATTCGGTATGCCCAATATAAGCCATGAAACAGTAACACAACTGATAACCCGTTCCTCATCAGCTAATTTCTCATATGAGGATGTTACAGTCCTACTTGGCGGTCGCTAAAGCCACGCATCACAGGCTGATATAAACATAAGAAAGTATCTTTCTACTACAGTCATGTGTCTTTGATGTGAATGAATGTATTTGTGTTGTGTTGTTTGCAGTTTGTATATTACCTATTATCTTTTGTATATATTTCAAGCAAAAATGACCAAAAAGGTGTGTTTATTGTTTAATCAAGAAATGTCTAACCTCAGTACACTGGCCCTGTATTCTTGTATTGTTAGAGTCCAGAGGATAGACTGAGCATGACCCAAGTGGTAAACTTTTCTTGAAAGAAATGCTGATGTTTTGCCTGAGATTTCTTCAGACACTCCTGCGATCAGAAATCCAACACTAGTCAAAGACTGTACCTAGTGCCCACAAAATTTGGAATGCTCAACTTTCCTCGAGGACCTACAAAATCAGCAGAACCACTGTCACCAACCTGAAATATTTATGTAGGAATGCTGAAATTTCTAATATTTCTTTACAATATCTATGCACTTTGTACCTTACTATGTATCCATTGAAAGGTAAAGCATTTGCCGACTACCTATATAAACTGCAACTCATCTTGTGGTCTTCTTCAAAGAATCTCTTTTTTTTTTCTGTGCAAAGTCAAAATATGTTTTTTAATGTGTCCGAGAGAAGAGGTAATTTTCAAGCTTAGCAGATCAGAGCTCCATTGTCATCTTCAAGAGAATTCATTTACTTTAAACAATTAAGAAAGACAAGTAAGCTGATTGGAAAGTCAATGAAATTAAACAACCTGCAACTATAATTTCTTGATTTAAAATATGTTTTCGAAGAATTTGTTCAAATCACTATCACAGTGCTGAGAATAAAATTATGCAGCCAAGTTTCACATAGAATATATCAACTGAAAACATACGACCTAAACTTGTCTTGAGGATAAGAAAACAACCCACACAAATGTAAGAAAATGTCTAAATGATGACACAGGCAGTAATGTTCTATCACCAATTCAAAAGGAAAAACATTTCCTTCCTAGTGTACTCCATGTAAAGGTCAAATCTAGGTGCCGAGTCTGCACGCTAGTTACAAAACAAAAGTCTATACCCAAAAAACCACAGAAGAATCTGAGATTCACAAAGAAGATCAGTGGTGTTCCAGATGGCTGGAATTCTGGGATCACTGAGTTTATGGATAATAATTAGTGTCCATGTAACATTTTTGGTGTTAGCTCAAGACGGTGATCAATTTGTGTACTATGACTTCAAGAATTCAAGCATGTATGTTGATAATATGGCAAATACCGACGATGGCCCCTTGCATCTTACAAATAATACAGACACGAGCACCGGTCATGCTTTCCACAAAATTCCCATCAATTTCACAGCGTCGTCGCCCAGTTCATTTTCCTTTTCAACAGAATTTGTCTTTGCTATTCTTCCATTGCAAATCAACAGCAACGGTCACGGAATGGCTTTTGTGGTAGCTCCAACCACAGACCTCAGGTACGGCAACACTGAAGGTTCAGGTTTGGGGCTTTTCAATTCAACAAATTATAACAAGACTGGAAACCATATCCTGGCTATAGAGCTTGACACTCTTCGCAGCTCTGATGCAGATGACATAAGCGATAACCATGTGGGATTCGATATTGACAGTAAATTCTCTGTTGACTCTGCCAATGCTAGCTACTTTGATGATAGCAAGGGAAAGAACATAACCCTGCAGCTTGCGAGTGGAAGAAGTATTCTGATCTGGATAGATTATGATGGAATAGAGAAACTACTAAATGTCACGTTAGCTCCAGTACCAACTCCAAAGCGAGATTCGCCTTATTTTTCAAGTTCCATCAAACCAAGTGTGCCTCTCTTGTCAAGATCCATCAATCTTTCAGAAATTTTCAATGAGACCATGTTTGTAGGTTTTTCTGGATCCACAGGCACAGTCAAAAGTGACCAATATATCCTTGGATGGAGTTTCAAGAAAGGCGGAAAAGCAAAAAGCCTCGACCTTTCACAGATTTTGGATCCACCACCTTCTCCACCACCACCGCCTCCCCCGCCATTCTCTCCGCCGCCACCTTCTCCTCCGCCACCGCCCACTCCGCCAAAAAAGGAGCCGAAAGGCTCTAAAATGATAATAATTATAGGCACTACTATATCATCAATTGTTTTTCTGCTAATGATACTGGGAGGAATTGTGTATCTTTACAAGAAAAAGAAGTATGCGGAGGTTCTGGAACAATGGGAAAAGGAATACAGTCCCCAGAGATTCTCCTTCAGGAAGCTCTACAGAGCAACCAAGGGTTTCAAGGAGAATCAACTACTTGGAGCAGGAGGTTTTGGCAAAGTCTATAAAGGAATACTTCCCTCTGGTACAGAAATCGCTGTCAAGAGAGTCTCCCACGATGTAGAACAGGGAATGAAACAGTACGTCGCAGAGATTGCTAGTATGGGAAGGCTAAGGCACAAGAACTTGGTGCAGCTCCTTGGTTACTGCAGAAGGAAAGGGGAATTGCTTTTGGTTTATGATTACATGCCAAATGGAAGCCTTGATGACTACTTGTTCACTAAAAACATGTTGAAAGACCTTACTTGGTCTCAGAGATTGAACATAATCAAGGGAGTAGCATCTGCTCTTTTGTATCTGCATGAAGACTGGGAACAAGTTGTGCTACATAGAGATATCAAAGCCAGCAACATTCTTTTAGATGCAGACCTAAATGGAAAGTTGGGAGACTTTGGACTAGCCAGATTCCATGATCGTGGTCAGAATCTCGAAGCCACACGAGTGGTAGGAACCATTGGCTACATGGCACCAGAGCTAACTGCAATGGGAGTGGCCACTACTAAAACCGATGTCTATGCTTTTGGAGCTTTCATCCTCGAGGTGGTTTGCGGGAGAAGGCCAGTAGACCCTGATGGACCACGTGAGCAAGTGATTCTGATTAAGTGGGTTGCGAGTTGTGGGAGAAGAGACGCTCTAACTGATACTGTTGACAGTAAACTAAGAGACTTTAATGCTAAGGAGGCCAAGTTGCTTTTGAAGCTAGGAATGCTCTGTTCACAGAGTGATCCAGAAAGCAGACCTAGTATGAGAGAGATATTACAGTATCTGGAAGGAAATGTCAGCGTTCCAGGTATATCGTTTCATACTGCTGGATTTGGAATGCCGAATATAAGCCATGAAACAGTAACAGAACTGACAACAGCCTCCTCCTCATCAGCTAATTTCTCATTTGAGGATGTTACAATCCTATATGGCGGTCGCTAAAGCCAAGCATCACAGGCTGCTGTAACTACAAGAAAAATCTTTCTACTTTAACTATGTGTCTTTTTAATGTGTGATTGTATTTGTGGTGTGTTGTTTGAAATTTGTATATTGGCTCGTTGCAACTACTTTCGTTTGTATATATTTATGCAAAAATGACGAAAAAGGCTGATTGTTTTTATTCAAGAAAAGTCTAACCTCAGTTGGTCTCAAAGGTTTCACAACATCAAGGAGGTCCGTTTGTTGGTTATTTTCGTGTCTCTTTAGTTTACTTGGTCAATTCCGTTTCAGTTTTTCTAGCTGATTAATTCAGTGAGTTATTAGGATTTAAGTTTGTTTCAGTTACAAGTTGTTTCATCTTCCGTAACGTTTTTCTTTTCAATCATTGTAAGGCTACTATAAAGCCAAAGTTCCTTTTGCATTTTATAATCAGATCATTTCAGTGCAATTTGTGGTTTCTCTGAATTTGCAATTACAATTGGTATCAGAGCAAAACACGAATCAAAGTGATCAAAGAAAGAGAGAAAAAAGAAAATGAGCGAAGACAAAACCCTCACCACGATTCCACGTTTCGACGGTCATTACGATCATTGGAGCGAACTGATGGAAAACCTCCTGCGAGCCAAGGAGTTGTGGAACCTGGTGGAAGAAGGTTACAACGAACCAGCAGCCGGAGTTGTGCTCACTGCAGAGCAGCAGCAGAGCCTCAACGAATTAAAGAAGAAGGATCACAAGGTCAAACATTACCTGTTCCAGGCAATCGATCGGGTCGTGTTCGAGCAAATTTTGGATCGCAAAACATCCAAAATTATTTGGGAGTCAATGAAGAGGAAATTTGGAGGAAACGAGAAGGTGAAACGCTCTCTTCTCCAAACGTTAAGGAGAGATTTTGAAGTTCTTGCCATGAAGAATGACGAGAATATTGATGATTACTTTAAGCGAGTGATGATCGTTTCCAACAAGATGAGAAGCAACGGTGAAGAAATGCCAGATTCGAAGATCGTAGAGAAGATTCTTCGAACTCTAACAGACAAATTCACTTATGTGGTGGTGTCTATTGAGGAGTCCAAAGACACAACAACCATGACAATTGACGAACTGCAGAGTTCGCTTTCTGTTCATGAGAAGAAATTCAAGAGAAGTGGTCTTGAAGAAGAAGTTCAGGCCCTGAATATCGGAGGAAGAGGCCGAGGCTCACACCGAGGTCGAGGAAGGGGCAGAGGAGGCAGAGGACGCTCGTTTGATAAGGCAACAATCGAGTGTTACAGCTGCCACAAACTCGGACACTTCTCTTATGAATGCCCGAATGAGAAGAATGGAGCACGATTTGCTGAAATCGAAGAGAAGGATGAAGTTCTGCTCATGGCTTATGTCGAATTGAAAGGAACCAAGAGAGGAGACGTTTGGTTCGTGGATTCAGGATGCTCGAATCACATGTGCGGAGAGAGAAACATGTTCTCAAGTCTTGACACTGCCTTCACTCACAATGTTAAGCTTGGGAACAATCACAAGTTAGATGTTGGTGGAAAAGGAGTGGTGAAGGTAACGCTCAATGGAGTATGTTATGTGCTCAATGACGTGTATTACGTTCCAGAATTGAAGAACAACTTGCTGAGTGTGGGGCAACTTCAAGAAAAGGGTCTGGACGTGTTATTTAAAGGAGGAGAGCAAAGAACGTGTAGCATATTTCATCCATCGAGAGGGAAAATTGCAGAATCTGTCATGAGTGCCAATCGAATGTTTATCTTGCTGGGCGAAACAAACGATAAGGCAAAGGAAGAGAGGTGTCTTCAAGTCGATGTGACAAATAAGGAAGAACTGTGGCATCATCGATACGGTCATCTCAGCCACAAGGGTCTTCAGATTCTGCGAAACAAGGAAATGGTGAAGGGCTTACCTGAGGTTGGACAGAAAAAGATCACTTGTGAAGCGTGTGTTAAAGGCAAGCACCACCGAATTCCTTTTCCAAAACAGAGCAAGTGGAGAGCAACCGAGAAGTTGCAGCTCATTCACTCCGATTTGTGTGGCCCAATCACTCCACCATCAAACAGCCAAAAGAGGTATCTCATAAGCTTCATTGATGATTTTTCACGGAAGACATGGATATATTTTGTGGTGGAAAAATCAGAGGCTTTCCGATGCTTCAAGGAGTTCAAAGCATTTGTGGAGAAACAGAGTGGAAGTTTCATTAAGTGCTTGAGGATAGATAGAGGGGGCGAGTACAATTCCACTGAGTTTAAGGAATTTTGTAAGGAGCACGGGATAATGCGACAGTTGACCACCGCATACACTCTGCAACAAAACGACGTTGCTGAACGCAAAAACAGGACCATTATGAACATGGTGAGGGCCATTTTATCTGAGAAAGGAGTGCCAAAAAGCTTCTGGGCAGACGCAGTACAGTGGGTGAATCATGTGCTCAATCGATCACCAACAACGATCGTAAAAGACATGACACCGGAGGAGGCATGGAGCGGTGGCAAGCCATCCGTCGAACATTTCAGAATTTTTGGCTGCGTTGGTTACGTTCATGTTCCTGATGTCAAGAGGACGAAGCTTGATGATAAGAGCATTAAGTGCATCATGATCGGTTACAGCAACGAGTCAAAAGATTTCAAGATGTATGATCTGTTAGAAAAGAAAACTCACATCAGCAGAGATGTGATTTTCGAAGAAGAGAAGAAGTGGAATTGGGATGATGATCATATGGAAGAACAGAGCATCGAGCTCGAGTGGGAAGACGAGTACGAGTGCAACGAAAATGAAAACGAAGAGGAGGAATCAGAAGCAGATGAACCAGAAGAAGATGTCGCACAACCGGAGAATCCTGCTACTTCTCCATCGCTGATTCCTGCTGAGACAGAAGCTTCAACTTCCACTGTGGGTCGATTAAGAAGACCACCGATCTGGCATAATGATTATGTCTTCGGAGATGATATGGAAGAAGAAGCAAACATGGTGAAAGTTGAATCTGAGACGATGGCATTTATGGTTATCTCAGATCCGACAACGTTTTACGAAGCTGGAAAACATTTGAAGTGGAAAGAAGCAATGGATTCAGAGATGAATTCGATTGAGAAGAATCAAACATGGTCCTTGGTTACGCTTCCAGAAGGAGTCAAAGCAATTGGTGTGAAATGGATTTACAAGACCAAATTGAACGAGATTGGAGAAGTCGACAAATTCAAAGCTCGGCTTGTGGTGAAAGGTTATGCTCAAGAGTATGGTATCGATTACACTGAAGTTTTTGCACCTGTTGCGAGAATGGATACTGTAAGACTGATAATTGCTTTGGCTGCTCAAAGAGGTTGGGGAATTTTTCAGCTGGACGTGAAATCAGCGTTTTTACACGGTGAACTGTTGGAGGACGTTTTCGTGGAACAACCACAAGGGTATGAGATAGCTGGGAAGGAACACATGGTTTACAAGCTTCACAAAGCTCTATACGGTCTGAAACAAGCCCCACGTGCCTAGTTCAGTCGCATAGAAGCTTATTTCATCAAGGAAGGGTTCGAAAGTAGCAGCAGCGAGCAAACCCTTTTCATCAAACGTGAAGGAGGTAAGATACTGATTGTGAGTATCTATGTTGATGATTTGTTGTTTACTGGTAACGATGATGAATTGCTGAACAAGTTCAAGTCATCAATGAAGAAAGAGTTTGACATGACTGATTTGGGCAAGATGAGATATTTTCTCGGCATCGAGGTGGTTCAAAGGGACGAGGGTATCTTCATCTGTCAGAGAAAGTATGCAGCAGAGGTAATTGAAAGATTTGGAATGATGAATTTCAATCCTGTGTGCAATCCTATGGTTCCAGGTCAGAAAATTGGTCGAGATGAAGTTGGAGAGAAGATTGATTCCACTCTATACAAGCAGATGGTCGGAAGCTTAATGTATTTAACTGCGACACGTCCAGATTTGATGTTTGTGGTGAGTCTTATTAGTCGGTTTATGGCTAGTCCTACTCAGCTGCATCTTGCTGTAGTAAAGAGAATTATGCGGTATCTCAAGGGCTCGATGGAGTATGGGATTTGGTATAAAAGGAAAGGAAGAACAGGACTTGTTGGATACACGGATAGCGACTACGCTGGAGATACAGACGACAACAAGAGTACATCCGGGTATGTTTTTCTGATGAGTGGAGGAGCTGTTGCGTGGTCGTCGCGAAAGCAGCCTATCGTGACTTTGTCAACGACTGAGGCTGAGTATGTTGCAGCGGCGGCTTGTGCTTGTCAAGCTATTTGGATGAGAAGAGTGCTAAAGGAGATTGGATATGAGCAAGACAATGAAATGGTGTTGTTCTGCGATAACACTTCTACCATTAAATTGTCCAAGAATGCGGTAATGCACGGGAGGTCTAAGCATATTCGGGTTCGTTATCATTTTCTAAGAGACTTGACTAAAGAAGGTGCGGTGAAGCTCGTTTATTGCAGTACGGAGGAGCAGCTAGCAGATATTATGACGAAGCCTTTGAAGATGGTGACGTTTCAGAGGATTCGAGGAGCTTTTGGAATGAGTTGTTTGAACTAAAAACTTGAAAGAGTTCAGTTCAAGGGAGGGTTTGTTGGTTATTTTCGTGTCTCTTTAGTTTACTTGGTCAATTCCGTTTCAGTTTTTCTAGCTGATTAATTCAGTGAGTTATTAGGATTTAAGTTTGTTTCAGTTACAAGTTGTTTCATCTTCCGTAACGTTTTTCTTTTCAATCATTGTAAGGCTACTATAAAGCCAAAGTTCCTTTTGCATTTTATAATCAGATCATTTCAGTGCAATTTGTGGTTTCTCTGAATTTGCAATTACACCGTTGAGAACCTCTGCTTCTTGTGCCAAGTCAAAGTATCTTCTCTAATTATATCATCGGCAGCCCGCAGGAGACTTATTCAGGCTAAACAAAGAAGAAAGAAAAGGAAGCTATTCCAGAACTACTCATATACATATACATAATTTAAAACAGTTCCATCATCGTTGAGCAAGTCAAAGAAGTTAAACTACATGCAACTAGCATTTCTTGATTTAGGATATGTTTTATAAGAACTAGTTCAAACCACTATACCAATGCTGAGAATAAGAGATGTGCAAGCATGTAGGATAACCAAGTTTCACATAGAATATCCAAACTAAAAACAGATGAGCCTGACTAGTTAAAACCTCATTTAACCACGCTTGTGGTATATATCAATACATGAAAAGCTACTAGATTTCTAAGTAAATGGTGCAGAATTCATTACTTGGTCTTGCCACAGACATGGTAAATAGTAGACTCATTCAGGTGAAAACAAATCAGATCACAGCTGAAATCTTCCGTCTCATATATAATCCATCTAGAAAGCAACAAGCACAACATGCAGAACAATAAAGCACAGACCTTTGTATCCATAATAACTAGTCTTGAGGATAGAACTACCAAAGAAATTGACCCACACAACTGTAAGTATATGATGGCATATGCAGTGATCTATTACCAATTCAAAAGGAGAAGCTTTCTTAGCTTTTCTTTGATACTGTCTACCATGTAAAGGTCAACTCAGGGGTTTCTGCGGAAGGAAAATAAAAGTCTCTTGGAAAAGAAAGTGCAGAAAATAAATGAGAATCACAAGCTAAGGTGGGAGAGAAGATCATTGAGTTCCATATGGCTGGAGTTCTAAAACCAGTGGGTTTCTGGATAATAATCTATATCCATGTGATGTCTTTGGTGTTCGCTCAAGACGGGGATCAATTTGCGCACTATGACTTCAGTAAAGCAGACCTGCGTCTTGATGGAGTTTCAAGAAAGGCGGAAGAGCAGAAAGCCTCGATATTTCAAAGATTTTGGATCCCCTTAAAAGACGTCAACCACCACCACCCTCACCACCAATACCGGGGCCTCACAACTCTGAAGTTCAAACTAATTTTAGTCGCTACTACAACATCAATTACTTTTTTGATGATGCTGGGAGGATTGTATCTTTACAAGACAAAGAAATACGCAGAGGTGGTGAAACAATGGGAACAAGAATATAACCCCCAAAGGTATTCCTATAAGGACCTCTACAAAGCAACAAAAGGTTTCAGTGAGAATCAGCCACTTGGAGCTGGAGGTTCTCAAAAAGTCTACAAAAGGAAAACTTCCCGCTGGTACAGAAACCGCGGTTAAGAGAGTCTACCATGAAAATAGACCTAGTATGAGACAGATCATACAATATCTGGAAAGAAATGCCACTGTTCCAAGCATATCATTTGATACAGCTGGATTTGGTACACCCAACATAAGCAGTGAAACAGTAACACAACTGAAAACAACCACCTCATCAGCTAATTTCTCGTTTGAAGATATCACAATCCTATTTGGCGGTCGTTGAAACCTACATCACAAGCTCCTAAACTTACAAGAAACCTACAACGTGGTGTCTTTGAAGTGTATGATTGTATCTGAAGGTTTCTTGTTATATTTGCTACAATGTTGTGCATTTTAGATGTAAATGACTGTATTGTGATGTATTGTTGTTCTGTGGACGCATACTTACATGTTTAAATTTCAGTATGCATATCATATCTATCATCAGAAAGAAAGATAACAGGAAAGCAAACCATAGCGCAAGGTGGAACTAATGAAGAAACGACTAGATAAGTTTATGAGAGAGACAATGGTAGTTTACTTACATCGGTCGAAAAGCAGAAGGTGTGCTGTTGATTGGTACCATGCGTGGTCTTGAAAATCATAGTATTGTATATTCTGGTGATATAAATGGAACAGAGAGAGTAAAGTACTGAGTTAAGCTTGGGAAAACCTTAATCTGTATATCCTAGTGTCTTCTGCTTCAATCCCAAACCAAAGTTATCCAACTTAATGCTCAAATATCCATGAAAATATTTTATTTTCTTCCATAGAGTATGAAACTTATTATGTTACAAAGAGTTTAGCTAAAACCATAAACATTTATATCACCAGAATATACAATACTATGTATTTCAACATTTCACTTCGAGATTTTTGATTCAATTTCTTCCAAACTGAGACCCTTGGTCTCTGGAACTACTAGAACTACAAACAACAGCGATACCAGCGCTATGGCCCCAAAGAGAAGGAAAAGTTTCTCGGCTCCAAGATATTTCTGCAGAGAATGCATGTGTTGATGGGAGTTTCTAATAACTTCAAAGGAATTTCAACCAGCAGGAACAGAAAAACAACCTTTAAGGGTGAAAATGCAAAGGTGACAATAGCATTGGAGCCGAAGTTTGTAAGAACTGCAAGACTTATCCCTCTCCCTCTTGTGCGAAGCGGGAAAATCTCCGACACCATTAGCCAGCTGATGGGTCCGAACGAGATCTGGTTCGCAAGAAAGAAGAGACAATTGAGAAAAATAAGAATGTTAAGTGAAGTAATAGTCTAAGTTTCCAGTTTTCTCAAATGTGCTACTTCAATTCTTTATTCTAGAGAAAACTATGTAGCCACAGACCACAGTACAAGAGAGCTAGAGTACAAACCTGATAGCAACCAACATAGAGAAGCAATGCACCAACGGCGACAAGGGGAAAACCACCAAGAAACTTATAGTATGCTGACAGTAGAAATAACGATAACGCCTGTAATTTGGAAGATACAAAAGAAAATGTTATTTTTAATAAAAAGCCCTCCGTAATATTCAGCTAAAAGTAACAGAATACATCAATAAAAAAACTGCCAGGAAACTCTAGGCACAAAGAGTTATTCATACGATGCCACTGACACCACCAATCAGTAAGGGTCGTCTGCCGAGATCATCAACTTTTGCAACAGCTACCCACGTCATCAGTAACTGCGAGGGGGGATATGAATTAAAGAGGTCCATAGTGAATAACTGAAAGCATGTTAACAAAAACAGATATTTACACAGCAAAAACACAAAAAAGAGCACCTTGAAAACACCAATAATAACTGAGACTCGGGTTGCATCAGCAGCAGCAGAGAATCCAGCAGTCTTTGAATAGATAAGAGATCATTAAGTCTCATGAAATATCCAACTACGGCACTAAAATCAGTAGGTAATCTCATCCATATTAAGGTTAAGGCAAGCATACCTGAAGAATCGAACCCGCATAATAAAGAACACTTGGTTGTCCAGTTATCTGTCACAGTTACGCAGAACATAAATTAAATTAAAAAGGTACTCTCACATTCATCCAAAGGCCAAGAACGAAGAAGAAAAAATCACCTGCTGGAAAAGGACTAAACCTCCACCAATAGTCAGAGCTTTCAAATTAGGCCCTTGGAATACTTCCAGAAAGTTTCCCCCAGATTTCTCATCTTCATAGGCCGTTTCCACAGTTAATAAGGCATCATCTATACTCTTCTCCGACATTTTATCACCTGGAGGTCTCCCGCGTAATTGGCTGAGGGCAAGCATGGCTTTCTCTTTGTATTCTTGTAAAGAGCCTTTCCCTTGGACAGCTCTAAGAAGCAACCAGCGAGGAGATGGAGGGAGACTCCAGATGCCTAATCCCATCAACAAAGCAACAGGCATACCAAATCCATACATGTATCGCCACCCTCCAACTACATCAATCTGGAAGCTCCCTACAGAAAAACCCAACTACGCAAGAAGGAAATCGAGATTAGTCAGTAAATGAATACATAGAAAACATACAAAGGAAAAGATTGACATTTACCAGAATTCCCAATACGATGAAGAGTTCCTTTAGAGATATTAAAGTTCCACGGATTTGAGATGGGCATGTCTCAGCAATATAGAGAGGAGCCCCATGCATTGCCTATCAAGCAAAACCATTTTCCATTAAACACAACAATAATCAACAAAGAAATTATAAAGATCCAGAAGGTCTCCAGAGCTCACCAAACCAATACCCAAGCCATAGAGAAGCCTTCCAGCTAAGAGAACATTAAGATCAGGAGCACAGCCAGTAATCAGAGACCCAAGGAGATAAAGAACAGCAGCTATAATAAGTTCCCGTCTTCTTCCTTCATAGAAAATGGGAATGAGATACTTGCAACTAATTACGAAGATTGAGAATTAAACAAACAAACAAGGCTTACCGAGGAAATCAGCAATGCCATAGACAAGAGTTGAACCAATAAGGGCTCCATATAAGGATCCGCTAACCTACACAATAAAAATGCAATAAAGACAATCACTTTCTGCTAACTCAACTGCTTCAACATGGAAAATCATATCCAGATAACATACCACAAGTCCTAGCTGAACCGGTGACAAGTTAAACCATGTAGTTCCACTGAGTGCAGGTGACTGTTCAACACAATATAATGTTAAGTCTTGGACTTTGGAACTAGTAGCTAGCAAATAAAGGTAGAGAGACTTTAAGTAAAACCTGAAGTGAGAGAGTAGCACCAGAGGTTGCCCCAATATCATATCCAAACAATAGCCCTCCCAAAGCCGGGAATACAAACCTAATACAAACCTAACACTCATGAATTGACAAATCTAAATTCATGAATTGAAATAACGAGACGGAACAATACGCACGGGAGTATCACAGAAGACCAAGAAAATGATTCCGGTGTATCGGAAGCAACCGAATCGGCAACTTCTCCACCGTCGGCGAACTCTCCTCCCGTCCCAACTCCGACCTATCAGCCATAACCCGAAACCGGAAAAAAATTAAACAAACATTCAAAAATCCGAAGCAATCAAAACTTAGAACCTGGAATTTTCGTCTGTATTTAGTGATTAAACCCGATTTGGGAGCCAATAAAGCAAGCTCCTTGGAACGGAGTTTGTATGATGAGTCAGGCGTGGATTTAAAACACGAGCAGAAGAAGGTGCGAGGATTAGGGTTCTTGAGTAGGTTTCGTTGTATTGGTTTGATGGTGAAATGTGACTGAACTGAGACAGCGAAAGCCATGATCGGACTGAGAGAGAACTAACCGCTAATTTTGGTGGCTTATCTCTCATCCTCATGAATCTGATCCTTAATTATTTAAAAAAAAAAAAAAAGTAATTTTATATTGTGTGGTTTGTAATTTGTATAAAAGTAAGGACAAAAGTGTAATTTCGGATTATGTTGTGTCTATATTCTTGAAACATAATTGACTTCTGACTGGAACAAATTGATCATAAATTAACTTTGGCTATCTGTGTAAAGGTAGACTGGAAGGCCACCAGCTAACACGAAGCTATCAAAAAACAAGATGGTGAGGAGGATCCGTGTGCGACTGTGCGTGGTAAGAAACGTGAAATGGCGAGCTTTGAGCCTTGATACTAGGATCTTGGATGTGGCTGACAATGGATCAAACAATGAGCTTGTACCAACAAAAAATCTTGTGGAGAGAGCAATTGTTCAAGCTGATGCTGTTCCATTCAAGCAATGGTATGGAGTTGATGATATTGGTCGCAAGAAGAAAGCGGTTGCAATCAAGAAAAAAAGAAAGGTTTGGTTCTTGATAATGTTCTCTTGGTTTCAACACTAGTCTCTCAAATTAAGGCTCATCTCTGTTTTGTACATAATACAAGGAAAAGAGCTCGAATTCTACATGAACAAGGGCAAGAGAATGCCCGCGCTGCATAAGAAACAATTTTTTGGTTTCGAATCTTCATGTTTTGGGTTTTGATCATACTATATAACAGTCAAATTTTGCACATCCAAAATATGTTCCCTAGATTAAAAATAGTTTAAACATTCTAAAGAAAGTCCAGAATGCTTTGTCCCTCTATGCTGCATCTTCTAGAAGTTGAATTCTCCCTTGGCCTGCAGAAAATTAGAGCGAGTATGCGTAAACAAAGTGAAATTTGAACATTTTTGTTTAAACAGTTGGTCCATACCTCTGAGAAAAGGATATTTTTGCCGTTTATCTGCATAACGCCGGATTTGAGATAGGCCTCCCACTTCTTCTTAGTTCGCTTCACCTTAGTAAATTGACACATAACCAAATGCGGAATGTTTGTATCATCATCATCGGTAGCAGCAACTTCCTCATCATCATCATCTAGGCTCAAAAGCTCATCATCCTCATCTTCTTCAAGTGTGACAAACCACAATTTAACATTCTAACTCAAACCATTAGGGAGCATAAATTGTTTGGCTCTATGACAATAATACCTTCATCATTAGCTCCATCTTGCTGGGGAATAAATAATTCGTCAGGCTCTCTCTTCACAGAATCCTAACAACCATTCACAACATAAGTAAATTTCTCTCTTGACTCATAATCTTTTTGACATAATCTTGTGAAGCGGTTTTTGATCTAGAACCTGAAGATCCGTCTGCAATTTCAGAAGCATAGAAAGATTTCGATTGTTTTTTTTTTTTTTTTTTGTCAAAAAAATAAATAAAACCCTTGTACGTGGAGAACGGGGCCAAACAATCAACTTCATAATTAAAAAGAAGATACATGGTAGATTAATCAGACTCACAGGTGAGGGAACCGAAGCAGGAGGTATTTCAATTGAACCGCTTATGAGTCCGGCTTGTATCATCTTCGTTTTCCAAATCTATATAGACATAGTTTTTTCAAATCAGAAATCCCCTAATTCCTCCTAAAACCCTAACTTCCAGCTGAAGAAATTAATCGAAACAAAGATCGGTAAAGCGATATAGAGCGAGAAGAGAGAAACAATGGAGTTTTCAACTAACCGCTTCGAGCTGGTAAAGAACAGTCTCGTCAAGTTCTCCAGTGTTAGTGTTGCTGATAACGTCGTCGGTGACATAGAGCATATGACTGGAGCTAGTTTCGCTCGATACAACCATCTCGAGATCTCGACGGTGGTGACTCTCTCCGATATAACGATGTGAAAATCGCCGGAAGAAGATGGAAGACGAAGGAGGATTGGAAATTTGGGATATAAGGGCATGTACATTGGTGAAAAATCAATATAAAATTATTAAAACACACACTCTCTCTTCCTTTTACTCAACTTTATACATTTTCTTTCATTCTTTTACTCAACTTTTATTAATTTTATATTTAAACACACTCTCTCTCCCTTTTAAACACTCTCAAAAAGATCCAATTTAACACACTCTCTTTCCTTTTTAAACACTCTCTACTCTCTTTACTCAAATTTTATAAATTTTATATTTCAATATACCCCACAAAAACACTCTCTTAACACTCTCTTTCTTCTTTTTACAACCATTTTAATAATTTTATATTATTAGAACATCCACTTTAGACTCATTGGGGTTACCAATGTACATCCTCTAAATAGGCTTTGACATCCGGTATATAGAGACAAGAAAATCCACGTGGATTAATCTCAAGCGGTGCGATCTTTTAATGCATTGGCTCTATTCAACGGTTCAGATTAAAAGAATTGGCAGCTTTAGGCGGTTAGTTTTATTTATTTTGGGCTGATATAAATAATGGATGGGCCAGTTAAGAAGTTGGACTTTGGGCTAGCATTTAAGATAGTATCATGTGCGGGAATGATACGCGATTAACAGCTTCGTTTTATAATTTGTATAATTTAAAATATTTTATTTGACTAATTTAGTCGATTTGAAAAAATACTCAACTTTAAGATGTGCTGGTTCAAAATTATTATGGAACCAGGCGGTTGTGGCCTCGTAGTAATGAGTTCACGACTGTGAGTACCGCCACCTGGAGTTCGACTCCTGACCACCACAGAAAAATAGGCGGAGAAACGTGGGTTCCATGAGATTAGTCTTTTCGCCTATGAAAGCCGTTGGGATCCCAACGATAATCAAAAAAACAAAATTATCACGGCCCATGGGAAAAAATATTTTTTTTTTGCTCTCTAAATTTGATTTTTAAAGTTTTTTTTGCTTCTCTTAGAAAATATATTTTTGTAGTTAAGTTAATTAAATAAAAAAAATGTAAAAAAATTATAAGGGCCCTTCCTGCTTTAATTCTAAATAAATTGTATTTAATTTTTAATTAAAAGAACTAAATTTTATTTTTAATAAAAAAATATTTTTAGGCCCCCAAAATGTTTTGGACGCAGGGTGGGCTCCGCGGTGTCGCACCACGTGTCCCCCATGTTAGCCGGCCCTGATGCAGTTTAAACTCCTTTACACAAACGTAAATTATTGAATGATTTAAAACACTTAATTTGAATAATTTAGTAGATTTGAAGGGGATAATAAACCTAATATGAGAACATAAACCCTAATATGAAAGCATAAAAAATAGACATATATAAAGGGAAAAATGCAAATTTAACCCCAAAGGAATTTTTTATTCGTAGAAAAAACACCAACAAAAAATGTAGTAATAATTAAACACCAAATTTTTAGTTTAATGCAAATTAAACCCCAACTTTTTTATGTAACGCAATTAAACCCCAATTTTTTAATTTAAGCTAATTAAACCCTTCAAACAAAATTTCTTAAAATCATTAACGTATTTAGAGATTTAATGGTCTAATTTAGAAGTTTATGTTCATTAAAACCATTATCAATAAATCTATTCATATTTTAACTAATCTTTTTAAAAATCCTCGCAAGAATGAACAAAAATTGTATCATCTTTTTCTAACCAAATAGTTGTTGAACTAAAAGGCATCATGTGGGTAATGGATAAAAACGTTGAATGTTATATTTTCTTGAAAGAGATTTACAGATATTTATACAAAGAGACATGAGCCAATAGAGGCAACTACGATACTATGCTAATCTACAATAAAGACGATTTGAGCAATTAGTGGCTAATGAGATGCTATGCTAATTTAGAGTAAAGACTAAATATCTAGTTTACATATTTAGCTAACATGCCCCCTCAAGATGGAGGCTTCTTGAAGACTCCAATCTTGGTAAATGCATGTTGAAATCGCGATCGTGGTAGTGGTTTCGTTAACGTATCGGCAAGCTGTTATTTGGTAGATACATGTGAAACCCTTAGCATTCCCACCTGAATTTGATTTCAGAAAAAGTGGTAATCGAGGCCAATATGTTGCATACGTGAATGAAATACTGGGTTTGCACACAAGTAAGTTGCACCAACATTGTCACAGTAAATCACCGGAGCCACCGGAAGATCCACTCTTAGTTCCGTGAGAAGCGAGCATAACCACCTAACTTCAGCTGAGGTGTTAGCAACAACCCTGTACTCGGCTTCGGTTGATGACCGTGCAACGCCCGGTTGCATCTTTGACGACCATGATATAGGATTCTTACCCATGTATACGAGATAACCATTTGTGGAGACAAAATCATCTAAATCGCCGGCCCAATCCGCATCCGAGAAAGCGTGTAAGGTGAGTGGAGAGTCTTTATAAAGATGGATGCCATGAGTCTGGGTTCCAGGGAGATATCGTAAGACCCTTTTTGCCGCGGCCCAATGTTCTTGTGTTGGTAGATCCATGAATAGAGATAGACGATTGACCGCATATGACAAGTCGGGGCACGTGAATGCAAGATATTGAAAACTTCTAACTAAGGAACGATATTGACGCATCAGTGAGAGTTGTGCCATCATGTATTGTGAGCTTTGGTGTAGACGGAAGTGGTGTACAAACTGGCTTGGCTTCTAAACATATTGTATTTGAGGGATATGTACCATGCTCAAGGTGCTTTTTTTAAGCCATATATAGGCTTCTGCAGTCTACACACAAATGACGGTTTATCTTGATCAACAAATCCCGGTGGTTGAGACATGTAAATTTCTTCCGTTAATTCCCCTTGTAGAAATGCGCTGTTGACGTCTAGTTGCGTAAGAGTCCAGGATTTGGTTGTGGCAATGTTAAGAACAAGGTGAATTGTCGTTGTCTTGATGACGGGACTAAAAGTTTCCGCATAATCAATGCCATATTGTTGTGTGTATCCCTTGGCAACGAGACGGGCTTTGTATCATTCTAATGCTCCAGTTGAATGGAAACTTTGTAGTGAAGAGCCATCTACAGCCAACGAGGTTTTGATTTGGTTGAGGAGGAACAAGATCCCATGAGTGGTTAATCACATGAGCATCAAACTCATCCGACGCAGCTCTACTCCAATTCGGATCCTTGAGCACTTGAGTAATCGTTGTTGGCTCTATTTTCGTAAGTGGTGGTCCTGTAACAGAGTTATAAAATTTTTTGTTTGGTTTCTTTATATCGTTTTTGGTCCTGGTTCTCATTTTATGGACATTTTGGATTGGTGGTTTAATAGGGGCAGCGGTTTGGGAATTTGTGGTGGAATTTTGGTTTGTAGTTTGGTTAAAAGAATCGGTTTGGGTAGGAGTGGGGTTGTTTATAAGTGGTTGGACCTCAGTTTTGGGTTACAACTCATTATTAGTGTGAGCAATGGGCTCTAGGGAAATTGGGTTTGGTTGGGCCGGAGGTCTCAGCCCATTATCATTAGGAGCAGTGGGCTCACAGTTTAGTGTAGAAGAAGAAAGAACAGAGTCGGGGGAAGGAGAAATTAGTTCCTGAGCTTGATCGAAATTGGTCAGTGATGGTGGAGAGTCGCCGGAGTGAAGGTTTAAGCTCGAGGATCCGATGGGAGTGGCCGGAGACAAGGGAATAACCGGATTGGCTTGGATTGGTGGTGAATTCTCGTGACGGCAATCATCTTCTACAGAGTCTCCAATTTTTTGTTGATTTTTGGCGAAGGGGAATTCGGTTTCCAAAAATTGGACATGCCTTGAGACATAGATCCGACCAGTGGGAATGTGGAGGCATAAATATGCACTATGTGTAGTTGAATACCCAAGAAAAGCACATCAGAATGAGCGATTATCAAGCTTGTGAATCATGTATGGTCACAACCATGGGAAGCACAAGCATCCAAAAATTTGCAACTTCTCAGAGTTCGGTAGCTGTTGGAACAGCGTCTGGAACGGAGATGACATGGAGAGCACCGGAGTCGGCATACGATTGATTAAGTATACCGAGGCAGCAAATGCGTAAGGCCAATACGTCTTAGGAATTGATGTTGTGGACAAGAATGTAAGGCCTGTTTCGACGATATGTCGATGCTTTCTCTCACAGAGACCATTATGTTCGAGAGTGTGTGGAGGCGATGTAAGATGAGAGAAGATATATCATGGTTTTTACCCATTAAAGACCATGATATAAGTCTGATTTCTTGATGTCTTTTTGTGTTTTCGAGTCTTTCTATGTTATTATTAGGTACAAGGACGATTGGAACTTATTGGTGTTTACTGGAGCATTATAGAGCAAAATATAACGAGGAATCAAAGTCACAAATTTGGATTGAAGTTTTCAGGACCATGTCGAGCGACAAGGAGGCCGTGTCGCTCGACACGAAGGATTTCAAGCTCATGTCGATCGACACCAAAGCTAGTGTGGATCGACACCCTGGTCGGTTAAGCCCAATTCCCAGTTTTGGAAGATTTTCGTTTTGCGTCAGAAAGCCCAGATGTTTGCAATAAGGCTCATGACGTTTTTGTAACCTATATATATGTGTTTTCAGCCATTGTTTAGGCTCAAGCTTTATTTTACTTAGTTTAATAGATATCTTCAATTAATAAAGATGGTTTCTTCTTTGATTATGTCTGAGTAGTAACCTTGTTAGGTTTAAGGATTTTCAAAGGTGTTTGATGAATTGCTAGATTTAATTTAATTACTAGGATAATATCTTTAGAAGTTTTTCATCTTGACTTGTGTTTATTGTTGATTTTAGCCTCGCGAACTGAAATCTGATCTTAGGTTAATTAATAGAAACGGCAGTTTTATTAATTGCTTGATCTAGTCTTTGATGAGCAAAATTCCTTTTCACAAAGAAATTTTGTTTAGGGTTTTGTGAACAATTGAACTTGAAATTTAATGCTTGTTTAGATTGTTAGGATTCGCAAAGAAATTTGGTTTTCTAGGATTTAGATATAGATAATCTCTGCAGCAAAAGTTTATTGATTTTATATTTGTGTTCATGTTCAGGAATTGTGCTTAATATCCTATCTTTTTTTATTATCTGCAATTCTGATTCACCTGCAATTTTCCTGTGCCTGACTTTTCTTTTAATTGATTTACAAACCGTTCATCCTGCTCGCTTTGTTTACTTGTTTTTGCATTCTCATCATCTTGTTTTGCATAATCTGAATTTATTAATCTATTGTGTTTTTGATTCCCTGTGGATTTTGATACCTTAAATACTGCAATTGATCTCTTAATTTGAGAGAGTAGCTTAGGGTTAATTTGAGCTTATCATGAGATATTGTGGGAAGCTAGGTACTCACGTAATGCAATGAACTCGCCACCATTATCGGAGAAGAGCGTGCCAATTCGATTTTGAAATTGGTTTTCAATGAGGGTGATATGATCGTGGATAGCAAGGAAGTTGAGGAACCAAAAGCTGAGGAGGAACCGGAGATTGTTGGAGCTAAGGAGATGGCTAAGGAGGCTAATGCCTACATTGCCGCCGAATACATCAATCAACTGGAGGCTAATCCACACGTCGTCAACATTTCTATCCTGGAGAACGAAGAACCCGGTAATGATGACTAAGTGACTTAGGTGAGGAGTCTGTACTCTTTTTCCCATGTTTGAGTTTTGTCCCAATGGGTTTTCTCAGCATGGTTTTTAATGAGGCAGATGAATCGCTACGTCGAGTTACTTAGGAGTCATTGCTATTGGGTAATAATGTACAAGTCGTTATGGCTTTGTACTTAGTAGTTTTGAGGCGCACCACTTAGGTTCCTGTGGGAAGGCACGCCTCGCTGTTTTATTTAAAATTCAAACGCTTTGTTGTTTTATTTCGAACTTCTTGTCGTTTATTTCTTTTTAGGTTTTGCGATTTCTCCCCTAGGATTATATAAGGAGATGTCGCTGTTTTGTTTCTCTTCAGCGAAGAAGGTTTATGCAAAGAGCAATATTGAATTTTCTTCCTCACTTTGATTCCTTGAATGCGTTCTTCGAATCCGAGTTTCTTATACACGTTGTGACCTAGAAACTCTACAATCTGTTCTAATCCATCTTATCATCCTAAACATCTATCCATACAATCACCAATCTGTTCTTATTCATCACGCCATCTTCATCTCCTCTCCATCACGCCATAATCACCTTCATCACGCCACCAGACTCTTCACGCCATCAGATCACAGCAGCATCACCATCACCATCGCCTATACTCATCATCATCACCATGGTTTCTTCATAATCAATGCCTTCGATCCATTCTTCATCCATCATCAGCCTCATATCAGAGTTGTCCTAGGGAGATTCTCATCAGAGGGATTTAAAAGTGATGAACGTGTGTTCCACATCAGATTTTTTCGTAATGGGAATAGCCATGAATATCTTGTGAAGTGATCGATAAGAACAACGTAATACTTGTAATTATCGACGGACAAGATAGGCGAAGTCCAAACATCAGTATAAATGTATTGGAGAGGGCGTTGTGAGACAATGGAAGTTTGTGTAAATGGTAATTTGTGGCTTTTATTAGTAAGACATTCTGAGTAAGAAAAAGGTTTGGTGTTTGATGGAGAGAAAGGAATCGAAAAAGCATAAACAATGTTGTGTAAAATAGTAGATGATGGATGACCCAATCCAGAGAATCATCTATTGAGAGTTGTTCTTGGACCTGATGAAGACAGCATTGCCATAGCTTGAGAACTTGTCACTGGCCACTCATACAACTGATTCTTAGTTCGGCCTTGGAGTAACGGGACCCCCGTACTGAGATCCTTCACCTGAAAGGATGCAGAAAAGAATTCCACAGAGACATTATTAGTGTTACACAGTTGATACACGGATATAAGGTTCTTTCGTATATCAGGACCACGTAATATGTTGTCTAAAGTCTATGAGGGAGGAGAGTAATTAAAGATGGTAGAACCGGTGTGAGAGATATTGAGATTGGATCCATCGGTAAGCAACACATCATCACCACCATTGTAAGCTTGATGCAAAGAGAGGTTGTTGAGGTCAGATGTTATATGATGTGTAGCACCAGAGTCGAGAAGCCAATTATTCGATGTGTAAGGAACATTGGCAGCAAGGTTCGCACGTGGCTGCCATAGACAAAATGGATTCTAAGGCATGTTCTGAGACATGTTCTGAGGCAGCGAGTGAACAGAGGTTTGATTGATTGTAGTTGAGGACAGCGCCGAACACTGTGACTTTGAGTGTTGCAGATTTGACACTTGGCCATATATGGTTTTGAAACCCTCTGGTATTGGTTTTGACTTTGATTTGTTTGTGGCTGCCACGTATTGTTCTGATGGTCATTTCTCCAATTGTGGTTGTTGTAGGAGGACTGATTTCGAGTGTAGTTGGTGCGTTGTTGAGCGTTATGTGCAGAGATCAAAAAGGCAGTGGTGTTTGATGCGGTACGGGAACAAAGAATTTTGACTTCTTGATTAAAAAGACGTTCATGGATCTCGATAATGGATGGAGGTGTGTCTTTGCCTTGAATCTGGTCCACCACTGTTTTGTATTCTTTAGGGAGGCCCTCAAGAATGAGACCCACAGCAACGGTTGACAAAGAGCCAATAGAGGCAACTACGATACTATGTTAATCTACAATAAAGATGATTTGAGCAATTAGTGGCTAATGAGATGGTATGCTAATTTAGAGTAAAGACTAAATATCTAGTTTACATATTTAGCTAATAATGGAGAGCTTTCGATATTTATGCTTCAAAGAGATCATTATTGTTGGAGATGGTAAAACAACTATGGAAGTCAGGTGAGCCACGTGGAAGTTCTACATATCTTCTTCTATTGGGCCAGGTATAATTTCTAAAAAATAAGTTTGAGTACTGCACGTTCAAATTGGGAACATTTAGCTCAAACGCCATTGCACGGGATATAGCTGAGTGTGTTATCCATGATGGGCGTTTTCAACCGTATCTCGCGTTAGGATGTCTGACTTGGCTCCATGATCGTATTGCCTGAGAAGCCATTTGATTATTTGTGAAGCATCCTTTAATTCTTTATATAGATTTTCAAATCCATTAAATTATCAAAACCAACCAACCCTCTTTATATTATTTGTACAAATTAACATCATCAATTTATGTGATCAGATATATCGAATGTATGTAACCTGGAACCAGTAGTTCTACTGGTAAACTTTGTGACCAAAAGAGCAGAGGTCTCAAGTTCAAATACTACTAACTGCGGGTAGGGGATTAACAAACCGCAATTATTTCTGGACAGAGAAAATTATGGATTTAAAGTCTATAACTTCTAGGATTTCCAAAAACGAAAAGCAAAAAAATCGAATGTGTTATTAACAAAAGGTAAGAAAAAAAGTTATAAGAAAGTGTATAAATAGATCTAAAAGTAACTTAATTTTGTAAAAGTAGAAAAATATGAATAAAAATAGTATATCTACAATATTTTCATAATCATATCTCAAATTTGGTTAGTAATCGGCTTCAGTCGATGTCGTCCCACCCTAACATTTTACGTATGATGATGAACACGACATATTCAAATTCAAATTGAGATTCACATTAAAGTCTATTCAAAAGCTTATATTCGATTTCAAATGTAAATTAAAAACAAATTTAAAAAAAGTTTTTTAAAAAATGTAAATTAAAAACAAAAAAGTTTGAAATAAAGTCTGGCAAAGTGGCAATTACGAGGAACAAATGACCTGTGTCAGAAGTCCGTAACTGATGAATAGTGTTTTGGTCTAAAGTGTAGCTTTTAATATAAAATTATTAAAACACATTCTCTTTTTTTTTTACTCAACTTTATACCTTTTCTTTCATCCCTTTTATTCAATTTTTATTAATTTTATATTTAAACACTCTCTCTTCCTTTTAAGAACACTTTCCAAAATATCTAATTTTAAACACTCTCTCTTCCTTTTACTTAACTTTTATTAATTTTATATTTAAACACACTCACTATCTACTCACTTTACTTAAATTTTATTAATTTTATATTTTAATATACTATACAAAAACACTCTTTTTCTTTTTTTTACAATCATTTTAATAATTTTATATTATAAAAAACCACATAAGACATTAAGAGATTACCATTGAACATGTCCTAAGGAAACACGTGTCGGAAGCAAATCCCACGTTGCGGTTAAAGGAACTGGGTTTGCGCTTAGCAAAGGAGAAGCGTCAGTAGTTACGTGACAGAATTTCAGTTCGACACGTGTGACTCCGGGGTCAGTTCTTTTTCCTTGAGTCTGCATGGTCGGCAAATTGCGTAGTGCTAGGGAATTTTTATGTTACGTAGTTGACAATTGTCAATTTTACACCAACCGTTTCAGCTTAGATACCCATTTTCAAAAAAAAAAAAAATTTGTTGCAAACAAATAATAAAACCCATTTTCAAATTTGATGTGATTAGTTTTGCTATCAAACCCCAACACATTATTAAGTGTAGTTATGTTTCTTTTTTCTTATATAATCTCGATGTTTAGATCTAAACTTTTATCTTCCGAAGTCTGGAATCAGCTTTTAATCTACATTTTTAGAATATCCTTCTTTTTTTATTTGAGAAATTGAACTATATTTTACGAAAATTATACGTATTATACTTTCAAATGATATTACAAAAAGTTGTCGAGTATTTCTCCTAACCTCGTACCTTTTTTATATAAATAGTATGGTTAATTTATGTATTTCTTTCATGAGGAATCAAGATAGCATGTGAAATTTGACCGTTGAGTTTGGTGTGGTTGCTCGTCTCATCTAAACACGCCACTATATTGAGTATAAATTAGGTCAATATAATTAATCAGTTTAATCAAAGATATCTTAATCTATGTTTAAAGATGCTACCTTTCCAGATCCCACGTGTTTCGCAAACACGACATTTTGCAAAAACTATAATTGAATTGACGACTGTCCGGGGAAAATAAGGAAAAGAAAAGTAGTTAAAGGGACATATAACCAAAATCGAAAATTCATTTTCTCCACTAAAGTTTAATTGCTCATGCTTTCCGTCACGACACGAACGACACGTCTCAATCGATGATATAATCAACAGTTTCGAATTTTATATGCTTAAGAGCATGTTTACCCGTGAGACTATCAAAGTCTTATGTAATTAAAAAAATGAAAATAAATAAAATAAAATTATTGGGTTTTTTTTGGGTGTGAGAAGTCTCAACCGGTTGAGACTCTCTCATAAAAGTCTCTTCCAAATGTTATATTTTGGTTGGTTGAATTTATTTAATTAATTATATTTATTAGTTATATTAATAACATTAATAAAATATTTGTATGAAACTCTTGGAAGAGTTTCACCATTAAACATGAGAACACTAAGTAGGAAAAATAAATTTCGTGCCGTGATAGGTTCTTGGTCTTGGCCTATGAGGATGATGATAGTTTTTGGAACGTAAGAGTTATAAGATTTTTATAAGTTTGAAGGTACAAACTATTGAAATACAATCACTCAATCAGTGAGAAGATATATACTTTTTTTTTTTTTGTCACAGATATATATACATTATACATTTTATGTATATATTATAAATCGAATAAATTACACACTTCAATTAATTTTAAATAAATAAAAATAAAAATAATATATTAGAACAATGGTCTATGTATTTTTAGTACGTATAATAATATTATAGAAATCATTGACTTTACTTTATAATTTTTATAAGCGACAATTGCAAAAATGTCATTTCTGAAATATCTTTTAAGAAAATTTCCATATTGAGTTGTATCTATTTTCAAAAATAATTATATATAAAAGTTTTTAAAACCTTAATATCCCAAAATCATCAATTTCCCTAGATTAAGTAAAGATTATGGGTTTTCCGCAAAAACTTTCGTTTATAAACCTTCTAAAATCTATATATATATATGTGTGTGTATAACAATCTCAAACATACTTGGAAAATATTCAAATATTGGATTTGGAAATAATAAAAAAAAAATCCCTTATACCCATAACTCAACATCAAATATTTGAACATTTATCAGATCGGGCATTAATCATTATATATACAGAAAAATATTAAGTAGTTGTCTATCAAACTAATAATGTGTGATGTGGAAATCCCAACGACAGCTTGGTAAGGTTTCATTTCACAATTACAAACACAAATTAAGAAAAGATAAATAATCTAACTAGATTTGCTAAAACCATTGTCTCCTCCCGACCAAAAAAAAAAAAAAAACCATTGTCTCCTCCGAAAGCTCTCCAACCACTAAAGTAACTAAACTTACCGTGTGTAAGTTTCAAAAAAAAAAAAAAAACTTACCATGTTTCGCTTACTCTTTTTCTTATTACCATTGTGAAATAATAATTTACCAAGATCTATACATACATTACTATCATCAATACAATAAAAAAAAAAGTGAACATTTTTTTCCATGAACAATGTTAATGTAAACTAAAGTTGGACATTTAGTTTTGTATGGATTTTCAGTGTTCATTTGCGAAAATTTATGGAATCTGTTTTCGTATAAGATTTGAAAGTGATGGTTGGTATTGAGCTCGACGAATGTAGGGAAAATGGTCACTCAAACAAATAAAATAATTATAGTACTCTTAATTTGACAGAAGAAAATCTTTCACGTGGCGCAATGTATTTGCCTACTGTCAACTTCAAATAGATGGCAACTGCTTATCCAGCTTTAACAACGGACATGTGGCATCTGTTACACACGCGCTTCATTTTTCTTTTTCAGTTTACTAATTTATTACCCGTTTTACGTAGGGACCATAAAAATCATGGGATGCTATTTTTCACATCAGCTCACACGTCATCCAGTTGTTTGCCGCCACATCGCAGAGAATTTCCGCAAAATGATGAGCTTCTCTTATTTAAAATTTTTATTCACACTCTTTAATATTAACTAGAAAATTACCCGCGTTATACGCGGGATAAAATCATTGTCGAATAAAGTCAATAATTTTAATTAAAAATACACTATAGCAAATTATTATACATAATCTAAGACCTATTTTATATATTTGAATTTTACGATTATTTTGTATGCTAATGTGTTTCACCTGTGAAATAATTAAATCAACAAATTTCATTAATAATTATTTTACTTGTAGGAAGGTGTATTTATGAAAAATTAAAAACATCTACTTGTCAAACAAAACAACACATGTAAAAATATATATGAAAAATTGTTTTACATGCTCATATATTTTCAAAAGATAATAAATTGTTTTTTTAATATTTTATATCAAAATTGTTTTTGGTGTATATGTTAAATTTTGTTCACATTTAATTCTATGATTTAAATCTATAATTTTCAAAATATTTTAGTTTTGGAAAGTTTAAGATTTCCAAATATTTTTAATTTTGGTAAGTTTAGGAAGATTCAAATGTGTTTGGCAATTAGAGTTATAATAATCAAAATAAGTATCTTTGGAAATAAATGTGATTGGTAATAAGCATAAGAGAATTAAATAAATAAATAAAAATAAAGAGGAGAAAAATTGTGGAAGTGACACTTAAGCAAAATGATCACAAAATGTGATATTTAATATAATTTTTATTCACACTCTTTAATATTAACTAGAAAATTACCCGCGTTATACGCGGGATAAAATCATTGTCGAATAAAGTCAATAATTTTAATTAAAAATACACTATAGCAAATTATTATACATAATCTAAGACCTATTTTATATATTTGAATTTTACGATTATTTTGTATGCTAATGTGTTTCACCTGTGAAATAATTAAATCAACAAATTTCATTAATAATTATTTTACTTGTAGGAAGGTGTATTTATGAAAAATTAAAAACATCTACTTGTCAAACAAAACAACACATGTAAAAATATATATGAAAAATTGTTTTACATGCTCATATATTTTCAAAAGATAATAAATTGTTTTTTTAATATTTTATATCAAAATTGTTTTTGGTGTATATGTTAAATTTTGTTCACATTTAATTCTATGATTTAAATCTATAATTTTCAAAATATTTTAGTTTTGGAAAGTTTAAGATTTCCAAATATTTTTAATTTTGGTAAGTTTAGGAAGATTCAAATGTGTTTGGCAATTAGAGTTATAATAATCAAAATAAGTATCTTTGGAAATAAATGTGATTGGTAATAAGCATAAGAGAATTAAATAAATAAATAAAAATAAAGAGGAGAAAAATTGTGGAAGTGACACCTAAGCAAAATGATCACAAAATGTTTCTCCTTTAATATATAGATTAAATCAACAAATTTCATTAATAATTATTTTACTTGTAGGAAGGTGTATTTATGAAAAATTAAAAACATCTACTTGTCAAACAAAACAACACATGTAAAAATATATATGAAAAATTGTTTTACATGCTCATATATTTTCAAAAGATAATAAATTGTTTTTTTAATATTTTATATCAAAATTGTTTTTGGTGTATATGTTAAATTTTGTTCACATTTAATTCTATGATTTAAATCTATAATTTTCAAAATATTTTAGTTTTAGAAAGTTTAAGATTTCCAAATATTTTTAATTTTGGTAAGTTTAGGAAGATTCAAATGTGTTTGGCAATTAGAGTTATAATAATCAAAATAAGTATCTTTGGAAATAAATGTGATTGGTAATAAGCATAAGAGAATTAAATAAATAAATAAAAATAAAGAGGAGAAAAATTGTGGAAGTGACACCTAAGCAAAATGATCACAAAATGTGATATTTAATATAATTTTTATTCACACTCTTTAATATTAACTAGAAAATTACCCGCGTTATACGCGGGATAAAATCATTGTCGAATAAAGTCAATAATTTTAATTAAAAATACACTATAGCAAATTATTATACATAATCTAAGACCTATTTTATATATTTGAATTTTACGATTATTTTGTATGCTAATGTGTTTCACCTGTGAAATAATTAAATCAACAAATTTCATTAATAATTATTTTACTTGTAGGAAGGTGTATTTATGAAAAATTAAAAACATCTACTTGTCAAACAAAACAACACATGTAAAAATATATATGAAAAATTGTTTTACATGCTCATATATTTTCAAAAGATAATAAATTGTTTTTTTAATATTTTATATCAAAATTGTTTTTGGTGTATATGTTAAATTTTGTTCACATTTAATTCTATGATTTAAATCTATAATTTTCAAAATATTTTAGTTTTGGAAAGTTTAAGATTTCCAAATATTTTTAATTTTGGTAAGTTTAGGAAGATTCAAATGTGTTTGGCAATTAGAGTTATAATAATCAAAATAAGTATCTTTGGAAATAAATGTGATTGGTAATAAGCATAAGAGAATTAAATAAATAAATAAAAATAAAGAGGAGAAAAATTGTGGAAGTGACACCTAAGCAAAATGATCACAAAATGTTTCTCCTTTAATATATAGATTAAATCAACAAATTTCATTAATAATTATTTTACTTGTAGGAAGGTGTATTTATGAAAAATTAAAAACATCTACTTGTCAAACAAAACAACACATGTAAAAATATATATGAAAAATTGTTTTACATGCTCATATATTTTCAAAAGATAATAAATTGTTTTTTTAATATTTTATATCAAAATTGTTTTTGGTGTATATGTTAAATTTTGTTCACATTTAATTCTATGATTTAAATCTATAATTTTCAAAATATTTTAGTTTTGGAAAGTTTAAGATTTCCAAATATTTTTAATTTTGGTAAGTTTAGGAAGATTCAAATGTGTTTGGCAATTAGAGTTATAATAATCAAAATAAGTATCTTTGGAAATAAATGTGATTGGTAATAAGCATAAGAGAATTAAATAAATAAATAAAAATAAGGAGGAGAAAAATTGTGGAAGTGACACCTAAGCAAAATGATCACAAAATGTTTCTCCTTTAATATATAGATTAAATCAACAAATTTCATTAATAATTATTTTACTTGTAGGAAGGTGTATTTATGAAAAATTAAAAACATCTACTTGTCAA
This sequence comes from Draba incana, assembly GCA_963576765.1. NCBI lineage: Eukaryota > Viridiplantae > Streptophyta > Magnoliopsida > Brassicales > Brassicaceae > Draba > Draba incana. The sequence goes on from OY755205.1 coordinate 35,037,766, forward strand.
ACAAAACAACACATGTAAAAATATATATGAAAAATTGTTTTACATGCTCATATATTTTCAAAAGATAATAAATTGTTTTTTTAATATTTTATATCAAAATTGTTTTTGGTGTATATGTTAAATTTTGTTCACATTTAATTCTATGATTTAAATCTATAATTTTCAAAATATTTTAGTTTTGGAAAGTTTAAGATTTCCAAATATTTTTAATTTTGGTAAGTTTAGGAAGATTCAAATGTGTTTGGCAATTATAGTTATAATAATCAAAATAAGTATCTTTGGAAATAAATGTGATTGGTAATAAGCATAAGAGAATTAAATAAATAAATAAAAATAAAGAGGAGAAAAATTGTGGAAGTGACACCTAAGCAAAATGATCACAAAATGTTTCTCCTTTAATATATAGATATATGTGTTTGAAAAAATTAATATTAATATCATTAATAATTGATTTTGGAAGGACAATAATTGGATATTTATTTTGAATTATACCATAAAAAGTGAGATTGGTACGTGTTGGAGCTGGATTTCACCACTTGAAATCCGGCCCATTAAGCTTAGGATATAACCAAACTCGATGAAATCCAGAATTGGGCCTAAGGCCCAGTGTTGCGTTGACAATATTAAAAGATCAGCGTGCCATTCGACAGCGCTGTACTTCTTTGAGCGATTCGTTGACTGCCGAGATAAGAGGAACCGCTGCCAAGCAGCTTAGCGACGAAGGGATCAAGTCAGCGCCGCTCAACGGTTGACAAAGAGATCCCGATATTCGTGGAGGATACACCAGAACGTGCCCAAGATCTCCGGCGACGAAGAGGGATTCGCAGAGCTGAACCGTTCAGCTCGAGGAAGTATAAATAGCTAGTTCTAGAGCCGAAATGACTAACTTTTCCGAGACGAAAACACTCAGTCACACTTTAGCTCATCAACTCTTGTCTTAGCTAAAGTTCTTTGTATACTTATACTGAATATCAATGTTAATCCATTTTCCGTTATCTTGGTCTCGATCCTTGTTAGATCTATAGACATTTCTTAGGACTAAAGTTTCTTTCCCGAATTCACATATAAATTCTTAGTGCGGAATCCAGCTTCCACAATACGTGATAACATATATACGTATATCGTATAAATAAAAAAAATATATATTATATATATTTGCTCATATTGATAGCGTCTTAATAAACGTACCGCCTCTTTATAATTTGTAACGTTTTAAATTGTACCAATCACCAAAGTGATACCAAAAGCTTTACCAACACTATTACAGCTTTATCTATACACCTTTGCACTATTACAGTTTTCTCAATACAGCTTTGCACTATGCGGTACAGCTTACCGCTTCACCTTTTAAAAAAATTAGGTTACCAATCGGACCAATTATTATATATAAAGAGATGAGAGAATTTAAGAGGAAGAGAGCTTCTTCTTCTTATTGTCTGGGTCATTATTTATCTCTATACATATTTTCTAAATCTTTTGTTTAAAAAAAAATACTTTGAAAAAACATATACTTTTCACATTGTTTTCCTTGTTATAAATCATAGTGGATTGTCATAACTAGTTCTGGTCCGTTTACGGCCCATTAACACTTAGTCTTTAGGCCGGTTTAATGAATCCTAGTTGAATTAGAATTTTCCTTTTATGTACTTTCCTTTTCCCATTAGGAAAAGGAATTTTCCTTTTCTCTCTTGTAATAATCCTATATAAAGGATCTTATGATTAATGAATAAACACAATCTTCCCCATTCGTTCTCTTGATTCACAACACGTTATCAGCACGAGTTGCTCCCTAAACCCTAAAAACACAAAAAACGCGATTACTGTTCATCGTTACTATTCATCGTACTGTTCATCGCGTACTGTTCATCGCGCACTATTCATCGCGCACTGTTCATCGACGATTACTGTTCATCGACGATTACTGTTCATCCGGCGTTACTGTTCAAATCATAGTTCATACAGCCTTTAAGGTTACGGCGAACTAGAAGAAAGTTCATACAGCCTATCAACGGTTACGGCGAACTAGAAGACTCACGGAGGTTAAGGTAAACAATAAGAAACCCTAATCTAAAGAACCTAGATTCATGATAATCTTAGAAACCCTAATCTAAATCATGCTTGTTATTGTTATTGCTTGCTTGATTGTGTTTATTGATTCATGATTCGTAATCACTAGAAACCCTAACTTGAAACCCTAACCTAATTCAATTAAAATCCAAACCGATTGCATGATCTGTACCCGTGTCGATCGACACTAGTTTTATGTCGATCGACACGTAAACTTCTGCCTGAATTTGTTGTTTGAATTAAACTGTGTCGATCGACACAAATCACCCGTCGATCGACAGTAAACACTCTGTCCAAATTTGGTTGCATATTTATTTGAACTCGTTTGTTTGTTTGCTTGTTTGGATTGATTCGTTGATTGATAAACATGAAACTGAAACTGATTGCATCATATAGACATAACATGCTTGATTAAAATCCGGTCATATCATCATACGGTTTAGAATTTGAATACTAGGCTTGCATCATGAGCATATAAAACATTATGTTAGGTTGTTAAACATAAAAATCTGGTTTCATAAGCATCATGCATCCGTACCCGTTTATATAAGCACCCATGACCTATTTTGCATCATATGCATAAACTTTAAAATCTTATAGTTCTTAGAGAATAGGATGAATGTTTTCAGATGTCGAAAATCAACAATTTGGATTATGCTGCCCTCAATCTCTCTGGAGACAATTACTTACAGTGGGCGTTGGATACTAAGATAAATCTAAAGTCTAAAGGACTTGGCGAATGTATCATTGAGGATAATAATGAGAATGAAAGGAATCGATACAGAACGATATCGATCATTCGTCATCATCTTGTTGAGGGTCTCAAGGATCAATACCTAACCATTGAGAACCCTTTGGACCTTTGGAAAGAATTAAAGATAAGATATGACCACCATAGAACGGTGTTGTTACCAAAGGCCAATTATGATTGGAGGAATCTCAGGTTCCAGGACTTCAAGTCCGTGGAAGAATATAACTCGGCTATGTTCAGAATAGTTTCTCAATTGAGACTATGTGGTGAGAAGGTAACTGAGAAAGACATGTTGGAAAAGACCTTCTCCACCTTTCACACTAATAACGTGTTGCTTCAACAGCAATACCGTGAAAGAGGTTTTGAGACATACTCAAAGCTTATAGCATGTCTATTACTAGCCGAGGAGAATAATACACTGCTAATGAGAAACAGTGAGATGAGACCTCCTGGATCAGCCCCACTTCCTGAAGCGAATGTGGCCATAGATGAAAAGAAAGAAATTAACCACGTCCAAAGTGATTATAGACATCGTGGTCGTGGACGTGGGGGTAGATGGCAAGGACGTGGCCGTGGCCATTTTAATCCATACGGCCGAGGTCAGGGCCGAGGCCACGGATTCCATAACGATCATTCTAACCGCGGGCGAGGACGAGGACGCGGATACCGAACTGACTATGATCGTAATAACCGTGGTATTACTTCTCAACCACGAGAATCAAACCCAAAATCAGTTTGCCATCGATGTGGAATGAGTAATCATTGGGCTAAGACATGTAGGACTCCCAAGCATCTGGTTGAACTCTATCAAGAGAGCCTTAAAGGGAAGAATCCAGAAACTCATATGATCCAGCATGATAATGAAGGAGATTTCGATCATGAGCAAGATGACTTGATGAATTTTGAAACCTCAGATATACTTAAGTGATTGATTTTGATTTTCTGTTTTGGTGTTTTGTGTTTTGCTTGTTTTACGTTTTTACACTTTATACTTTGGTTTTGTGTTATTGCTTTCTATTAAACTTTATGGAATGAAAGAGTGTTATTTAAAAGTATCTATTGTTATCTCTTTTGAAGTATGAACGATATGGATGTGTTCATTGTGGATAGTGGATCAAGCCACTCGATATTAAGAGATAAGAGATACTTCATTGATCTTACACTTAAAAAGGCAAATGTAACCAATTGCCAGATTCCTTTGCTGACCCGAAAAGAGTAACTAAGTCTTACATACCAGCTGTTAATGCACCGATTAGAATTGATGTTCAAGAGGGACACAATCAAGTTGCTACAGAATCTAAACCACACTCAAAACGTGGCCGGCCAATAGGTTCCAAAGATAAGAATCCTCGGAAAAGAAAGAAAGGTGCTGAAATCGTGGTTGAGGAATCTGATGGAACCCCAGACATAACTGAACCGATAGTTCCAAGCAATGAGACTCGGGACGCCGAGTTTCATGGTTCTGACGTTCCTGAAAATAATGAGATCTCAATGAATTATGTTATGTCTGGAATACAATGGAATAGAAAGTGTGTGGAAATCGATGATATATTTGCTTTTAAGGTAGCACTTGAACTTATGGAGGATCTAGAACCCACGTCGATATATGAGTGCACTCAGAGTGAAAATTGGACTAAATGGAAAGAAGCTATAAACGTGGAGTTGAATTCTTTAAGGAAAAGGGATGTCTTTGGTCCAATAATTCGGACACCCTATGAGATTAAACCAGTTGGACATAAATGGGTCTTTGTGAGGAAAAGAAATGAACATGGTGAAATCGTGAGATATAAAGCACGGCTTGTTGCACAAGGATTCTCACAGAGACCAGGAATAGATTATGAGGAGACATACTCCCCTGTGGTGGATGCTACAACTTTTAGATTTTTGATAAGTCTGGCTATAAGAGAAAAGTTGGATATGCGGTTAATGGACGTTGTAACTGCATACTTATATGGTCCACTGGATAATGAGATTTATATGAGATTACCAGAGGGTATTGAGCTCAAAGATAAGAAAGGTTCTCGAGAACAACACTGCATAAGGCTGAACAAATCCCTTTATGGACTGAAGCAAAGTGGGCGTATGTGGTACAATAGATTGAGTGAGTACTTAGTCAAAGAAGGCTATAAGAATGATCCCATCAGTCCATGTATTTTTATAAAAAAGTTTGCAAACAAAGGGTTTGTTATCATAGCAGTTTACGTGGATGATTTGAACATCCTTGGAACCCCTGGTGAAATTGTCCAAACAGTTGAATGCCTCAAGAAAGAATTTGAGATGAAAGACCTAGGCAAAACTAAGTTCTGTTTGGGATTGCAACTTGAGTACATAAATGATGGAATTCTTGTGCATCAAATGGCATATACTGAAAAGGTACTCAAGCGTTTTAATATGGATCAATGTCACCCATTGTCCAGCCCAATGGTGGTGAGATCTCTTGATCTAGAAAAGGATCCGTTTGGTCCTAAGAGAGACTCTGAAGAAGTCCTTGGTCCCGAAGTGCCATATCTCAGTGCCATAGGAGCTTTAATGTATCTGGCAAGCCACACTAGGCCAGATATATGTTTTGCCGTGAATTTATTATCAAGATTTAGCTCATGTCCGACCCAAAGGCACTGGGACGGGATAAAACATATTCTTCGTTACCTACAAGGAACGAAAGACTTGGGTCTATTTTATACTAACCAATCTAAGGACGGTTTAGTTGGTTTTGCTGATGCAGGTTATCTTTCAGATCCTCATAATGCACGGTCCCAGACAGGTTATGTGTTTACTCATGGAGGAACTGCAATATCTTGGCGGTCAATGAAGCAGGCCATTGCAGCTACATCTTCTAATCATTCAGAGATATTGGCAATTCATGAGGCTAGTCGTGAGTCTGTTTGGTTAAGGCTGATGACCCAGCACATAAGAGTGGATTGTGGAATGGCCGAAGGTAAGCAGGAATCGACGGTCTTGTTCGAGGACAATGCAGCGTGTATAGCTCAACTTAAGGATGGATACATCAAAGGTGATAGGACGAAGCACATTCTGCCAAAATTCTTCTTCACATCCGATCTACAGAAAGATGGAGAAATTCAAGTGCAGCAAGTACGATCAAGTGAGAATTCAGCAGACCTATTCACCAAGTCACTTCCAACCTCAACGTTCAAGAAACTTACTTATCAGATTGGAATGCGTCGTTTGAAAGACTTGCAGTGAGGTTCAGAACAGGGGGAGTAATACGTGTTGTACTCTTTTTCCTTCACCACGGTTTTGTCCCAAAATGGGTTTTACTTGGTAAGGTTTTAATGAGGCAACATCCAAAGCGTATTACAAGCCCATTAGAGTTATGACATCCAAGGGGGAGTGTTATAAATCATAGTGGATTGTCATAACTAGTTCTGGTCCGTTTACGGCCCATTAACACTTAGTCTTTAGGCCGGTTTAATGAATCCTAGTTGAATTAGAATTTTCCTTTTATGTACTTTCCTTTTCCCATTAGGAAAAGGAATTTTCCTTTTCTCTCTTGTAATAATCCTATATAAAGGATCTTATGATTAATGAATAAACACAATCTTCCCCATTCGTTCTCTTGATTCACAACATTCCTATTATTTTGTCAATTATAAGCGAATTTACCTTTGAACTGATTCTGAAACGAGAGTGGATTGTTTAGCTAAATTAACAATATGATTTTAGCAAAAAAAAAAAAAAAAACTAACAATATGATTTGTTTTTGTCAATCAAAATAATCTAAAATGATTTTTTTTATCAACTCTTCTCTCTTCCCCACTCTCTCCCCTTTGGTCGAGCTATGTTTTACCAAAGAGAATCATATCTCTCTTCGTCAATGAAATTTTAAAAGTAATTTTAGACCATCTCGATCAGAATGTTTTAACAAAGGTTTTTAAAAATAAAAAAACAATGAAAAGGGAAAAGAGAACGAGGAAGAATTCTTAAATTAGAAGTTTCAGAACCGATTCTTATGTTTTGAAAAAACCCACTTGCCAAATAGTATGTTGCGATTAGTTAAATAATCAAATCTATCCCAAAAATTAGAGATTTCTTTTTAATTTATTTTTCTTCTTACCTATATCTACATGTGATAAACACAAAATGTAAAAAGAACAAAATTTTTTTTTTTTTTTTTTTTTGTTAAAAAAAGAACAAAAATTGAAAAAAAAACCCTTGATAGCTTCTTGGCAATGGTGACATTGGAAACAAGCTTCATCGTTATGCTCAGCGAAACCAAAACAAATTTATATCTCTTTAGGTTACTTGAAAAATCCGCTTGAGGAACGACTGAATTCAACAAAAATTGGCAAGAGATAAAGAAACAAAACATTCATCAACCACCACTGGATCTTCCATAATCACCTTACGCAAATCTAACCGTCAAAAGCAATCACTGCAAGTAACAACCGAGGGAAATGTAGACTCCGGCGGAGAATCTAGATGAACCACCACCATCACAACAACAAAAAATCCTAGCCTCCCCTACATACGAAAATGCATTATGGACGAAATCAAAAACTTTATAAAGAGTGGTACAAATCTGAAAGAGAAGATTCATACATCTATGATATTAGAACCATGAATTGAGCTCAGAAATGAAGCATTGAAGAAGATGAAGTAGAGAGAAAGAGTAAAGTTTGTTAAAGCTTTTCATTCACTGAACTAATCTCTTCAGTTTGTTACAAAAACGATTATATATATATAACATTCCGGTTTAAGAGATAAGATAACCGGGAATAACATTAAACCAACTAACATTGAACCAACATTCTAATACCCTCCCCTCAAGATGGAGTATATAGAGAGTGTATACCCATCTTAGACAACAAATTCTTGAACAATGTTGGTTGCACAGCCTTGGTAAAGATGTCAGCAAGTTGGTTATCTGATTTCACATGAAGAGTCTTGAGAAATCCACTTTGCAAGCGTTCTCTCACAATGTGACAATCGTTTTCTATGTGTTTTGTGCGCTCATGAAACACCGGATTTGACGCTATATGAAGAGCCGATTGATTATCACAATAGAGAGTTGCATGATTACCAGTTGGACAATGAAGATCCTGAAGCAAATGACTCAACCAGATTAGTTCACATGTTGCATCTGCCATGGCCCTATATTCTGCTTCAGAACTACTTCTTGAGACAGTTTGTTGCTTCTTAGCACGCCAAGAAATAAGAGAATCACCTAGAAACATGCAATATCCTGTGACTGATCTCCTAGAATCTGGACATGCTGCCCAATCAGCATCAGAAAAAGCTGTTAATCTAAGTTCAGAAGAAGCCGAATAGAAGAGACCTTGACCTGGATCATTCTTGATATATCTAAGAACCCTGTGTGCAGCATGAAGATGAGCAGAAGTAGGTTTGCACATATATTGGCTCAACTTATGCACTGCATATGTAATGTCAGGTCTAGTATGTGTAAGATATAACAAGCGACCAACTATTCTTCTATAGGCTGATGGATCTGAGAGTAAATCACCAGTAGTCTCAGATAATTTCAAATTTGGTTCCATAGGAACCGATACTGGTTTACAGCCTAACATACCAGCATCTTCTAACAGTTCCAATGCATACTTCCTCTGGTTAATAGAGATACCAGTCTTGTTTCTAGCAATCTCAAAACCCAAAAAATATTTTGCAGGACCAAGATCTCGAAGCTTAAAAGCATTCTTCAACATAGCCTTGAACTCATCAACTGCATGATCATCACTTCCAATCACCAATATATCATCAACATATACCAATACGATGATATATAACTGTTCTTGGTGTTTGACAAACAGAGAGTGATCTGAAGAAGCTTGCTTAAATCCATCAGAAAGAATAACTTGAGAAAGTTTCTGATTCCATTGACGAGAAGCTTGCTTGAGACCATAGAGAGACTTATGAAGCTTACAAACTGAGTTAGGAGGATATGTTTGACCTGTGAGCTCAGTATAACCAGGAGGTATAGCCATATATATCTCTTCATCAAGATCTCCATTAAGAAAAGCATTACTGATGTCCAGTTGTGTAATTGACCAATTCTTAATGGCTGCAATACCAAGAACCATTCTGAGAGTTCCCAACTTAGCAACAGGAGAAAATGTATCCAAATAATCCAACCCTTCTAACTGTGTATAGCCTTTGGCTACAAGACGTGCCTTGTGTCTTTCAATACTTCCATCTGAGTTGAATTTGAGAGTGAATACCCACTTACACCCAATAGGACGCTTATCCGGAGGAAGCTCACAGATTGACCAAGTTCCAGTGAGTATCAAAGAATCCATCTCAAGTTTGGCAGCACCAGTCCATTGTTGTGATTTGGCTGCCTCTTTAAAGGTTTTAGGTAAAATATGGGAAGAAATAGAAAGAACAAAATTCCTATGGGATGGATGGATATTATCATATGAGAGAAAAGAAGATATAGGGTAAGATGTTGTAAATGAGGGGTGTGTAGGAAAATCTACTTGATGATTCAAGAGGTAGCAATGGTATTCATCAAGGTAAGTTGGGACTTTGGTTTGACGTTTAGGTCTAGAATTGGGTGGGTTATTTCCTAAGGAAACCACATCATCAGTAACATCTGGAGAGCTTGAGAGAGAGGAATGATCAGGAGAAGACTGATCAAGAAAAGACTGATCAGGAGAATGCTGACCAGTATTGAAAGAGGAAGGATCAGGAGAATTTGAGGAAATGTGTCCTGAATCAATATCATCAGATAGAAAAGAATCTGATGATTCAATAGGAATATCAAAAGAGGCTGGAAACAAAGATTCAGGCTCTGGAAGAGGTAGAATATCCTGATTAAAGATATCAGTAACAGAAGAATGAGTTTTGGCAAAAGGAAAAACTGTTTCATGGAATACAACATCTCTTGATATTGAAATTTCCCTTGTTGCAATATCCATGACCTTGTAACCTTTATAACCAGAAGGATATCCTAGAAAAACACATTCTTTTGCTCTAGGAGAGAATTTATGACAATCTTTAAGAAGAGTAGAAACAAAACAAAGGCATCCAAAAACTCTGAGATGATCATAAGAAGGAACTTTGGATGTTAAGAGTTCATAAGGAGATTTGTTATCAAGAAGAGGAGAAGGAGTTCTGTTTATCAAGTAGACAGCTGTTTGAATACAGTCACCCCAATGTTCCAAAGGAATGTGTGATTGAAATAAGAGAGATCTAGCAACATTGAGAATGTGCTGATGTTTTCGCTCTACCACAGAATTTTGTTGTGGTGTATAAGCGCAAGAAAAGTAATGAATAATTCCTTTGGATTTTAAAAGAGAAGAGAAAGATAGCTCAGGAGCATTATCAGAACGTATTGCTTTAACTTGAGCTTTATACTGAGTCTCAATAAGAGTGAGGAACTCAGGAAAAATTGTAGACACAGAACTCTTATTTGATAGCAAGTATACCCAAGTGACTCTTGTGCAGTCATCAACTAAGGTTAAAAAATACTTGTATCCTTCTGGTGTAGGTTCATGAAAGGGACCCCATATATCAAGATGAACTAGCTCAAACGGTAAAGAAGAAAGATTATTATTAGAAGAAAAAGATAATCTTTTCTGTTTTGCCAATGGGCAGATTTTACAAAGAATAGGAGAATCAGTTTTATCTTTTGATACATGAATAGAAGAAGAAAGATGTTTGATTTTATTGAAAGATGGGTGGCCCAATCTCTGGTGCCACACTTCAGTAGAGACTTGAAAAAGAGGATAGTCCACTGAAGAAGAAGGAGAAGACAATGAAGAAGATGGTGAAGACTCCAGAACATAGAGATTATTCTGGAGTTTACCCTTCCCAATCGTCAAAGCCAGAATATGGTCCTGAAGATGAAAAGGATTGTAAGGAAAGATATAACAAGAAACAGATGAAAATAAGACTGAAATAGTGCTGTTTTGAGTTAGAGCACTAATGCTTAAAAGATTGAATTTGAAATGAGGAACAAAAAGAACAGATTGAAGAGTAAGATTTTCTGAAAGAATGATGGTTCCAGATATAGTCACTTCAATGTGGTTTCCATTTGGAAGGGTTACTGAGGTGTGACTAATGGGTTGAGTAGTTGCAAACAGGGTAAGATCAAAACACACATGGCAACTAGCACCAGTATCTATCACCCAATTATGTTGCTTAAAAGTAAGGCTTGTCTCAATTCCAACATTGGAAACTAAATGACTAATATAGGGTGGTGTACCTGAATTGGTGGAGTATGAGGAATGAGATATGGTTGAGGTTTTGAGACAGAGACTGAGCCATCTGAGAGATTGAAGGTGCTACCAGAAACTTGAGATACGTGATTCAGATGATGTGGAGGATTGTTATTGATCACTTGCATGATTTTCTGAATCTGATCTGCAGTGAGATTCCCCAGATTAGCACCTTGTTGAGTGTGAGTAGACATTCCATTTTCACCTTCTTGAAGGGTAAAATTTGCTACATTATCCTTCTTGGGAGGCCAAAACTGTTGTGACTTTGAAGATGACTTAGAGTAGTTATTCTGACTAGGAACCTTGTATCCTGTAGGATAACCATGTACCTTATAGCATCGATTCACAGTGTGACCAGCTATACCACAATGAGAACAAATAGGTCGATTCTTCTGTTTGTTATAACCATTTGTGTATGCAGCAACCATTTGTTCTGAAGATAATCCCATTGAACTCTGTGAAGTCTGAAAAGCCACTGCACTGTTTGATTGACCAGGCTTCATAGATCTTTGTCTTTCCTCTTGAGATATCAAATTGAAGACCTTAGAAATAGAAGGTTTTGGTTCCATCATCAATATCTGACCTCTTGTAGCAGTATAAGAGTCATTTAAACCCATCAAGAACTTTAAAACTCTGTCTTGTTCATCTCTTGCTTCTAACTTCTTGAGATTAACACAATCAAGTTTACCACAACAACAGGTATGGGGAGTTTCATGATTCTTTAACTCTTCCCATAACTGCTTTAACTTCGTATAATACTCACTCACACTATTAGAACCCTGTACCTCAGCAAAGATTTGTTGTTTAAGCTCTGCAGTTCTTGGTCCATCGCTTTGTTTAAACTGATCATGGATGTCAAGCCACATTTGCCTAGCAGTATCAAGATACATGATACTCTTTGCAATAGACTTGTCTACGGAATTAACAATCCATGTAGATACTATATTGTTGCATCGAGACCAAGATCCAAAATCTGGATGTTTTGCAGATAATTCTTGGAAAGAACCATTCACAAAAACGGCTTTGTTCCTGGCACCTAAGGCTAATAACATCGATCTACGCCATGTACTGAAATTCCCTAATCCAGTTAATTTCTCAGAGACTAGAGTGATACCAGCATGATCGGCGCTATGAACAAATAGCGGATTTGAGTTTGGATCCACAATCGATGCCATTGAAGCACTTGGTGTCGAATTCGTTGAATTGAATGAAGGAACTTGCGTCTCCATTGTTGCGAAGGATGAAATTTATCAAATCAAAGATAGAATACACCAAAAATCGTGTAAAAGAATGAAAGGAAAGCTCGAATCTGAGAATTTTCCCAGAAAATCCGAGAAAAAGTCGCGAAATGCGAGAAAACAAAGAAATCAATGAAAACGAAACGAATCAATACGATTTGTTCGCGATTGAGGAAAACGAGTGTGCGGAATACAGAATCGAAGCTGAATCAAGCTGATTCGAAGCTCTGATACCATATTAGAACCATGAATTGAGCTCAGAAATGAAGCATTGAAGAAGATGAAGTAGAGAGAAAGAGTAAAGTTTGTTAAAGCTTTTCATTCACTGAAATAATCTCTTCAGTTTGTTACAAAAACGATTATATATATATAACATTCCGGTTTAAGAGATAAGATAACCGGGAATAACATTAAACCAACTAACATTGAACCAACATTCTAATATATGAGACAAAGAACCATGCCGATTGATGAATGGAGCTTGGGGAATTATTTCTAGCCTCAACGAGTGGTTTCAAAGCTCTCTCGCTCCTAGAACAGAGAAAAGACCATTTGCTTTTTTTTTTTTTTTGGTATTTATCTGAAAATCAGAAAAAGTTTTAACGATAGCGAAGAAGAAGCAAATTTATTTTTTGTTTTTTTATTTATTTTAGTTGAATGAAATTTCAAATTGAGTTAAAGTACGGAAATGTTAGTATTTTTGAAGGATTAAAAAGACAATAACCATAGTACAAACATACCATCCTCCAAAAGTGAATCTTGGTGAAATAAGTCCAAATATATGTATCTTTGGGAGTAAAGTATCTTTATTATTACTTCAACGTTCCAAGCATCCTATATATATAGAAGATTAAATCGGCCAAACATTTCTTCGAAGAGAAGTTGTTATTATAATAATAATAATTATATGGATAAGCATTGTTTGTACACCACAAATGGATAATTATCTATTTTGTAATATTCTCTATTAATTATCTATATCCACTAATCCGTTGCGACGGCCTCGTTAAATTTTGTTTTCAAGAAATCATTCGTTTGGACAAAAAAACATGTCAAGAAAAAAGAGTGTTCCCTAAAAACATGGATATAATCTTCTTGTCGTAAATCTTGTATGTAACGGCCGCGAACCAAGTTGTAGAATTAGGTGTCGTATCGATCAACACTGGGTTGTGTCGCTCGACACGACTATTTTGGGACAGAACCGTATAGGTTTTAATCGCAGTTTTGGCTCGGTCTAAGGGTTTATAACCCTAGGGCTTTGCATATAACTTGTGCAGACCTTGTGGTGGCCGAGGTTTTGGGACCCAAAGTCAGAAAATAGTGAGGTTGAGAGGGAATCATTGTTCTTGACAGAAGAGATAGAATTTTGGGTGATTCTAGAAGATTGTTCAGGGTTTTAGACGCGGTAGATTGTTGTTGGGTCAGTGTTCATCGTGTGCTTCGAGGGAGCGTTTCGGATCAGAGAGTTTTGGGTCGTTCAGGGCCAAATTCGTGTGGGTTCTCGTTGTTCAGTCTAAAATCCTTTGTTCCTAGGCTAAGGTGAGTGCGTGACCATGACTTCTAGGAAAGAATAAGTTGATATAATACATTTTTGTGGAATGATTGTGTGGTTTGTTGATCTGTGAGGTATTTATGAAATTGTGGACTTGTTGTTGTGTATCTTTGGTGTTCTTTGTGCAGGAAAGCGACTCGAGTACATCGGAATCGAGCCATGAGAGGAGAGGTGAATCCGGTGCACTGTGAGGTCGTGTCGATCGACACAACATATGTCGATCGACACGAACAGATGAGGTGGTGTCGATCGACACTGAGTATGTTGCTCGACACGAAGCTTTGTGATATCGTATGTGCAATTCTGGTGATTCATAATTGTTATGTGTTGTTGTTGTTGTTGTTATGTGTTGTATTGGTATTGTATTTGTTTATTTGAGCTTGAATGATACGTCGTAGATGGTATGACAGTCTTACTGAGTATTTGTGATAATACGCACGCAACTCGTTTTCCCATGTGTTGCAGGTAAATATTGTGACCGTGGAATTATGGCTATGAAGAGGAGGATGATCTAGGAACTCGGTTATGTGCTTATTTCCTTTGTTTATAGAACTTGGTTTAGGTTGCTAAAACTATTGAAATTGGTTGAATGCTTGGTTTAAATGGTTTTGTTTTCCGCTGATTTATGTCACTTTGGTGGTTTATTGTGGTATTGAGAATTAATTATTCCCATAATTAATTCGAATTTAATTGGTTTTTAAAAAAATTGGTTGTTTCATTGTAGATGTCGCAAGCTCCCCGTTGAATAAGTCTTGCCACTTTACAGACTCTATAGATCGTTTCACCTTGATAATTATCTTCGCTCGTTACTATCTCATCAATGTATGACAAAACGTCTTGAAGATGGATATACTATTTTAAATGTCCATCTTGTGAGTGTTATTTATTATTTCACTAAAAACCTCATCATAAAAAACTAGTAGGACAAAATTATATTAAGGAAAAATAATACATCTACGCTCATCATCATATAACTCTCCCTGGAAACATTAGCTTCATGAGATGCATCCCGTTAATATATATCATTGTTTTAGGAGTTTTTGCGTGTTCTATGGTACCTCTTTAAAAACTTTCACATGAAAAAATCTAATGGGACAAAAACCATAGTAAGAGAAAATGAGTACATCCACACATATCTTTATCTTTTTTTCTAATCCCTTTTTCTTTCGGAGCTTCAGTTCATTAATTATACTCCCATCAATATGTTATCTAGAAACATTAATTTTTGATGGAGCATTAGGAGCAGGAAAATGTGACTATGTAGGAAGATCTAAATATACCTAAGATGGTCTACACCAAGAAAATACGTTTTTGGCATTTGTTTAATCCCTCACCCTTTACACGGAAAATTTACTTTCATCAAAATGTCAATCGGCAAAACATGTTGTAAACATATCTCTAGTTAACATTCAAGATACTGAGTTAAACTTGGTGAGTATACCCGATATATATATTTCCATTCTTCTTTGTGGCCCTATTTTTGTGGTTGTGTTATCGGAACATAAACCGCACACCAAAAAGCACATATATTAAATATATTTAGCTATTGACCAGATTTTTATGATACTCCTTCCGTTTCATAATATAAGATGTTTTAGCAAAAAACACAAATATTAAAAAACTACTTTTACTTTAAAAAGTAATATTTTTAAAAAATATATAAAATATTTTAACCAACAAAAAGAAAAACTACATAATACTATAGGTTGCACAATATTCAATAAAGTTAAAAAGTACCTAGGATTGTCAAAACATCTTATATTTTGAAACAAAACAAAATGTCTAAAACATCTTACATTATGAAACGGAGGGAGTATGTATTTGATCGTTCCAGACCAATGTTGTTGCATATAATAGAGTATGTCACTATACAAAATTTGAGAGTTGTGTTCTCAATATTAAGGGTTTTATAATCAATATTATGGGTTTTACAAAATTTGAGAGTTGTGTTCTCAATATCAATGGTTTTGCAACTGTTAAATAAAATTTTTATCGATGTCAAATGAATTCAATCAAACCTAACTTTCTTATGGCATAATCAGGGAATTGTGGCCTCAACCGGATTATTTGAGCAATAAAACTTGTAAAAGTCGTATTTATTGTGGTTAATAAACACACATGTATCCATTTACTAGATATGCCAATCCATACTATTATATACTTAAAAGGCTCACCCTGTGGATGAATCGATCCACATATATGATCATGTGTTCTCTCTATGAATACAAGAGATTCATTCCCAACTTTGGCTAGAGACAACCCCACTATGAGTCTTCCTTGGGAACATGTCTTGCATAAAAAACTATCCCGATTGAAAAATCTTCTAAATTTCAATGGGCGTCCATTCAAATTTTGCAAAAATCTTTTCATCTTAGCTAATTTCAAAATGTTCAACCTCTCATCCCATACTTTAAATGTACTAGTTAACTTCTAGTTTACTGTAACAGAGAATGTACTAGTTAACTTCTAGTTTGCATAAAAAACTATCCCAATTGAATATAGTACTCACGCTTTTAACAGTCATTGAGATTGGAGTAATGCTATCTCTTTTTAAGTATTATGTGCATTGTCACATTGTTTGATAAGACGTATATCTCTGTTCTTGATTTCAAATTGTGACATGTTCCTTTTTGGATATTCACATAATATACCTTTGGTGAATCCATACGTATTATCTTCATCTAATTTCTCGATTTATTGGACTTCGAGTCCATCATGTTCACATAGATCATCGTTTTCAAATCTATTTGAGCTTTTGGCCCAAACTTCTCTTTATGTATAATCCTTAAATATATACCTTTTTAGTATATGATCATACACAAATACATATGTTCTGATAACCTGTTGTAAACTATATATTATAAGATGTGAGATTATAACATGTATGTATGATATATACATCTAGAGGTGGATATTCGGATACCCATTCAGGCTTTTTCATGTAATTCAGATTTTCGGGAGAAGGCTTAGAAGGACCATTCATATATAATTATTTATCGGAATGGGATCGGTTCGGACCTAAGACTAGCCCAAAGTATGATTGGATTCGGTTTGAATCAGATATATTCAATATTGTATGAACACTTGAGACAAAATGAGAAGTTTAGATTAGGGACAACACAATGAGTGCATACTTTGCAACCACACAAAAGAAACTCAAGATCATTTATTTTTCGATTCCATGTACTCTTCATAGATTTGGATGAACCTTGTTCGATCCATAAAACTACCATATTTTCAACACAATGAGACCAAATCATTGATTTCATCAACAACTCAAATCTCTCGCATGTTATGATAGCCCCCCTCAGTTATGTTTATGAGATGTGTGTTTTCAATCAATTATTTATCATATGTGGAGGGAGAAAAATTGTAGACGGCACAAAAACACACCAATTCTTTCCACTCAGCATATTAAAATGATCGAGCAAGGGTTCTTAATCGTATTTTCTCTATTCAATTAACATGGGAATGTTAGGAGGGGCTAATACGTTGACTGGGATCTAGACCATAAAAGTTTTAAAAAGCAAATACCAAGAAATTTAAAGATATAAAAATCGAAACTTGATTCAAGATCTTCTTTTTATGAATAAATATTCTAAAACAAGTTATCTTGGATTTCAATAAATTTAACATTCTATTAAAAAAAAATTCATCGTAAATAAATATTTCTTTTTTTTGTTGAAAAAATTGTAGTAGAAAGTTTAGAATGATAACACAATAAAAAAAAAATATTTTTTAATGATGTGTGTCACCATCGAAATTAAGTCTAAGATAATGCATGTTATTGGAAAAATATTGTGTTTCCTTATAAAGTACATGATAAAAATATTTTTTATATAATACATCAACACGATAAATTTATGTTTTGCCAATGAATAAATCAACAATATTAGGTAGCTAACATACGTTTTTTTAACATTGAATCATCATATAGACTTTTACATCATTCATTAGATATATTTGATTTAATCATATTATGATGATATTCAACTACACGCGGTCTATGCAACCAAATTGAATAACTTCCACAAAAGTCTACATGATGCAACTCCTCGATAAACAAGCTTTCTTCGATGAACGACTTTGCATGTATTACAACTCCCATGATTGACAAGCTTTCCTCGATGAACAACTTTCCATGACTACATCTCCCATGATGGACAAACTCCCCATGACGATCTTCTTAGCATGTACGACATCTCCAACGATAGACATGATCTCCCAAGACGATGAATAGCTCAACTGAAAGCATTTTATTTACTTTGAGAAGCGTTTTCTCCAAATAAAATATATTATCTTGAATTATAACTCCAAACTTGATGAAAAAGCCTTTAACAAAGTTGATGAATTACCAGATATAGTACTCATGCTTTTAACAAAGTCTTTGAGATCAGAGTAATGCTATCTCTTTTTAAGTATAATGTGCATTGTCGCATTGTTTGATAGACGTATATCTCTGTCCTTGATATCAAATTGTGACATATTCCTTTTGGAAGATTTGCATAATATATCTTTCGTGAATACATACGTATTATCTTCATCTAATTTCTCGATTTATTGGACTTCGAGTCCATCATGTTCACATAGATCATCGTTTTTAAATCTATTTGAGCTTTTGGCCCAAACTTCTCTTAATGTACAATATTTAAATATATACCTTTTTCGTATATGATCGTATACAAAGACATATGTTCTGATAACGTGTTGTAAACTATATATCATAAGATGTGAGATTATAACATGTATGTATGATATATACATCTAGAGGTGGGCATTCGGATACCCATTCAGGTTTGGTTCGGGTAATTCAGATTTTTGGGAGAAGGCTTAGAAGGACCATTCATATATAATTGTTTATCAGATTGGGATCGGTTCGGACCTAAGACAAGCCCGAAGTATGATTGGATTCAATTCAGATCAGATATATTCAATACCGTATGAACACTTGAGACAAAATGAGAAATTTAGATTAGGGAAAACACAATGAGTGCATACTTTGTATAACATCCCAAAACTGAAAATATGCATTTTTGGTAGGGGTGTCGATTGACACCAGGGGTGGGTGTCGATCGACACCATTGTTTCGGATGATTTTCGGTTTATTTTAAATCGTTCGGTTTGGGCCAGTTTGGGGTGTGGAACCCTAGGTCCGAGTATTTAAGGGACTTAGCCGCGTTTGGATGCGTTTTTGAGAGAATAAAAGTGAGAAAAGGATATATGGAGGAATTTGAGGGTTTTGAGTAGATAAAGGGACTTTCGTGGTGATTCGTGATCTGTTTCTCATAGTCTTTGCTCCAAAGTTGGGCGCGAGTGTTGTGAGCATTTAAGCAGTTGTTCTCGGTGATTTTCTAGTGAGAGAAGTCGCGGTTCGTGTTCGTTTTGGTTAATCCTTTCCGTTTCCTTTGTTGAATCGAGGTGAGTGCGTGATTGTGGTTACGGGTAACTAATGTTAGGGTTTTGGGATTGATTTGATGATGATTATAGTGGATATTTTTGAGGATTATGTGATAATTGTGTTGTTTGCTGTGGTTAATGATTGTCGAGGGAACGGAGCCGAGCCATGTGAGGATTTTGGTCGATTCTGGTTTATATGTCATGGTGTCGATCGACACCTAGAGGTAGTGTCGATCGACACCCCTTGTGTTTTTGTGTTTGGCTTATGTCGTGAAAGTGGTGTCGATCAACACCTAGTGGTAGTGTTGATCGACACCCTATTGAAATTGTTGAATTTATATTTGTAGTGTCGATCGACACTACGGTGGGGTGTCGATCGACACCGACTTGCTTTGTGCAGATTTTTATTGTCTATTCTTATTTTTGGTAATTCGAGCGCTGTGAACTGTGATTGATTGTTCTTATTTTTAATAATCTTGAACGTTGAGGATTGTTGGTTGTTGCTTAGTAATTGGCATTGTTATCCTATTATGTAATCGGTAGACGGGATGACCGCTTCACTGAGTATTTGTGATAATACTCACGCAACTCTTTTTCCCGAGTGTTGCAGGTAATAGTTTGGGAATCGTGGAATCATGGCCGGGACGAGAGGATGATTAGGATCTCTAGATTTTATGTTTTGGAATTGCTTTTTTTTAGAACCCGGGTTAGGTTGCTAGAAATGCTGCACGGAATTGGAAATGTGTATTGGTTAATTTTCAATGAGTCAATGGTTTAATTGTTGATGTTGATTTCCTTTATTGTTGGATTCTTTGAGTTATGAATTATGCAGTAGAATTGTTAGGTTTTAAAAAAAAAAAAGCCCTGGTTGTTTCATTTTGGTATCAGAGCCCTTACGGTTCTAGGGCTGTTAGTAATTGCTTGATTTGAGACTATTGTTGAATTAGCTATGAGTATTTAGTTAATTCTGTGAGTTGTAGAGTCTTAGATCATCCTCTCCGAGCCTTCAATGAGATTCCACGGTATGTGTTGTTGACATTTATCTTTTTGTGTTCTGGTATCTTAGTCTGCGTTTTTGGGATTGGAGAGTGATGGATGTAACGCCCGTGAACCAAAAATGTGCTTTTTGGTGGGTGTCGATCGACGCAGGGTTTGCCTGTCGATCGACACTAAATGTTGTCTTCTTGAGATTTTGGGCAGGGAGGTCCCTGTCGATCGACACAGCTTGTGCATGTCGATCGACACGGGTTAAAAATCAGACTTAGGTCTAATTTTGGTCCGATTTGATTTAGGCCGGTTTAAGGAGCCTAGGGCACGGGTATTTAAACCTCGGGATCAGAGCTTTGGCCGCAGTTTTCGAGGGGTTTTATCAAAGAAAGAAGAGAGAAAAGCTTATGTGAGTTGTTGAGATTTTCCGGAGTGGTTCCGTGATCCGTCTGTGGCGTTATCTTCCTTTGTGGGATCTCTTTGTTTCGTGAGTCCGTAGAGCCGGGTGTTTGGGTGATTTCCAGTGAGGGGAAACCGCCGTTCGTCGCTGTCGTCGCTGTTGCATCCTTGTTCTTCGCGTTCTTCGTCGTTCTCGTCGAAATCCCGAGGTGAGTGCGTGATCGTGATATTGTATTAGATTATTAGGAGAATTGATTGATTGTGGTGGTTGATTTGAATCGTTTTTGTGTGAATTTTTGTGTGAATTATGTGTTTGTGAACCGTGACGATTTCGCGAGATAGAACGGGACTCGAGCCGTAAGAGGATTTTGGCTCGGTTCAGGTTCTACGAGATCGTGTCGATCGACACGAGAGTTTCTGATCACGAAGGATCGGTTGCTCGAGTTGAGCGTCGATCGACACCTAGAGGTAGTGTCGATCGACACCTCTGTTTCGGATCGAGGATTGTGTTTGAGAATGGAGTGTCGATCGACACCAAGTGGGTGCGTCGATCGACACTCAGTCGTTTGTGTGGTATGCGTTTTGGATTGTGGCGTCGATCGACACCATGTGGGTGCGTCGGTCGACACCAGACGCTGATTGGTGGATTATCGATTGTGTCATTCGATAAATTATGTGCTGTGAATTGATTACTGTATTATTGAATTGTGGTTTATGATAAAGTGATTAATACTGGTTAACTGTGGTAATTGAAATCCTGTGGATTAACGTTAGCTATGATTTATTAGTTGTGAATTGGTTATTGTATTGTTTAAATGTGAATTGGTAATTGGTTAATCCTATTAAATTCTGGTAATTGGAATACTGTGGATTGTTGATTGATCGCGTAGAATTGATAGTCTAATTCCTATTATATATTTGTTAGACGGGATGACCGCTCCACTGAGTATTTGTGACAATACTCACACAACTCTGTTTTTCCTTTTTGAGATGCAGGTAATGAGAAGAGTGTGATCGCGGAATCATGGCAGAGGAAGAGGATGATTAGGATGTTATGTGCTGTTTATGTGTATTGGTTTAGTCGGACCTGGTTTAGGTTACTAGAATGTTGAGTTGAATTGGAATTTGGTTTAGTGGTTTATTGTTTATTGTTTTCTGCTGGTTAACGTGTTGTATTTTTTTTTTTAAAAATGCGGGTGTTACATTTTTGTATCAGAGCCCTTACGGTTCTAGGGCTAGTAGTGATTTTGATGAGCTGAGACTGTGTGTTTAATTTATTATGTGTGCTAAGTCAACTGTAGTCTTAGAATCATCCTCTTCAAGCCTTTAAAGAGATTCCGCGGTAAGTTGTGTTTTATTTGTTTCTGTGAATTCTAGTCTCTTAGAATGTTCTTGTGTAAGTGCAGTGTGCGATGGCTAGAGTTCCGAGAGGCCGTGGTGTCAGAGCTGGTGACCGTGGAGGCCGGAGTCGTGGTTTTGGTCATGGTCGTGTTCGGGGCCGTGTGGCTAAGTTGTTCGAGTGGGAGACTCAGAGTGAGTCATCGGATCAGGTGGTCGGTTCGCCTGTGTATCAGGAGTTGTCAGAGGGCTCTGTCAGTGTGTCTGATGGTTCAGCTGGAGCGAGAGTTAGTGCTAGAGCTTCGAGTGCGGCAAGAGGCCCAGGTGCAGGTGGTGCTTCAGGCGGAGTTCAGGATCCGGAGGATAATGTGTCTAAGATGCTAGCGTTGATTTTGGAGTGGTTACCGGGTGCATTGCCAGTGCAGACTCCAGTGGAGGCCCGGAGGGAGCAGTATCTTGCGTGGTCTGATGAGCTATTGCTCATGGGGCCCTTGTCATTCTCGGGTAGTGGGAGGCCAGAGGAGGCCAATGAGTGGAGATGGAAGATGGAGCGTAGGCTTTGTATTCTCCAATGTCCTGAGGATTTCTGTGTGGATCTAGCGGTGGAGTTCTTGGAGGGTAATGCACGCCTTTGGTGGGCTGGAGTGTAAGCCAGGAGGAGGAAGACATTGTGGTCTTGGGGAGAATTCTTGGGCGAGTTTAATGCCAGATATTTTCCTCAAGAGGCTGTGGAGCAGTTAGAGTTGCAGTTCCAGAGTTTGGTTCAGGGCTGCCGATCAGTTCGTGGGTATGATGCTGAGTTCAGCCGGCTAGTGGTCTATGCGAGTAGCGGCATGGATGAGGAGAGAGCCCAGTTGGGCAAGTTTGTGGCGGGACTTCGGATCGGGCTGAAGAAGCCTGGTATGGCTTCCAGGTATACCTCGAGGGCAGAGTTGGTGGAGGCACTCGTGGCGGTCGAGGGCCTAGAGGAGCTATTCGAGGATTGAGCTAGTTTTTGGTGTTCTTTTCGGTTTGTTTTCCGTTTTCTGAGTTTTGAGTTTCAGTGTTGTTTCTGGATTTTATCGTATTTCGTTGGTGTCGAAACGATTTACATTTTTGAAAATTTATAAGATGGAGTCCCTTATTTATTTTCCGGGTTCTTATGAGATGGGTGGTTTTTATAAGTTTGTTGTTGTCCGACCGGTTTGGGTCGTGTTCTCAATGATATTTTGGGTGGGAAATATCGAGATGAGCCAAGTGGGGCAGATCTAATCATGGATGTCAGTAAACGTTTTAGAATTTAATACTCTAGGGATAGTGGTATTCCTGAATAACTCATTACAATTTAGATGACGGTGGGTCTTCGGCGGTCTACTTGTGATGGGTGGGTCACAGCGTAGTACCGAGTACTACTTACCGTTGACGGGTAGGTCTCGGTATAGTATAGTGAGGATGCTTACTAATCTGTAACGGGTGGGTCTCAGGTTAAGTATCAGGAGATGGTGGGTCTCTTGAAGGGAGTGAGTTCCATGCATTCTTGTATGGAGTT
Organism: Draba incana; assembly: GCA_963576765.1. Classification (NCBI taxonomy): domain Eukaryota; kingdom Viridiplantae; phylum Streptophyta; class Magnoliopsida; order Brassicales; family Brassicaceae; genus Draba; species Draba incana. Next base: position 35,061,215 of record OY755205.1, read on the forward strand.
GGTGGTCTCCAGAGGCTTGTTTGAGACAGGTGGGTCTCAGTATGTGTCTAGAGGGAAAGTATTTCTCGATATACCATTGGTGGTTGGTATATTTGCTACTAAGGGATGCGTCCCGAGAACAAGGTAATGAGGTTAGGAGTAATACATGTCTAGAAAAACGTGGTTACTAACATAAGAATTAGAGGAGAGTTTAGGGATCGGGTGAGGATCTCTGATGTGATGACCAAGTAGGGTCAAACTTTTGGTCTTAGAAAGACGGTTTGCGAGAGTCGTGTTGTGTTTGTATATGTGGATCATGTTGGTCGTTTTTGGGGTTATCCCAGGAGGGGAATGTTGTGACTACACCAAGTGAGGCGGCTCTAATCAGAGGAGAGGTGTGTTCTCCTGTGTGCTTATTGGGAAGCGTGTTCCCAGGATAAGCAGCGAGGGATGTGAGATCTCTTGCGGGGATGTAAGATCCCCAGATACCGTTGGCTCGAGAGAGGTGTCCTGAGAGTGCGGGCGGTATGTTTTCGAGTGTGGATTAGAGGGAGCCTCTGGGGTCAGGGGAGGATCTCGTGTGGTATCGACTGTGTCAGGCCGGGATCTTGGTCTATGTTGGGCGATGGCAGAACGAGTGGGAATCTAGTATAGTGTTGGTTGGGGCAGCCAAGATTTGGTCTATGATAGATGGTTCGGGTGGCTCAGGTGGTGAGTCGAGGTATCGCTGGTGAGGCTGGGGCCTATGGTTGAGTTCAGGAAATAGATGTAGCATTCAAAAATCCAAATCTAGACTGACGAATGGCTGTACATATTCTTGTTTGATTGTTGTACAGTCAACTGCCAGACATAGTTGGGCTAGGTATGGTCTGGACTGACGGGCGATTGTACATGTTCTTGTTTGATTGTTGTACGATTGACCACCAGACCCGGACAGATTGAGAATGTCGCATCGTGGGTTCTGAATGAAACCAGGCAAGTGTTGGTCATTTCGAGTGGTGGTTATGCTCCTTCTGTGTTTAGTGTGCTTGTGGTAAGCACATGAGGTGGCGTCGGGATCGGAGATCACCTGGACGCGTTTGTTATCATATGCTTAGTGGATATTGTGGAGTGTTCGAGGGATCCTGAGGATCAGGAGCTCATGGTGTTTGGTTCTGGAGATAATCAGGAGCAGAGCTGGATGTTGAGTCGAGCAGTATCGTTTGGAGGAGCGCCGGTTTGGTTACGAGAAGACCGATGGGAGTATCCAAAGGTGTCAAGGTTCGTCGCAGATGGCATTTTTGGTATGTTTTCGGGGAATTCGTGGCTGGTTGGTTATGGCGCGGTAAGAATCCAATTCTGGGTTTACGGGAGATCGCGCATGTTCTTGTTTGATTGTTGCGCGGTCAATCCGTTAGACCTAGTCTGGGGTTAGGAGGATACTGTGCAGAGCGAGCGAGGAGCGTATCAGGTTATCGGGAAGTTTGTCTGGGTTATCAAAGCGAGCGGAGTTATCAGGATCGAAGATCAGCAGAATTGCGTATCGTCATGCGTGCAGGAGTGCATAAAGCATTGTGAGATTCAGGAGAGGAATCCGAGTCGTGGGTCGTTTGAAGTAGTCGGTTCAGTTCAGGTCCCCTCGAGCGGGACAGGTAGGGTATTGGCTGAAGGTTGTGGGCGCTGAGGCGTCAGGAGTTGTTTTGGGCCCTTGTTGGGCAGTTCAGTTGCGGTGTTCAGTGCTCAATATTTATTGCTCTAGGGACTGCGGTCCCGAATAACTTGTGTTCTGTGTGGGGATGTGAGATTCCCAGATACCATTGACTTGAGGGATGTGTCCCGAGAGTGCGAATGGTATGTGTTCCTGATGGGCTGTGGGATGCGTCCTATGGGTGTCATGTATAGGCTGAGCTAAGAGCAATAAGTATTTGGGGCGTGCGAGGAGTTTGGGTTGGCTTTGTGTTTTGTGGGATTGTGGCGGTTTCCAGGAGGAGACTTGGGAGCCAGAGGCAAAGATGAAGCTGAAGTTCAAGAAGTGGTTCGATAAGCAGGTCGCCTTTTGAGCTTAGTTTTCTTTGTGGTTCCAGTTTCATGTAGGCCTTTGTGCCAGTATGGTTGTTGTTTCATGTATTTTTCGTTTCGTTGTAATGATATACATTGTCAGAGATTTATAAGATGAGTTTTTCCTTATATATCTAGTTTTATCGGATTGTGTTCCTGATATGCGATTGTGTAGACCAGTGAGGGTCGTGTTTTGCTGATATTCCGGGTGGGGAGTATCGAGTTTAGACCACGTGATGTGAGCTAGTCGCGGATGTTTTTAGGCGTTTTAGAGTTTATTATGTATTACTCATGATCTGGAGATGGTGGCTTTCGAGGGTATGTAACGAGGACGGTGGTTTCCTGTATACATGCTGAGAGACGGTGGTTCTCTCCAGGAGACGGTGGTTTTCCTGTGTACTTATACTGGGACGGTGGTTTCCTTTATAGTACTGAGCGCATATATTGGGACGGTGGTTTCCTCTATAGTGCGGAGAGACGGTGGTTCTCTCGAGGGGACGGTGGTTTCCCTAGAGTATTGGTGAGTATGGATGAGTTAACATAATAAATGTCTGAGAAAACGTGCGTAAAAACATAGGATTAGTTCGTGAGTCTCTGAGATTATGTGAGAATCTCTTGTGGTGGTGGCAGGTACGGCCAGAGTGTGGTCCTGTGTGGACATGTTTTTGCGGGATTCGAGGACGAATCCAGATTAATGGGGGAGAATTGTAACGCCCGTGAACCAAAAATGTGCTTTTTGGTGGGTGTCGATCGACGCAGGGTTTGCGTGTCGATCGACACTAAATGTTGTCTTCTCGAGATTTTGGGCAGAGAGGTCCCTGTCGATCGACACAGCTTGTGCATGTCGATTGACACGGGTTAAAAATCAGACTTAGGTCTAATTTTGGTCCGATTTGATTTGGGCCGGTTTAAGGAGCCTAGGGCTCGGGTATTTAAACCTCGGGATCAGAGCTCTGGCCGCATTTTTCGAGGGTTTTTATCAAAGAAAGAAGAGAGAAAAGCTTGTGTGAGTTGTTGAGATTTTCCGAAGTGGTTCCGTGATCCGTTTGTGGCGTTATCTTCCTTCGTGGGATCTCTTACTTTCGTGAGTCCGTAGAGCCGCGTGTTTGGGTGATTTCCTGTAAGGGGAAACCGCCGTTCGTTGCTGTTGCATCCTCGTTCTCGTCGAAATCCTGAGGCGAGTGCGTGATCGTGATATGGAATTAGATTATTAGGAGAATTGATTGATTGTGGTGGTTGATTTGAATCGTTTCTGTGTGAATTTTTGTGTGAATTATGTGTTTGTGAACCGTGACGATTTCGCGAGATAGAACGGGATTCGAGCCGTGAGAGGATTTTGGCTCGGTTCAGGTTCTGCGAGATCGTGTCGATCGACACCTAGTGGTAGTTTCGATCGACACAAGAGTTTCTGATCACGAAGGATCGGTTGCTCGAGTTGAGCGTCGATCGACACCTAGAGGTAGTGTCGATCGACACCTCTGTTTCGGATCGAGGATTGTGTTTGAGAATGGAGTGTCGATCGACACCAAGTGGGTGCGTCGATCGACACTCAGTCGTTTGTGTGGTATGCGTTTTGGATTGTGGCGTCGATCGACACCATGTGGGTGCGTCGGTCGACACCAGACGCTGATTGGTGGATTATCGATTGTGTCATTCGATAAATTATGTGCTGTGAATTGATTACTGTATTATTGAATTGTGGTTTATGATAAAGTGATTAATACTGGTTAACTGTGGTAATTGAAATCCTGTGGATTAACGTTAGCTATGATTTATTAGTTGTGAATTGGTTATTGTATTGTTTAAATGTGAATTGGTAATTGGTTAATCCAATTAAATGCTGGTAATTGGAATACTGTGGATTGTTGATTGATCGCGTAGAATTGATAGTCTAAATCCTATTATATATCTGGTAGACGGGATGACCGCTCCACTGAGTATTTGTGATAATACTCACGCAACTCTGTTTTTCCTTTTTGAGTTGCAGGTAATGAGAAGAGTGTGATCGCGGAATCATGGCAGAGGAAGAGGATGATTAGGATGTTATGTGCTGTTTATGTGTATTGGTTTAGTCGGGCCTGGTTTAGGTTACTAGAATGTTGAGTTGAATTGGAATTTGGTTTAGTGGTTTATTGTTTATTGTCTTCCTCTGATACCAAAATGTAACACCCAAACTTTTTTTTTTTTTACGCTAAAATATCTACCGCGGAAAATAACATAATTAAATAAACCAATTTAAACTCCATAAATCCAATAATAATTCCATAAAATAAATAACCATTTAAATTAAAACACCAGAATTCAGGAATGAAAAACTAAATCATCTAGCAACCTAACCAACTGGTTCACTAGACTAAACAATAAAACAAAGGACCCTATCATCCTCTTCTCTCGGCCTCGATTCGACGATCACACTTTTCTTTTACCTGCAACTCAAAAGAACACGGGAGTTGCGTGAGTATTATCATAAATACTCAGTGGAGCGGTCATCCCGCCAAAGAAAAACATAAAATATAAATACCAATTTACTGCGCGATTCAAATTTCAAATAAGTCCATTTCCATATTTAAAATTCATTTCAAGCTTAAATAACATTTTCCTTTTAGATTAATTAACAACTCAGTTTAATTAAAATAAAAATACAAAAATCAGCAACAAAATATCTGGTGTCGATCGACACACCACCATGGTGTCGATCGACACTAGACCATGTCGATAACATTTTTCCCGCGATGTGTCGATCGACACTGCCCGCAGGCGTCAATCGACACGTCGTGCCAGAACCCGAATCTGAGCCAAATCCCGACACGGCTCGTCTCGATTCCTCGTGAAATGATACAGCGACATCACAGGATGAAATCACACAGCAATCAACCACAAAACATGGTTTCAATACGAAAAACGAATCACAATGATCACACAAATCCTAATATCCGATTCTACACTTTTCCTAGCAATCACGCACTCACCTTTGAGTTTTGAAGCGGATTGACTACGGAGAACGAATTGATTCGGTGTAAATCCCCACACGGCTCGTCTCGATTCCTCGTGAAATGATACAGCGACATCACAGGATGAAATCACACAGCAATCAACCACAAAACAAGGTTTCAATACAAAAAACGAATCACAATGATCACACAAATCCTAATATCCGATTCTACACTTTTCGTAGCAATCACGCACTCACCTTTGAGTTTTGAAGCGGATTGACTACAGAGAACGAATTGATTCGGTGTTGAAACCGCGAGGAAGACTCGCTGCGATCACCACAAGAACACCGGGAGCACACGAACAGCCCACAAATCCGAGAACACAACGATCCTTACGATTCTCTCGAAAACTCCTCTTTTCTCAACTTTTTCTCTCCACAACTCTGGTTTTTCTCCATTGACCCACGCAGCCACGATTCCTCCAGTTTATAAACTGAAAACTTAGGGTTTCATCCCTAAACCAGCCCACAAAACCGTAATTAAAACTTTAATTACCCGGTTTCAGAAACAGAACGTGTCGATCGACAGACACAACCTGTGTCGATCGACAGGTCTCTCTTTGTCCAAACATTCGGGAGAACACGACTCCGTGTCGATCGACATAAAAATCCTGTCGATCGACACCCACCAAAAATCCCATTTTTGGTTCACGGGCGTTACAATTCTCCCCCACTAAACTGGATTCGTCCTCGAATCCTCACAAAATCATCTACTAAAGACTCCAAACCCGACCTAACCCGGTCAACTATCCGAGATCAATACCCGATCTCCGAGGCTCCCGTCAGTCTCATGTCTACACGCCCGTTTTCAGACATCTGTTACCTGTAACTCATTCGACATGCCTCTCACTCGCAGGGCGCATCCCTTGAGCTATCGATGTCACACCACTCCCACTCGCAGGACACATCTCTTGAGCTATCGGTGTACCGCACCACTCTCACCCGCAGGACGCATTCTTTGAGCTATCGGTGCCCGCACCACTCTCACTCGCAGGACGCATCCTTTGAGCTATCGGTGCTAAGTGTCCCTTCTACTCTCAGGACGCATCCTTTGAGCTCCGGGTACACTGGGAAAGCTAAACAATCCCTCGAGAGAACGCATCCCCTCAAAAATATATGTGAATGACTTACTCGGGACCGCAGCCCCTAAAGTAATAAATTCTAAAACGTCAGTAAACATCTATCGACTAAACTACCTATAGTGGTCAACACGATACTCCATAACCCGGAATATGACCACAAACCATATAGGAAAAACCATCCTATAGAAACAGATAAATAAGAATAAAAACTCCATCTTATAAATCTCCAGAAAGTATAATCGTTACAACAACACGAAAATACATGATAAAGCTCACGCCACGACCTGCTTGTCGAACCACTTCCTGAACTTTAGCTTCATCTTTGCCTCGGGCTCCCAAGTCTCCCCCTCAAAACCCGCACAATCCCACAAAATACGCAACAAAGGGATCTTCTTCCGATGCAGCACCTTGACTCTCCTCTCGAGAATTCTCACAGGCATCGCCGGAACCGACAAATCTGGCTGCAGATCCGCAGGGATCTCAGGCACCAACTCCTCCGACTCATGCAGGCACTTCCTCAACATCGACACATGGAAAACCTTATGAAATGCCTTCATGATCGGAGGTAACTCTAGCCGATAAGCTACCGATCCAACTCGCTCCACCACCGGAAACGGACCCATAAATCTCGGACTAAGCTTGTTCTCTGCTATGGATCTGTTAGGACCCCTCAACATAGCCATCTTGAGATACATGCGATCTCCCACTGAGAACTCAAGCTCGCGCCTACGCTTATCCGCATAACTCCTCTGCCTATCCTGAGCTTCTTTCATGTTTTGACGCACAATACGAATCTTCTCAGTCGTCTCCTGAACATATGTAGCTCCATAAATACTACTCTCCCCCACTTGGGTCCATCATAAAGGCGTCCTACATGGCCTCCCATACAAAGCCTTGAAAGGAGCCATCTCGATACTCGCCTGAAAGCTGTTGTTGTACGCAAACTTTACTAAGCTCAAATGATCAGCCTAGTGACCACCCCAATCCAAAACACACATCCTCAGCAAATCTTCCATAGTCTGAATAGTCCTCTCTGACTGCCCATCAGTCTGCGGATGATAAGCTGTGCTCATATGCACCTTAGTACCCATCTCTGCCTGGAACGCTCCCCAGAACTCAGTTGCAAATCTCGGATCTCGATCAGAAACAATACTGGCTGGCACTCCATGCAGCCTCACTATCTCCCGCACAAACTTTGTAGCCAACTTAGCCGCTCCATCGGTCTTCTTAATGGCCAAAAAGTGTGCTGACATGGTCAATCGGTCTACGATCACCCAGATAGCATCATATGTCCGCGACGTAGGCAAACCAACCACGAATTCCATCGTAATCATATCCCACTTCCACTCAGGAATGGGTAAACTCTGCAACTTGCCACTCGGAACTTTGTGATCGGCCTTAACCAAAGAACACGTGTTGCACTTAGACACATAAGCTGCAACGTCTCTCTTGGTGTCGATCGAAACTACTTCGTTTGTGTGGTATGCGTTTTGGATTGTGGCGTCGATCGACACCATGTTGGTGCGTCGGTCGACACCAGACACTGATTGGTGGATTATCGATTGTGTCATTCGATAAATTATGTGCTGTGAATTGATTACTGTATTATTGAATTGTGGTTTATGATAAAGTGATTAATACTGGTTAATTGTGGTAATTGGAATCCTGTGGATTAACGTTAGCTATGATTTATTAATTGTGAATTGGTTATTGTATTGTTTAAATGTGAATTGGTAATTGGTTAATCCTGTTAAATGCTGATAATTGGAATATTGTGGATTGTTGATTGATCGCGTAGAATTGATAGTCTAATTCCTATTATATATCTGGTAGACGGGATGACCGCTCCACTGAGTATTTGTGATAATACTCACGCAACTCTGTTTTTTCTTTTTGAGTTGCAGGTAATGAGAAGAGTGTGATCGCGAAATCATGGCAGAGGAAGAGGATGATTAGGATGTTATGTGCTGTTTATGTGTATTGGTTTAGTCGGACCTAGTTTAGGTTACTAGAATGTTGAGTTGAATTGGAATTTGGTTTAGTGGTTTATTGTTTATTGTCTTCCGCTGGTTAACGTGTTGTATTTTAAAAAAAAAAATACGGGTGTTACAATGGATGTCGGTGTTAGAGGTAGAGGTAGAGGTAGAGGCCGTTGTAAAGGCAGAGGGCGAGGTCAAGGACCAGTAGTGGAGTCGTCTAGCAGTGTGGCTGCATCCCAGACACCTCAGGTGGAGACCGCGAGTGAGACCAGTGCCAGTGCCAGTGTGGCTACTAGTACCGGGAGGGGCGCCGGGAGGGGTGCTCGTGGTGGTGCTGCTGGTGCCGGGAGGGGCGCCAGGAGGGGTGCTCATGGTGGTGCTGCTGGTGCCGGGAGGGGCGCCGGGAGAGGTGCTGGTATAGGAGTGGGCCCAGGTGGGGGTGCTGCTCCGGCTCATGGTCGTGATGATGTTATCGTGGGGTTTTTGACGCAGCTGTTAGAGCGGTTTCCGGCGGCAGCTCCGGTATCAGCTCCAGCAGGACCTCCAGTGGTGGAGGTGCAGCAGAGGTTAAGCAGCCGAGGGTTGTGGTTGTTGAGCATCCTCCCTATATGGTGATGATGGGACAGATGCAGAAGATTGGTACGCCTTTCTTCACTGGCAGAGTTGGGCCAGAGGAGGCCAATGAGTGGCGTCTGCGAGTGGAGCGCAATTTTCGATCGATTCGATGTCCTGCAGAGTATCGAATAGAGTTGGTTGTGCACTATTTGAGCGAGAATGCGCAAAGTTGGTGGAGATCGACGGAGACCCGGAGGACTGTGTGGACTTGGGATGAGTTTGTGGGCGAGTTCAACGCCAATTTCTTCCCTCGGGAGGCCTTGGACCGCCTGCAGATAAGGTTTATGGAGCTTGCTCAGGGAGCGAGATCAGTGCGGGAGTATGATACCGAGTTCAGCATGATTTTGGTTTATGCTAGCCGTATCAGGGATGACGAACAGATCCTTATGCAGAGGTTACTGCAGGGACTTCGTCTGAATATTAGGACCCAGTGTCGGTTCTATGTACGCCTCGAGGGCGGAGCTAGTGGAGCTTGCTGCATCTATTGAGAAGGATCAGCGTGAGCATACAGAGTCTGTGGAAGTCTCACCTGTGGTCACTCCTGTTGTTCAGCCTAGGAAACCACAGCAACAGCACAGTGATTCCGGTTCTGGTTCAGGCAAGGATAGTAAGCCTGCGCCGGGTCAGAAGCGGAAGTTTGATGATGATGCGAGATCGAGTCAGGGTGGTTGCGGATGCTTCGGGTATGGGAGCATGCACCACAAGCTGGAGAGCTGCCCTAAGAAGGATAAGGCTCGGGATCTACGAATGTGTTATCACTGTAGGGAGTCGGGGTATATCAGGCCGATGTTTAGGGAATTGGGGCATATCACTGTACGAATGTGTTATCACTTGAGACAAAATGAGAAGTTTAGATTAGGGAAAACACAATGAGTGCATACTTTGTGTAACATCCCAAAACCAAAAATATGCATTTTTGGTAGGGGTGTCGATCGACACCAGGGGTGGGTGTCGATCGAGACCATTGTTTCGGGTGATTTTCAGTTTATTTTAAATCGCTTGGTTTGGGCCGGTTTGGGGTACGGAACCCTAGGTCCGAGTATTTAAGGGACCTAGCCGCGTTTGGATGCGTTTTTGAGAGAATAAAAGTGAGAAAAAAGGATATGTGGAGGAGTTTGAGGGTTTGGAGTAGAGAAAGGGACTTTCGTGGTGATTTGTGAGCTGTTTCTCGTAGTCTTTTGCTCCAAAGTTGGGCGCGAGTGTTGTGAGCGTTCAAGCAGTGGTTCTCGGTGATTTTCTAGTGAGGGAAGTCGCGGTTCATGTTTGTTTTGGGTAATCGTTTCCGTTTCCTTCGTTGAATCGAGGTGAATGCGTGATCGTGGTTACGGGTAACTAATGTTAGGGTTTTGGGATTGATTTGATGATGATTATAGTGGATATTATTGAGGATTATGTGATAATTGTGTTGTTTGCTGTGGTTAATAATTGTCGAGGGAACGGAGCCGAGCTATGTGAGGATTTTGGTCGATTCCGGTTTATGTGTCGTGGTGTCGATCGACACCTAGAGGTAGTGTCGATCGACACCCATTGTGTTTTCGTGTTTGGCTTATGTCGTGAAAGTGGTGTCGATCGACACCTAGTGGTAGTGTCGATCGACACCCTATTGAAATTGTTGAATTTATATTTGTAGTGTCGATCGACACTACGGTGGGGTGTCGATCGACACCGAGTTGCTTTGTGCAGATTTTTATTGCCTATTCTTATTTTTGGTAATTCGAGCGCTGTGAACTGTGATTGATTGTTCTTATTTTTAATAATCTTGAATGTTGAGGATTGTTGGCTGTTGCGTAGTAATTGGCATTGTTATCCTAATATGTAATTGGTAGACGGGATGACCGCTGCACTGAGTATTTGTGATAACACTCACGCAACTCTTTTTCCTATGTGTTGCAGGTAATAGTTTGGGGATCGTGGAATCATGGCCGGGATGAGAGGATGATTAGGATCTCTAGATTTTATGTTTTGGAATTTCATTTTTGTAGAACCCGGGTTAGGTTGCTAGAAATGCTGCACGAAATTGGAGATGTGTATTGGTTAATTTTCAATGAGTAAATGGTTTAATTGATGATGTTGATTTCCTTTATTGTTGGCTTATTTGAGTTATGAATTCCGCAGTAGAATTGTTAGGTTTTTAAAAAAAAAAAAAAGGCCTGGTTGTTTCACTTTGCAACCACATAAAAGAAACTCAAGATCATTTATTATTCGATTGCATCTACTCTTCATAGATTTGGAAGAACCTTTCTCGATCCATAAAGACTACCATATTTTCAACACAATGAGACTTAATCATTGATTTCATCAACAACTCAAATCTCTCGCATGTTATGATATTCCTCCTCAGTTATGTTTATGAGATGTGTTTTTCAAACAACTGTTTATCATATGTGGAGGGAGAAAAATTGTAGACGGCACAAAAACACACCAATTCTTTCCACTCAGCTTATTAAAATGATTGAGCAAGGGTTCTTAATCATATTTGCTCTATTCAATTAACATGGGATCATGACTGGGATCTTGACCATAAAATTTTTTAAAAAGCTAATACCGAGAACTATAAAAATATAATCATCGAAACTTGATTCAAAATCTTCTTTTTATGAATAAATATTCTAAAAGAAGTTATCTTGGATTTTAATAAATTTAACATTCTATTAAGCAAAAGAATTCGCCGTAAACAAAGATTTTTTTTTTCTTAAGAAAAAAATGGTAGTAGAAATTTTACATCCATAACTCAATAAAAAAAACATACACTTAAATGATGTGTATCACCATCCAAATTAAGTCTAAGATAATGCATGGTATTGGAAAAAATATTGTATTTCCTTATAAAGTACTTGACAAAAATATTTTTTATATAATACATCAACACGATAAATTTATGTTTTGCCAAAGAATAAATCAACAATATTAGGTAGCTAACATACGTTTTTTAACATTGAATTATCATATAGTCTTTTACATCATTCATTAGATATATTTGATTTAATCCTATTATGATGATATTCAATTACATGCGGTCTATGCAACCAAATTGAATAACTTCCACAAAAGTCTAAATGATGCAACTCCTCGATGAACAAGCTTTCTTCAATGAACGACTTTGCATGTATTACAACTCCCATGATTGACAAGCTTTCCTCGATGAACGACTTTGCATGTACTACATCTCCCATGATGGACAAACTCCCCATGACGATCTGCTTAGCATGTACGACATCTCCAACGATAGACATGATCTCCCTAGACGATGAATAGCTCAACTGAAAGCATTTTATTTACTTTGAGAAGAGTTTCCACGATAACATTCTTTACGCATAAATAGAGATGTCAACAAGGTTGTATTTCGCGGGCCAGATTCAAGAATGACCGCAACGGGGCGGGCTTAAACATACTTATAGAACCCGTAACCCACGACGGGCCAGCCCATATGGGTTAGGAAAATATTGGGACCGCCACGGGTTAGCCCGCGGGTTAAACGTTGAAAAATAAAGTTCATGAAAATTCATGTTTGGTTTGTTTTTAATGCTTATTGGATATCTATTTTTGTTATTATTTTGTATTTGAAGGAAAAATTGAGATTGTTGAGTTTCAATTTCAAGTTAAAGACTATGATATAGTTTTAACTAAATGATTTTAAGTTTCATATTTTCATGTGTTATTGTTTTATTTGGTTTGAATTTTAATTACAAAATCTATTGATTTCTATATATAAAGATGTTGTTACCGAGACATTAAAAAAAACAAGAGAAGAGAGCTTGGAATGTTTTTTTTTTTTTGCTAACTAGAAATACGATTGTTTCATTATGAAATCATTCTATGTATCAACTTATAAGTAATGATCATAATATTTAAGTAATTTATATTCTTTGAGAAGTTAAACTGCTTGATACAAAATATGAAAGTATAAATTATTTTTTATGTCATGGGATCTATTAAGACTATGTTCTGCATTTTTTCAACTCGGTCGTGTATATTGGTAGAGTACTTTGAAAATACAAAGTCATATTTTTATATTACACTTAGCTATTTATGTTACGTATATATAATCTAAGCCTCAAGAAAATCGAGTTCTTCTCTTGATAATTAAACAAAAGTAAAAATTTAAAAGTTTAACTAAAGTCTTCACATATTAACTCGATTTTTACAACCATGACCTGCCGGTTAACCCGCTAACCCGATAATTTATGCGGGCTGGACTTGGACGTACATTTTTAATCTGCAATTCGCGACGGGCTAACCCTTTTGGGTTAAAAAATTTGGGACCGCCACGAGTTGGGCTACTTGGATGCGGGCTAGCCCGTCTAACATCTCTAGGCATAAATTACTGTTGATAGTATGCATCTATCGTAGAATGGTTACTTTTTTGTCATTTTCTTGTAATTTTAATAGATATAATTCGATGTGTATATTATTTTAATCATAAATAAAATAACGTTCTCGTGCCTTTTTTTTGGGGTATAATGCGTTCACGTAGGTTACGATTTACGAACATGTGTGCATGGTTGAGTGTTAGAAGCTACATGCATTGTGCTAATAAACTCAAAACAATACATTCTTACTTTTTAGAAATCTTATGGTCTTTTTCGATGAAGACAACATTGGAAAATAATCACAGAGGAATTCTCCTCAAACAAAATTCGACGCAAATGAAAGAAAATACTACTAGGCTAGTCAAAGAATAAAATATCAAAAGAGGAAGAGTTTATGGTATGACAAGCTTAATAAGAAAGAGAGATTAAAAATTCCTTTCGAAGAGGTTGGAGTTTCCGGAGAGGAAGTTAGATAAACGAATGTCCGTCCAGGTTCATGGGAGCGTATTAAGTTTCAAGTGTGAAATCCGATTTACCAATCTCTTTTTTCGTTGCGTGAAACTGATAACATGTTTATAGATCTTACATAAGTTTGTAATCGAGTTTATGAATAGTCGGGTCGGGCAAATCGGGCTAGTTGTAGAGCTGTAGATTATTTACAACATATAATGACATATAACTATATTTATATATTTAAATTTGTAAATGAATTGTGTAATGGAAATATGCATTATAATTTTGATTTCGACATGTGGGGATGATTGGTTGGACTGTAGATTTAAATTAATTGCTGTAGAATTTGAGTTGTAAACGTTTTTGGGCTGTAGGTATAGCTGTAAGAATTTGGCTGTAACTATTTTACAACTAAAGTGTGATTGGTAAGATAGATGTAAGTTATAAAATGGTTTTTTTTCTGATGAATGTTATAATTAGATCTTTATTATTTATAAATGTTATATTTTTGTTATAATTACATTAATGATATCATACAAAAGTATATGAAACAATATTTAACTACATACAACTATATTTATGATATTATTTTATATAAATACTTGTACGTATGTAATAATTATTATGGGTAGCTAATAAGATTAATTCAACGTAGGATAAACTCTATTTATATATAGTAGAAATATTATATTTTATATAGATGTAACGTAGGATAAACTAATATGCATTGTAAATAATATAATATAATAATATTTATATATATATGTGAATCGTGTATTCAATAGAAAAAGGAAGGAGAAGTACAAAAAGGAAACTAAAATTCCTACAGACTCTCTCTCTTTTTCTACAGCTTCAAAATTAGGGATGTAGAAAATATGGCTTTTACATCTCTGAATTTTTTTTTTTTGTCTTTAACTTCAAAAATTAACATACAGCTTGATTGGTGACATTTTAGGGTGTAAAAAAAAAAAAAAAGGCTGTAAGTGGTTTTTACAGGCCCAACCAATCATACTCATGTTCTTGTTGTTCTTTCTATTTCAAAATTAATAGATCGAGCCATAATAGGGGAATTTCCTTTTTTGCACATTTTTGGTTGAACCTGCTTTGAACGGTGGTCCATCCATTATTTTATTTTATTTTTAAGAAAGGGTTTCCCATCCATTATTTTGTAGTATATCTAAGAGATCGAATCCGAGTTTAAATATAATCAACAAAAATATTGAAAAGTATTAATTCTTTATCGTCGTGTCAACTGTCAACGAAACTAGGAAAAAAATCCTTAAAAATCTTTGAATATGAATATACATTATACTTAACGTCTACAATGATATGATATTTATTCTTAAACTTTATATATTTGCAACGTAATTAACAAAACAAATGGAACAAATATAACAGTCAGCAGACGAGACGAGTAAAAACAAACAAAAACAGATCAAAATTTATTTATTATTTTTTTTTTGGCAACAACAGAATATGATTACATTAGTGATTTAAAACAAATAAAATCTTGACTAAACTTTTAGTAAAAAAAATTGAAATTTGACTGAACATTTTCAAAAAATTGAATGACCTTTTTTTGGTAAGGAATTGTTCTAATGAAAACAATATTACATGCACTTTAGATTGTGAAAAACATATCTACTATTTTTGAATTATCTACCAATCACACAGCTGTATGAAAACATAACATTATCTGTTATTCTCTCATATTTAACACATGGTGAATTTGGAATTTGGAAAAAATAAACAATATGAAACATCATATCATTAAAGACCAAATTAATTTCCAGCCAGTAAAAAGGAAAATGATTTAAACGAATTAATTGAATTATTAGTTGTATTCCCATATTTGTCTAATAAAGTTTCAAAAATTTGTAGTTTATAGTAAAACAAATGGGAACTGGTAAGGAAAACTTCCATGGAAATTAACTTGGTAAAAAATCTTGAAAATAAAAGAGATACAGAGATTGCGCATGCGTGTCATCAAAGGTTCTTTTCACTTTAGGCTTTGAGTTGTGTTAGAATTTGATTGGCGCACGTAAGTCTTTCGTATCGCGATTTTGTAAAAGAACGTGTCCACGTGGTTACAATCAACGGTCAAGATTTCTTCGTCCAAATAGAGGAGCGATACGTCACGCCATTCAACAAGCTCTCTTCTCCTTCTTCATGTTGAGCTTTAAAATCTGCCCGTTATAGTCTCGGTCAGCTACCCGTAAAATTAAAAGAAAATTTTATTTTCTTTTATCTTATTTATATCCTCTCTAATATAAAAAGCTTCCATGACCAAACTTTGTTCAAGCTTCTCTCCTTCTCTCTCCTGTGTTTAGTTTCTGGTTCTTTTATGTGTTTTTTTTTCAGGAGAGAGAGAGTAATGGAATGTGAGTGTTGAACGGTTTTTTTTAGTGATGCCGAACACAGTGGTGAAGAAGACGACAGCGACGACGGCGAGCAGACGAGAACGGAGTTCGTCTCAAGCGGCGAGGAGACGGAGAATGGAGATCCGACGGTATAAGTTTGTCTCCGACGAACAAAACGCCGTCTTCGTCGACGGAGAGTTACAGAAACGTAAGAGACGTGAATCGGCGGGTTTCTACGAAACGGCGAAGGAAGTTGTCATTTTATGCGAGTCTTTAAGCTCTACGGTTATGGCATTCCCTGATCCAGATGCTTATCCTAAATACGGCGTCGCTTCTGTCTGTGGAAGAAGACGGGAAATGGAAGACGCCGTTGCTGTACATCCGTTTTTTCTCCGTCAACTAACGGAGTTTTCCCCGGGGGTTCACTACTATGGCGTTTACGACGGTCATGGCTGTTCCCATGTACGACGTCGTTTTAGTTTAATTGGTTTAGTTTTTTGTTTACAACGTCGTTTTTGATGTTTTCTTGTTTCGTGTTTTGTAGGTCGCGATGAGATGTAGGGAAAGGCTACACGAGCTGGTTCGGGAGGAGTTTGAGTCTGATGGTGACTGGGAGAAGTCAATGGCGCGTGGCTTCACGCGCATGGACATGGAGGTTGTTGCGTTGAACGCAGTTGGTGCGGTGAAATGCCGGTGTGAGCTTCAGAGACCGGACTGCGACGCGGTGGGGTCCACCGCTGTTGTGTCCGTACTCACGCCGGAGAAAATCGTCGTGGCCAATTGTGGTGACTCTCGTGCGGTTCTCTGCCGTAACGGAGAAGCAATTCCTTTGTCCTCCGATCATAAGGTTTTTTAATTTTCCATGGTTATTTTTGGTTTTTATTCGTTAGATCTACAGTTTTGGTTCACTGTAAAACAGTGATGGGGAACCAGAATTACGTTACGTGTCGCGTCTAAAAAACTTAGCTATCAATTTCTTTGTTGTTTTATGCATTTTTGTTTTCTGTAAATATAATGCATTTTCCTATTATTTGTTTTTTGGGACTTTGGTTTTTGTTTAATAGACATGCAACATCTGGACGGTGGTATAATGACTTTTTAGATGAGAAGATCTGATAAAGCTTCTGAATTCTAGATTTTAATCCGTCGTGTCACTATTTACAATGCTTTTTATTTTTGTTCATATTTCTCTCTCTTGATTTTATCAGCCGGACCGTCCGGACGAGCTAGACCGGATTCAAGCCGCTGGTGGTCGGGTTATCTACTGGGATGGCCCACGTGTCCTTGGAGTACTTGCTATGTCACGAGCCATTGGTCAGTAAAGTGATTACACTTGTCGAAACACTCTTGTCCCTGTCCTAATGTTTGTACAAAGTTTAATTTCCGTACTTTTTTAATAACAAAAACATTATAATTAAAATTCTCGTTTCGCCGCGGAATTATGTGTTTTTTCAGGCGATAATTACTTGAAGCCCTACGTTATCAGTAAACCGGAAGTAACCGTAACTGACAGAGTCAAGGAAGATGATTTCCTTATACTCGCAAGCGATGGTCTTTGGGACGTTGTCTCAAACGAGACTGCATGTAGCGTCGTTCGAATGTGTTTGAGAGGAAAAGTTAACGGTCAACTGTCATCTTCTCCGGAAAGGGAAATGACCGGCGCCGGCGTCGGAAATGTGGTGGTCGGAAGAGGAGAGATGTCGGATAAAGCTTGTGAGGAAGCGACGTTGTTGCTGACGAGGCTTGCATTGGCTCGAAACAGTTCCGACAACGTAAGTGTTGTGGTGGTTGATCTCCGAAGAGACACGTAGTTGTTTCTTGTCTCTCTCTAGCTCGTACTGTTTGTGTTTTTTGTCCCGAGTCATCGACTTGTGGGCCTTTTTGTTTAACCTGTTTTTGCTCTTCGGTGTAATACCAAGGGTTTTTTTAGCTTTGACTTTTGGGTTAAGTTCACTGTGTGGTGAATAGTGGTTTAGATCTTTCAGAAAATTTCACTGGTAGTGAAACGGTAAAATGCCGTGAACTTTGGTACATATGTGAAAGTTTCTGAATCTATTTTACCTTAATTTCCCCTCTAGTCTTTTAACAACATAAAATGGTATCTAAATCAATTATCCAATCATACTGGAATTTCGCTAACTCAGCTGATTAGATGAAATTGAATGATATTTTTCTTTAAATTTACTTATTTATGTTGATATAAAAGATAACAAAAAACTATTTGGTATTGAATTTAATAAACTTATTTTTCTTTAGTTTTTAACATTTATAAAACATTTGTTTATATTATGCATATAAGAAGATTACAAATCTAGAAAACAAGT
Organism: Draba incana; assembly: GCA_963576765.1. Classification (NCBI taxonomy): domain Eukaryota; kingdom Viridiplantae; phylum Streptophyta; class Magnoliopsida; order Brassicales; family Brassicaceae; genus Draba; species Draba incana. Next base: position 35,079,346 of record OY755205.1, read on the forward strand.
ATGGGTTATGAAATGTAATCAATAATCAGGCATATACAATAGTAGAAACGCGTGTGGTTCACACACTCATATGACATGTGAGAAGACTCCGACTCTAAAAAATTGTGTGATCTATTCTTCTCTGTCACATTTACAAATTTTGTTTACTAGGTAAATTATCTACGTGATACACATCTAAAAGTTGATAATAACAATATAAGTGGAATCGCAATACACACACGGAGAGCTAATGGGCTTGATTTATTGGGCCTTGAGGTTCTTGAGCCCATACATATTTTATCTTTCCTTATATCGAGACTTTCCATCGCACAATATATAAAAGGAAATTTTGGGAAAAACTCTATCGAAAAGGCGGTAAAATTCTCGACGAACTTGTCTATCAAACCCTAGACGATAAATCTCTCTGACAACATCGTCTTCACTCTTCCCCTCCGATCTCTTTCTCCAGGTTTACTCTCTCCTCCTCCTTAGAGTCACAATCTAAAGTGCATGTAATATTCTCGACGAACTAATGCATATGCTCTGGTTTCATTACCTGCTCTTATTGTATGCGATACATTTGGATCTAGCGAACGAAACGAGTATCGATTTCTGTTAAATCTACTTCTGATTAAGTGGAGTCGCAATTTGGATTGTATTATAGCACTGTGTAATTTCGTGATTATTTTGATGGATTGTTGTTTATCGAGTATCTTATATTGATCTGTATACTTCATTGTCTTATTTTTGTTACAATCTAATAATTTGGGTTTAATTTTTTATGTATTTTTCTTTTACGTATGTTGTTCTAACTCTAATTCTTCGTATTTGTGGCTACTTTATGAAGAAAATATAGCTGATATGGAAGTTGTACCACATCCACCTGAAGAGGAGCTTAACCCGTTTTCGATATTCACTCAGCCAGAGGAAAATTTTAATGTAATTACTCTACTGCTTCTATTATGTTTCTGTAATATCTTTCTACATATTCTGTAATCATACGCCTAGGTGATAACAAGAAGTTCCTGTCAATTTATATTCTTAGGTCCACACAGAAGTGCCTTTCAGTGATGGCTCTGTGCTCAGTTATAGCAATACAAGGGAATTGCTTGACAAACATCTCGAGGTGACCAGAGGGAAAGTTTATACCCGATTCCCCCCTGAACCGAATGGTTATCTACATATTGGACATGCCAAGGTAAAATATATACATGATTTGAGGCTTTGGAGATACATTGCATGATTGGTAAGGACTATGTTAATGCTTGTACTTTCAGGCTATGTTTGTTAATTTTGGTCTTGCAAAGGAACGAGGGGGCTGCTGTTACCTAAGGTAAACCTGTCCGCTTTTACTTTGGTTTACTTTCCTACATCTTTGCTTTTCTACAGCAACCTTTGTTCAAAATTTTGTGAAAATCTGATTTCAAGGTTTGATGATACAAATCCCGAGGCCGAAAAGGAAGAGTATATTGATCACATTGAAGAAATTGTTAACTGGATGGGTTGGGAACCCTTCAAGGTATTGTTATAGGTTAGTATTATTATTACTAGGAAACAAACCCGCGCGTTACCGCGCAGATAATTAAAACTTATAAGATGTCATTGTGAACATTTATTCTCACAGTTTAGTAATGTTATACCAGAGGTTTGGCGATCAAATTTAAGTTTCTCATTTAAATAAAGAAAATGAGACGAAACAAACATGGTGAAATTTAACCAGCACTTGTAATATTTTAAGATATATCAAATACGAAAAACATATTATGTAGAGAAACACAAATGTTACAATATGATGGAAACAAAACATATATGCAGAAAAATCAAACAAAATTTAAATCTTGAAAGTGATAATATTGGAGGTGTTGGTGATATACAATGACTCTTAATCCACTAAGACAATGGTTATGAGACTAAACTTTATTATGAGTCATAACTTATGACCATTTAAAATAAACTACTATAAACATGAACATCAAAGGTTACAACTACAAGCAAAAAAAATTTACTGGTGCAGTACTTGGGTTACCACTAGTTATGAAGCGGATGACAAAAAATGATTACGCTCAATCAATTCATGGACGGTTTTTTTCCCTTGTGATCATTTTTCAATTAAAAAAAAATTCATGGATGGTTTATTTTCTTTCCTATGCCAAACGTTTGGAATTAATCAAATCGGTACTTGTAAGTATAGTAAATATATGGGAAAAATCGCATAAAAAACTTTCAAGGTGACAATTTCTTACACTTTAAACCTCGACAGTCAAACACTATCAGTTTTAACTTTCAAGATGGTAATGCTAACACATTAAACCACAAACATAGCAAATTTGAACGGGACACCACAAAAAAATTAAACGGAACAGTAACTCCGTTAACAGAATAGTAACTCCTTTGAAATTTTTTTCCGATCAGATCATTCCGTCACACCGAAATCACCGTCTCTGTTCCTCGCGACTAAATCCCACATCTCTTTCTTTGAACAATGGAGAGTCTAAGGCTTGTAGAAGTAAAGCTCTTTAAAATTTCAGATCCGAAAATCAAACATGTCGGAATCAAATAAAACCTACTGGGCTTTGTTAATGTTGGTTCCATTAGTTCATATATGGTTTCGATTTTTCAAAATACACTTAATAATTCAGAGAATTTTAATTTTTAAATTTGAAAACCGAAACTTCATTGACAAATTCGAGTTAGTTTTAGTTAAAATCATGCGGTGAGCTCGGAACCATTAGATTCGAAATCTTAAGAGCTTTTTAAAGAACTATAAATCACCACATATAGTACTTGAAATCAAAATCCGGCATTGATGAACTTGAAAGCTTGATTTTTTTTGTTGGGTTTTGGTAAAGTTTCATAAAAGGGAAGAACTTGAAAGCTTGTAGATGTGAGATTTAGTCGCGAGGAACAGAGACGGTGATTTCGGTGTGACGGAATGATCTGATCGGAAAAAAATTTCAACGGAGTTACTGTTCCGTTTAAATTTTTTTGGTGTCCGTTCAAATTTGCCATGTTTGTGGTTTAATGTGTTAGCATTGCCATCTTGATGGTTAAAACTGATAGTGCTTGACCGTCGAGGTTTAAAGCGTAAGAAATTGCCACCTTTGAAGTTTTTAATGCGATTTTCCCTAAATTTCTGGATAACTCTGTGTTTGTTGCCTGAAGGATGCATAACATAAATCGAGAGTATGTGCTCTGCTTTATTTTGGTTTGGGCCAACTTTAAATCCTCGCAAAGCAAAAGTGGCATTTATGGATGTGTATAGAACTCAAGAAGAGGCAAGATTGGGGTTGCGATCACTAAAGAATATGTGGTTTAAAGATAATTTGGAGATTGGTATCCGGAGGGCAATTATGGGTTCAATGGGTTAACACATCTCTAGGGGAAGCGAATCATTTTGGTCTATCAACGACTCAACCAAGATGGGATCATGGATGTGGAATAATCTTCTGATATGTCGTATAATTGCAAAATCGTTTCACAAAGTTGAGGTTAAAGGTGAGAGACATATCTTTTTGGTTCGATCATTGGTGTCCTTTGGGGCCGGGCATTTGATGGAAGTCTCAGAGTGATCGGAGTAATATATATATATATATAAACAAAAAAAATCATGGGCCTAAAAAAAATGAAAAGAATCTGAGGTATGATACATATGTTTCATAATAATGTGTCCAGACATTGACGAACAAAGAAATATGTCAACAACATTCAGCTCTAAGGATACTTGGCATCAAATTCGGGTTGCACATGAACATGACAGCTGGTTTTGGAGCATTTGGTTCAACAATGCTACTCCAAAATACATGGTTGGGAATCCACAATCGTCTAACTACAGGAGATCGTATGGCACTCTAGAACACGGGGATCTCTTCGGCTTGTGTCTCAAGTGGACATCCAATGGAGATGAGAAATCACTTGTTCTTTGAATGCATTTACTTAACCTTAATTTGGTCTTCTCTCGCTCAGGGCTTTCTTGGTCACTCCCTAGCAACAAATTGGGAATCGATCATTCACTCTCTCGGACACTTCTCGACCTTTCATCGAGAGTTTCCTCATCAAATACGATTTCTAAGCCTCTATTTATCATATATGGAGAGAACGTAATGGTAGAAGACACAATGATCAATCTACAACTCTGCAAAGACTTATAAAAATTATCGACAAAGCCATGCGGAACCGCATTAGCTCATTTCGCAACATGGTCAACCGCGGCAAAGAGGGCCTTGTAGTTTGGTTTGGAACATGGCCTTGTAGATTTCTTTACAAAAGAAAAAGAAGAAGAATATATATATATCAAATCGAATGACGCTAGTGACGGATTAATATTACATGTTATGGTTTTGGGTCTGTTAAAGATAATGGGTTTTGGTCCAAAACCTTCTTTTAATTCGAAAAGAAGAAGATAAACTGTATATACATATATATGAAGAGACACACCTATTATATTATGTAGAGCTTGAAAAGTGCATGTAGAGATAAAGAAACCTAACATAAGCATGATCCATGAGTTAAAAAACACAACAATTTGAAGAACAACAAACGCTTATCCAAAATTGACATATCATCATATAAAAAAAAATTGTAGACTTAGTTTCTTTTTATTGAACTATTAGCATAATCAAAGAAAAAGCTGACGCCAGCGAGATAAATTTGTTATGTTGAGCGAAACGAAACTATATGGATCAGGAAAAAAAATCTAAAATAAATATTTATTTGATTAGATTGTAGGCATGAAAGTAGATTAGTAAATGGTTAATTGACTCAATCACAAATGAAACAGTATATGTGATATATCATGGTTTTTACCCAGTTTAAGCTATGATATAAGTCCATGTTTTAGTGTCTTTTGGTGTTTTCCAAGTGTTTTTAGAGTCTTTACAGGAACTAGACCGATTGGAGCAGAAAAGATGTTTACTGGAAGTTTTGGAGCATTGCGGAATAGAGCGTCAAAAAGTCAAAATCTGCCAGCAGAGCCAGCGTCGATCGACAGAGATTTGCGTCGATCGACAGGAGGCCTGGTGAGACAAGAAGATTTTCCAGAGAGTGTCGTGTCGATCGACAGGAATTCTGTGTCGATCGACAGACATGCCAGACGAGCCAAAAAGCCCAAATTGAAGATTTCCGTTTTTTCGAAGGAATTTCCAGATGTTTACTTTTATGTTCTAGTCGGTTTGGGACCCTATATATACGTATTTACAACCATTGTTTAAGAAAAAGCTTTATTTTATTGTTTTTAGAATTTACTCTTAAGAGATATCTCTAATAAAGATGTTTTGTGCTTCATTAAACATGTCTGAGTAATTTCTCTGTTAGGTTTAGGGTTTTCTAGGGTTTTGATGAATTGCTAGATCTGATTTCATTGTTATGATAATATCATTAGAAGTTCTTCATCTTGACTTGTTGTTAATGGTGATTTTAGCATCATGAACTAGAATCTGATCTTAGGTTAATTGATAGACACGACAGTGTTATTGATTGCTTGAACTAGTCTTTGATGAGCAAAATACCTATTCGCAAAGAGATTTAGTTTAGGGTTTTGTGAACAATTGTGCCTGATCTTTAATGCTTGTTTAGATCAATCTGATTTCGCAACGACAGTTGGTTGTCTAGGGTTTAAGCATAGATAATATTCGCAGCGAGAGCTGGTTTGTTTTACATTCGTGTGCATGTTTAGGAACAATAGCATTAATAATCCTATCTTTTATTTATCATCTGCAATTCTGATTCTCCTAAGATTTCCCTGAACCTAGCTTTTATCTTCATTGATTTAAAGCTTATTATCCTGCTTGTTTGTTTAATTTGGTTTTTCATACATTATAGTTTGCCTAGCTTAGTCTGAAAGTAATAATCTATTGTGTCCCTGATTCCCTGTGGATTCGATAACCTTAAGTGCTACAATTGATCTCTTAATTTGAGAGAGTAGTTCAAAGGAAATTTGAGCATATCAATATGGTTTCGACTCTCGCACCTAGCTTGCTTGGCATAGGACATATTAATGATACGGTGAAAAATAGAGAAATAATAACTTTTCAGTATACAAGACCCTACACGATAATATAAAATCAGAAAATAAATTTAAAAAATGATGCAAACGCCTTGTCCAAGAAGAAGTAGAATAAAACTTCAACGATTTGAAAAGGAGTCATGGAGAAAAAGCCAAAGGTATGGACTGATCTAGCACATTAGCACATGGAATTCTCAAGGAAGATTTCACCTGGGACTGGAACAGCCTTGTAATGATTATTGCAGGAACAAATCATAACAAACTGCAAAGTGTAACCTATCAACATATCTTCCAAAATGGTTGATACCACTTATGGCATGAACACAATGACATATAACTCATCCATTAATGACACAAAGGCTTACTTATCTCCTAAAGAAAACCTTTCACAACCGTTACGCTCCATAAGATGTCTTGAAGAAACAAGTTATGACGAAGGCTTAAGCTATGGTTTGGATCACGACTCCAATCCTCTTATTCTTTTAACCTTTCCGGGGAGTCGATGACTATTCATAGCTATTACCTTGACACCAAATAAGAGTTCGGCCCAATGCTTTATTTATAACCGAATACTTTTGTCTGTAAATACATCATATTTGATTCCTTCCATAAATCGATTTCCTTCCCTATGAGTTCTAGTCTCAATAAGAATGCTAGTTCTTACTGTTCATATGTTATGATATGAATATACCAAACCAATTCGTTATTAGCTACTCATGAAAGTCTAGAATGATGCTCTATCTCGGTTTCATCAATCACTCTTCAAAATCATTAGGAATTTTCGAAATAATATGTTCGCAATATGTGAAATTTATTTTTTTGGTTTGAATATACTTAAAAGTAAATGTAAATTTACGTATATAACCATGACTTTGTTGAAGCTGGAAGAGGGAAACGAAAAAAGCTATATCCTCGCCACGGAAATACGGGTATAATAGTGTATACACTTCAAGTCTTCAATCAATTTAGAGTTGGTAAACCTTTTACACCATAAATGTGGTATACTTCGACAAGAAGCGCAAACACCTTTTACACCATAATTGTGGCAACAATTCGAGAAGGAAAGAAAAATAAGCAGTAGTTGAGAGTAGACTTGGTTTAGTTACCTAGACTTTGGAGTTAGGGAAAAGCCTTTAGTATCAACTCCAAAGTCAAGGTAAGTAACTAACCCAAAATCAGACACTTGAGATATGTGGAAAGTGAAATATAACATATTTTTGTTCAAAGTAGGAGGGAACAAAATAAAACGAAGGACAATGTCTAAGAAAATAAAGGAAACCATTAAAAAGAAGTAAACAAAGCAGACATAAGTAAAAAAAAATATTGTTTTGATTCGTCTGCATAATTTTGAGAGCAGTATGAACAGAGAATATTCATAAGTATATTTAAAAGCATGTGTGAGAACACAATGAAATTGAAAAGATATTCTCAGAAGAGAGATTAGATACGAAAATGTTAAAATATGACAGCAACCAAATCAATGACTTTATTGGCTAGAGCAAGAACACATATGAGGAGACTACAATCAATTCTAATTAAATATTTTGCTATCATTAAAGAGGAATCTAAATGTACAGAATGTCGTACACAACATGAAACAAACACGATTCAAAGAGCACACAAGTCAGGGCTTATAGCCTTATACTATTCCTCTATTCCAAACAGTAAGCAAATATCTACATAGGTTGATTTTTCGCTTCATCATCACCAATACTTTCGATTTAGTTTTTGTTACTGCTTAGCCCCTTGATTGAATTGTTTCGTCGCTTTTGCTTTCTGGATTGTTCCTGTCTTGGAATCTCTTAGTGTTGGGTATTGATTTCTCTCTCTCTATGGCTTTCGGGAATTTAGGATTTTACCTAATGTGTTTGCGTTTATACGCCGAGGAATAAACACTTAGAGCAGTATGTGATGAATCTTTGAAATTATGAAAACGTATACCTGCGTTGAATATATGCATGCGTTGGTTTTGGACCCTTGGTTTTTTTGGGTCGGGTGTGTGACAATGAAAATGGCTGTAGAATGGAGTTGTTTCTGTTTTTTTTTTTTTTGTCACGATTTTTGTTTTTGTTTCTTTATAGACGAAGAATCACATTTGTTAAAGTTTGGTTTTTGTGTGTGCTGAAGAGGCTTATCAAACGAAAAAATCACAATCATTCACTACAAAAAAATAAATCTAATCTTGACCATTCAATCTAAATGCAAAATAATGTCAACCATTAAATTAAAGTTTTTTTTCCTATAAAAAAGTGCAGCAAAAACAAAAAACAAAGAAGAAAATCGATTATGGATTAGAAACATATATTCTTTTTCAACTTCCATATAAATACAAAGTTCCTGAAGTTCAACTTATAAATCCCGTATTCATAAGGGTCAACTACAGGTACTCAAATTTTCCAAAAAAAATGTATCAATACCTAACCACATCTATTAGTAATTCTAAACTGATTGATGATAATAGAACAAAGGGACATAATAATAGAACAAATGGAGATATATTGATACGAAAGAAGAAGACGTTTGGTGACAAATCATTAGAACAGATAGTCGACGTAAGGATCGGAAAGTAAATGTGGCAAACAATCTCTAATTAAATTAGGATAACGAAACCGATGTACTAAGCGATCAACAACCATCTCCTCGAATACTACACGGACGCAGCATGAATCAAATACCGCGGGACTTGGCTGGATCGCTCGAGACCGAAGAAACAACACCCAGATAGAAAGATCAAAGCTGGAACCCCACGTCCAATCTCCACTGATGGCGGAGGCGCTCGCAATCAGAGAAGCTCTAACACAAGCATCGATTCGAAACCACCGGAACTTTTCCCTATCATCAGACTCCCAATCACTGATCAAACTCATCAACAAGAATACCTTCCAGATCGAAATCTACGGCATCGTCCAAGATATCATCAAACTATCTCTTGATCTACATGTTACTTTCAGTTACATTCCTAGATCTAACAACATCGAGGCTGATTTGGTCGCCAAATCAGTCCTAAACTCTGTTTCTATTGTACCCGGTTTAATCCCGGTTTGACTTAACTAAAGAAAACTTTTCGACCAAAAAAAAAAAAAAGCGAGTCACAATTTCTAGCAAATCAATACAATCGTTGACTTGCGATAATTTTTATTCTCAACACTGACACAACCGTTGACTTGCGATAATTTTTAGGTTATTACGCGGTTGACAAGGACTCTATTAGGATATGTTAAGATCTTCGTATCATATATATCCCAAATCTTACTTTTATGTAAATATGCCTATTATTATAAAGGTAATGTAAATATTGTGTTTAGGCAATTAGGTTAAACATATGCTTGTATAAATATGTGCCCACGACAATTGAGATCAATAACACAGAAATTACAGAAAGCCTATACTCGTATTAGGTTTCTGACATGGTATCAGAGCCCACGATCCACACAGTCCAACCCGATCCATAATCGATCTGAACCAAAATTGGTCCATCGATCCTTGCCCGAATATTCCGAGATTAACGGCCAAAGAACCATCATCTCGAGGGGCGTATTAGGGACAAAAGTCCCACATCGGAAGTTGGAAGGGAATCTAAGCAATATATAAGGGATATGGGCCAATCCACTCATTGCCAATTGGTTTTGAGTTGGAAGCCCATATTCTAACATGGTATCAGAGCGGGTGAACAACAAGATGGACTATATTTTTTTAGGAGCACGGAAGCAGCGACAACATTGCATATAACGGATAACACACTTTCGGATTTATGGCATTGTCGTTTGGGGCATCCTTCTTCTAAAGCTCTTCGTTTATTACCTATTTCTGGAATTCATAGCTCTAGTGGTTTTCATAATAAAGCTTGTGATATTTACTTGCGTGCAAAGCAAACAAAAGATGTGTTTCCTATAAGTATGAATAAAACAACGGAAGTTTTTCAACTTATTCATTGCGACCTTTGGGGTCCATACCGAATCACGTCTAATTCTGGTTCTAGATACTTTCTAACTATAGTTGATGATTACTCCAGAACTTTGTGGATTTATCTCCTTCTCGATAAGAAAACAGCACCCGTGAAACTTCAAAATTTTGTTGCTTTGATCGAACGACAATTTAATAAGCAAATCAAAATAATACGAAGCGATAATGGCAGTGAGTTCATATGTCTCACGAGATTTTTTCAACAAAATGGGATCATACATGAAACGTCATGTGTTGGAACACCTCAACAAAATGGCCGTGTTGAAAGAAAACATCGCCATATCCTCAATGTTGCTCGAGCTTTGCGTTTTCAAGCTTCTCTACCTATAGACATGTGGGACGAGTGTGTACTTGCTGCTGGTTATCTAATTAACCGAACCCCATCTCTTATTCTTGATGGCAAGACACCATTTGAACGTTTATACAATCGTCCGCCTCCTCTTTCTCATCTCCGCTAGCCCGGAAAAGCTTGTGTTTAACCGGACGGTCACTCTTAGAGACAGCTACAAGAAAAAAGATGAGAAGTAGACACGGCCGTGCTTATGTTGGGGAAATCGAAACTTTGAGCCTAGGTCCCATTTTTAATTCAAATTTTAACTGAACGAATGCTTGATTGTAATTAAATATCGTCTTTCAAACGGAGAAACAAGATTTTTTTTGTTATTAAAAATTTTTGTTTGGTGCTAAGGCATAATTCCCGTCCCAACCCGTCCATATAGAAACATATTCACATATGGTACTATCGATTCCCGTTTGGAAACGGGACGGAAGGGACGAGCCCCAAAATTCCCAAAGTAAATTATATATTTACTTATATAAAATTGTACTATTAGATAACAGTTTCCTATTTTTCATCTAGGTTAGCATGATACTAAAATTATTATTCTAATTTTCCGTAGCTATGCATTGTTTTTATTGTTTTTCTTCAATATAGAAATCGATAATCACTTGCAAGAAATGCCTGATTTGAAGACAAATTAATTATTTGGCTTGTTGAGATTTGAGATTTGATAATGTTTATCCAATTAGACATTATTTAATTTGTTTGATTTTATTATCATTTTAGTTTATTCATTTTATTTAATTTGTCCAATTAATTTATTTTGATTTGGTAGATTTCTAATAATTTTACTCGTTCTTTTTGAGAAATTCTATTTCCCGTCCCGGCCCGAAGTTTATATGAGACATGAATAAGACAAGTATTTTGATTACCAAATTCCGGCGTTTCCATGCCCGAAAATTCCGAATTTCCGTTTGCCCAACGCCTAATGAAAAAGTTTTGGTTAATTTTTGTAACATTTACCACTAAATAGGTGATATAATATTATATTTGGAGAAAATTACGTTTGGTAGCACTTGTGCCACAAATTTTCACAAAATCTACCACAAATTCGGACCCCTTGATTTTCATAGGATTTTTTGTCTTTTAGCTGGCTTGAGATTACCGGCAAGCCCCTCTGAAGTAGTGGTGGGAGCAGAAATTAACACCCGAGTATTTCGTAGGAGTAGACGTCGTAGGGGGGCCATCAGTTTTCCGGCGCGATCTCGATTCAAATTCAAACACTCTGAAGAAAACGATCATAATCATCTGGTGCGGTCGCTGCTGGTAACTTACAATGGAATCGCACCACGCGACTCTAGGACGCCGGACGGTAAGGATCTTCGATTTTGTCTCCGTCGTCATCTTCGTCTGAACGGTGTCGTCTTACATCGGTTTTTTTTTTTTAATGATCTTTGTATAGTTGGAGGAGATTCGTCAAAAGAGAGCCGCTCAAAGGCTTAGCAAAACTGCTTCAGGTCCAGATCTTAGCGAAATCCCAAACCCTTCCGGTAATTTCATCTCTTTTGGAGATTTTTGGTTGTCTATTGGATAGCTATTCTTAATAGTTTTAACTGTAATGCGTTGTTGCAGATTTTCCAGGGATTAGAAAATCCGAGAGCGGAAATCGACTTTCTGAGGTAACATATATGAATCTGGAGCTTATCAAGATTCAAAATTTAGCCTAAGTTGATCTAATTGGAGAATTTTGAGATGATTGTGAGAAATGGGAATGCTCTAGATTGTGATTTAGGGCTCATTCAACTTTTCTGAACCTAAATGGGAGTTTTTGTATTGGTTTTTACTGATACTATGATCTTGCTGATAAATGGTTTGTCCTGAATTGCTTCCACAGACAGATGTTGGTGCTTTGTATTCCCAACTCAAACAACTGCAGAAGAAGAATGCAGAAATGGAGGAACGCAACAAGATGTTATCCTCAAAGGTATTTTACCTCAAACTTGTTACCTCTTTTCCTTGCAGGAAATCAGATCCCATGTTCTTTCTTTGAGATAAATGTAATGATGATGTTTTTTGTCCATGGGCTTTAGCTTCAGACAAAGGAAGCCGAGAATGAATCACTTGAGAGTCGGTTGAATGTCCTAGTGAGTTACAATTAAGCTTTTTATATGTCATATTATCCATTCCTGGTTCAGTTTGTGTCCAAAATGTTTTGACATATGCTCTTGGTGGATGGATAACAGGAACAAAACACAGTGCCATCTTTAAGAAAAGCTCTCAAGGAAATTGCAATGGAGAAAGATGCTGCTGTTGTTTTACGAGTAGGGAGAACTACTGTTTTACTTCTTTTGGTGCAAAAATAACCTCCTTGTGATTGTATTTTGATTGATATTGCTATTGCTTATAGGAGGATCTCTCAGCTCAAGTTAGGACTCTGAAGAAACGTATTAAAGAGGCAGAGGAGGAACAATATCGAGTATGCTACTAGTCTTATATGCCTTTTAAAATATTAAGTTTCCTTTCCCTTGGTTTTTAAACTTACTGTCACCCATTGTTGATAGGCTGAGGAAGATGCAGCATCTCTTAGAGCAGAGCTTAACTCGATACAACAGCAAGCAATGGGTAATTCATTTGTTGGAGTTTCCCCAGACCAAGTATTAGAGAAGGAGATGGCCAACCTTAAGTTAGAATTACAGGTTTGATTGTGTTTGAGATTGAGACAGATACTTCTCTGTCAGAGTCTTTGTTTCTATGATAGTGATTGATGTTCTTGATATACACAGAAAGAATCAGTGTTGAGGCACCAAGAACAACTGCGTTTAGCTGATGTACAAACTCGAGTTGCTTCTTTAATGTCGGAAAAGCAGGAACTGGAAAATAAAATTTCTGTTTTATCCAGCAGTGCCTCAGGTAAATATGTGACGTTATGCAAGTCTCAAAAACAAGTCTGTATTCACAATCATCGGGTGTTTAGATGCATAAACTGATGTCTATATGCTTTTTTGTTCGTTCAAAAAGTGGTTTACTGAATGTTGTTGAATGAATATATAACTTTGTTCCTGCGCTATTTTATTATGCAGAAGTACCAGAGTCAGGTCAAAAAGTACTTTCAGTGGTAAGATAATGTTAATAACCATTATTGCCATTTGCCAAGATATAAGTCTTCTTCAATGGAACCCCTTAGGTTTAGGTTTGATGGTTTTCATGTAGGAAGATAAAGAAAAACTCGAGAAGCAGTTGCATGATATGGCTGTCGCACTTGAAAGATTGGAGAGTAGTAGGCAAAAGCTTCTCATGGAGGTAATGTCTTACCTCTCTGCTGCTTAGAATATATACAATAGTCAAGGGACATGCGTGGAGAAATAAAATTCACGCATTGTTTTCAGATTGACAACCAATCATCTGAAATAGAGAAGCTTTTTGAGGAAAATTCGAACCTCTCGGCTTCCTATCAAGAATCAATCAACATATCAAAACAGTGGGAGAATCAAGTAAGCTTCTCACCATTATCTTACAGTGAGAACATTTTCTTGGCCTGTATGTTGACTTGTAGCAAACCGTATAGGTGAAAGAATGTCTAAAGCAAAATGTAGAACTCCGTGAAGTTCTGGAGAAGTTAAGAACAGAACAAGCTGGTGCTCTTTCACTATCGCCTTCGGAAGTTGAGGGAAATGGATCACATGGAGCTGAAACTATGTCTCTCAAGGTTTTGGTCTCCAACTATTATAATAGAACCAAGCTTCGATGTAACTGTTGTTTGTGTGATTAAAATTCCGTATTCACCTTTTTTTCAGGGCGAACTTGCGAAAGAACAGAGCAGAGCCGAATCGTTATCTGCTCAAGTTCTCCAACTCTCAGCACAACTCCAACAAACAACACAGGCATATAATGGGCTTGTGCGCGTGTAAGTTTCGCATAGTACTTTACTTCAATCATTTGATATTCTATCGTCTTGTTGATTTTCTTTCGATTGTGATTATTGCAGCTATAAACCTGTGCTTAGAAACATTGAGAGCAGCTTAATCAAGCTGAAGCAAGATGGATCAGTCACAGTGGCACAGTGATTCAGGAACCAAGGAGACACTTCTGAGAACATATTTTTTTACAACAAACCCCTATTTGGAACTCAAGGAGATCATGAAATTAACACTAACTTTTCTCTGTACTAAAAACAATATGATGAGTCAATTTTGGCTTGGGCACATTTGGTTTGATGGAATTTCGGTTTGGTAAAGAGTAGTCGGTCCAAAGTAGAATAGAAATTCGAGTTGGTATGTTTATTGAAAGTTTCGGTTCGGTTTCCTTAAGTTTGGTTCTCGTGTTCAATTCGGTTTTATCGGTTTCTTCGGTGTACGATCAAATGATACTAATCTAAATTCAAACCGAGTATCTAAATACCGGTTAGCTCTGGTTCGATAGATTGGGTTGAGCTAATTATAATCGGGAGGTCAAATTTCTGACGGTTTAGGATTTCTTCGCTGGCGTTAACCGGAGGACCATCACTTTTCCGGCGAGATTTCGATTCAAACACTCTCAGGCTATCTCAGAGGAAAGCATTCATTTCTGCACTACGAAATTGCAAAAACTTTTCCCAAGTTCCATCGATTCACGCCAAAATCATTCGAACTTTCCATGGACAAGATGCTTTCGTTGTTTTCGAACTTATCCGAGTCTGCTCCACTCTCGATTCTATCGACTACGCCTACGACGTGTTTCGTTACGTATCTACACACCGCCATGATTGATGGGTTTGTGTCATCAGGTCGTTTCGCTGATGGGGTTTCGTTGTATCATCGGATGATTCACAATTCGATTCTGCCTGATAACTATGTGATTACATCAGTTCTAAAAGCTTGTGGTTTGGAAGAGTGTAGAGAGATTCATGCGCAGGTTCTGAAACTAGGGTTCCGGTCTAGCCGATCGGTGGGGCTAAAACTGATGGAAATCTACGGGAAATATGGGGAATTGGTGGATGCACAGAAGGTGTTCGATGAAATGCCTGATAGAGATCATGTTGCAGCAACAGTCTTGATTAACTGTTATTCTGAATGTGGTTCTATGAAGGAGGCGTTAGAGATTTTCCAAGATGTCAAGGTTAAAGATACGGTTTGTTGGACTGCGATGATTGATGGGTTGGTTAGAAACAGAGAGATGAACAAAGCGTTGGAGCTTTTCAGGGAAATGCAGATGGAGAATGTTAGTCCTAATGAATTCACGGCTGTATGTGTTTTATCTGCCTGTTCGGATTTAGGAGCGTTGGAGCTCGGGCGATGGGTACACTCGTTCGTTGAGAACCAAAAGATAAAGCTTAGTAATTTCGTAGGGAATGCTCTGATCAATATGTACTCAAGGTGTGGTGATATCAATGAGGCAAAGCGGGTTTTCAAGGTAATGCGGGACAAAGATGTCATTTCATATAATACGATGATCTCTGGACTAGCAATGCACGGGGAAAGCTTTGAAGCCATCCATGTATTTCGAGATATGGTGAACAGAGGATTTAGGCCGAATCAGGTGACTTTGGTTGCTCTTTTAAACGCATGTAGCCATGGAGGTTTGTTAGATATAGGGCTTGAGGTTTTCAGTTCTATGTGGAGAGTTTTCGGTGTTCTACCGCAGATTGAGCAATATGGATGTATTGTCGACCTTCTTGGTCGAGTGGGGCGAGTAGAAGAAGCGTACAGATTCATAGAAAACATGCCAATAGAACCGGATCATATCATGTTAGGTGCTCTTTTAAGTGCTTGTAAGATCCATGGGAACATGGAACTCGGTGAAAAAGTTGCCAAGAGACTGCTCGATTCTGAGAATCCAGATTCTGGGACATACGTACTATTATCGAATATTTACGCTTCATCAAGAAAATGGAAAGAATCTACTGAAATCAGAGGAATTATGAGAGAATCAGGGATTGAGAAAGAACCAGGTTGCAGTACCATCGAAGTGGACAACCAGATCCATGAGTTCCTTGTAGGCGATATCGCACACCCTCAGAAAGAAGTAATTTATCAGAGAATACAAGAACTGAATCGAATTCTTAGATTTGAAGAGAATGAACTAGATATTATAGCGGGTTTGCTGAATATCAATGATTGATAGTAATAGTTAATATAATGGAGAAGGCTTGATTGAGTAAGCCACGATTGGGCTTCTGACACTGTGGCTACCGTCAGACCAAACCAAAGACGAACTTACGACACTCCCATCCTTCAGTCCTTTACCAGAGATGGTCACAACAAAAGATTTCTTCTCCTTGAGTAAACCGAATCTCAGAATCTCTGGTTCTACGCTGATTTGAATCTCTGGTCGAAGGGGAACCACACTCACCTTGTACGTAGAGTTTGGGAATCCAACGTTAGTAACGGTTCTTCTAAATGTGATGTTAAATGGATCACGAGCAGAAGAAAATGTAGTTATGGTTGGGTAATTCAGATCTTTGACTTCTGTTTTCTCTGAACAAGTGACGTTCTGTCCTGAGATTGTTGTGAGAAACCTTGGTTCAAAACCCTCTGCACATAACATGTTGAGGTAATCTTTTGTCTCTACTTCATACACAAGTCCCGGGTCGCTGGCTTTGGTTGGGTTCATTTGGCCTGACCCGTATGACAATTCTTGCTCCGGGTTTTTCTTAAGGTTCATGGGCGTAGCTGCAAATATACAATGCCACTACTCAGTTTTTATCCTTCCAAAAGTAAGAATTTAGAAGCAATTATTGGTTTTGAACAATACCGGTCGTCATGATAGCAGATTTGATTGCCGAGGGAGACCAGTCGGGGTGAAAAGACTTGACATAAGCCGCTACACCTGCCACATGAGGGCAAGCCATGGATGTGCCACTCATTACACTAAAGCTCACACTTCTCTTGTCCTTAGGGTTCCTTGAAGGAGATGCTACCGGAGAAAATGCAGCCAAAATCTCTACTCCAGGTGCACTTACGTCAGGCTACAAATTAAATTTCAGTTACAAAACCAACACCAAGTTTAATATGATTTTTGTTCCGGTTGCATTACCTTCAAGAGGTTCTTGATAATGAAACTTGGTCCGCGAGAAGAGAATGACGGAACATAAGGAGCTTCTTTATCTACTATCTCTTCGGTTCTCAGTATCTCCGCTTGTGGTTTCCTGCAAATTCATTCTTTATTCATTTCAAGACCTAACAATAAAACTGTTCCGATTCAGCTCTGCCCTTTTACTTACTCTGCAGACTTGATGTATGATTTGATAGATTCATAGTCCTTGGTGTTCAGCGAAGAGGCAGGAAATGAGAACACAAAGGCGTCGTCTGGAGTAAATGTATTCTTAACAATGGCTCCAATGGCTCCTGCTGAGTAAGCCTCTCTGTTTCCTTGAAAGTTGTCGCAGAGGACGATCTTCCCTTTAACCAGGTCTCTATCCACACACCCACTTACGCAAAAACTGTCAATGGCAATGATCACTATTAGCATCAATGTGTTTTGATTCAAGATTCTGATTGGAACATGGAAGAATCAGGAAGAAGACTAGGATTTCGTTTCCTACTTACCCGGCTGAGGTCTCAGGACATTTTCTCGTAACGTTTTGGCCGTAAACGATTGGGAACTTCGTCCCATTGAAATTCGCTGGATTAACTGACAAACCCTGTTTAAGAAAGAAACAAAGTTTTATCGACTCTTGTACTTTCTCACTAAATCTCACCGATTTGAAGAAACGTACCGTTATAGCTTTTCCGTTACCAAGAACGACTCTGTCAACGAAACGCCGGTCCGTAGCGCTAGCCGCGGCGGTTATCATCCATGGTGATACATTTGCCACGGTCCCTAAGTCGGGCCCTCTATTCCCAGCGGAGCCTGCCGTGATTATCCCTCGAGACATTGCGTGAAACGAACCAATGGCTATTGAATCATTCAACAATCCGGCGACATCAATGGCTATGGCGTCATCGAACGCTGCGAGGATATCTGAGTCGCTGCAGTGGCCCTTGAGGCAGACTTTATAGGCGGCGACTCTAGCCGATGGAACTCCACCTCGGGCAGTGCCTTGAGCCAGGCCATAAAAGCTGGCGGCTTGAACCACGTTACCGGCAGCTGTCGACGCCGTGTGGGTCCCGTGGCCTTCTTCGTCTCTTGCTGACGGGGAAAATTTGAAGTAGAACCTAGCTCCGATAAGTTTGCTTGTTGAACAAGCAAGATTACCACAAACGTTAGTATATAAACGCCTAGTGTTACAAATTTATCTACTGTTATTAGTAATCATGGACTAGTGTTACAGATTTATCTAAGTATATAACTTTGTAATGAGTTTGATTTTAAAGAAAAAGGTTAGAATAAAATTTTACTTGTTGCAAGTAAAGTTTTGGCCACCTTTGCAAGAACCTTTCCATTTCTTTGGAGGTGGACCGAAACCTTTGTCGTCGAAGCTCTCAGATTCCGGCCAGATTCCGCTGTCAATCACTCCGATAATAACATCACTCTCTTTCACAATCTCTCGTTTCGCTCTCTCGCTGAATCCGAGAAAGTCCCATGATCTTGTTGTAGTCAGTTCATGAGTCTTGCTTGGAAACACAGACACCACTTCCTTCATATCTGCACATTTTATAAATTTACATATGTTTTTTTTTGGGGGAAGATCTTTATTCTGTGAAATCAAGATTTATGAAATACCCACTTTCAAGTTTCTGACTCTCGGCTAGAGATAGATTTGCAGCAAATCCATTGAAGCTCTTTTTATAGCTTCCAATTAACAAATTCGATGCAGCACTGAAGGAAGAACCAAATACAAAGAGAATTGTAATAAATAATCATCTTTATTCCTTTACATATGTAAATTGTTTCAAATCTGGAGTTATTGAATCTTACTTAGAGCCTACAAGTTCTTGGAGCATATTGAGATGGTGAGATGTAGCTGAGTATCCAATCTCAGGAAGTGTTCCCATATACACAATATACACCTACAATATATGTATGTGTATAGAGAGAGTTATATTATAAGGTGTTTTGTTCATATAGGCATCTTACAAAACAGAGCAAAAACTTGAACTTGCCTGTCTATTATCATCTGCATATACATCTCTGGTCAACATGAATATTAAGCAGATTAAGAAGAGAGATTTAGATAACTTAGCCATTTTGTGAACCTCTAAATTTTGGGATTGTGATTGAAAGAAGAAATGCGTTTCAGATTTTATAGCCACTATGTTTTCATTGTCATGACCAATATGGAAATAAGTGATTTATTTCGTTATAGTCAAGAAAAAAAATGCATTTCTTAATACATACTAGGCATTTACCCGCGCCAAGCGCGGGACGAGTAAGGTAAAATGCATTCAAAGTGTAACGTTTTACATACACAAGCCCATAGCGATTCAAAAAATTTCCAATCGAGATAGACCTCAACCATGAAAACAAAGGAACATCAAACCATCACTAATATATATAAAATTTAAAACAAACGTGGACGAAGAAGAATACCTCGACAATACGATAGGGTATGAAAACGAAGAATTGATGCAGATATATACTATAAGGAAAAAATAAAAAAACTAAGACATGAATATGGCTAATCGATTATATAATAAGACATGTCTATTTTATTAGAAAACCGGACAAAGTGCAGAAACATATGAATATGGCTGATTAAAATTTTGATATTTATCTCTGATTGTATTCTTAAAATCTTCAACTTCAGTAATAAAAGGGTTAATTTCGATGGTCGTGGAATCACCGGTGGTAGAGACACCATACACCTACGATTTAAATTTTAAGAATAATTAGCGTCCGATGAAATATTTAACATGTAAAATCGTATAATTTTATATTCAGACTTTCGTATTTAATTTGTAAATGAGATTGAATCTGATAACACATATGATTATTGGACCTTGAGCAGTTGCAAATAAATCGTAAAAGGCTGAAACAAAATCTTTACACAATCGAATACGGATAAAATGTTCACTGTGCATATAAATGAACAAAGTGAATATTATGACTATACATAAGTCAAAACAGTATGAATCCAAAGCGAAGATAAGAACATTACTTTTCGTCCTTGAGAACAACATGAATAAATCGCCGTCTTGTATAATAATCAGGTGAGTGACGATCAACAAAACCACGAATACTCTCTATAGAACCAATTATATATGTAGAAAACAAAAACAAAACCGTAAACAACGCTCATCTACATCATAACACGTAAACGCAAGTAGTAACAAAAAAGGTAACCATACCAACGAATTCTCCAGTCTCATAACATCCAGTACGTATGGTACCGAAATCGGCAAAAACATAATATTTTTTCGCAGTCAATGGCGCTACCTTGAAAATAAGAGTTCTTGGGACAATTTCTATCTCGTATTTACTAAACGTTATACTCCAACATCCAACAACCGGTTTAAGATCAAAATTAATGATATTAAGCCAAGAACCTACATTTATTGCGGGAGTAACAGTATGGAATTTTTCCTTAGGGAAAGAAGGCTTGATCTTGTCTCTCTATATGCTTAAACATCATTAGTATAGAACACTAAGATAATGACCGAACATATACCAATGTAGCAATACTTAAATTACCTTGCTATCAACGAAGATTACGTTGTAAAGTTTATCACACTCAGAAGAACCGGTAGAGATCCTCAATATCTTAACAACGGTACGCCAACGCTGCGAGTAGGGAGACAAAGAGGACACATAATAAAAAGGTGCATCATAGGGAAGATGGGTGAACATGTCCTTAATCTATCGCTTGTGGCTAAGAAATTATAACATTTGATGAGTTTTATTAGAAAATCACTTTGGTGAATATATCAAAAGGATATATACACATTTAACCTCACGGTCACGAACATGAGTGCACAAACAAAAAAAATACTTAGATTTAACCTCGTAGGATCTCTAATCCTTTGTATTTGTTACTTATATAACAAAGAAAACCATTTAAAACCATTCCAACTTTCGAGTAGATTTTTCGGTTGTTTAAAAAGCTATTAAAATTAATGTGTACTTACCAAAACACAAGTTTGTCTATTAATAAAATAAATCCTCATATATAAATATAGCAAAAGTTATTAATAATAATAAATAAAAAAAAAGCAACAACACGAAAATAAAACCATGATAAAACTAAAATAAATAGTTCAGAAACATCAAAGATTCTGGAATATCTCCTTGTAAACGACATTGGTTGTTCGTTTAGCTGGTTTACCATCTTCGTCGGTTATAAGTATTCTCAAACCGTTCCTCGACGTAACTCTAGAAACCGCGACATAAATTTCTTTAACGATTGCCTCCCCATAAATTTCTTTAACGATTGCCTCCCCATAAATTTCTTTAACGATTGCCTTTACTGGGTCATCACATACGGTAATGAGTAAATCATGAGGTATATCTATCTACACTTCCCCGTCATTGGGATCACCCATTAAACCATCTCCTATCTGTAAAATCCATTTCGAGAACTCCTCCATCTCTTCAGCATCTTTTTTATTTAACCCGCTAGCTAACAAACGCATATTTTTCGTAAGACGTAGAACCTTACATTTAGACCATAATTTCGAGGAGCTGAGAGAAGCCAACACTGTTTCAACCCTACCACCTTTGTTAATGACTTGTAGGACCTGCGTGAAATCTCCACCGAAAACAATCACTTTACCGCCAAAAGGTCGATCACACTTGAGTATATCCTGCATGGTTCAATCCAAGGCCTCATAGGGGCCTCATCCCAAATGATTAATTTGGTCATTTTAATCAATTCTGCCTGATGGGATCCCGCATCAATAGAGCACATGGTGCTTTCATTTACCAAATTGGAATACCAAATCTCGAATGAGCCGTTCTACCGCCTTGCAATAACAACGCAGCAATACCACTCGAAGCGACATTCAGAACAATTAGACCCTTTGATCTAAGAGCAGCACCAAGGATACTCCACAAATACGTTTTCCCAGTACCTCCGAATCCATATACAAAAAACATCCCACCTACACCACCTTTAACTGCATCAAGAATTTCATTATAAACAGATCGCTGCTCTTCGGTTATTTTTAAAAATAGTTGAGAATGCTTATCCCTTAACTCATCCTTGTTATAACTCGTCTCTTCTACGATAAAAGGATTTTTAGTGGTGGCCAATAGAACAATATCTAGCTTAGGCATCGTTTTGAATTGAGAGAGAGATGTTCCATTCCTACATAACAATTTATCTATCTTAACCAAAGCAAGATTTTTAGCCTGAGTTGGGGTGATGATTAGATCTGAAACAATAATCAATTATAGAATTAGTAAGACGTAAAAAAAAATTATATATTAAACAATAACAGAAATATAACTAATAAAATAATATAGAAACATACATGGATTTTCGGTTTTCTTGCGTCTTCTAATGAGTATATCTTCAGAAAGTATTATTGAACAGGCGTTCCAAACCGTGAGAGGATCGAGAACACTCTTCATCGACAACATAATAGCAAACATCCTGCGCAAGTACTTACCAGATGCTACCCAACTCGCCTCTTTAATAGCATCAATATATTCTCTATCATCGTCAAGGAGACCACGTGCGTAACATGCCTCTTGAAACGTTGCGTGAACGATGGGACCAACAGTCTTTATATCATCAAAACACGTTGGTCCTTTAACAATAGTTATTAAAACTCTCAAATAATAAATTTCACCCGCAGATTGTGGAACGAAAGTAACACGACCAATTGCAAAACCCCTTTTACGCGGCCTCCAAACCCTTTCTTTTAAATGCCAAACGAATTTTGTTGGAAAATCTACGTAAGTTAGATCTCTTGCTTCGGGATATATCGCATTAGCAGCCATCCAAGCCAAAAATTTGATCTGACCAACCGTCTCACGGTTGATAATTTCATCCGCTGGATCGTCCTCATTATAAACAACCAACTTTTGGTTAGCCAAATGGAATGAGAGTTTCTCCACTGGAGTTGTCCGATAATGCGTGGGGAAAGCCAATATTCTCCAAGTAGACTCACATGCGGATATATACCTGTAAATATATATATATATATATAATTTTTATAAAATTTAATTACACAATAGAGAACACATTACAACTAACTATAAGATACAAGTAAAAAGGTTAAATATATTGATATACCTGCAATTGAAATGCTGCTGAATTTCGTTGGGTGGTAACTTATCATCTCCTGTATCCTTTGCTACAACAGCTCTCACGTAATCAGGACCCTTTGTTATATATTTGAAAAGGTATTTTATAGAGCGTGTCTGGTTACACCACTCAACGTTTATATGAGCACGATAACAAAGAGATAGATCTTTGTTATACGGGATAACATATCTGTTGTTAAAATCCACACCGTTCTTCCTTATAACCCTTTTATCGTCTCGCCGTCTATAGTTAGGAAAACCCGCATCATCTATAGTGGTAAGAGAACAAAAGGGTTTTGGAAAGAATTTAGAACACGCTCCATTCTGCATGCAGACAGCTTTGGGATTATGCGTTCCACACGGGCCATGAAGCATTGTCTCACTAACAGCATCGTAGAGAAACGGGTCCAAATCTTTATCTGGAATTTCAGCGCTTATGACTTTGTCTATATGATCACCATTCGGAAGTTTAGATCCAGGCTCGAGAAACAATACCAAATGAGCATGGGGCAACCCGCGTTTCTGAAACTCGATAGTGTAAAGAGCTGTATAAAAAATAAAATGGATTTAGGATGATTTTTTTTGTATTTAGATATCTATTAAATTATTTATGGACGAAAATCTCTTTTAGGAGAAACTCACCGGAAGCTACAGTACCAAGTGTATCTTCGTTCATCAACTCTTGTATCAAATTATCAAGCTTGATCTTAAAAACACGACAACACATATCTGGCCTATCTTCAGGCTTTAGATTGAATCGGGATAAATACCGTGTGATCTCAAGCCAATTCGGATTGCACGTTATCGTAATGAAAAGATCCGGAAAACCATAATATTTACAAGTGGACATTGCATCGAGATAATATTGCATCATATACCGTTTGCCACCCGTATAAGAAGATGGTCTGAACACGGGTTTTCCTTCATTGGCAAGATTATTATCACCATTATTGAGCTTGTGGACGATATTCTCGTATGTCTCAGAACGAAGATTTTTTTGATTTAGCAAAATATATCGTAATCTATTAGACTCAATCATGGTATAGGCATCCACCAAGAATTGCTGGAACAACCGACTTGCCATGGTAATAATGGGCGACTCACCGCACCTTTCTTGAATGCGAAAAGCGAAAAAATCTCTCATAGTGATGTTTGTTCGTTTTTTTCCAGTAACATCGAGGAAACCAATATCTATACCCAACCTAAATCCATCCTCGCCTTAAGGGAATAAGAGTGGGTATTGAAGTGCAAGATAAGCTGGATGAAGCTCACTAATGCGATATAAATAACCACGATGCATTTTGAGAATGATATCACGTGAATCCGTAGCCATATCAAAATCACCTTCAATCAGTCCAGCAACATCATTCTCTGTTGGAAGGTTATGAGTCCGTCCATCACCAGCTCGCGCAGTAGCCAATCTCAATTTAAATTTGCTGTCGACATCTGGTTGAGCAAAGCGCTGACATACGTTCCTAAACGCTTTGACATGACGATTATGCTTATCCAACATGTTCTTAAGCATACCAACAATTTTATCTCTACAATTCTCACTGCAACAAATACATAAAACACACATTAAGTCAATAACTATGTACGTAAATTATAGATATACTATTTAACACACGATTATTACCCGCTTGCATTGATCCTATTCGGAATCTCGTTCATCGTATCGTGGATATACAATTGAAGAAAAGTGAGTGGTGTATTAGGGCGAGGTAATAGATTACCGATCTGATTGTAATTTTTTCCACTTAATTGGAATACATACGGTCCTTTACCGCTGTTGATCTTTTTGTTAATGATACCCCCCCAACGATGTAAATGAGAACATCATGTTATAAACTCTGATATACGGACGAAAATGTTTAGACCGAGTATCGTCATTATACATCAAAGCCATCAGAGTCTTAGGTGGAGCCTGGAGTAAAGGAAGACGAACTCTTCCTTTGTCACATCATAACGTGAAAATAGGACGCGCTTTAACGTTTCGTTTAGCAATACGTTTGCCCAACCACATATAAACATTAAAATCTATGCTCGTAAATGTAGAATCTCCATCGTCCACATATCCTAGGAATGATTAAGATGAACTAATTAATTATTGGAAATATTGAATACATATGGAATATGGAATACATGATAATCATGCATGTAATTTCCTATACCATTATCTTTTTCAACTTGGGATACGGTGTCGATGACCTTTTTGGCCACTTTTTTTTTACGAACCCTCATACTTGGTCCAACACGTACGACGGGGCCTCCTTCGTCTTCAGATTCCGAACCAGTAGCCACGAAACACACGAATTCATCAACTTCAGCTGGTTGTTCTAATTCCCTTGAATAAATTACAAAACGAAAACATAAATCAACATATCGATAGAAACGGATGTATATAAAGCATAAGCATAATACAAGTATAGGGGTAGAAATTTTCCACAGGGTTTATTCTGCAATCTATTCCTCTTCTTCCTTAAAACTTGCATTGTCTTCTTCCTAGCATCCCGGTAAGGACCCCGTATCATATCATCAAGACTACGCAAATCATGGCGCACGTGTTAGATATAATGCTCTCTCCTGATAGTGTTACCTGTTACAGTTCAAGATGCATAAACAAACATAAATAAAAACACGTAAACACAAGCAACAATACAGTATATGTGAGAATCGTTTAAACTATACGTTTCTTGTAGACAGACATCTCTTATCTCTTACGCCATTTTTTTTCATTGTCAAAATACGCGAGAGATGAAAACACAATGAAAAGATAGCTAATACGAAGATCTAACTATCTCTATATATATACAAATATTCAATAACCATATCTAATGAATTTTTAATAGATATACATTTGACAATTATCACAGCTAAAAAGCTTAAAAACGGGATTTACAACTTATCACAATGTAAAACTAACATATCCGTAACTTAAACAAATTAGAAATATAACAAATGTAATGACATAGCCAAAGTAATGTTATTTAGACTAAAAAAAATTAGCATATCAACAATTAATAGATATACATTTGACAATTATCTCAGCTAAAAAGCTTAACAACGGGTTTACAACTTATCACAATGTAAAACTGACATATCCGTAACTTAAACAAATTAGAAATATAACAAATATAATGACATAGCAAAAGTAATGTTATTTAGACTAAAACAAATTAGCATATCAACAATAATTTTAAAGCTATATTTATTTATAAAATAGTATATATTATTTTTATAATATACATAATTTGTAACGAAATTAAAGACTTTGGATGGTGTATTCTAATGAAGTCGTGGCCAATTTAAATTTAAATTACAAAATGGTACAACATACAATTTAAAATTATGGATTTCTAAGAACTTTCAATGTAAACTATAAGAGGTGTCACGGGACCGCGTGTTCAAATATTTATTACCATGTTTGCATATATGAAAACTATATTCGTATCTCCAACTTACTAATGCACCGACAACCTTGACTTTAAAAGACGATATCATTGAATAATTCTAAGTACAAAGACACAACGATAGTCAAAATATACTAACCAAACTTCATCTATATTGTATTCTTTTCAAAATCAACTCACTACTCAGCCAAAAGTGAATCCTCATATGTAAAATAATAAACCGTAGTTATCAATATTAAACGTAAAGCGAAAACATTCCAAAAGACAATCTTAAAGACATTAGAAATAATAAGAAGCAAAACCTAAAACCAATAGAAAAAAGAAAAACACCGATAAAACCAAAAACAAAAACAATCTAACGGTGCTTCTCAATCTTGAGTTTCTTATCGTTAGGATTAAAGTCTTGCAAATTTTAAGCATCATTACGACGATTTCTTTTCGGAGGAATCCTAACAGGGGGCGTTATAGGAGCATCGATCTTCTTAACTTTAATGTTCTTAACGGGCATGATCAACGTATTAGAACCATGTGCAGCGGGAACATCATGAGATGTCGTAGCAACAACAACCTTTTCATGTTTGATATCATTTCCACAGTCGGACAATACCTTAGAATCGCGCAGATTGTTAGCACCAAGAGGTACTCCAGATTGAGAGAAAAGAGAAGGTACCATCGGAAGAACAGCACCCCCGCTGTCGTCGAGATCCACGATACCACAAAAATGATAAACAAACACGTACATATGAATACGTCTTGATTTAAAAAGAATAATCAATAGTTAAAAACTAACTTGAATTTTGTTATCAATCGACACCACAAAAAACACTACCATGGAAGATAATTGAGTCTCAAAAGCTTCTACCATGTCTGGCTTATTCCAATATTTATCAACTTTGTAAGGTAGATTCTGATTCTTAATATTATCAACACCAATCTTCAGCTTGAAAAGCATCTTCTGCCCTATAAGTGCTTGAATTGCTTCGGGAAGAACATCGTCATCACTCTAATAAATAATTAAGATGAATTACGAAATGCATATACGGCTAATCTATATATAAACGAACAAAAAAAAAAAAACTACCTCAACGACTTTCTTAGCTAGCTCAGCTGCACCACGCACCAATAAATACTTTGCTAAGCCATCGAAGAACACTATTTTTATAGGGTCTTTCTTATCGTCACCAATGTTAAACACGAGTCGATAGCTAACAATTAACATCACGGCCAATAATCATTAATACAAAATACACATACCATCCATACAAGAATCACATTAACAGAATCACATACCTCACACCAACCTCAGATATCTTACCACATTTTGGACAATCAAACATTGGAACGTCGCCGTTATCAGGATATGGATGGACATTGACTTTGCAGGCGTCGCAAACAATATAGTACCATAGTGTATCAACAGATTTAATCTCTCCCAGAGTAACACAAACTGATTCCTGAACGTAAAATTAAGAGAATGTAAGAACACTTATTAGATATTGCCAAAAAATAAATACAAATACAACGGAAAAAATACAGTTTGTGGTATATGTAAAATACCTCATAGGAGCAGATGATATCATAGAGAGACTTCTTTGGATTTAAGATAAAAAATTCATCATACAACGGGATTGGAGGAACAAAACTATCGTCAGTGAGAGCAAGATCATCCGAATGATCCCTGGAAAAAATATTAACACATGTCATATGAAATAAGCATTCCATATGCAACACATATAATCAATGTATAAAACAACATTTACATACATTGCGTTAAACTGTTCAGCTTCAGGAATATCAGGATTGAACAAAGCTTCAGTGACATCATAAGAACTCAATATATTCCAAACACCTGAAAAATAATATATTTTTTTGACAACGCGCAATCACACTAAAAATAAATACGACAATCATAAGTATGAGTAATGGTTTCACAAAATCCTTTATATTCTCTGACCGCAACAAATCGAAAAAGACATATAGTCTTCTTGTCAACGTACTGACGCGTAGAAGCCCAGAACTGTTTAGCATAATCTCCCCACAAAGTACAACTCAAACTCGAGCCACTACAACATAATTCTAAATCACACAACATATAACAATTTGAACCATAACCACACTACAAAATATACATATACTTACAGTGCATCTACAAGTTCAACTTTTAACTTGATTAATTTGTTTCCTTTAGAAGTTACTTCTCCCAAAGTGTGGATTTCTACAATCAAGCCGAGAACATCTACACATAATTACAAAACAAACAATTTGAAATGATAGTGATCTAGTATATTACTAAAAAATTTAGAGATAATAACTTATATTTGGCTACCAACCTATCAAAACGTTCTGATCATTGAGACCAGCAGATATATCAGCAAAATTAGTGATATATCTCTCAGGCAAAGTAGTCGGGAAATCAATACAGTCTAAAATATATGTCGTTCTATAGAAGGATATCTTGTACGTATGATTATTAGTCTTATATTCTCCAATATAAGGACCAACTTTAAACGTATCCAGAACCATAGTTTGCCCTTGAACCAAACGATGGGAGAACGTATCAACGTGTTCCTTTTCAACAGTTGCATGAATACGCATACCCTAATAGATAGATAAAACATATAAGCAGATATAATAGATTTGTACTAATGAATTATATGTAAGATGAGTTCAGAGAAGATATTATATACCTGAGGATCAACTAAGACCATCTCAATAGGCCCACCACCTTTAAACTACCGCTTCCACAATCTTAAGATCTTAACCTTGACCTGAGTTTGGGTCATAGAAGGTTTAATTTTTTCAATAGGAACGATATCAGTTGTTTTCTTTTTGATGAAAGACATGTCTAAGTTTAAAGTTAAATATTCAATACGTGAACACTTCAAATAAAACACACACCTATATATACACAAAACCATATCGTGGAAAATATATTCTCTAAATATTAGATTTATATTGACGATAATGTAAAATCTCCTTTTCTATATATCATAAACGACGATGATGTAAAATTTCCTCTTGTATATATCATAAATTAGCATTATAATTTTATTTAACAATATTTAATAAATCGATCGTGTTTATAATATCTTTACATTATCGACTAAGCAATACAAAGAAAACATACATAAAGATTCCGTTAACTATATTCCAATTCTGATAAGATCCATATATTTCATTGAAATCGATAATGTAAAATATGCTCTAGTATATGTTGTATGCATATCCAATAAATTTAAGTAAATATAAATATCTTGTACATATCCAATAAATTTATTTATTAATTTTTTTTGCTTCTATAAATGTCAATTAATCCACATCTACAATTTATACTATATAAACTTAATTTGTTGAAGAGTTCCAAAAACATATTAACAAAGATACTGATGTCAATAAAGTTTTAACCCAAATAAAATCCGCAAGTGCACAGACAAAAGCAGTAGTATTAGGTATCGAATCCTCAGAGACCAAAGTTACTCTATGAAACTATGGATTTATATTTAAAGCTAAGACAAATGGGGATTGGTTTGCAATGAAACAATGAACGAGACAGCAATTAAAACGATGTAAATTCAATAAGAGAAAGACACTAGATCAGGATCATTCGCCGGTGACTTCGGATTAAAGACTGAGCATCTATTCAGGATTCAAATTAAGCGCGGTCTAGAACTCAAACATAAATTTAATATTGCCCCACTGTCATGATGCATCAATATCTTTATCTAACACCCTAAATGCCTAAACTGTCGTTTGAACTCAAAGATGTTGATAAGCATTAACAAGATGGTTCGATTTGTTCACAATCGATGGTAATAATCAACTGTCGTTGGTTACACACCGATTGCTCAACAATGGTTTATCTAACAACCTAGAGCACTGTCGCGAATAAGTTAAACTTGAGAACATAGATTAAGAGATCAAATTAGCCTAAGCAATACGAATCCCAATTGATGAAGACAAATGATAGCATTCCTATTTGGCTCAATCACTATCATCCTAATTCACCACTGAAATTCCCTAATCTAGCTATGAGACTACTCGACCATGGAGAACAAAAACGCAGCAATCAAATGAGAAGGATTCATCATGGTAAAATAAAGAGATAAGGGTTTAAGAATTCTTCTCAATAGAAAGTTGTGGATGATCCTCCAATCTTACAAGCAAAATCCAAGGAATGAAAAACACTTGAAGGATCTCAAGAACTTGGAACAAAATGAGTTTCCGCCTCTCAAAAACGTGAATATGGAAAAATATCAGAAAAATGAACTCTCCCTTTAGGAAAGTGGCTGCCTCTAATTTATAGTAAAAATTAGGGCAACTTGGTTCTGGGTGACCGACCGGTCGGTCTGGTTCCGGACCAGTCGGTCCGTCTTCCAGCAGCTACGGGCTTCGGGTCTTCGAGTGTCGGGACCGGTCGGTCTTCTCATCCAGACCAGTCGGTCCGGATTCCATGGTGCTTCGGCTTCGGGACTTCGGGTGTGGACCGGTCGGTCCTTTGGTTGGATCGACCGGTCCGGTTTCCAGGGAGCTTTAAATCTTTGAGTCCTCGGGCGAGCAGGTGCTCGCTCCAAACCGTGCAGGTGCTCGGTTATGAAAAACGCCAACTTTTCTCCAGATTCGTCCCTTTTACTCCAATGACTCCCAATGACTCCAATCCATGCTTGAGAGCCTCCTAGAACCTGAAAAGACACAAAAGGAACTAGAAAGAACCGAAAAGACTAAAGAAACAATACGTAAAAGAGACCAAATACTAATATATCAATTCCCCCAGACTTAGATCTTTGTTTGTCCTCAAACAAATTCAGAAATAAGTATGGAGAGAGGTTTGAAAACGCGGGAACTCTTTTATCCTCAGTGAACCGAATAACCTTCAATCTGCAGACCATATAATCCAAATTACGAATAACAAAGCTTTACCAAAACAACCTCAACACATTTCTCAACCAAGCCATTTCCCAAACACAAACTCAACGCACTCAAAGTATGCGTGAGGATCTCGCTAAAGGCACCTTATTAGGGAAGACGGAGCTAAGGGTTTAAGGCCATTTGGAGGTGGAGTTCAAGGTGTTTAGAGTGTTTAAGGGTTACCCGATGTTTCGTAGAGGATGCAGGATATCGCACAAAATTGCAAGAGAGAATGAGTGCGTTGATATCCACATTCTCTATACCACTCTTTCTTCTCCAAAAATCTCTAACGTCTCATTCGGCTAATCATCCACCTTGGGTATACTCGCTGTGAAGAAAGACACTTTTTCTATTTTACAGATTCACCACTCTTCATCATCGGTTTTTTTTTTTTTTTTTTTTTTTTTTTTTTTTTTTTTTTTAAAGATGATGATGAAGAGGGACATACATTACAAGTATGTGTCTCTCAAACACGAATATAAATAGGAGTGTTTGTACATACCCAAGTGGATCTCATCATTGCTATTTCTTCCTTAGTATAAAATCACCTTTTGAAAATGGGAGCAGGTGCTCAATGTCTTGCGAGCAGGTGCTCAATCTTTAGAAAGAGTGATTTAGATGCAGTGTCAACTCGATTCTCTCCGGCCCTTTTGCGCATATGCTGCACATGTGACAATGAAGTAACAAGAAGGCAAGGAGTCTAAAAAGAGGTAGTGGTTAAGGAGGGTACTAGCTAAAAATGAGCTAGCTATTCAGGATCAACAAGAGTGGTAAAAGGAATAAGGAGTCCTGAATATGATTCGTTTCCTCTAATCTAGTGCCAATAACGAGAGAAAATTTGGTCAATCTGAAACCTGGTTAATAGAGCATCGAAGTGTCCCAGCTGTTCCTTGTACCCATACTATGTAAAAATGGTCACTAGAGAGAAGGTTAAACACAGATAGTTCAAATATCATCATAAGATAAAGTCCTAATTCCCTACAAAGTTTTGACTCGATAAAACAGAAAATAAAAAGTACAAACACAAAAGCAAGACCGCTCCCCCGGACTTAAATCACACCGTCTCCGGTGTGAAAAAAGTTTAGGAGATTGGTGACACAAGAAAAAGATAAATAAAACGGATAATACAATGATGATAGAAGGGTGAGAAAAGATATCACCGAAAAAAAGATTTGTCGCCTCCATTGCTACGCGTCCTCTTCTTCTTTCGTACCAATGGCTGACCCGAACCCGAGGTGGAGCTGGAGGGAACTGGTTGAGCGTCCCTTGCTGCCGTGGCGTGACAACAGCCCTTGGAAAGCATCTCCATAATCCTCTGCATGAGGCTGTTGTTCTTCTTCGTTGATTGGATCATCCATTGCCTATACTCAGCACCATCAGCATCATCAGAGATGTGTGGGAGATCAAACTCACCTTGGGGAGGAATGGTGTGGTAAGTCAGGCGTGGAATGGTTGGGCCAACATCTTCGAAGTCAGGAACCGAGCAAGTGCTCGGTCTGGAGGTGCTCCTTTGCGAGCAGGTGCTCGGTCTGGCGGCTGAAGAAGAGCGGCTCAGATTGGGCACAAGATACTCCGGAGGTGGCTGAAATGCAAGGTCATCCATCGTGCTGAGCTGTGTGAGGTGTGGGCACGAAAGCATAATGAAGTTTGAATCCCCGTTTGCAGCTATGAACTGATAAACACTTGGCTTAACGATGATCTTCAAATTGAGCAGATGTTGCATATCCACACGTGACAGCTCTTCGACGCAAGAAGCCTCGGATAGATCCACTCTGAGATGACAAAATAGTGAGGTGAGCAAGCTTCCAATGCGCTCAACATGAGGTCCATTGGCGGTCGAGGCTGGTTGACCCTTAATCGCGCATATCGTCTCGGCAAACCGGATGCCCAAGTTATAGCGATAATGCTCATATTGCTCCGAGTCTTCATTTCCTAAAATCGGACCAACACCCAAAAAGAGCAACATCAACTCATCATTATGTACCTTATTACCCGCAGCTCGGTCAAACAATATGTTGCTGAGAAGTCGCGCAACAATGCGGAGAGCGGGGTAATGGAGGTGGTTTTGGCTCGCGGAGTTGCTCGAGTATGCTCCAGAGGCTATGACGTTCCAGAACGTCTTGGATTCCTTGAATCTCTTAGGGCCTTCCAGCTTCTTGTCGGTCGCATGAAAACCGTAGATGATGCAAAATTCTCTCATCGAAATCTCGTATCTCGTTCCTCCAGCAAAGAACGAGATTGTAGCCTCATCAAAGGATGGTGTCTCTGGGTTTGCATAAGTGAGAGTGGCGGTCACGAGGCATTACCTAGTTATATCCGGGTAGAGAACATCCTCTTCCAAAGCAAAACTCATGCAACGCGAGTTGAAAAGAATGCTACGCACTTGCTCCAGAAGGCCTAGTTCGGTCAAGGTTTGCTCGCACAAGAACCTAGTCGGTTCAAGCTTCAATATTGAACGGAGTGTCCTCGGGGCGAGGCCATGGATAAGTGGTGGGTCTCCGAGCAATGGAGGAGGAGGCAATACCCTTGCCTTTGTTGCCAAATCGCACGTGTGGGGGCATTTTTGTGAACGGCGGCGGAGAGAGGAGAATGAGCGACAAGTGGGAGTCTCAGTGAAGTGAAGAGATGAAACGGCGGAGGAGAGAAGGTTAAGAGACGAAGAGGACTCGGCGGTGGTGAAGGAGGAATCGGTGGTGGTGCGGCGGAGGAGAGTGGACCGGCGAGGTTTGAAATTGGCAGCGAGATAGAAACGGCGAGCGGCGAAGAGTTTTGAAAAAGAGAGAGAGGGATTGGGCGATGTGAGGGAGATTAAGCAGAGGAGAGAGTGAGAGATGAGAGATGGCGTGAATGTTAAGGGGGGGGGGGGGAAGTGCGGCGCTGCAAAAGAAAAGGAAGAAGAAAGAGTTAGTGAAAAATAGAAATTTTAGGTTTTTTTTTTTTTATAAAGGAAAAAGGAAAATCAGAGTGGGCCCTCGTGCACTGGACCGACCGGTCCCGATACTGGCTCGGTCGGACCGATTTCCAGAGGAAAAATCGGTTCTAGAACTTGGATGTGGATCAACCGGTCCGGGGTAGGATCGACCGGTCTGATTTCCAGGGGCGTTTTCTGGGCCTGTTTCGAAACTGAGCAGGTGCTCAAAGAAGATTCCTTCACCCTATTTTTTATTTATTTATTTATTTAGAATTTAAATACTGAAAGCACAAATAAAGTGTTAGTAATAAAAGGAGATGAAAACCAAATTATGTACAAAAAACCTTACCGATGGGTTGCCTCCCATCAAGCGCTTGTTTTAAGTCGTTAGCTCGACTTTGTAGAGCGTTTAAGCTTGAGGAGGGTTGCTGAGGGGAATAGATCCACCTTCTCCGATGCATGTGTCAGCGAGATACGGCTTGACCCGCTGAACATTTACGACAAACTCTCCTTATTTTGTATCCAGCAACACTATAGCTCCGTGTGGTTTCACCTCTTTAATCGTGAATGGACCCGACCATCTTGACTTGAGCTTGCCCGGAAACAACCTGAGGCGTAAATTAAACAACAAAACTTGATCATTAGGAGCAAAGTTACGGGAAATAATCCTCTTGTCATGATAAGCCTTGGTCCGCTCCTTATAGATTCTCGAGTTGTCATAGGCAATATGCCTAATTTCCTCCAACTCGTGCAGCTGCATAGACCTCCTCGTGGATGCACTAAGGATGTCAAAGTTGAGCATCTTAACAGCCCATGCCGCTTTGTATTCCAACTCCACCGGAAGATGGCATGCCTTCCCATACACCAAATGAAAAGGCGTTGTCCCCAACGAAGTCTTATATGCGGTTCTATATGCCCACAAAGCGTCGTCCAACTTAGCGGCCCAGTCTTTCCTAGTGGTACCTACAATTTTTTGTAGGATATTCTTGATTTCTCTGTTGCTAACCTCAACTTGGCCACTAGTGTGCGGGTGATATGTCGTTGCAACCTTATGCTTTACACCATTTTTCCTTAAAAGGTTCTCAAAAACCATATTGATGAAATGAGTTCCTCCATCGCTAATCACCACTCGAGGAACTCCAAACCGGGGGAATATTATGGTTTTGAACATCTTTAAAACCACAGCGGCATCGTTTGTTGGGAAAGCAATTGCCTCAACCCATTTGGACACGTAATCAACAGCCACCAAGATGTACTCGTGTCCATAGGAGGATGGGAAAGGTCCCATGAAGTCAATCCCCCATACATTAAAAACCTCCACTTCCAGAATGAAGTTCTGAGGCATCTCATTACACTTGTTGATGTTCCCTTGCCTCTGACAGGCATTCTACTTAGATACAAATCTATTCGCATCCCGGAACATCGTTAGCCACCAAAAATCGGCTTGTAACACTTTCGAAACTGTCTTGAATGTGGCAAAATGCCCAGCATAAGATGAACCGTGGCAATGGTGTAAGATCTTAGGGATCTCTGCCTCTGATACGCATCTCCTTTAGAGCCGATCCGAACAATGCTTGTACAAATACGGCTAATCCCAAAAATACCGCCTAACATCGCGGAAGAACTTCCTACGCTTGCTTCCCGTTAGGTTCTCAGTAACCCTATCAGCATCTAAGAAGTTAGCAAAATCACCAAACCAAGGAAACTCGGAGGTTGAGCATTCTGAATCATTCCGCAAAAGATCAATTGAGCAAGTGCTCGTTCCATTTGAGCAGGTGCTCGATCTGGTGCTCAGAAATTATCGCAGATTTCGATCAAATAGATATGCTCATCCAGTAGGCTATCATCCATAGGCGTTTCATCTTCAACGTGTAGCCTACTCAAATGATCCGCAAC
This sequence comes from Draba incana, assembly GCA_963576765.1. Classification (NCBI taxonomy): domain Eukaryota; kingdom Viridiplantae; phylum Streptophyta; class Magnoliopsida; order Brassicales; family Brassicaceae; genus Draba; species Draba incana. The sequence continues at coordinate 35,115,795 of OY755205.1, forward strand.
TCCATTTTTGGGCCCTTTGTTATCCCGAATCTCAAGATCGAACTCTTGAAGCAACAAAATCCACCTCAACAATCTGGGCTTAGCATCCTTCTTGGCCAGCAAATACTTCAATCCGGCATGATCGGTGTGAACAATTACCTTAGACCCGACGAGGTATGACCTGAACTTCTCAAAAGCGAAAACAATCGCTAATAACTCCTTCTCGGTAGTAGTATACCGACATTGAGCATCATCCATCGTCCGACTAGCATAATATATCACATGGAGCTTCTTGTCTTTCCTCTGACCCAGAACGGCTCCCACAGCAAAATCACTCGCATCAGTCATTACTTAAAACGGTAGTTCCCAATCCGGCGGTTATACTATCAGTGCACTAGCCAAGGCACCCTTAATGGTGTGAAATACCTCCAAACAGTCACTGTTGAAGTCAAACTTTACCACTTGACACAACAATCTAGTAAGGGGTCTAGCAATGTTGGAAAAATCCTTGATAAACCGACGGTAGAACCCATCATGTCCTAGAAAGCTTCGGATCCCCTTAACCGTAGTAGGCGGTTGCAAACTCATCATCACCTCTATCTTAGCTTTGTCAACTTCGATCCCCTTCTCTGATATTCGGTGCCCAAGCAATATCCCATATCGGACCATAAAGTGACACTTCTCCCAATTGAGAACAAGATGCTTCTCCTCGCACCTTTGCAACACCCTGCACAAATTAGACAAACACACAGAGAAAGAACTCCCATACACAGAAAAGTCATCCATAAACACTTCCATAATATCCTCAATAAGATCAGTAAAAATGGACATCATACAACGTTGCTGGGGCATTACACAAACCGAAAGGCATGCGTCGGTATGCGAAAGTGCCATAAGGGCATGTGAACGTCGTCTTCTCTTAGTCCTCAGGGTGGATAGGGATCTGAAAGAAACCTGAATAACCATCTAAGAAACAGTAATAAGGATGGTTAGCTAGACGCTCAAGCATCTGATCGATAAATGGTAAAGGAAAATGATCCTTGCGAGTAGCAGCATTCAATTTCCGATAATCTATACACACCCTATGTTTGGTTACTGTCCTAGTCGGTATCAACTCATTCTTATCATTTTTAATTACCGTGATACCTTCTTTCTTAGGCACAATATGCACAGGACTGACCCACTTACTGTCAGATATAGCATAAATCACCCCGGCATCTAGAAGTTTCATTATCTCCTTCTTGACGACATCCTTGAGATTCGGATTTAACCGTCTCTGATGCTCGACAGAAGTCATTGATTCATCCTCTAGGTGTATTATGTGCATGCATAAGTCAGGAGATATCCCAATAATATCATCAAGTGAATATCCTAGAGCCTTCCTATACTTTCTCAATTCAAACAAAAGCAAGGTAATCTCAACATTGTTCAATTCAACATTCACTATAACCGGATAAGTAGAGTTAGGACCGAGAACGCGTACCTGAGCCCTGCTGGGAGGGTCTTCAATTCCAGCTTTGGAGCTTTCAGCTCGCTCCAAGAACTGTGAACAGTAGACTGAGCAGGTGCTCGCTTGCTTTCAATTTTTGTATCCTTTCCCAAACTCAGATATTCATCTCCTTTTTCCACTCGAGTGTTAGAATCCAGAAACTTAGCGAATCCTTGGGTGTCTTCACTCAGAAAACCATATTCCCCCTCGGCTTTAGTCAATGCGACTTCAAGCGGATCCTTTGCTAGAATCTCTTCAATCTCATCCTCTAACATCTTTGATTCATCATGGACAACAAACATGTGCCCATCTATCATCGGTTTCTTGAGAAGCTTGCTCATCTCGAACCGGACTATCATGTTTCCTAGACGGAGATCCACTATGCCTTCTTCGACATCGATAATAGCACGTGCTGTGCGTAAGAAAGCTCTGCCCAAAATCAACGGATCCTTAGGTTCTTCATCAAGCTCTAGAACCACGAAATCAGCTGGGATTAGAGTATCCCCAATTCGGATGTGCAAATTCTCTATGATACCCACCGGAAGTTTTGTAGACCGATCCGCAAAAACCAATGAGATCTTGGTGGGTTTGAACTCAGTGAAGCCCAAATGCTTAGCCACAAAATATGGCATCAAATTCACGCTGGATCCTAAATCGCACAATGAGCATGCAAACGTGCAAGGCCCAATCTTCACGGAAATCATAAATCTTCCCGGATCACCTTTCTTTGTCAACACCTTACTCTGAAGTATGGCGCTACATTCCTTAGAAACCATCATCACATTCTCGTCTTCAACGACCTTTCCAGCAACTAACTCCTTCATGTACCTCTTGAGTGACAGAATCATTTGAACGGCATCAACTAAAGGAAGCTTTACCGTCAAATCTTTAAGCATTTCCTTACACTTAGCATTCTCCAAATCCTTCCTAGATTTCTTGGGAGGTACTGGGTAAGGCACCTTGGGTACGTAAACTCGTTCGGGCGGAGTTTCGGAAATTTTCTCGGGAGCATCCTGAGTGAGCAGGTGCTCGGCAGTAGGGAGCAGGTGCTCGGAAATTTTTTTCGCAACATCGAATTGGACAGAAACCTGAGGTGTCCCTGAGCTTGATCCAACCTTTTTAAGCCTATCTTCTTCTGATAAACCATCCTCATGAGCCTGGTGCTCGGGTAACTTCTCCTTGGCTTTCACTTGAGAGCTTGTAACTGTAGGCGGTACCAACTCCCTGCCACTCCTCAACTCAATAGCATGCACGTCATACTCCTTCCTAGGATTAGCCTCACCACGTCCTGGAAGAGACCCAGCTGGTCTCTTGATAGCCTCGGCGGTTTGAGCCACTTGTGTATCCAACTTCTTCACATGTGCGGTGACGGCCTCATACTTAGCATTCAGGTCATTGTACATGTGATCTACCTTGGTATTAATCTCAGTGGATGCCTTCTGTTGGTTGACCATCAGCTGCTGCATGAGACTCTTCAACTCGTCTTGAGAAATAGACGCGGAGGGAGCTTGTTGTGGTGCGGTGAATTGAGCGGCTTGTTGTTGGTTTCCTCCTTGGAATCGATTCTGATTCGGGATAAACTGCTTCCCTTGAGAGTTGCTGGAGTAGTATTTCTGAAATCCTTGTCCTTGTGCATTCTGATTCGTACCTCCTTACTGCGGGTAAACTTGGTCTTGTGGGTTCTCCACATTGGTGCTTCGGTAAAAGAGGTTGGGGTAATTCCGATAGTTGGGGTTGAATCCACGGTTTTGATATCCTTGGCCACTCACGAAGTTAACCTCTTGAGCTCCAGCATCTTCATCATCTTCAAACTCTTGAGGGATAAGCATACCCTCATTTTCCTCCACAAGATTTACCGATCTTTGATTCTTGCGTAGAAGTAAATTAACCTTTGATGTCAACTCATCAATCTTCTGAGTTTCCACGCTATTAACCTTCTTGGATCTATCGTATTCAGGAGCCTTGTTGTTGGAGCTCGAAGCAAGGTTCTCGATAAGCTCGAATGCACCATCTCTAGTCTTTGTCATGAAGTCCCCATTACTTTCAGCGTTAAGGGCGTTACGATAGTCCCATTCTACTCCATCGTAGAAGATTCCCAGAATCTGCTCATCCTTGAAATTGTGATGAGGACACTCCCTTCAATATTCCTTAAGTCTCTCCCAAGCTTCACATAAAGCTTCTCCAGAATGTTGTTGAAAAGATGAGATCTTGTTCCTCAACGATGCCGTCTTGGACTTAGTGTCGAAGTGGTCCAAGAACGCAGCTCTAACCTCATCCCACGTCCTCAAAGAACCAGCGGGCAATGATTTTAACTACCTTAGAGCCTTGTCCAAAAGTGAGAAAGGGAATAACTTACATTTCAAAAACTCATTCGGCACCCCCATTAGAACCCGTAGTGCTGCAGATTTCTTCAAATTTCTCGATGTGGTCCATGGAACAAGTGTTGTTTTACCAATGAGATCATCTGAGGCTTGATCTCAAAGTCTTGCCTCTGAATTGCTGGTGAAACAATGGCCGAACGGTTTTGGTAGAATGCATGGGGATTGTCCGAATCCCCAATTCCCGGCTGTAGAGGTGGAGTACGTGGTTGATTCCTTTGCAACACCGCAATCTGATCTCTTAGCAACTGTAATTGAGTGTTCATCTCTTCCTGATCAGCCATAGTGTCCGGATTAGGTGAGTTTCTTTGCCGACGGTTTTGACGTTCAAGGCGAGCTAACTCTTCGTTTAAAATACTGATTAACGATTCGGTGATGTTTCTTCTTGTTCTTCTACTGTTCATGCACCTGAAACACACCAAAAACAAAATTAGAAAAATGTCTTAGACTATAAATTGAAATCGAATTTCAAAAGCAACGCAATTGGTCCCCGCCAACGGCACCAAAAACTTGATGTCAATAAAGTTTTAACCCAAATAAAGTCTGCAAGTGCACATACAAAAGCAGTAGTATTTTAGGTATCGAATCCTCAGAAACCAAGGTTACTCTATGAAACTATGGATTTATATTTAAAGCTAAGACAAATGGGGATTGGTTTGCAATGAAACAATGAACGAGACAGCAATTAAAACCATGTAAATTCAATAAGAGAAAGGCACTAGATCAGGATCATTCGTCGGTGACTTCGGATTAAGGACTGAGCATCTATTCAGGATTCAAATTAAGCGCGGTCTAGAACTCAAACATAAATTTAATATTGCCCCACTATCGTGATGCATCAATATCTTTATCTAACACCCTAAATGCCTAAACTGTCGTTTGGATTCAGAGATGTTGATAAGCATTAACAAGATGGTTCGATTTGTTCACAATCGATGGTAACAATCAACTGTCATTGGTTACACACCGATTGCTCAACAATGGTTTATCTAGCAACCTAGAGCACTGTCGTGAATAAGTTAAACTTGAGAACATAGACTAAGTGATCAAATTAGCCTAAGCAATACGAATCCCAATTGATGAAGACAAATGATAGCATTCCTATTTGGCTCAGTCACTATCATCCTAATTCACCATTGAAATTCCCTAATCTAGCTATGAGATTACTCGACCATGGAGAACCAAAACGCAGCAATCAAATGAGAAGGATTCATCATGGTAAAATAAAGAGATAAGGGTTTAAGAATTCTTCTCAATAGAAAGTTGTTGATAATCCTCCAATCTTACAAGCAATATCCAAGGAATGAAAAACACTTGAAGGATCTCAAGAACTTGGAACAAAATGAGTCTCCGCCTCTCAAAAACGTGAAAATGGAAAAATATCAGAAAAATGAACTCTCCCTTTAGGAAAGTGGCTGCCTCTAATTTATAGTAAAAATTAGGGCAACTTGGTTCTGGGTGACCGACCGGTCGGTCTGGTTCCGGACCGGTCGGTCCGTCTTCCAGCAGCTACGGCCTTCAGGTCTTCGAGTGTCGGGACCGGTCGGTCTTCTCATCCGGACCGGTTGGTCCGGATTCCAGGAAGCTTCGGCTTCGGTACTTTGGGTGTGGACCGGTCGGTCCTGTGGTTGGATCGACCGGTCCGGTTTCCAGGGAGCTTCAAATCTTTGAGTCCTCGGGCGAGCAGGTGCTCGCTCCAAACCGAGCAGGTGCTTGGTTATGAAAAACGCCAACTTTTCTCCAGATTCGTCCCTTTTGCTCCAATGACTCCCAATGACTCCAATCCATGCTTGAGAGCCTCCTAGAACCTAAAAAGACACAAAATGAACTAGAAAGAACCGAAAAGACTAAAGAAACAATACGTAAAAGAGACCAAAATACTAATATATCAGATACGGTAAACTATAGTCCAATATTTACTAATGACTTCTCTAATGTAAATGTAACCTATCACGTTACGATAATAATGTAAAATTGTTTAATATTTATCACACGGATTGTGGATATTCCCAATTCGATATACAGAAAACGAATTTTCGTCCTAAGAGGATTTCAGAAATGTTAGCAAATTTATACTCAAACAATATCATTTTACAGCATTAGGATCACTAACTAAATGCCAAATACATTAGACATTTTAAATAGAATCATTACAAATATACGAAAAATATATCATTATAAATATCGCTAATGTAACAAATACTTGTAGAGAAACTTAATATATACATTTCGTATGTAATTCTCCATTTTTCTCATATAGCCAAAATCATAATTCTGAAACTAAATAACACAGCGCAGCAAGCTGCTGTGTAAACCGTATCTCTAACATCCACGGTAGAGTCCGACGCCTCAGTATAAGGAATCATAAACGATGACCTGAAAAGAAAAGATAAGCACACAGAAAATATATGCCAATACATCATCAATTATAAAAGATAGACAAAAGCAAAGAATAAATTAGCTAAACTTACCCCACGCCAAAAGTGTAACATGTATCATGGAAAGTAAACACGGTATTATAAGACCTACACATAAAACAAAACTAATGTTGAGCACAGTTAACAAAACAATATCAGTAACATATATCACCATCAATACTAAATACAATACACCAACCTACACGATGGCACGTGTTTTTACGCGGCATCTTGTATCCAAGCATGGGTCATATAGAGATAAAGGGTAAACATGGCTCATTCCCTGAAAAATGACTAAACTTATCAGGGATAAACACCAGTGTAAAATAACACCTAAGATGATAAATTTACACTCACATCGCAAGTATGAGATATAGCGTGAGGATTAAATACAATCCACAAAAAATTAGGTAGTGTGAACCATGCATAACCTGAAAACAAAAATAAATACACAAACCATTTTACATAAGTAAACCAAGTACACAAAGGCACTGCAGAATATAAATCTTACATACCAATGAAAAACCACGGACGACCATAGGACGACGTTAATCTCGGATCAAAATGAAGGTGCGATACGAGTTGGATATAACCTACGAAATCAAACATGAAATACACAATTGCATAAATTCAAAGCAAGCAAGGAATAAATATACACCCGAGAGTAATACAAAATAAGTACCAGTGTATGCTTGCAGTGCAGTACATGGTCCACGAGCCAAGAAATGATATAAATACGTGATACAAGCTAAAAACCAAAAACACAGATCAATGTAAGTAATTATATACGTGTACTAAAAATATGATGCGAGACAGATAGGCGAACCTAAATCCATATCCTGACGCCATCTTTTGTACACACCAAAGGTTGAAATATCATAGCCTGCGGGAAAAAAACAAATAAAAGTAAATTAATATAAACATAGTTTGAGAACACGTAAACGCAGAATTAAAAATAGACCTATATTGTTAAAATCTAAACAATCAACTCCATACCCTGCCGATTCCTCCTATATATGTTTAGGGGCAATACTTCTACAACTGTTTATAGTTCATAAAATAAAAACACAAATAATTAGATCGAAAAACGGATTGAAACACAGGATATTATAAACGTAACGAAATATTATACAAAGTGTAACGTTTTACATACACAAGTCCATAGCAATTCAAAGAATTTCCAATCGTGATAGACCTCAACCATGAAAACAAAGGAACATCAAACAATCAATAATATATATAAAATGTAAAACAAACGTGGACGAAGAAGAATACCTCGACAATACGATAGGGTGTGAAAACGAAGAACTGATGCATATATATACTATAAAATGTTAGGGTTCTCATTGATAAAACGATTGATATAAAGAAGTTATAGATATGGATGAATCTTGCATAATATTCATAAAACCGAAATAATAGGCAATTTTACATAACCAAAACGTTAACCTAAAGTTCATATTTTTTTTATCTAAAATGGTCGTGGCCCATATCGTTAATGGACTATATGACAAATCAATGGTTTTAGATCCCAACGATCAGATATATATTGGCCCAGTTCGTGTTAAACAATTAGATCGACGGCCGAGATCTAATCCGAGAAAATCAACGGTTTAAACTGTCGATGGCAGAGGGCGTAATTATGTGGATTTGGCCACGGACAAAATTATAATTGACCACCCCAAAATCATTCTGAGGACGCCACATCAGCGTTTTTACTTCATAGTTGATAAATTAGATGGGTTCAATGAAGATTAATTGTTTTCTTTCTTTCAAATTGTAATCAACTTGATTAGTCAATTTTGGGTAAAAATCTATTTTCTTTTGGCTCTCTTTTCAAGGGTTACAATATTTGACACAAATAGAGGTAATACATTAATCTTGCTTGGTTGATTTGGAAATGACCTCAATAGTCAAAGAGGTCTTGACCATAAAACAAATCATTTTAGGAAAGGTGATTGCTGGGAGAAACAATTGATGATCTTTTATTAGTGCTTTCCATAATCCTATCAAATGTACACTAAATATTTCTTATACCAATTAATAAAGAAGAGGAAATAGTTAGATTCTTTTAGCTATGCTCTTATAGATTTTAACTCGATTGTTTGTTTATTTTTATACAATAATGAACCATAACTTTTTATTTGTTAATGAACATTTTATATATTTTGAACAAGAACATATTTTACTAAACTCACATTAAGTTAAAAGTCCTACAAGCTTGTTTTCGATCCATTCCCAACTATCCCACATAAACTTTGATCCAAGATTTCACGTTTTATGGGACTGTAACAATAATACAACTTTCTCACAAGACGTTCTCTGTCAAAGAAACAAAGAACCATCGAAACCAGCCTGAAACATTGCTTATGCGGCTGCAGGATCGTTGATGACTCCCAAAAAATCGTCTTTGATGGTACCCACACAAAACTGCAAAATCAAAGACAAATGTTCAAAACTGATCAGACTAAAACCAAAAAGCTTGAAGGCCATAAGCCAAAACCCCGCGAAAATCTAGCTATAAGTTGCATTGTTAATAGAGTTATGGAGCGTACGATCTCAGTGGCATCGACTCTAGTTCCAATAATCTTTAGTCTCACTTCACATTCTTTCTGGATCTTAACCTGCAGGAAGCATTGAAAGATCAAGTTTCTTGAAGATGGACCAATAATACGGTCGGAAACAAGTATTAGAGAAAGAAACACACTGATCCATCCGAAGTGGTATAATTAGGCATGTCTCCAGCCTGAAACTCCATATCATCTGGAATCAACTGTAGTAATTGAAAAGAGGAGAAAATAAGTACACAAATAGAACCAAAGAAAGAGTTAACGAACTCGAAATCATGATGTAACATCATAAGCTTACATGCTTGGACACAAAAATCTGAACAGGGCCAGCTTCGGCGAAGAATCCCATCTGTGATAATGTATTAGGAAAATTCTATAACTTTGTACACTGTTTTGTCACTGAAGGCACTATACAAAACTATGTATATATACCTTATTGACCAAAGTGACAACAGCTTCCAAAATCTCTCCTTTGAAAGGTCTGAAAACGACACATTGGTATTTAACTGGAAAGGTGACAAAACTAGTCCCATCTCTGATCAAACCTTTTCCTATGCTTTCTATTCCGGTTATCGCCACTACAAACCCATGACGGCCACTGAACAAACCACACAACAAAAAGGCACAAAAAGTTGCAGTTAGCATCATTATACCATTGCAGTAATGAATTGCAATTCTTAAATCCAAAGCAAGGACTAGCTAGAGCCTTCAAAACCAAATCTTTCTAGATACAAATTAAACTACTTGTTAAAACGCAAACTTAATCATACTGAGAGTTTCTCTAAATTGATTTTCTTCTACACCGCGGAACATACTCAAACACTCAATAAATTAGATAAGCTCATTAGCATTCTTCCATGCCACACCAAAAATCTAACCAAAACTAAAAAAACACCTCTTTCTTAGATACAAATTTCACAAAAACAACTCTTTCTTAGATACAAATTTCACAAATTCCGGTGTTTATCGTTACTTTATTAAAACACAGACTTAGTCACAAGCAACAGACTGTAAACTGAATTGATCAATTTCATTCGCTTAAATAAGCTCATAAGCATTCTACTATGCTGTGCACAAAACGCCTAACCAAAACTATACTTAAGAAAAAAATTAGTATCAAATACAAAACAAGAAACAAGATTGTGGAACCCAGAGATTTGAAAGCAGTCATCAATAAGAGCCTACGATGGATGAAAGAGACTAACTAACGGCTTCAAAACATATCCCTTAAGATACAAATTCTGCAAATTTTCACTGTTTGCACAAGTCGTTCTAAGAAAAAAACAGACTTTCAGACCCAAGCAGCATACAAGACTCCAAATTGATGACTGCTTCTTCGAACTGACTTCAAAACCAAACCAATTACACGAAACAGAGTTTAGGGTTTCGAAAAAAGATGCAATTTTTTTTCCAAGATTCGGTAGGAAAACGAAGTCGAACCCTAGAAACAAGATTGGGGATTGAGGGAAAAAGGGGTTTCGATTTCTAAATCGATAAATCGTGTTAAACAGAGATAAAAAACATTCCGAATTTTGAAGGAACAGTGAAGAGCAAAAGAGGCAAGCGAACCTGCAAGTGCCCTCAACATCTTTCATGAGCTTAGAGACGAGATTCTCACGAAGGTTACGACCAAAGAATCGTGGATGCAATTGCATGTTTCGCTCCAACACTATGTGGAAGAACATCTCGATCTCTTCTCTGTCTCTTTCTCTCTGAGACTCGTGTTTGTTAAAAAAATTGCTCAAAGGTTTGATAGATGAATTCTCTCAATTGTCGGATTCTAAATAAATATCAACGGCCCAGATTGCTTAGGAAAGCTGAATTAGATATTCCTTTTTCTTTGTGTTTAATTTCCTTTTTCTTTAACAATAGAGATTATAATAGAAAAATTTACCAAGATTACCATATTATTTCAATTTCTTTCCACAATTACCATAACACACAATTTCTTTTTAATTTTATACCACAACTCATTTAAAATTACTAAATTATTCTTATCTTCTTCCTTCCTTCATCAATCTCTCTCACACATTTTTCCATGTTTTTCTTTTATCTTCTTCTATTATATCTCTTTCTCTTCTTCTTCCTCTCTCTCTCTCTCCCTCTCTCTAAAAAAATAGTGTTATGAGAAAGAAGAAGACGATGACGGAAACGTCAACGGTGGACCAAATTTGATGACGGTGACGGAGATATGGAGAAAGGAGACGGACACGACGACAATAGACAAAAAACTGAGTCGGTAACGGAGATGATGAACGAAAATGGATTTGGCGACGACGACGATAGACAAAATTGGACTTGGCATAAACAAAAACATACACGGCGACGGAAACTATGGACGGAACAGCGACAACGACGGAGACTGTGGTAGAAAATAGTGATGGCGATGGTAGACAAAATCGGATTCAGCGTGGACATTAATTACCATGAGTTTATAATAAGGGCACAATTGTCTTTTTATATTTGTTGTGGTATGAAATTGAAAGGTGGTTTGGTTTATGGTAATTTTGAAAAGAAATTGAAAACATTATGGTAATTGTGATAAAATTTTCATTTCGATAATAAATATTGATTTATTATTTACTTTAAATTAGGGCTATTTAACTGAATAATACTATGAAACATGTAAATTGGGAAACAAGAGAGAGAGATAGAGGGAGAAACATTTTTGCATTTGTAGTCATATTTAACCCTATAAAAAATGTGAGAGGGGTTGGGAGAGAGAGAGGGGGACGGGAGAGAGAGAGGGACGGGAGAGGGAGAGAGAGGGGGAAGGAGGGAGAATATCAGTTACAAGAAATTATAACCGGTAACTAAATATAAATCCGTCTTCATTTACCAATAAAATTGTAAACCCTAAACTCCAAATCCCCTCTCCCAAATCTATACCCTAAAGTGTAATTATTAACCCAAATAGTCCATAAACTTAAGTACAAATGTTTTTCAATTTGGCTTAGTCATTTATCAATAAAATCATAAAACCCTAAACCCCAAACCCTCCCCTCTCCAAAATATATACCCTAAAGTGTAATTATTAACCCAAGTGGTTTATAAACTTTAGTATAAACGTTTTTAAATTTGGTTTAGCCATTTACCAACAAATTTATAAACCCCAAACCCCAAATTTATACCCTAAAATGTAATTATTAACCCAAATAGTTTTATAAGTATAAATATTTTGTTTAATTTGGTTTAGTCATTAAGCTTATGGAAAAAGAAAAAAATATGTGAGAAAAAGGAAGAGAAAGAAGAAGAGATGGAGAGACGGAAGCGTGGGGGGAGTCTATTAGGCCATCCTTATTGCAGACACATACACCATCGTGTCTTAAGGCCATATAAAATTATTAAAACACACACTCTCTCTTTCTTTTACTCAACTTTATACCTTCTCTTTCATCCTTTTACTCAACTTTTATTAATTTTATATTTAAACACTCTTTCTTCCTTTTAAAAACACTCTCCAAAAAATCTAATTTTAAATACTATTTCTTCTTTTTAAACACTCTCTACTCTCTTTACTCAAATTTTATTAATTTTATATTTCAATATACCCCACAAAAACACTATATTTCTTCCTTTTACAACCATTTTAATAATTTTATATTATAAAAACACATACTTTAGACCCGGCCATGTTCATTGGCAACCCCATGGTGTCTTAAAAAGTGTTCTTATAATATAAAATTATTAAAACACACCCTCTCTCTTCCTTTTACTCAACTTTATACCTTCTCTTTCTTCCTTTTACTCAACTTTATACATTCTCTTTCATCATTTCACTCTCTTTCCTTTTAAGAACACTCTCCAAAGTATCCTATTTTAGACACAAAAACTCCTTTTAAGAACTCTATCTCTTCCTTTACTCAATTTTTATTAATTTTATATTTCAATATACCCCACAAAAACACTTTCTTTCTTCCTTTTACTCAAATTTTAATAATTTTATATTTTAAGAACACTTCTTAAGACACCATGGTGTCACCAATGAACATGCCCTAAGTAGGGATTACAGTGGGATTTATGAATTGTGAATAGTGAAAAAAACACTTAGCCAATTGATTTTTTTAACTTGTAAAACACCTTCTTGTTTGTTGCACTTGCTCTCTTCCTCCCTTCCAAATTCAAAACTTGTAAACATTTTGTTCAACAAAGAAAAAACACAACAGTTTGTTTTATTATTTGATCATCACAAAGAAAAAGAAACAAAAAAACTAAACATTTTATAATTGAGACAGATACTTAGAGAGACGAACACATCTTTGTTTGATTCTAAATAACTACGGATCAGCCGGAGGATATCCACCGTAAGGTGGCGGTGGTGAATACTTCTTCGTCGGAGGTGACGGATAATACTCTACCGGCGGTGGATATTTCCTGATCGGCGGCGATGGATAATACTCTACCGGCGGTGGATATTTCCTGATCGGCGGCGATGGATAATACTCTACCGGAGAAGGTGGACACCCCTTCACCGGCGGAGGGTAAGTTTTGTGCGGTGGCGGTGGATATTCCACCGGCGGCGGAGGGTAAGTCTTGTGGGGCGGAGGGTGAGTCTTGTACGGTGGAGGAGGATACTCCACCGGCGGAGGAGGGTACTCAACAGGCGGTGGTGGATACTCCACCGGCGGAGGAGGGTAGGTCTTGTATGGCGGTGTTGGATACTCCACCGGAGGAGGAGGGTAAGTTTTGTACGGTGGCGGAGGATACATTTCGATCGGCGGAGGAGGATACTGCTCCGGTGGTGTATATGGATATTTAGGAGATGGTCGCCATTTGAAAGGTGGCTTCTTCCAGGGGCAAGCACCAAACCAATGACAAAGAAAATTTGGAGAAGATGAAGAGTCAGAGGCCAAACATAAACGAACAATGCTTCCTTGTGTTACAAACACTAACAGAGCTAATGTTACTACAAAAGACTCCATTTTTTTTGTTCTTGTTGTGAATGAAAGCTAGAAACTTTGGCTTAAATACAAATAAAGAGACTTAAACACTCTTAACTACACATTGCAGTGATATTGCCACATTGTATCTTAAACCTCACAGATGGTTTTAAAACCCTAAATCAAGGATGCAATGTGACACAGAAGCTTTTGGATCCATTCTTCACCATTGACGGTTTCTCAAGAGGTGAGTTTAAAGTCAACCAATGCAATTAATTCGTATCTACTTTAGGATTTTTCTTCTTAGTCATCATCTTTGTAATCTTCCATGGAACCGAATATTCCCTTACTGTATGTTTGTGTGTGTGTGACATAAACAAAGTTACACTGAGGACTTCGGTTGATGAAAGACATAATTTTTTTGCAAGATTTTTTTTTTTTTTTTACTGTCGATTGAGGCAGAGAATGAAGAAGAAGAAGATATCATAAGAGATTAAAGTTTTGAGAAAAGAAAAATGGCAAGAGTTCAAATAAGTTGATATAACACGTAAAATGTGTTTTTCCGCCTTTTTTTGCAAGGCCTCCGGATAAAGTCTGAGGGAGCTTCAGATAATAGTATCCGTCTCTCCCACATTCACATCGCGTTTTTCCTCTTCTTTCCCGCGAGGTTTTAACTGCCAAAATGCAAATAATAAAATTAAGCAATTCTGTTTTATCAAATCACAATGCAAAAGATAAGCTACTCTCTTAATGTAAACAGTATGCGATGTAAGCGCTTTACTTCGTTTATCTCAGAAGAACCGTTATTGCAATCAGTGAAAACAGTATTAGAGGTACTTGAACTACCTCTTTCTTTATAAGAACCGGGGCCTTCGATCCGCAGGCTTAAGAATTTGGAAAGAGCACATTAAACTCTCATCAACACTCATCATTGCACCAGCATTGTCGAATTCTCCACAGTAGTTAGGAGCAGAGAATATCGTCACAAGCTGTCTATCCGCAAAGAACTCATACCCATCCTCTACAACCTAAGCGGAAAAAGAAAACCGATCAGGTTTTCGTTACTGAAAAAAGAAATACGCGAAATATAGTGTAGACCACAAACCTGGTGAGCGCGACATATGAGATCCATATTGTTCTTTATAAGAAATTCTGCAACTTTGTCAGGCCCAAACGTGAAAGAGACACCACGGTCGTTCATCCCCCAACCTTTAACATCTTTGCTTGGATCAGACCAAAGCAAATCACAAAGCAAACCCGAGTCTGGAACATCGGTAGGTCGCTTAATGTTCTTAATCTGTTCCATGTTGGTCAAATCGGGAGAAAGACCACCGTGCATACATAATATCTTATCGTCTATAACAGCAGCCACGGGAAGACAGTTAAAAGAATCTGTAAATACTTTCCATAGCCTCACACTAAATCGACGTTTACATTCATCGTAGAATCCGTAGATTCTATTAATGGAAGCACATTCGTGGTTTCCTCGTAAAAGGAAAAAATTCTCGGGGAATTTGATTTTGTAGGCGAGAAGAAGACAAATCGTCTCCAAACTCTGCTTCCCGCGATCAACGTAATCTCCTAAGAATAAATAGTTAGCCGTAGGAGGAAAACCTCCATACTCAAACAACCTCAATAGATCCGAGTACTGTCCATGAATATCACCTGCACAAAACCATCACAATTCAGAGACAAATCAACATAGGAATCTCCAAGAAACAGATATCATCCAAACAAACAAACAAACAAACAAAACAAAATCCTAGGTTGCATCAATGGCTAAGACATTCAGCGATTTTTAACCTTTCAAGAGATCTCATAGAGCAATCCAATGATCTTTATGAGTCCTTTAACTTCTCTTTTCAGCTGCTGCAATCAGATGATGGATTAAACATCTCTAATTCTCTAAACTAATTCCACAAATTCACAAAACCTTGTTTTTCTTCTTCCTAATCAAGAACTTAACCAAACACAAACCAATTCACGTTTTACAAAACCTACTCAAGAGAATTAAAAACAAAAACAAAAAAAACCCTTTTTTTTGGGAGCTGACCTAAGAAATACGCAGCCACAAAGACAATCAAGAAGACCTCAGATCCCAGAAAAAAAAAAACTTAGAAATTAAAGATTTGATTACCGCAGATCTTGATGGGAGCTTCGAGCTCAAGGAGATTAGGTTGTTGAAGGAAAATCTCTCGAGACACGATGCAAAGCTGTCGGATCTCAGACTCGTTGAGCATAACCTGCTTTGTTCCAGGCTTAGGGTTTCTGTAATCCAACAATCGACGAATCATGTCGTCGAGAGCGACAGGGTCTATGCTTCCCTGCCCTTGTTGCGCCATTACGAAAGAGACCCACGATCCAACAATAATAAAGATTCAATCTTTTTCAGATAATATAATCGATCGATCAAATTTTGATTTCAACTCTCGATCTTTGGACCATAAAAGTTTTCGCCTTTGTTTCCCCAAATTTTTTTTTTTTTTTTTTTTTCTTTCCAACGAATTTCTGTGATGGGTGAGTTTATCGAAGGTTAGTGGGTTTCTCTTCCTTTGTTTAATTAATTAATTATTTACTTTCGAAATTTTAAAATTGTCCAATAATAATAGGTTATTGCAACTGTCTGGTGCATAATGTGATAATCATCTCTCTCCGTGTTCTTCCATTTCTGATGGATTTGCTGGTCCCCACTAAGCACATCACTTATTTTACTAACATTATTCTTTTTCTCTTAAAGAATTGTTTTCATATATAGGTATCTTATTTTGAACTGCGACGTTATGAAAATAATTTTCAATGTTTGATTAAGTATGACCAAATTTTCTTGTTAGTTGTATACTCATTTTTACGTTATGAAAATAATTTTCAATGTTTGATTAAATATGACCAAATTTTCTTGTTAGTTGTATCCCATTTTTTTTTATAAATATATAATAAATTGAAACAAATGAATTTGGGAGTTTGTCAGATTGAAAATTTTGGATTTAATTTGGAAATTTAGTCATAATATGTGTCATCAATTTTGTAGTTGAACTCTAATATTATTCAAATAATTATTTTTTAACTATAAATTGAAGATATTTTTCATTGTTTTTCTGCTTCAATATATAGGAAGATAAGTATCAAACTCTAACTTTACACATATCATAAATCCAATTACAATTTGAATTTGATTCATATTTCATTGATTTATCAAAATATAGGTTGTTAACCAACATGTTTAGCTAAAATTAGACCAACATTTTTCTCTTTACCGTCAACAAGAAAATTTGGGGTAGAAAATAGACAAATATTATGGGCTCTTTCAGATTATTTGTATACTTTAAGGTAACTAATTTAGATGTTTGGGGATGTAAGTATGGTTCGTTTTTTTATGTTTTGTATAGAACATAATATTACTCGTAACTATTTTAAATACGATTAATGGCTGTAGCTCATTTGTTATTTTGATCATCATTGTCAAAAAATTCCGTAGCTCAATTAATGCATGACCATTTCGTAGTTTGTTAATGATAACTACACTTTCAAATGAGTTGATGAGGCAGCGTTGGACGAGATCAAGTCTTTACGTACAACAGAGAGAATGGAGATTGAGAAGATGGAAATGAAGATAGAAAAAGAGATCTTTGAGAAAGTAGAAGAAGCATTGGTTGAAGCCAAATGTAACATGAAGAAAATTATGGTTTTTATATGCTTAGGATGTGTGATTATTGTTGGGCGTGGTAAGCCAGTAGACTAAATTAAATTATGGTTTATGTTGTTTGTCATAATATTAAATATACAAATAATCAATAAAATATAATTTATTACATATTTTTCTATCTTAATTTTTAATCAATAAATCCACGCAACGTGTGTTGTTAAGGTTAGAGCCGCTTTTTTATCGGCAATGCCATCAACATTTTGATTGTTAAGTTTTGTATATATACAATATGGAATGGCTTGAGCTATGAGTAAATCAAGCACTTGGATTCAAAAAATTTAAAGAAAACTCTTTTTGTTGACAAACAAAGTGAAAACTCTAATTAAACATTCTTAATTTTGGATCACAACCAAATTCTAGTACTAGCATATTGTTCCTTAGAAAAAATTGTATTTATGTTTAAACCATCTTATACCATCAAATGATGGCGCTTGATTCCCAATTTCTCATCCATGATCTTCTCCATATTCCCAAAAAAATTCAAACTCTAATTTCATATAACAAGAAAACATTGAAAACTTTAAATTTTCATGGAAATATACTGAATATTTAGATGGGATTTGGAGATAATAAAACCTAAATAATTACTTATAAAATTGATGGACATATTACAGAATTAACCAAATCAACAAACTTAGCCAAATTAGCTTACTAGCATCTTTCTCCACTCATTCCTCAATATCTAAGGGAAAATGTTATCAACAATGACTAGATCATTCATTAAGAGGAACATAATATAAAAAAAAAATGAGATATCTACATACTTGCTTTTCATAATCATCTTCACATAAGAAACACATATTCTACAAGAAAAATTGCAATGGGATGTTATCAGGGTAACAATATACAAAAATTTGTACATGGTAAACTAGAGAGAAATAAACTCTCAACTTAGTACCAAAGATAACCAATAAAATAAAGTGTCCATATGATAATTTTAATCGTTGTTGTTCGTAGGGCATGGAAGATTAGTTCATGCAAATTATTTGTAGGCATGAGTAATACATATTAGATTCCTTGCAACCATGTCGTCTATAGCATCTTTGAGTTGAGTTTTTTTTTTAAATAACAACTTAATTGCAAACAATATATCGTTTTACCACACTTTGAAATCAAAGAAACAAAGGTTACTAACATCAATTTTACTCATTCTATATATTCGCCGTTAGAGTGGTACATTGTGCATTTTTCATCCATTTACTCAAAATAAATGTATCATTGCCTTTCCATTAAATTTGAATGTCACTTTATATGTTTTATGCTGTTGAAAATAGAGTAGAAGTTTCAATAACAGGGAATGAGAAAAATAACATGTAATAACAAGAAAAATGAAAACATTTAAATATGAAAAACACATACATAGTCCACCGCTATGCTCAAGACATTTCGACTTTGAATTATATTGATAATTTTTTGTCGTCGTGGAACCACACTTGTTATATGTGATGTTCATGTTCAAATGTGAACTTGAACTCCTCACTCCCAAAGCCTTTTATAAATGCGGGAATATGAAAATCTTGTTTGGACCATGTTGTTGCATCCTTCAGAGTCCAGATAGTAAGATAACCATCTCGATTGTCATCACGGGCAATTGTTAGTTTGTCCTTGAATACCACAAACATATCACAAGAACGATAGAGAAAGTAGTTCTTAACTGCGATTTCTTGAGGTAAGTTAATGATGTTGAATTCTTCTGTTAGCATATTGAAGCACATTAGTCAGAACTCACACTTCTGAGTGATATCGAGCAATTCAAAGTACTTTCTGCTTGGGTTACAATCACTGACTTATTGCCATTGTAACAGCAAAGAAAGCCATGAACATATGGAGAAATATCATAACCATGATTAGACTCCAAGATTGGATGGAAGGTCGGCTTCTGGATCAACTGCCCTTGTGACTTCTCCTGAAATATCGTGCGGAACCTCAAAAAGTATACTCGAGTTGTCCCACTATGATGTTGGATACGAACAAGATGCGAGGCTTCTCGAGGGAATGAGACAAAAAAAAACCTTCATTGAACTGATCAATTTTCATAAGTTTAGACCAATGCTTAGTCACGGCATATCCAAGGGGAAGACGCTGTAGAATCTCATATTCCTAGTCAATAGGCATATTTTTCTTCTTTTTCTCCATGATTTCCTTCTTTGTGAGTAAGAAGAAATCCTGAAATTTTGAAGGATTTTTAGGATACATTTTTGCTCTTCTTATGTTATGGAGAGAGAGAGAGAGAGAGAGAGAGAGAGAGAGAGAGAGAGAGAGAGAGAGAGAGAGAGAGAGAGAGAGAGAGAGATGTAACCGTATTTAGACCCATTTTAGCTAGTATTTTACATAGTTTTTGCTTGCATTTAGCTTAGGTTTTGCATGTTTTTATCATCTTTTCGCTTCATTTAGAATAAGATGAGTCTTAGAATCTATTAAGAGTTTTCTTGCATTGCATTGCATATTCTGCGTATTTTCAAGTACTAATGGAGTATATGAGTTATGACGGTTCGTGCGGTGAAAGAATAAAGAGAAAAGATTAAGAAACGGAGCTAGGAAGCAAACTGTCAGCTTCCGACCAACCGCTTTTGGCGACACGGTCGGTCGTTAAGGTCGATCGGAAGAGCAATTTCGGAGCAAGAAGAAGAAACCTCATTGCCAGCATCTGACCGACCACTTCCTGCGATACGATCGGTTGGAACGGTCGATCGCGAGCCCAAAAAACCAACAAAGTTTCTGCGTGCTCCCGACCTACCACTTTTGGTGACATGGTCGGTCGGGATGCAGTTTCGCCCAAAAACCGGGTTTGACCCGAGTTTGTCGAGTTGATCCGGGAACACTTATCTCTTTCCCTATAAATACTGTATTATGAGGCAAAAACCCTAAGTTTGGCCTCATCTCTTTTATCCTTTGAACCAAGTAAGAATCCTTTGTATTTTGATGATTTGAGGTTCAAAACTTCACTTTTATTTTGCAAATCTTTATTTTTATGCTTAGTCTTCTCATTATGACTTCATCTACATCTACCACTATGATTTCCATCATGATTAGTGAGTAGTTTCGTGAATGGATTTATAGTAGAGTAGATTAGAGGTGTTTAATGGGTGATTAGTCTTACATATAGTTTTGGGTGTTTATCATTTATGCTCTTCCATAGATTAGAGTTATTATAATGCTAGATTTAGGAGTAGTTATCCAAAATCTAGTCCATGGTCTTTTCACGCCCGGAAGGTGTTTGTGAAAATGTCTAGGAGAACTTTGATCTTGTTTATTGAACCCTATCCAATGAAAGTTGATGTGTAGGTAGATAGATAGATTCTATGAGCATGTTGAATTGATTCTCTCTCGTTTGATTAGTTATCTATGATGAAGTAAATGATGATTAGTTGGATTAGAGAAGTGATTAGTGCCATGGAAGAGGATTATTCAAGATAAACCGGTCTGATGTCTTGGAATTGTTAGATCATATAGCTTTGCATACCCATTAGCTCATTATCCATCCTTAATTTATTATCTCTACCCAAAGATCCATGCTTTTATCATATTTGATCATCTTAATTATTTTCGTTGACTTGTTGTTGACTTTTCATAATTGCTTACTTATCTTACATTTATTTTGAGTATTGTTTTAGTTTATTGTTTTTGCATTTCATTTTAGTTCTTGCTTTACTTTATTTGCATTTTGTTAGGTTGTTAGTAGTTGAATCTAAACACCATCATTTGCATTAGCCTAGCTTCTTTAGTTTCTTGCATTCTCATTGCTCTCATTCCTTGTAGATTGGATCCTTACATGCTACACCGTAATTGCCATGCACTTGTGGTTAGTCACTGAGGTTTAAAACCGATTAGGTCAATTTAGATCCCAACAGAGAGAAAGAGAGAGAACTTAGGAATACAAAGAGATAGACTAGAAACGACATCTCTTGAACCACAAAGAAATTGGACTCAAAATGGACTGTAACCTTGATCCACATACTAAAACTAGACGCTAACTTGAACAAAGTAGAACAATATCGCTATGATTCAAACATAAACGACACACAAAACCATGACAAATCGTATGTGAAAACGATACCAAACCACACAAACATACTCAAAACAGTGTTGAATCGTCCGTTACCTCTCGAGGATGTGATACAATGAGATTACAGTAGAGTTTCCAAAAAGATCCTAAGATAGAAAAATATTTTTCGAATTGGATGAACAAAGTGTCTGTTACAAAGAAGAAGAAGGGAAAGAGATTACAATCACAAACAAAGTTCGCTTTCCTTTTATGCGTGCTATTCACTTTACCGTTGAGCTCCAAAATAATCTCAACCGTTGAACCAGTTTTTAATCTTGAAGCAGTTTCTAATCTTCACCCTCCACATATCCACCACTTCTTATTCCCCTTTTACTATATATGGCGATGGAATGAATCGGTAATGGGAAAAATCAAGCTTATCAAATGATAATATAAAAAAAAATATCAAGCATTTTTTTTGAGAAAAGCGAGTAAGAGATCGAAGAAGGTCACAGTTTGGTACTTTCCGTTTCAGATCTTGAGTTTAGTACTATTTGTTCTTTTAGAATTTCGTTTAATTTTTCTCGATTTCGGATCTTGGAAAAACCCGATTAGAATCAAAATATTTTATAGTATTTCTATACAACTAATAGCCATGACTAACAAAACCCGATTAGAATCAAAATGTTCGCCCCTGGGTGAAAGAGTTATATTTATAGACGAAATGATTTTTCTTTCTAGAAGACCCAACTTTAACAATAGCCATTAGCGGTTATTTTGTAAACTATTGACAAAAAGGTTATACTAAAAGGACTCAACTCTTGTTAAATGATTATATCTAAAATACGTAATTATTGGAAATAACCACCAAACGTTTTTTTTTACAAAAAAGGTTACATTTGAAAAAACAGTTGTACTGAAAAAGCAACTTTTAACAAAATAATTATATCGAAAAGACCTAATTTTATAAATAACCACCAATTGGTTTTTAAAGAAGAAACAAAACCTTTGACAATTATACTGGGCCTGTTCTTTTTCCTGTCGCCGGTGGCAACAATAAATACACTAAATTTTTTACTTTTTTTAATCGCTGCGGCCAAATATCTTGTGAAAAAGGAAATAGCAGCAACGTTCGTGCCGGTCGAATTTGACGCTGGAAAAACTAGCGACACCAGCGACAGCAATGGCCTGAACAAACTACCTAGAATCAAAAGCTACAACGTCAGAGAAAAAGGGAAAAACAGTGTAATTTTTGGTTGCAGGTAGGTGACGCCAGCGGCACTAAAAAGAACAGATCCACTATATATAACCGAAAAAGAGATAACAAAAAAAATATTCATTTGTTTAGGATTGATATTCATTTATTATTCTAAATTTCTCTTGCATTTTACATCATTATTTTTTTTACAGGTGTTTATATTCTCTACCACTTTTACATGCTAAACGTACAGTCATTTTCTACTTCCACTATCTATTCTTGTTTTTTTCCCCAAAAATTCTTAGGTAATTACAAATTTAAACAATTATCAGAACTAACCGGAAGATGGTAATGGGAAAAGAGATTAAGAGAAGTGAATACTATCTTGCATCGTTATACATTTCATCACCCAAAACTTGAAAAGAAAATAGAGAGATTAAGCAAAAGAAAACGAATGTTTAAAAGCTCTAAACTTTATAATTATGTAGAGCAGCAACCTCTTTTGGCACCTCCAGATGTGTCATCAACGTTAATCGTTGTACCTTGTCCGGGAATCGCGGAATTAGCAGCTGCTGCTTCTTGAGCAGCCAAAGCTTTTTTGCTTATAATATGGTAAATCTCTCCTAACACGGTCTGAAATGCTTTCTCGACATTGGTGGATTCAAGAGCAGATGTTTCCAAGAACGAGAGGCCTTCTGTTTCAGCTAGAGACTGACCATCTTCCTCAGCAACTGATCTCAAGTGGTTTAGATCGGATTTGTTCCCAGCCATCATGATCACAATGTTGGAATCCGCATGGTCTCTAAGTTCGCGTAGCCACCTCAAGACATTGTCAAAGGTTTGTCTTTTGGTGATGTCGTAGACAAGAAGTGCACCTACTGCGCCTCTATAATAAGCGCTTGTGATGGCTCTGTACCGCTCTTGACCTGCCGTGTCCCAAATCTGGGCTTTAACAGTCTTTCCTTCAACCTGTATAACCGTAACGACAATCACAAAAAAATACACATAGCAACTGGTTAGATCTCAGAAGCTAAAACATCCCTACACTTGGAGAAAAGCTTTCACAAAGTATCATAACTCTTTCTTGAATTGATATAATATGAGTTGACTTTTTAATAGGATGGAGGGTTGACTTTGAGTTTGATGATCAGGGAAAGCATATTATTGGGGACAAGTTGTGGGAAGCTTTTAGTTTTTGTTCATTGGCTTTTTCCACTATCCATTCATAGACATAAACATTAACAAAAAAGTATTGCTCATGACTCACAGCCAGCATATTTCAGATTCTCTCTTGATATGAAACTCTCAGAATTAACATAATCAAATTCAAACCAAACTGAGAGAACAATGCACCAAATTGTTCCAAACATTAAACTATTCAATTCTCAAGACACCACCAAAGGGCCTTTAACTTATATGTTACCCAACACATAGCAAACATGTTCCTAATACTGCTCAAAGAATCATAAAGGATGCAACTTCAAAAGAACACAAGAGCAAAAAGAGTAAAATTACAATTGACCTGGATTTCTACAACATAATGATGAGACCATGAAGTCGCTAGTAAACCAAAAGGCAATAATTGAAATGGAAGTAAAGACCTTGACGATTTAGGGCTAAAATCAGTTGGAAACAGAGAAGAAACTACCACAAATCACAGATCGTAACACATAAACCACATATAGATCACGTCAAATCTGAACATAGAGCTAAGATCATGGATTTGTTCAACGTTCTCTGATTACTGATACTAGCACAAGTGGAATATCCTTGTTGTGTTCATTCTCCCACATAAATAACAAAGAGAAGGAGAATTAGAAATCACCTGAAGAGTTCTGGTGGCGAATTCAACACCAATAGTGGACTTAGATTCCAAGCAAAACTCATTCCTTGTGAATCTAGACAAGATGTTCGATTTCCCGACACCAGAATCACCGATCAACACGATCTTGAACAAATAATCATAATCCTGTTCCACTCTATGCGTCATTTTTCCTTCTTCTATCTCAACCCTGTACACAAACATCACCGAGTCAAAAAGCGATCTTCACAAAAACTCGAACGGATCCATGGAAATTAACACGAACCCAAGCAAATCAGATACGAATTGAACATACCCTTTTGTTTTTCTCCTGGAAAAAAGCGAAAATTTTCACCTTCTTCAGATCTGCTTTAACGATGAAGTTTCTCT
This sequence comes from Draba incana, assembly GCA_963576765.1. NCBI lineage: Eukaryota > Viridiplantae > Streptophyta > Magnoliopsida > Brassicales > Brassicaceae > Draba > Draba incana. The sequence continues at coordinate 35,140,585 of OY755205.1, forward strand.
TCAAGGAACACACTCTCCGATTATGAATTTTTTTTCAGCCAATTGAGGGATATTCTGAGGAACTGTATAATTGTCTTTGGTTTTTCGTATTATAAATGTTTTTTTTTTTTTTTCTATAAAAAATAAATACGTAGAATATTATAATTTATAATAGGTTTTGTGTTGAAATGACTAAACAAACGGCGTCGTATTGAAAAAAATGACAAAGGGTATCTGACGTGGCAGCAATTGCAGGCTGACAACGGTAAGAAGATGTTCCAAGGGTATTATAGGAACTCCACTTGAAATATATATCTCACATGTAATTACCAATTAGTAAGAGCCACGTCATGAATATTTTTGTTTGAAAGGATTATCTGTGTTTAATGTAATGATTTGATATTAGAGCAAATGCATTGCTGATTTTTTGGGGTCTAATAGTGGTGTCTAATTAATATTAAATCAATAAAGTTTGGATTTGGAGATCCAAACTTCTGAATTAGTGTCTAAAATTGGATCTTATTTGGCCCATTAGACCCAATGACGTAGCGGGACGAGATTGGTGAATGGAAAATCATACGGTAGAAAAAAAAAGGGTTTCCCCGTGTTTTGCCCAGTCGACTCTCTCTCTTCTTCTCTTCTCTTTGTTTTCTCCGAAGGAGAATGAGAAGCGATTCGATTTATCTGCATCAAATCGTCAAAAAATTCCATGTATGATTCAAATTGTTTTCAACTTTTTTATGTTTTGAATGTATTAAATGTTTTTTTCTTTAATAAAATGTTTAATAAACAAAAATGAATTAAAAATAATATTTTAATTTTTTAGACCCTCAACATTAGGTGTCTACTATGGAAGGGTCAAAAATCATAAGTGTCTTAAAAATTAAAAGTTAATTAATTTTAATTGTAAAATACATTAGACACCCATCTTGGGTGTCAACAATGTACATGCTCTAAAACTATTTATGCGTTCTAAAAAACTATTTATGCGTTCGCTTAGGCACTGCTTAGGCGCTAGATTCTTATAGACCGTAGCGATTAACACTTAGACCGCCTAAAATATTATAATATTATAAAAATATAAAAATATAATTTTTTTTTTATAAATCATGATATTCTTAATATTAGGGTATAAAATGATAATGATAAATATAGTCTAAATTTTCTTATATATAAATCATAATATTTTATATATTTTGCTATATAAATCTAATCTATTATGGATTTTCGTAACACCGTCTAAACCGCTTGAAAAATCGCCTAGGCTCCGATTAGGCGTTCTACGCGCTAGACGATAGAAGATATGGTAATATCTTAACTCATAGGGTCACTGTCCGCTTAACGTCTAAAGCTTTCTTGAACATTTTTGATATAATATACATTCTGATTCTGTCTTGTGTTGGTGATGGTCTGTGTTGATTGATCTATATCGATCATTAGAGATTAGTAGTCGTAGACTAACGATTGTTTATTTGTTTATGTTTTTGCTGCGATGGTTCACGTAATACAATTGAACAACTCTTTAGTTAATGACACTGAAAAATCTTCTAAAATTTCTAAGATCCTCGTTATATATTTTTTCCCCCGAAACAAATCATTCAACGCTTTTTGGTTGAAAAATATTACGGTTCTAATTTCTTTTTGACTTTTTCGATTCTAATTAGTACATAAACAATTGAAAAGTTGGTAAAAAAATTAGAAAATAGTGACGTTTTTAGTTGGACTTGTTTAGTATATTTTTATTTGAAATAAAATTATGAAAAATAATAAGCTTTCAAGAATTTGGCTTGAAATATATTATTTTTGCTTAAAATATATATTTTTAAAATGATTGATTGAATAACATAGGATTTGGCTTAGATTTTCAAAACCATTAAGAGGGGTTTGTTGGTTTTGGTATTTTAATGGATTTGAAAATCCAAACTAAATCCAATGTTATTTGAATCAATCATTTTAAAATTCTCAATAAAAGCCAATATTATTCAATCAATCATTTAAAAATCCTCTTCAAAATTCAACATTATTCAATTAGTGATTCTCAAATCCAAATCCAAATCAAGTGTTATTCAATATTGAGAAGTTAAGTATTGATTTGTTTTGAGAATGGATTTTAATGGATTTGAAAATAATTTCATTTTATAAATACAATGGTTGAAATCTTTAACCAAACCTTGTTATTTTGATTTGGATTTGTCAAAAAAAAAAACAAAGATTCACAACTTTCTCAAAACACATCTCATATATTTCTCATATCCACAATTCTTCATTCCAATGTGTGAATAAAATTTAATATTTTATGCTTCTATTGTATAACAAATGTTTTTATACTCTTCTTACAATCAAAAATAAATAAAATGGACTTTCAATTAATAAATAAATAAATTATTAAAGAGCAACTTGCAAGTCTTTGAAAAAAAGTTATTGTTGATATCATAATATTTTAGTGTAAATTTATTGTTTTGTTATTTCTAAATCCATTTTACTTGGTTTCCAAATCCATTTCATTTGATTTTGAAAATTTCCTTAATTGATTCTTAAATCCACTTAATTTGATTAGTAAATTTAATTTATTGATTTTAAAATCAGAAAATTCTCTATATAGATTTCTAAATATTTATGGGGAATTTGCTAAAATAGGCCACATTTAAGCATAAAAAGGCCATTAAAATCCATGAACTAATAAACCCCCCTAATCCGAACCATTTTGAACCGTTCCGAACCACTTTCTCGATTTGATTATGGTTTGGATATTGGGACCCGGGTATACTGCCTAGGTCTAGTTAAAAACCTCGCGCAAAGACGACGACGCAAATCGATAGAGAAAGAGACGAAGATGAGAGAGACGGTGAAGTTAATAAGCTCTGAGGGATTCGAGTTCGTCATTGACAGAGAAGCCGCAATGGTTTCTCAAACTATCCGAAGCATGCTCACTTCTCCAGGTTCTCTCCTCGTGATCCCGTTTCTGATCTTACTTTGTTTTGATTGATTCTGTTACAATTTTCTGATTTGGGTTGTGAATTTACATCGATTTGATCGGAATCTAGCGTGAGATTATACTCAAATCGGAAAATTCAACTGCGTGATTGAATCGGATCTCCCTATTTCATCGACGAAGCAAGAATTATTCTTATTTTGATTAGATATTTTAGGGCATGGTAAAGAAATGATGTTGCATAAGTCAGTGTGTATGATATGAAGATTTCGAAAGAGATTTCAAGAATCTGTGTTGTAGATGCAGAATTCATCAAGATCTGAAGAAGAATCTCTGTTGTTGTTGTTGTTGCAGGTGGTTTCTCGGAATCAAAAGATGGCGTTGTGACTTTCCCTGATATTAGTACCACGATTCTAGAGAAGATCTGCCAGTACTTTTACTAGTCTCTTCAATATTCCAGGTCCATTATCTATCTCCCTTCTCACCTTTTGCTTCTTGTTTGATCTCTCGAACATGGCTTTGTCGACTCTATTAGTTTTTTTCATACGATTTTTCTCAGAATCCTATTAGGTTTCAGTTAGTGAATAACTCGGTAAGAATAAGCCTACTCTGGAGAGATAGTTTCATTGCAATTGCACTTGTACATCGATATTGTTTAACAACGTTTTATTCTCCTGATTAATATTATCTCGATAGATCAATGTATCGAAAGTGTCCTGTTTTCTAGCTGATGGATTAAAAAATACGAATCAAATTACTGCTTCCAACATTTCTTCATTCACAACTTGCTTTCTTATTATAGTCGTCTCTTCTCTAACTACTGCATATGAAAATGTTCATTCTCGTACAGAGGCAAAGAGACGGAGTTTCACATCGAGCCTGAACTGACTCTGGAGCTGATGATGGCTGCTAACTATCTTCACACCTAAAGGTCTAAATTTGATAACGCTGCTGAATCTTATTCGAGTAGTATAGTTTCGTTTAGGTGTGGACATAAAGTATAAACCCCTGGAGCATTTGTGTGGTGGGTTTCATATGTATGTTTGATAGAAATCTGCATTTGCTTCACGAATAATGATTGGATAGTAGTTCTGTGGGAAAGCCGTGTACTTCTTTGCTAGTTTTTGGTTTCGCCTTCAACATTAAAGTTCTTGTGACATTACTAGTTACTTATATTAAACAGTTTAGCAAGCTTTGTAATATGCAAAATAACATTCTATCCTAATAAATGATTGGTTTGGTGCTGAATCACTTGAAATATTTTACTCTGTTGTCTGCAAACAATTGTTTGCATCGACAATTGTTGTAGGTGTGACTGGGTATTTTTGGTTTTTGGATCGGTTATGTTTGGTTTCTTCGATATTATTAGACTTGCCAAAGTTACACTTTGTTTGTTTTTGGAGATTTTGATTGAAATTAGCTAGGTAGCAACATGTAACAATTCATTTGAGATTTCATAGAATAGTTGATTTACAGCATCCAAAAGAAAAAGAAAAATCTCCCGTAGTACACACTACATCTTATATGACTCTCGAACACAACCTAAAGTACACTCTCGAACACAACCTAAAGTAATTTATACAATTTTTAACGACACAAAACGGTATAGATAGAAACCGATAGGTGGAAGATGGTAAAGTAACTAGAAACTGTAAAATCACACTAGTAAAAGTTGGGGGAACAAAAATCAGATATCCGAACGCTCTCAAATTCCATGATATCGTTTTTATGATTGTTTAGAATCAAATAGTTCTCTATTGAACTCAAATTTTGCCAATGTTTACAAGATTCGATTTAACTACAAGAAATGAAATTACACATGTTCTTTTCAACCGAAAATGTCATATTCGCTAAATATGTAAAACAAATTTCTTTTCATAATCGTTTTTAGAGTAACTACAACATTTTCTTTTTATATTCATTGGGGAAGAACCAATATAGTGGATTTTTTCTTGTATTCAATATAATTAAATTTTAATTAAAAAGTAGAAAAATTGATGCTAAATTTCACAAATAGAAAAATGAAATTTGTATAACTTTGCAATTTAAAATGATAATTGATAAACAATTATAATTATTAAAACTATTATATATAATTTTAATTACTATATAGATAAGATATCTTAATATGTAGAATATCTTAATATATAGAATGGAACAACCTTTATAGACTAAAATATGCAATTAGCAGTTAAGGTATTTTGATTCATTACCATTGTTGGATAATTGGACAACAATATCTCTCATTAGGTAATTTACCTTTGCCTTACAAACTTTTAAAGATTATAAAACTCAATTTTATTGTAACAAGTTAAGAAACATAATCAGAGGATTTTAATTAGGTTAAGCAAAAAGAAGAAGATGAGTTTTTCTTGACATGGTTCCCATAAGATATATACTATTTAAACATCCTCCCATCTTGATCCCCATAGACATTATAAACCAACTTTAACCAATTCTGTAGATGACGAAACAAAGAGCTATGTCTAGTCTCCTCTCATTTCTCCTTGTCTTGTTGTTCTTGAGTTCAGTCTCAGCAATAACATATGATCATCAAGATAAACAAGTATATTATGGTCATCAATAATTATCAAATTTCTTGTATCTATATCCATATTCGTGCATTATGATGCTAATGGTTATGTTTATCGATGAAGGTGTATATCGTCTACATGGGTTCACTTCCTTCTCGAGCGGACTACTCACCAATGTCCGATCACATGAGTATTCTTTAAGAAGTCACTGGAGAAAGGTGTGAATTAATTTATTTTATTCTCTAATAAATGATTAAATTAATTATGAGGTTTCTGACAAGGTAAATTTACTCTAGTTCGATCGAAAGTCGTTTGGTGAGAAGTTACAAGAGGAGTTTCAACGGGTTCGCGGCCCGACTTACTGAATCAGAACGAGAACGAGTAGCCGGTAAGAGCGAGACCCGGATCATAACTTTGTTACCGTCATTTAAATAGAATAATAAGCTTAAGCCACAAAACAAAATTTGTTCTTCAAATACATTTGTTGTTCAACTACTCTTTAGTTCATTTGGTTTGCTTTTACATTTTTTTTTGTTTTGGTTTCTTTCTAGATGAACCATAACCTTCATCATCTGAAGCCGAATTTATTTGTATTTAATCGTAAATATCATACACATACGGAAGCATGCAAGTGTTTCCGGTTGCGACTGCATTTTGCAAACCTATTTTATGAAAAACTAAAATTCTTCATATTTACAATGTAGATTTCTTTTTTTTTTTTTTTTTGAAACTTTATGTAGATTTCTTTTGAATGTTCTTTTTTTTTTTTTTTCATATGGAAACACGAACGAAAAACTGACACAATCAAGCCTAAAACATTTTTACTGTTAGATATGAAAGGAGTTGTTTCTGTGTTTCTGAATAAGAAATTAAAACTCCAAACTACGGCGTCTTGGGACTTCATGGGGTTAAAGGAAGGAAAAGGGACGAAACGGAATCCGTCTGTGGAGAGTGATATAATTATTGGAGTCATCGACAATGGAGTATGGTCGGGATCTGAAAGCTTTTCCGACAAAGGTTTTGGTCCTCCTCCAAAGAAATGGAAGGGCACTTGTGCTGGCGGCAAAAACTTTACGTGCAATAAGTAACTCTACTTTTCTCCCTTTTAATATTCGATAATATCACACATCAAAAATTAAGATAAGACCTAAGTAATACTATATAGAGTGTTTGGAATCCTACATCAAAAGTTAAGATAAAACCTAACCTAAGTAGCAATGAAAAGATGGGAACCATGATCCAAACATATATAGATGCATGTTGGAAGTTGATCAAAAGTTTTCACACGAATGTGTTTCTTACTAGCCATGAGTTTTTGCCTTAAGCCTCCTAGTTTGTGTTTACATTCGTTTTATATTTAGTTTGTATGTTTCCAGTGAGCTCACAATGCGACTTGCAAATGAGTGGAAGCCATATATCCTAATGACAATATCAAAATATTTAATACTTCAAATGAATACGTTATGAAAAAAAATTAATTTTCGAGGCCTAAGTATAGTCTAGGAAGACTCTATCTGAGTCAGAAGCTTTAAATTGGGGGGGTCAAAGATTAATCTGTTTATCATTTTACAGCAAACTGATTGGGGCAAGACACTACGCACCCGGAGAGGCTGGTAGCCATGGTTCACACACGGCATCTATTGCGGCTGGAATCTCAGTCGCTCACACTAGCTTCTTTGGACTCGGAAATGGAACGGCCAGAGGTGCGGTCCCAACCGCTAGAATCGCCGCTTACAAAGTCTGCGACAGAGATTGTAGAGATGATTATATACTATCTGCGTTCGATGACGCCATTGCCGACGGTGTTGACATCATCAACATCTCTATAGGTGGCCCTGATGTGGACCCATTGGAGAAAGACTCGATTGCAATTGGAGCTTTTCACGCTATGTCTAAAGGGATCCTCACTGTGAACGCGGCTGGTAACTTGGGCCCCGATAGGGCCTCGGTCTTGAGTTTAGCACCGTGGATGATAGCTGTTGCAGCCAGCACCACGAACCGTGCGTTTGTCACTAAAGTTGTTCTTGGTGACGGCAAAACACTTGTCGTACGTATCAAGTAACATTCTCATTTCTGACCACTACAAGAAAACATGTGGTATTCCGACGGCCAAAACCGTCGGAATGCCCTCGGAAAAGAGCCTATTCCGACGGTCTTCCGACGGGAATGGTCCGTCGTTTCTATTGCGTCGGAAAATATGTTCCGTCGGCAATTCGTCGATCCCTTGCGACGGAATTCCGACGTATTTATGTCGGAGTTGAAAGGGAGACGAAATTCTGACGGTTTCGGTTTTCCGGCGATAACAGACAGAATTCCGACGGTATCAGTTCTCCGGCGATAGCCGACGGAATTCCGACGGTTTAGTTTTCCGGCGATAACAGACGGAATTCCGACGGTATCAGTTTTCCGGCGATAGCCGACGGAATTCCGACAGTTTGGTTTTCCGGCGATAACAGACGGAATTCCGACGGTATCAGTTTTCCGGCGATAGCCGACGGAATTCCGACGGTTTCGGTATAACCGACGGAATGCCAACGGCTATCGTAGTTTTAAAACAAAAATTATAATTATTTAATTTAAAAATAAAATATAATAAAACATTTTAAAATATATTAAAAATTAAAATTAAAAACTAATAAAATTTGAATTGTTTTAAAAGTATTTTAAAGTTTTACAATCAATTTTACAACTTTAAAGGGCCTATTCCCGCCTACCGGTACCGAAGAAGTTGGTCATCTTCTCTTCCATCGCTCGAAATCGTGCATCGGTCTCTGCCTTATCTCTCGCTCTCGCTGCCTCAACCTCCTCCTTATCCTTCTTTCTCTCTTCCTCCATTGCCCTAAGGCGTTCGTGCAGGTCTCGGTTTTCCGCCTCCAACCCGCTACCACCGCCATATCGAACCGTCGAAACAGACGAGCAACTATCTTCAGGGAGGCCGTACACACGGCCTCTGATCTTGGGAGTAACCTACGAAAAAAAAAATTTAATTTTATAACTTACTTGTATTAAAAGTGATTTTGAAATTTATTTAAACGTGACACGGTTACTAACCTCGTAGGTGTACTGGTTGATCATGTCGACTGGAACTTCGGTCGGCGCCGGAGTTCCTTCCTCGATCGGTTGTGATTGGAGGTACTCCTCCTGCCTCCTCTCCACGGCTTCCACGATTTCATGAGCAATCGGATCTTGAATTTCACCGGTCTTCTTGTTGGTGTGCGAACGTTTGACCAAATCAAGATTGGAAGGAAACACACCGGTCTGTTGAAACTATTAACATATAAAATTTCGTTAGCGAATTAAAAAATTTATTGAATTATTTAACTACTTACCATTTGCTGAGCAGCTGAAGCCTTGCTCGTTGCTCCGAGGTTGTGGGTCGCGCGTCCCTTTGTGGGGGTCGAAACCAACACAATTAGAATTTGTAAGAGTTCGTGAGGGAATTCGGAGATTTCTATGGTAAGCTAGGATTGCTAAGGGTTTGAGAAAGAGATGTTGTTATTGATGAAAAAATTGAGTACAAGGTTTTTCTGTGTAAGAATTCGGATCCCCTTTAGGGTTGTACAAGAGAGATATATATAGCTATTCCTAAGGCGGCTGCATCTTCCCATCTTCTGCGGAGTCGGTCACATTGTCATGGGCTTCGCGTCCGGACCGGGCTATCGTCATGTTACTGGGCTTGAAGGCTTTTGGATAGACACTGCAATTGAGGAGTGAAGTAAGCGATCGGCCCATGGCGAGCCGACAGTCGGGTCGCGACCGAGGGCTCGGTCGGTCCGGAGTGCTCGGTCGGTCCGGAGTGCTCGGTCGGTCCGGAGCGCTCGGTCGATCCGGAGTGCTCGGTCGGTCCGGAGTGCTCGGTCGGCCCCGAGTGCTCGGTCGGCCTCGCCTAGACCCGGTCCTTCCCCGCTTCGCTTAAGTTCCCATTTCCATGTGCTCCGCTCCGCTGGAAGATTTGGGTTCCGCTAGGCATCCTTTGTTCAGGATCTGGAGAGCCATCTCTTTGAGTGATTTGCCTTTAGATGTTAATGCTGAGGGGGTGAAAACCGACCCCAACAGTTAGCCCCCCAGCTCGGTAGTGTTAGAGCTAACAGTGCCGAGTTTGAAGATGTGTTAGATATTAGCATTACCATCTGAAGTCAAGGTGTCTGCCTATCTTGTCTGTAGTACGCTTAAGTACTCATCTTGTTCAATACTCCCCCTCAAGTTCATACAGCAATGTGGAGCATGAACTTGGAAGATACTCGATGGTGGCCTCGTTAAAACCTTAGTAGGGAAAACCCTTTGGGACAAAACCACTACTTAAGGGAAAAGAGTGCCACGCATAGTGACGAGGGGATTTGAACAAGGAACCTGGTTCATTGTGGATCCCTTGCCATTGCTTGGCCTTGGCGGATCCAATGAGGGTTAGATCCCCAGCCCGGTAGTGTTAGATATAACAGTACCGAGTTAAAGATGTGTTGGATATCAGCGTTAACGTTCGAAGTCAAGGCGCTTGTCTATCCTACAGTAGTAGAGAGTGACTTTATGCAAGAGATTTTAAGACTCTGTAAGCATTGTGAAGATTTTAAGACTTCCTGCTTCGTCTGCTGAAGCTGCTGCGTTGCTGCAGTACAAAGAACTCATCCAGTCCTTTTGCTCATGAATGAGGCTTGTTTGCTCATGAATGAGGCTTCGTTTGCTCACGGATGAGGCTTTGCTTGCTCACGAATGAGGCTTGTTTGCTCATGAATGAGGCTTCGTTTAGAAGAGAAAACGCAAATGCGCTCATGCTTCTCATCTGCCAACGTTGTTGTTGGGCTTTGCAAAATGATGCTGCTCTTCTAGACACGTCTGTCCGAGAGCAAGTTCACCTTGACTCAGACCAGCGCTTGTCCTGGGTTTTGGAGTGACACGTTCAAGTATAATCTGAACGGAGGTCACTAGCAGCTGCATTACCAACGGTGTTGTTGGGTTTCGGAGTGACACGTTCAAGTATAATCTGAACGGAGGTCATTTGAATTTATATAGCGCGCTGTATCCGTTGTGGATGTCATAGTGTTCGTATCTCTGCACTGTTGATGTGGCCAGCAACAACAGATACAGAACGACTCTACTCGAATAAAGCTGTGATCGGTCCAAAAAGGACAAGTTTCCTCAAAAGGAACTAGCTGTTCTCATGATGAGTGCTGTAGCGAGTGTTAGCGATTGACGATAGAGTAGTCAATAATTTTGTTAAGGAGTGGAATACGGGTACCCCACTCCCCCCCTTTTTAGACGAAAGAGGGTAACTGAAGTCGTCTAGAGACTGTGAAAACACTCACTCCCCCCGAAGGCGGAGGAGATCAAGTGAGCTCGTACGGAACGAGGCTGAAGGAAAACATTCACTCCCCCCCAAAGGTGTAGGAGATCATGTGGAGCTCATCCGGAGATGAGGCGTCGAAAAAGGTGGTGGTGTCGCAGCCTGGGTGGGTGTTTCGTTTGATTTGAGTCTTTGTCGTGCTGGTGCCGTAGTCGCTGCAGATACGTTTTGCATCCATGAGGTGAGATAGGCATATCGATGAGTCTGCATGGTGGACTTGAGTGTTGATGAGCCCACGAGGTGAAGAAGTGGAGATGGTTGTGCTTTGGCACCAGCTCAGTATTGAAATTGACGCCGAGATCCAGTCAAGTAGCGACAAGCTCGCAAGGTGAATTCGGTTAGCCCGCAGGTTTGATTTGTTGTGGTTGGTGAATCCCTTCTTTAATGAAGGTCAATCTTGTGCTTAAGAGAGCTCGCAAGGTGAACTTGTGGAGAGGCTTGAGCTCGCGTACATGATTTGATTCGGAGATCAGATTACAAGGTGGTTGCTCTCAGCTGGCGTAGTGGGCGAGTTGACTCGGTGTGAGGCTCCGCGAGTTGACTCGGCGCAGTGAGGTTGCGAGCTCAATCGTGAGGTGTGGCTTCGGTCCGATGAGGAGGCATGAGCATGAGCTTAGCCCGATCAGGTGACATGAGCGCGGGCTCGCTCCGAGCTGGCGACGTGAGGCTAGCTTTGGGTTGGACGTGCGAAGCGAGTGCGACTTCGGTCCGGTCGGATGATTCGAGCGCGGGCTCGGATCGATCGGAGGACGTGAGCACGGGTTCAGATGGATCGAGCGATGCGAGCGCATGCTTGGATGGATGAGGACACGCGAGCGCATGCTCGCATAGATGAGGACGTGCGAGCACGGGCTCGGTTCGGGTGAGCGCCGCGAGCACGGGCATGGCTTGGTGCGGCGAGGATGCGAGGGCGCGAGGGCATGAGGGCGCAAGAGCGCGAGGGCGCGAGAGCGCGAGGGCGCGAGAGCGCTAGGGCACGAGGGCGCGGTCGCGAGGTCGTAGTCGCGAGGGCGCGAGAGAGCGAGGGCGCGAGGGCGCGGTCGCAGTCGCGAGGTCGCGGTCGCGTGGTCGCGGTCGCAAGGTTGCCAGGGCGCGGTCGCGAGGTCGCGGTCGCGAGGTCGCGGTCGCGGTCGCAAGGCACAAGGCGATGGGAACCGGAGCTGAGGGCGATGTCTTGACAGCGAGAGCAACGGGGACCGATGGACGATCGGGGCAAGGACATGATGGTAACGGAAGAATCATCGTGATGACCTGATGGGGCCTAATGCCTGGGCGGATCTGAAGTCGTCGCAGCTGGCTATGAGTACTCGACATCAAATTTACTACCTCGCGGGATCCTTTTCTCAGGTCTGATGATGTTGATGCTGATCTCTCCGTTTGGCTTGACAGACGAGGGCATGAGGTGGAGGTAAGTCCTCTGGGACAGTGCAATCTGTCCGAGGCGGCAGTTCCTTGTTCTGGTTCATTCGATAGGTTCGAGGCGTGTTGAAGCCGAGACGTGTTGGACGGACACGGGATCTCTGGCGTGTCTTTCTCTTGAGCGCTCGTAGCTCGCTCATCATAGCTTCGTTGTGCTTCTTCTGATCCCGTGCTTTCTTCTCTAGCGTCTCGAGCATCTGCTTGATCTCCGTGGTAGCCGTCAGGTTGCTAACAGCGCGAGGCGCGGTGTTCTCCACAGAGTTCTCTATTGCCTCATTGTTTCTGTGAGACGAAGACCCTTCGCTGCTGACGGTATTGTTTCGTGACATGGCGATGATGTTCTGAAACCCTAGCTCTTGTGTGTCAGAAATTCTCGAGTTTCCCCTTAGTCGGCGCCAAATTGTGGGGGTCGAAACCAACACAATTAGAATTTGTAAGAGTTCGTGAGGGAATTCGGAGATTTCTATGGTAAGCTAGGATTGCTAAGGGTTTGAGAAAGAGATGTTGTTATTGATGAAAAAATTGAGTACAAGGTTTTTCTGTGTAAGAATTCGGATCCCCTTTAGGGTTGTACAAGAGAGATATATATAGCTATTCCTAAGGCGGCTGCATCTTCCCATCTTCTGCGGAGTCGGTCACATTGTCATGGGCTTCGCGTCCGGACCGGGCTATCGTCATGTTACTGGGCTTGAAGGCTTTTGGATAGACACTGCAATTGAGGAGTGAAGTGAGCGATCGGCCCATGGCGAGCCGACAGTCGGGTCGCGACCGAGGGCTCGGTCGGTCCGGAGTGCTCGGTCGGTCCGGAGTGCTCGGTCGGTCCGGAGCGCTCGGTCGATCCGGAGTGCTCGGTCGGTCCGGAGTGCTCGGTCGGCCCCGAGTGCTCGGTCGGCCTCGCCTAGACCCGGTCCTTCCCCGCTTCGCTTAAGTTCCCATTTCCATGTGCTCCGCTCCGCAGGAAGATTTGGGTTCCGCTAGGCATCCTTTGTTCAGGATCTGGAGAGCCATCTCTTTGAGTGATTTGCCTTTAGATGTTAATGCTGAGGGGGTGAAAACCGACCCCAACACCCTTCCCCTTCCGCTGGCTGTTGCGGTTTGTTGAGTGTTTCTCTGAATCCTCCCGAGTTGCCTCTAGTTCCCAATGTCGAACTAGTTCAGCCCAACACTCATCTTTATATTTAAAAACCTTAGGCACCTTCCCGGTTTTATACCACGCATCTTTCCACTCGTTCATCTTCCACGAGTACTTCCTCGCAGCCTTTGCGTCGAATGCCTTGCGGACCATCGAAGTGAGCAGTGGGTCCCACGTAAAATCTTGCTGCAAAAAAACAACATTCCAGCATTAGTAATTAAATTGTGAGTCATAAATACATTTTAAACAAATAAAATAAAATCATTCCGCAAATTGTCGGAACCAAGTGTCCTGGTCCTCCGGTGGCATGTCGGAGTATGTGGGATACGGTTTAGATACCATTTCATTCATCATTGTGTTGATTGAACCCGTAATCCCGTTTCAAGAGAATTGGAACCTATTAAAATATTTAATTAAAATAATTTAATCCACTACATATTTAAATAAGACTTACCAGGTCGTGTTAGGTGGCGCGTCTGGATCTAGACAAGTCAACCTATCACGTCCGGGTTGCGCTACAAACTGCTCGATGGTCATGGACGTAGGAGCTGAGTAGGCGGTAGGCGGGGGATGAGACGTGTATTGGGTCTCCATGTCGGGACTACTCTCGGGCATATCCGTCTCAGTAGCAGTCCGACCTCCCCTACTGGAACTCGCACGATGAAATCACCCATAATCCCTACGATTTCCATAATTCTAAGATTTAGAGATTTCGGGATTTATGGAATTTTGAATTTAAAGGAATTTGAGATTTTGAGATTTTTTGATTTAGTTTATTGGAAATTTAGGATTCTGGGATTTAAGGATATTGGAAATTTGAGTTTTATGGAATTTAATGGTTTTATGTAATTAAGTAATTAGGGCTTTTATGTATATTGTTTATTCAGAAACCGAAGTTTATGGTTTTAGGTTTTGTGGGGGAATTGATATTTATAATTTGGAAAATATTACACAAAAATTTGGAAGACTAGTTTTAAAATTTTAAAGGTTTAAAGTGTTTTATTAATGTTATTAAAGTTTTATAATGTTACAGATTTTAATTGATTTTCTTAAAATTATGTATAGAATATATAGAAATTTAAAAAAATTTCATATTAATGATAGAATAAATTATAAAAAAACCCTAAAATCAAAAAAACATATGAAACTCAAATTCTTACAATTGGAAATAGTTAATTAATTTTCATTCTATAACAATCCCTAAATTGGTAAATTACTAAAATTATCAAAATACCTAAACCTATAAATCTCTAAAACTTTAAACTCACAAATATTTCTAATTTTCTAAAATTCACAATCCAAAGTTTATGGATTTAGGTTTTGTTGGGAACTTGATATTTATAAGTTGAAAATTTTTATAAAAAATTTCCAAAAACAAGTTTTCAAATTTTAAAGGTTTAAAAGTTTTTTTTTAACTTATAAAATTTTTAAAATTGTAAGGATTTTAATGGATTTTCCTAAAATTAAAAATTTTACATATTAATCATAGATTAAATTTTCAAAAATCACTAAAAATAACAAAACCATATGCAAATCAAATTCTACAAATTAGATATATTTATATAATTTTCGTTCTATCAAAATCTCTAAATTTCGACAAAATTCCTCATGAACCCTAATTTTTTCATTCCTAATTCCTAAATTCCTTAATTCTTCAATTTGTTCATTCCTAATTTACTAAAATTCTCATAACCAACAACGAAACCATGATTCACAATCTATGTACCTACAACTTCAAGAACAATTTTGCAAAATCTCTTTTAAATTGAGTAAAACTTACATTTGGTTTTGATGTGGTGAAGGATTGAACAAACGGCGGTGGAACGGCGGGAAATTGGCGGCAGAACGACGGTGTAACGGCGGTGAACGATTTGAAGAAAAAAAAATTTCAGATCTGTGTCGGGGAAGACGAAGGCTGTGGATTTATTAGACTACATGACGGCATTCCGACGGGAATTAAAACTCCGACGGTAATTCTGACGGTTTTCCCGCTTTGACGATGATCACGAGGTTGTTTGGCGGCAAGTCAAATTAGGGTTTCCGTCGGAATTCTGTCTTAATTTCAGACGGGATTCCGACGGTTTTTTTTTTCATGTTCCCGTTCCGTTCTGACCCATCCCGTTCCGTTCCATTCCCGATCCTATATTCCCGTTCCATATTTATTTGTACAAGTGAGTGATTCCCGTTAGAGAATGGGACAGGACAACACGGAAACGTAATTTCATAGCCTTAGCTGTGCGCTCTGATTCGTACAGCCTCTTGAACCTCTCCGTTAAGGGTAAATACCACATCCGTTTGAATGGAATCTTCACCCTGCCACTTGTCGCCTCGAACCGGGGTTTGCTGCAAAATTTACATTTCTTTCGGTTCTCGTCCTCTCTCCAGTATATCATACAGTTGTCGATGCACACGTCTATAACCTGGTAGGGCAAACCAAGACCGGCGACAAGTTTTTGGACCTCGTAGTATGATGTTGGGGCAAGATTATCTTCTGGCAAAATATCTTTCACGAACTCGGCGAATGCATCAACACATTCTTCGGACAAATTGTGATCAGTCTTTATGTTCATCATCCTACTAGCAGAATATAGCGGTGAATGACCTTCCCTACAACCGCTGTATAGTGGTTGGTTTGATGCGTCTAACATATCGCGAAACCTTTGAGATTCTAAATTACGTGCTTCAGCCCTATCACCCTCATACCCACCCGACTGAAAATTCTCTCTAAACGCATCGTTAACCATCGCAACCGTACTTACCCCAACATCTACTTCCGCTGTAGGTTCCCCTACGCTATCCGGAAAATAAGGTTGATTGCTACTAGTACTACCATATTCATAATTCCTTTCTCCATGTAAATATCAAACCTTATATCCCGGCCTAAAACCATATCTATATAAGTGAGTCCAAACATTATGAACGACAACACTAATTCTATTACAGCAATTAGAACAAAGACATTTGATATCCTGACCTTTTTTGGCTGCTTCTACATTACTGGGTAAATTCATGAACTCCCATAATCCTTGAGCGTACTCGTCCCTTAGTAAGTCTGAGCCTTTATCCGTCATTGGCTCGTCCATCAATGCCCGAAAATATGAACTCATCTTTTTAGTTTTTTTTGTTTCTTGAAATTTTGTGATGATGGAATGCAGCATTCTGCAAACTTATGTAGATTGAATTTCCGTCGGATATCCGTCAGAATTCTGTCAATACCTCCGACATAACACCCCACACATCCCATCGGCCACTCAGACGATATGGCAACCACTCAAACGTGCCGACATCGGAAACCGTCGGAATGCCGTCGCAAATCCATCCCTCCTTCCGACAGGTTTTAACCGTCGGAAAAATGTCCGATCAATCAAACGTTGCCGGCACCGGAAATCCCGAATTCCGTCGATATTCTATCGCAATGCCGTCGGAAAGTCACGAATTGCTGTCGGAATTCCATCGGAATTTTCCGACGGGGTTCCAACGGAAAGGTGATGCCGTCTGATTATGCAGACGACATTCCGACGGAACGGTTTTACTCAGGAAGTCGTCGGAAACCGTCGGAAAATAACAGGCCGTCGGAAAAATACCTGTTTTCTTGTAGTGGACATCTTTCATCCTTATATTACCAATGAATATTCTGCTTTTGTCTTAATAGGGAAACTCATTGAACTGTTTCGATATGAAAGGAAAACAATTTCCTTGGTGTACGGAAAATCTGATGCTTTGTTTGCCTCCCAAGCGCAATGCGCCGAGTGACTTCCTCCACAAGAAACACCAAGTGTAAAGTGTATGACCTAGAAAATAGTCTTTCAAATTTCTGATTTGTTTTTGTTATTCTATTTCCAGGGATTGCAAGGAAGAGTGTCTCAATGAATCTCTGGTGAAGGGAAAGATCTTGGTGTGCAATGTATATCATCCATGCTTTGCCTATAAAAAGGGAGCTGTTGCAGTTATTTTTAATTCTAGTTCAGACTCGTCCCAAATGGAGGGTTTACCTTTTTCTAACTTACAAGAAGATGACTTTGAGTCTCTCGTCTTGTACATTAAGTCCGCAAAGTAAACAATCATCTTCTTCTCTCTGTTGAATCATATGCTTCTCTTGATTCTCATTTTCTTGGATTTGATTTTTTAGTTTCCCAAAAGCGGCGGTTCTAAAAAGTGAGGCAATCTTTAATCAGACAGCTCCTAAAGTTCTTTCTTTCTCTTCTCGCGGTCCAAACATCATCCTTGCTGATATTCTCAAGGTATGTATGATATATAGATATTGGTTATGCTTATATTAATATTTTCATTTTATGATTTGAGGATGTGGTTAATGAAAATGCAGCCAGATATATAACAGCAGCAGGGCTGGAGATTTTGGCAGCCAGCTCACTTCATGGAAGGCCATTGTATGACAACACACATGTGAAATACTCTATTCTATCCGGAACTTCAATGTCTTGTCCACACGTTGCAGGCGTAGCCGCCTACGTCAAGACTTTCACTACAAGAAAACAAGCGGTATTCCGACGGCCAAAACCGTCGGAATTCCGTCGGAATAGACCCGTTTCCGACGTATTTCCGACAGTTTTGGTCTGTCGTTTTTATCGCGTTGGAAATTAAAACCCGTCGGAATTACGTCGCTCAGTTGCGACGGAACTCCGACGGAAAACGGATATCCGTATTCCGTCGACCTTCCGTCGTCATAACGTCGGAAATACAGTAGACGACGGAATTCCGACGGTTTCGGACATCCACAGGTTTCCGACGGATTTCCGAAGAACCGGAAATTCCGACGGAATACCGAGAGACAAAGGAACCGAGGGAATTCCGACGGATATATGGCACGACGGTTTTCCGACGGAATAAGATACCGACGGAAAAACGACGGAATTCGTATGTTTAAAAAAAAAAAATTAAAACTAAATAAAAAATTGAAAATAAATAAAATTCAAAAAATAATTTAAAAATAAAATTAAAATTAAAAAAAAAACCACATTAAATTAAAATTGTTTCAAATGTATGTTAAAGTTTTACAATAAATTTTAAAACTAATAAAGGTCTATTCCGGCCTACGGGTACTGAAGAAGTCGTTCATCTTCTGTTCCAACGCTTTAAAGCGTTCGCCCGCCTCCGCCCTATCTTTCTCTCTCGCTTCCTCCATTGCCCTAAGCCGGTCGATCAGCTCTCGGTTTTCCGCCTCCAACCTGCTAACACCGCCATATCGAATCGACGAAACAGACGAGCAGCTATCTTCAGGGAGGCCGTACACACGGCCTCTGGTCTTCGGAGTCACCTACGATAAAAGAGAAATTAAATTTTATAACTTATTTGTATTAAAAGTGATTTTGAAATTTCTTTAAAAGTGACACGGTTACTAACCTCGTAGGTGAACTCGTTGATCTTCTCGACTGGAACTTCGGTGGGCGCCAGAGTTCCTTCCTCGATCGGTTGCGATTGGAGGTACTGCTCCTGCCGCCTCTGCACGGTTTCCACGATTTCACGAGCAATCGGATCTTGAATTTCACCGGTCTTCTTGTTGGTGTGCGAAACTTTGACCAAATCAAGATTCGAAGGAAACACATCGGTCTCCTGAAACTGTTAACATATACAATTTCGTTAGCGAATTTTAAAATTTTTTGAATTATTTAACTACTTACCATTTTCTGAGCAACTGAAGCCTTGCTCGTTGCTCCGAGGTTGTGGGTCGCGGGTCCCTTCCCCTTCCGGTTGCTCTTGCGGTTAGTTGAGTTTTTCTCTGAGGTCGCCCGAGTTGCCTCTAGTTCCCAATGTCGAAGTAGTCCAACCCAACACTCTTCTTTATGTTTCATAACCTTAGGCACCTTCCCGTTTTTATACCACGCATCTTTCCACTCGTTCATCTTCAACGAGTACTTCCTCACAGCCTTTGTGTCGAATTCCTTTCGGACCATCGAAGTGAGCGGTGGGTCCCACGTAAAAGTTTGCTGCAAAAACACCACATTCCCGCATTAGTAATTAAAATGTGAGTCATATAGGAAATACATTTTAAACAAATAAAATAAAATCATACCGCAAATTGTCGGAACCAAGTGTCCCGGTCTTCCAATGGCATCTCGTAGTATGTGGGATACGGTTTAGTTACCAAGCAGTTCATCATGTCGTTGATAAAACCTGTAATCCCGTTTCCCGAGTATTGGAACCTATTAAAATATTTAGTTAAATATTTTACTAAAATAATTTAATCCAATACATATTTAAATAAGACTTACCAGGTCGTGTTAGGTGGCGCGTCTGGATCTAGACGAGTCAACCTATCACGTCCGGGTTGCGCCACAAACTGCTCGATGGTCATGGACGTGGGAGCTGAGTAGGTTGTACCCGTGGGCTGAGACATGTGTGGGGTCTCTAAGTTGGGACTACTGTCGGGGATACGCGTCTCACTCGCACTCCGACCTCCCCTACTGGATGTCGCACTTCCTCTAGAGTGATGAAATCGCGGATAGTCCCTACGATTTCCATAATTCTAAGATTTAGAGATTTCGGGATTTATGGAATTTATAGGAATTTGTGATTTTGAGATTTTGGGAT
The DNA here is from genome assembly GCA_963576765.1 of Draba incana. NCBI lineage: Eukaryota > Viridiplantae > Streptophyta > Magnoliopsida > Brassicales > Brassicaceae > Draba > Draba incana. The sequence continues at coordinate 35,160,468 of OY755205.1, forward strand.
TTAGTTAATTGGAAATTTTGGATTATGGGATTTAAGGATATTGGGTTTTATGGAATTTAGAGATTTAAGGAATTTTGTTGGAGGACATTTTGTTATTTAGGGTCTTAGGGATTTAAGGGTTTAGGGATTGATGGAAATTTGAGATTTTTGTTATAACAAAATTTATTGAAGTTGGGATAATGTGGTTTTGGGATTTAGGGACTTAGTGATTTAGGGAAATTGGTATTTCGTAATTTAAGTAAGTAGGGTTTTTTTGTATATTGTTTATTCAGAAACCGAAGTTTATGGATTTAGGTTTTGTTGGGAAATTGATATTTATAATTTGGAAAATTTTATAGAAAAATTTGGAAGACTAGTTTTAAAATTTTAAAGGTTTAAATTGTTTTATTAATGTTATTAAATTTTTAAAATTTTAGGATTTTAATTGATTTTCTTAAAATTTTCTATATAGGATATATAAAAATTTTAAATTTTCCATATTAATGATAGATTAAATTTTAAAAAATCCCTAAAATCACAAAAACATATGAGTACGTAGGTAAACATATTAGTGTATTGATACCTGGTCTGCTTGAGACGCAAGGATAAATGGATCGTAATACTGTAGTTTCCGGCTTGAATTTATCGAAATAACACCAAGAGGGTCAACTCGAACCCCTCAACCATCGGACGGGTCATACCAATCGCACATAAACACAATGCACCTCAAGTTCAACATTCCTGGATAGCGGATTTCCAAGATTTCTTTTAAAATCCCATAGTACATTGTATCACCGGATTGCGCCGAAATAATCGCATGGTGATATTACTTTCAGGATTCGAGGTGTTCGCTATCAGGTTACTTTTGATGAACTCGCAGAGATCTATGGATTTGAGCAGGGCCGTTCGCTTGGTGCCCTTCCTTCTGAGTTCCCTGAAAAGGGAAACTTCTGGTCCTTGTTTGGTTCTCGTGGTTTCAGTGTTGGGTCTACACTTACGGATATTCGGCATCCAACTCTTCGTTACTTTGTTTGTCTTCTTGGTTCGTCGCTGTTGTACCAGGTAGAGGCAAACAAGGTCCGGTTATCTGAGCTTGTCATCCTATACTACGCTCTCCAGCCTTTTCTCCCTGATTTTAGTATAGATCTTCCGACAGATGTGCACATGGGAGCTGTTTTTGCTCACCACTTAGTCTCTCTGAAGACTATTCCTTTTAAGAAGCGGGGCTCTAAACCGGTCACCATCGGGAGCATCCTTACTCCTATCTTTCGCTACCTTGAGATTAGCACTGCCGGGTTTGAATTTGAGAAGAAGCCGTTTCTGATTGACATTACAGCTTTACAGCAGTACACTTGGCTCAAGGTCCCAACTACTTGGATTTACCGGCCTATTACAGGAGGGCAGCGCCGGGTTCAGTTGCCAATTCCAGCTCTTATGGATATTGAGAGAGATCCCGCTGTCTTGCGTTTTGAGCTTGATGAGAGGACTGTTTCTGAGTACTCGGGACGCAAGACGACTGAGGCTTCTAGTTCTGGAGCTGGTCCTTCTACAAAAAGAGCTCGTACTCTTCCAGATATGCCACAAGACCTTTCACCACTTGAGTTCCCTCCAAAGCCAGAGGATCCATCGGATACAGCAGCTGTTCTCCAGTTTCACACCACCGCGCTTAAGCGGATTTGGGATGCCCTCGTGAGACTACCACTTGTGGATGTGTTCGTCCTAGATCATCCCCTCCTCGTGCGCCTACTGCTAATTCTGATGATGAGGAGACACCTTAGTTCATCGTTACTATCCCGGTTTTTCATTTTTTTTTTTAGACTTTTTATTTTCTTTTCTTTGAGTCATTTTCTTCTTTTGTTTGCGTCAGTTTGTTGCTTTATTTCCTTGAACCGTTGTTTTAAACTTGTGCTCTTATGACTATTTGGTTGCGTTTAACTTGTTTTGTGTGAGTGATCTAACAGTGTGAGAAAGAGAGCTAACTACACTTTTGAAGAAAGTGAAAAACGCTACTGCCTGATTTTGCACCATTTCTGTCGAGCGACACAGTGATCCACGTCGCTCGACACGAGGGAAAAACCACCATGTCGATCGATGTTTTAATGCCGTCGCTCGACGCGACCATGAAATTGATGTCGATCGACATGTAAGTCGTATCGCTCGACACGACTGCCAGGTACCACAAAACACTTGTTTTTCTAAATGGTTTGTTTTATATTTATTTGTTTTACCTTCCTCCGATTTAAATACACTGGGGACAGTGTAGTTTGAGTCTGGGGGAGGTGGTTGCTAATTTCGTTTTCTATTTTGTTTCTATTTTGAGTTTTCTTGAGTCAGTCCGTTTTTCGTTTTTGTTTTATTTCGGGTCAAAAACTCCCTTAGGATTTGCTTTGAACAGCACTCGACGAACCATTTCCAATATAAGTTGATCAGCGGTTTTACAAGGTGGGTAACTGGAAAGGGATCGGTTTTCTGGAGCGAGTTCAGGTTTCTGGAGAACTCAGAAAGGATGTCAAAAACCCCGCCTTTAATGAACTTTAATCTCTTGTCAAGGGCGTTGGAAATCGCAAGACTTGATTCAGCTTCCAAACATTTGAAAGCGAGGAAGGACCGCTCTTGAAACTTCTTCCCAAATGACGAATTCAACTATCCTAGATCGGAAAAAAAAAAAAAGAAAGCCTCATGACCCTGTCTCCACAAGAACACCAGTAGTGAGAGCTGATCTAGTGATCATAGAGATGCCAAGGAAATTTACAGAAAAGTCAGAATAAAACACAGAGAAACAACGAAAAAATGGAGCATCTAGCTCTGATGGTAAAGGACCCTCAGCTGAGGTACCCGCTATCACAATGAAATAAGGCACTGCATCTCTATGAAAATCCTTAACTGGATACAGTTTCAGAGGGAAGAGAGAGGGTGAAACGCAAGAAAATGTTAAAGGAGGTGAAAGAATCTAGAAGGTCCAGCGATCGATGCTCCCTCGATGAGACCGCACCTAATTTAACTAAAGGGGTCTGCGACTGAGAGTCTGAATTTCTCTAAGGGATTTGGAATCGAACTGGAAAACTGCTAAGTATCTAGGGACACATCGAAGTATCACCAGGTATTAACTTTGAGGAATGTGGTTTCTAAAGGAGTGGTTACAACTGTTTTGCTTAGGGACAAACAAAAAGCTAAGTCTGGGGGAGTTGATATATCATGGTTTTTACGGTTTTTAAGCCATGATATAAGTATGTTTTCTAGAGTCTTTTTAGTGTTTTTCGAGTCTTTGGTTTTCTTATTAGGTACTTAGACATTTGGAGTAGCATTGGTGTTTACTGAAGCTTTCTGGAGTATTTTGGAACGAGAAGTTGAAGTCAGAAGTTCGGCTTGGAAAATCAGGCACTTTGTCGATCGACACAGACTGATCTGTCGATCGATGTGAAGAAATGAAAGCATGTCGAGCGACACACTTACCACGTCGCTCGACACGACCCAATTTCGGACCAGATCATTAAATTAGAAGATTTCCAATTTTAACCCCAGAAGTTTCAGATGTTTGCAATTCTGCCCCAAATCGTTTTAGTTCCTTATATATAGTTATTTTAGACCATTGTTACGGTCACGTTTTATTCTTCATAGAGATTTTAGCAGAGAGAGATTCAGAGTTTTAGGGAGACAAGTTCATACTCATCAGAGATTGCTTCGAACCCTTTTGTATCTCTTACCCTTATCTTTTTAATGCAATTTTATTCAGTTATCATGTTTGCATTAATTATGTCTGAGTAATCTGCTAGTTAGGCTTTAGGGTTTTCAAAGGATGATGAAAGATTGATAGAATTTATTTACTATTGGGATTGCATCATATCGACATTCTTCACTTTGATTGCATTAACTCTGATTTAAGATTGATCACCTTAGGTTGGATATTTTAGGTTGTTTAATAGATACGACAGTATTATTGAATAACTGGAACTGAATCATAAGTGAGCAAGGATTCGATTCGCAACGACAGTTGGCTTTGAATCCTTGTGAACAATCAAACTTGAACTTAATGCTTGTTTAAATTAATTTGATTTCGCAACGACAGTTGGTCTTCTAGGATTTAAACATAGATAGTATTTGCAACGACGGTTGATTTACTTTACAGTAGTTTGAGTTCTGGAATTGCATTTCATAATTATCCCGATAGTAAGTTTATTCTGCAATTTGGAAGCATTCCCGCGAATTTCCTAAGGACTAGCGTTTGTCTCTTATTGAATCCAAATCGTTAACATTCACTCCTGTTTTACTTTACTGCATTGTTTTTCATTACAATCATATCTGCTTAGCATATTTCGAACATTTAAATCTATTGCGTTTAATTAATTCCATGTGGATTGACACCCTAAATACTGCATACGATCTCTTAATTTGAGAGAGTAGCTCTAGGGAAATTTGAGCATATCAAATTTTGGCGCCGTTGCCGGGTTATTAATAAACCATTAGATTTCTATTATTAGGAATTTGTCTAAGTTTTCTTTTTCTAATAATTACTAACTAGTTTCTTTCGTTTTCTTCTCTGTTTTGCGTTTCAGGTTTATGCCTAATCACAACACAAGAAGCAAGAAAAACAAGGAGCTAGTTGAATTGGATCTTCACTCTTTGGGACTTCTAGAGCGTACCAACAGAAAAGCAACAAACGAAGCTAAGAAGATGGTTGCTCATAAGGTTTTGTTTCAGAGAGACGGTGGTTTCTTCGATAGAGAAGGAAACCAATACAATGAGGATGGTGAGAGGCTCGACGCAGAGGGAAATGTTGTCGAGGAGCCTATCATGCAACAGGCTGCTGAAAACGCTCAACACGATGAGCAGGAACGTTTGGCTCTCGAGGAGCAGGAACGCGTCGAGCGACCCGAGGAGGAAATCGCTCGACGTGTAGAAGAACGTCGTGTCGAGCGACAGAATGCTCTAATCGCTCGACATGAAGAAAATCAACGTGTCGCTCGACACGGAGAGCCTGTCGCTCGATAGGCAGGGCAGAATCAACCGATGAACGTAAACACTGCTCAGAGACGTACACTCGCGGATTACAACAGGCCAGAGCAGTACTATGCCAACCGTTCTGCAATTTGCCCACCTCCTTTTCAGCGAAACGACTTCGAATTGAAGCCTGCCTACTTCGCTTTTGTGTCTCAGAACCCTTTCTGTGGGTTACCTCATGAGCACCCAATGAACCATCTAGAGAGCTTTGAGGACATCGTATCCAGCATTAAGGCTAATGGGGTTTCTATGGACTACTTGTACTGCAAGCTCTTCCCCTACTCTCTCCAAGGGGAAGCTAAGAATTGGCTTAGGATGCTTCCACCGGGTTCCCTTACTACATGGGAGGATACTAGGAATGCCTTCCTTGCTCATTTCTTTGACGATGCCAGGTCTGAAGAGATTCGATCTAAGATTGCTACATTCAAGCAAGGGGATTTCGAGGCATTTAAGGCTGCATGGAACCGGTTCAAAAGCTACCAGATCGATTGTCTGCATCACGGGTTCAGCGAGGATCAGCTTCTAAGCATCTTCTTTAGGGGGATAGCAATGCAGTACTCAGTCACTTTAGATGCTGCAAGCAGTGGGAATTTCAAGACGAATTCCCCAGAAGAAGCTCTCCGTCTCATAGAGAATCTGGCTACTAGTAACAGCACCAAGAGCGTCGACTACGAGAGGAGTCAACTCGGTCAGAACATCAACCGGAATCAGCTCGCGGAGGTCACTAAGAAACTGGACAACATGCATGATCTTCTAGCTGGGAAGAAATCAGTTCAGTTTGCTAAGGAGATTGAGACATTTGAGCCAGAAGCGCACCCTGAAGATGAGGAAGTAGCTTATGTCAATGGGACTGGTTTTCAGAGGTATGGTAATCAGCAAGGGAACAGAGGCTACAACAGCAATTATCAGAAGAGTTCTTTCAGAGGAGCTCCAAGTTCGCCTATTTTTACTCCTAAGCCGCAGTATCAGAAGGTTGACTACCAGAAGAGCGACTATCAGAAGCCATCTCAAGGGAACAGCTACACAAGGAACTACGGATCGTCTACTTATCAGTCTCCACCTCCCCCATCTGTTACTATCAATCTAGAGTCCATGATGGAGCGTCTTCTAGAGGGGCAACAAAAGATGACCGTGGACTTCAATGGGAAGTTTGATTCGCTCTATACAGACCTGAATGGGAAGATTGAAGCACTGAACACGCACGTGAAGAAGCTTGATACTCAGGTTGGTCAGACTGCAGAGTTCGTGAAGAGGCAAGAAGGATTTCTTCCATCCCGTACGGATATGAATCCAAAGAATGGCAACGCAAGAGGTGCTATGGCCATTGTTACGCGGAGTAGAAGCAAGCTGGAACCAGTTCAGAGCAAGGAAATCACTCAGGATCCAGTCCACAGGCCATTTGAAGACGACGAAGATGAGGATTTCGAATCAGGCAGTCACGTCGAGCGACACAATGGGGTACGTCGCTCGACACGAACATAAATTTCCGATGGCACAACAGACGGTAACGTGTCGATCGACACGACTAAAAAATCGATCGACAGCCCTAAAATCAACGTGTCGATCGACACAGATAAGGCCGTCGATCGATACGATGCTCCTGCAGATCCGAAACTTGCAGATTCTTCCGTTTCTCCGACCGTAACTTCTTACAAGCCAAAGCTCCCTTATCCTAGGAGGTAGAAGAAGTCTAAACAGGAGCTGGATGAGGCTAGGTGCAAGGCAATGATGGATAAGCTTGTCATTGAAATACCTTTGATCGACGCGATTAGAACCACTCCGGTTATCAAGCGATATGTGAAGAAGATGGTTACTAGGAGCTTAAGTCATGAAGAGGGGTGTGCTATGATCAGTGAGCAAGTGAGAAGAGGTTTCCGCGGTCTCTATGCGATTTGGGTTCCAGTATCAATTTGATACCTTTATCAGTGGCAATCAGCCTTGGGATGACAGATTTTCAGCCCACTAGGATCTCTCTTATCCTAGCAGATAGATCGGTGAGGATTCCAAAAGGTATTCTAGAAGACTTTATGATTAAGATTGGAGACTGCTTGATTCATGCTGATTTTGTCGTCTTGGAGTACGAATTAGAACCCAAAGATCCTCTTATCTTGGGTAGACCCTTCTTGGCTACAGCTGGTGCCATGATCGATGTGAAAGGAGGACGCATTTCGCTTACTGTGGGTGATCTAGAGATGAATTTGACATGGATAAGCTGATGCGTAAGCCTACTATCGATGGACAAACGTTCTTTGTGGATACAATAGATGGATCTTGCTGAGGAGTATTCACATGGAAGCAGTTTCAAGCATCCTTTGAACCGAGATTTGAACGATTCAGCTGCAGAATCAGAGTACTTGGATGAGACTGCTAAGGGCTATGAGACACTGCTAGATGCGAGTAAGACAGTGCTAAGCGTGGATACTTCCAAGGAGCTGGTTCATACTTCAAAGAAAGCTAAAAAGCTTAGCGATTGGAGCGAGGAGAAGGCTCCTAAAATCGAGTTGAAACCACTTCCTTCAGGGCTCAGGTACGCCTTTCTTGGTCACAATTCTACTTATCCAGTTATCGTTAGTGCTTTTTTGAATAACGTGGAACTCGCGTTACTACTAAACAAGCTGCGCAAATTTCGCAAGGCTCTTGGGTATTCTCTTGATGATATTGCAGGTATCTCTCCAGATTTGTGTATGCATAGGATCAATCTTGAGGATGAGACTAAGTCATCAATTGAGCATCAGAGAAGACTGAACCCGAATTTGGCTGAAGTGGTTAAGAAGGAGATCATGAAATTGCTAGAAGCTGGGATCATCTATCCTATTTCAGACAGTGCATGGATTAGTCCTGTTCATGTAGTACCTAAGAAGGGAGGAGTAACAGTGGTTAAGAACGAGAAGAATGAGCTGATTCCGACGAGAACTGTGACAGGACACCGGATGTGTATCGATTATAGGAAGCTAAACGCAGCAACAAGGAAGGATCATTTTCCCTTGCCGTTCATTGATCAGATGTTGGAGAGGTTGGCCAATCATCCTTACTACTGCTTCCTCGATGGATACTCAGGTTTCTTCCAGATTCCCATTCATCCGGATGATCAGGAGAAGACCACATTCACTTGTCCCTATGGCACTTTTGCATATCGCAAAATGCCTTTTGGACTGTGTAATGCTCCTGCTACTTTCCAGCGCTGTATGATGTCCATCTTCACTGATATAATTGAGGATTATATGGAGGTATTCATGGATGAGTTCTCTGTGTATGGGTCCTCTTTCACAGACTGCTTGGATAATTTGGAAAAGGTTCTAGCAAGATGCGAGGAGAAACACTTGGTGCTGAACTGGGAGAAGTGTCATTTCATGGTTAAGGATGGCATTGTACTTGGTCACAGGATTTCAGAGGCTGGTATAGAAGTGGATCGCGCGAAGATAGAGGTCATGTCAAGTCTTCAGCCACCAGAGAATGTGAAAGCAGTGAGGAGTTTTCTTGGACATGCTGGCTTCTACAAGAGGTTCATCAAGGACTTCAGTAAGATCGCGAGACCATTGACTGCTCTTCTTTGCAAGGACGTGAAATTCGAGTTTTCTGCAGATTGTTTATCGGCTTTTGAGCAAATCAAGAAAGCTCTAGTGAGTGCTCCTATAGTACAACCTCCGGATTGGGAATTGCCTTTTGAGGTGATGTGTGATGCAAGTGATTTCGCTGTTGGAGCTGTCCTGGGACAAAGAAAAGACAAGAAGCTACATGGCATTTACTATGCGAGTCGTACACTTGATGATGCGCAAAGGAACTACGCAACCACGGAGAAGGAATTGTTGGCTGTAGTGTTTGCCTTTGAGAAATTGCGTCCCTATCTCATTGGTGCCAAGGTGATAGTGCATACTGATCACTCCGCGCTCAAGTACTTGATGCAGAAGAAGGATGCAAAGCCAAGGTTGTTGCGATGGATTTTGCTTCTTCAAGAGTTCGATATCGAGGTTAGGGACAAGAAAGGAGCTGAGAATGGAGTTGCAGATCATCTTTCAAGGATCAGAATCGAAGATGATATCCCGATTGCGATTTCTTGCCCGAAGAGAGCATCAATCTGATCGAGAGTAGCAATCTGGAGTACAGGTCGGGCGACACACTCACTACGTGTCGATCGACACGACAGAAAGTTTTAAAATCCAAGTGTCCAGATTACTACGTGTCGATTAACACGAGAGGCCATGTCGCTCGACGCGACTACCAGAGAACACCAAGTCTTCCGGATTTTGTGAATGAGATTCTTCGGGAATTTGCTTACGCTATCAATGATATTGATCGTCATTGGTATGCTGACATTGCCAACTACCTTGCTGCGGAGGATGAGCCTGATGATCTTAAGGGATATGAGAAGAAACGGTTCTTCAGAGAGCTCAGGAGGTATTACTGGGATGAGCCTTATCTCTACAGGCATTGTTCGGATGGAATGTACAGAAGATGCATCGCTGGCTCAGAGGTTCAGAGTGTGTTGTTTCATTGTCATGGGTCAGAGTATGCTGGGCATTTTGCTACTTTCAAGACAATTGCTAAGGTTCTGCAAGCAGGATTTTGGTGGCCAACCATGTTTAAAGATGCTCATGCTTTTGTTTCCAGATGTGACGCTTGCCAAAAGAAAGGGGCGATTAGCAAGAGGAATGAGATGCCACAGAACTTCATCCTGGAAGTTGAAGTTTTTGACTGCTGGGGCATCGATTTCATGGGTCCTTTCCCGTCCTCTTATGGGAACAAGTACATTCTGGTAGCTGTGGACTATGTCTCCAAATGGGTTGAAGCAATAGCTAGTCCGAAGAACGATTCTGCTGTGGTTCTTAAGCTGTTTAAGACCATCATCTTCCCAAGATTTGGAGTGCCTCGAATAGTGATAAGTGATGGTGGTCCACACTTTATCAATAAGGTATTTGCTAATCTCCTAAGCAAGTACGGTGTTCAGCACAGAGTAGCTTCTCCTTATCATCCCCAGACTAGTGGACAAGTCGAAGTTTCAAACCGACAAATCAAGGAGATTCTGGAGAAGACAGTGGGCACTACTAGAAGGGACTGGTCTGTTAAGCTGGATAACGCGCTTTGGGCATACAAGACTGCATTCAAGACACCTCTTGGGACTACACCGTTTCATCTGCTTTATGGGAAAGCATGCCATCTTCCGGTTGAGTTAGAACATGCAGCAGCCTGGGCAGTGAAGAGGTTGAACTATGATATCAAGAGCGCAGCAGAAAGGCGTTTAATTCAGTTGAACGAGCTGGATGAGATTCGCATTCATGCCTATGACAATTCCAAGATATACAAGGAACGTACTAAGGCATATCACGATAAAAAGATCGTCTCTAGGAACTTCGAACCGAATGACCAAGTCCTGCTCTATAATTCACGTTTGCACTTCTTCCCTGGAAAGCTCCGTTCTCTTTGGTCCGGACCTTTTACTGTAAAGGAAGCTAAACCACATGGAGCAGTTGTGTTAATAGGTTCTGATGGAAGAGAGTTTACTGTCAATGGTCAGCGGGTGAAGCATTATTGGGCGCAAGCCAAGATTCCCGAAGGAAACGTCATTCCTCTGGAAGATGCACCCGAACCATAAACTCAGACTCAGTCAAGCTAGTGACTGTAAAAGAGAGCTTAGTGGGAGGCAACCCACTTGTAAGTGTAAATACTTGTTTTTATTTTTAGTTTTTGGTTTTATTTTTCAATTTTACGTTTGGTTTTTGCGTTGTTTTTGTCTTTTAGGTTATCGAAAAATCGGATGGAATTTAACACGTGTCGATCGACGGAGATACTCGTATCGCTCGACATGTAGATAATGTTCATGTCGATCGACAGTGTATAACGTGTCGCTCGACACGACTTATACACGGGCCCAGGTAAGTTCATTTATAACCCGTGTTCTTCATCTTCTTCATTCTTTAAAACCAAAACTCGACAAACACCCTTTCAAAATCGCTCTCTCTCTCAATTCTTCACTGTTTTGGAAGATTTTTGGTTCTAAATTCATTAGATTTTCATCCTCCTTCCGATTATCTCATCCATTTGTCCGATCTACGAGGTATGTACCCCTAATTTCTCGATTTTTGGTTCGGCCCAAGGTTTGAAAATCCGAAATTTGCTTTGTTTCACTCGTTTATTTGCATGCATCCAACTTGTTTAGATTGTTTTAGAGCAATTTCGGCTACCCCATGTTATTGAATTGAATTAACTTTGCAAATTTTGAGAATTTGTTTATTTGGGAAAATTTGATGAATTCGGATTTAGCATGATTTAAGAGCAAACTTGGTTTGTAATTGATGTTGCTAAACGTAATTGGAATGATTTGTGATGATATTTTGAGCATGCATTATCAATTTGTTGAGATTTTTATTTTTCGAAAAAATTCTCGCGCCTAATTTTGGATTTTTGTGTTTTTGGTTGGATTTTTGGATGTTTTGCAGATGACTTCGCAGAGAACTTCTAGCATTCCACCTGAACCTACGCCACTTGAGTTTGAACGCAAATCCGACATCCGACATCCAACGAAACTTGGAGAATGAGATTGAATGCGCCTTATCGTGGCCCCGTGTCGAAAACACGCCAATTCCGTTCACTAATCCATGGGATCGGTCACTTAAGGAGGTAGCAACTAGCGGCGAATCTGAGACGCGACCATTTTCCGAAAATTGGGATGATTATGATACGATGTTCTACAATGGATGGTTGAACGTCCCTTTGGAACCGACTCGTTTTGCTGATGCACGCGCATTGAGACTGTTGGGGATTCACGAAGACGTGGTGAAGCTGCTTAACAATGCTGGTTTGGGCAACATGGCTACCAAGTTTTATCGACATTACCCAGATTTAGTAAGGCAGTTTCTGGCTACAGTGTGCGTAGACTATAATAAGCATCCTGTTTTTACGCCCGAGCATGGTGATATTACTTTCAGGATTCGAGGTGTTCGCTATCAGGTTACTTTTGATGAACTCGCAGAGATCTATGGATTTGAGCAGGGCCGTTCGCTTGGTGCCCTTCCTTCTGAGTTCCCTGAAAAGGGAAACTTCTGGTCCTTGTTTGGTTCTCGTGGTTTCAGTGTTGGGTCTACACTTACGGATATTCGGCATCCAACTCTTCGTTACTTTGTTTGTCTTCTTGGTTCGTCACTGTTGTACCAGGTAGAGGCAAACAAGGTCCGGTTATCTGAGCTTGTCATCCTATACTACGCTCTCCAGCCTTTTCTCCCTGATTTTAGTATAGATCTTCCGACAGATGTGCACATGGGAGCTGTTTTTGCTCACCACTTAGTCTCTCTGAAGACTATTCCTTTTAAGAAGCGGGGCTCTAAACCGGTCACCATCGGGAGCATCCTTACTCCTATCTTTCGCTACCTTGAGATTAGCACTGCCGGGTTTGAATTTGAGAAGAAGCCGTTTCTGATTGACATTACAGCTTTACAGCAGTACACTTGGCTCAAGGTCCCAACTACTTGGATTTACCGGCCTATTACAGAAGGGCAGCGCCGGGTTCAGTTGCCAATTCCAGCTCTTATGGATATTGAGAGAGATCCCGCTGTCTTGCGTTTTGAGCTTGATGAGAGGACTGTTTCTGAGTACTCGGGACGCAAGACGACTGAGGCTTCTAGTTCTGGAGCTGGTCCTTCTACAAAAAGAGCTCGTACTCTTCCAGATATGCCACAAGACCTTCCACCACTTGAGTTCCCTCCAAAGCCAGAGGATCCATCGGATACAGCAGCTGTTCTCCAGTTTCACACCACCGCGCTTAAGCGGATTTGGGATGCCCTCGTGAGGACTACCACTTGTGGATGTGTTCGTCCTAGATCATCCCCTCCTCGTGCGCCTACTGCTAATTCTGATGATGAGGAGACACCTTAGTTCATCGTTACTATCCCGGTTTTTCATTTTTTTTTTTAGACTTTTTATTTTCTTTTCTTTGAGTCATTTTCTTCTTTTGTTTGCGTCAGTTTGTTGCTTTATTTCCTTGAACCGTTGTTTTAAACTTGTGTTCTTATGACTATTTGGTTGCGTTTAACGTGTTTTGTGTGAGTGATCTAACAGTGTGAGAAAGAGAGCTAACTACACTTTTGAAGAAAGTGAAAAACGCTACTGCCTGATTTTGCACCATTTCTGTCGAGCGACACAGTGATCCACGTCGCTCGACACGAGGGAAAAACCACCATGTCGATCGATGTTTTAATGCCGTCGCTCGACGCGACCATGAAATTGATGTCGATCGACATGTAAGTCGTATCGCTCGACACGACTGCCAGGTACCACAAAACACTTGTTTTTCTAAATGGTTTGTTTTATATTTATTTGTTTTACCTTCCTCCGATTTAAATACACTGGGGACAGTGTAGTTTGAGTCTGGGGGAGGTGGTTGCTAATTTCGTTTTCTATTTTGTTTCTATTTTGAGTTTTCTTGAGTCAGTCCGTTTTTCGTTTTTGTTTTATTTCGGGTCAAAAACTCCCTTAGGATTTGCTTTGAACAGCACTCGACGAACCATTTCCAATATAAGTTGATCAGCGGTTTTACAAGGTGGGTAACTGGAAAGGGATCGGTTTTCTGGAGCGAGTTCAGGTTTCTGGAGAACTCAGAAAGGATGTCAAAAACCCCGCCTTTAATGAACTTTAATCTCTTGTCAAGGGCGTTGGAAATCGCAAGACTTGATTCAGCTTCCAAACATTTGAAAGCGAGGAAGGACCGCTCTTGAAACTTCTTCCCAAATGACGAATTCAACTATCCTAGATCGGAAAAAAAAAAAAAGAAAGCCTCATGACCCTGTCTCCACAAGAACACCAGTAGTGAGAGCTGATCTAGTGATCATAGAGATGCCAAGGAAATTTACAGAAAAGTCAGAATAAAACACAGAGAAACAACGAAAAAATGGAGCATCTAGCTCTGATGGTAAAGGACCCTCAGCTGAGGTACCCGCTATCACAATGAAATAAGGCACTGCATCTCTATGAAAATCCTTAACTGGATACAGTTTCAGAGGGAAGAGAGAGGGTGAAACGCAAGAAAATGTTAAAGGAGGTGAAAGAATCTAGAAGGTCCAGCGATCGATGCTCCCTCGATGAGACCGCACCTAATTTAACTAAAGGGGTCTGCGACTGAGAGTCTGAATTTCTCTAAGGGATTTGGAATCGAACTGGAAAACTGCTAAGTATCTAGGGACACATCGAAGTATCACCAGGTATTAACTTTGAGGAATGTGGTTTCTAAAGGAGTGGTTACAACTGTTTTGCTTAGGGACAAACAAAAAGCTAAGTCTGGGGGAGTTGATATATCATGGTTTTTACGGTTTTTAAGCCATGATATAAGTATGTTTTCTAGAGTCTTTTTAGTGTTTTTCGAGTCTTTGGTTTTCTTATTAGGTACTTAGACATTTGGAGTAGCATTGGTGTTTACTGAAGCTTTCTGGAGTATTTTGGAACGAGAAGTTGAAGTCAGAAGTTCGGCTTGGAAAATCAGGCACTTTGTCGATCGACACAGACTGATCTGTCGATCGATGTGAAGAAATGAAAGCATGTCGAGCGACACACTTACCACGTCGCTCGACACGACCCAATTTCGGACCAGATCATTAAATTAGAAGATTTCCAATTTTAACCCCAGAAGTTTCAGATGTTTGCAGTTCTGCCCCAAATCGTTTTAGTTCCTTATATATAGTTATTTTAGACCATTGTTACGGTCACGTTTTATTCTTCATAGAGATTTTAGCAGAGAGAGATTCAGAGTTTTAGGGAGACAAGTTCATACTCATCAGAGATTGCTTCGAACCCTTTTGTATCTCTTACCCTTATCTTTTTAATGCAATTTTATTCAGTTATCATGTTTGCATTAATTATGTCTGAGTAATCTGCTAGTTAGGCTTTAGGGTTTTCAAAGGATGATGAAAGATTGATAGAATTTATTTACTATTGGGATTGCATCATATCGACATTCTTCACTTTGATTGCATTAACTCTGATTTAAGATTGATCACCTTAGGTTGGATATTTTAGGTTGTTTAATAGATACGACAGTATTATTGAATAACTGGAACTGAATCATAAGTGAGCAAGGATTCGATTCGCAACGACAGTTGGCTTTGAATCCTTGTGAACAATCAAACTTGAACTTAATGCTTGTTTAAATTAATTTGATTTCGCAACGACAGTTGGTCTTCTAGGATTTAAACATAGATAGTATTTGCAACGACGGTTGATTTACTTTACAGTAGTTTGAGTTCTGGAATTGCATTTCATAATTATCCCGATAGTAAGTTTATTCTGCAATTTGGAAGCATTCCCGCGAATTTCCTAAGGACTAGCGTTTGTCTCTTATTGAATCCAAATCGTTAACATTCACTCCTGTTTTACTTTACTGCATTGTTTTTCATTACAATCATATCTGCTTAGCATATTTCGAACATTTAAATCTATTGCGTTTAATTAATTCCATGTGGATTGACACCCTAAATACTGCATACGATCTCTTAATTTGAGAGAGTAGCTCTAGGGAAATTTGAGCATATCAAATTTTGGCGCCGTTGCCGGGTTATTAATAAACCATTAGATTTCTATTATTAGGAATTTGTCTAAGTTTTCTTTTTCTAATAATTACTAACTAGTTTCTTTCGTTTTCTTCTCTGTTTTGCGTTTCAGGTTTATGCCTAATCACAACACAAGAAGCAAGAAAAACAAGGAGCTAGTTGAATTGGATCTTCACTCTTTGGGACTTCTAGAGCGTACCAACAGAAAAGCAACAAACGAAGCTAAGAAGATGGTCGCTCATAAGGTTTTGTTTCAGAGAGACGGTGGTTTCTTCGATAGAGAAGGAAACCAATACAATGAGGATGGTGAGAGGCTCGACGCAGAGGGAAATGTTGTCGAGGAGCCTATCATGCAACAGGCTGCTGAAAACGCTCAACACGATGAGCAGGAACGTTTGGCTCTCGAGGAGCAGGAACGCGTCGAGCGACCCGAGGAGGAAATCGCTCGACGTGTAGAAGAACGTCGTGTCGAGCGACAGAATGCTCTAATCGCTCGACATGAAGAAAATCAACGTGTCGCTCGACACGGAGAGCCTGTCGCTCGACAGGCAGGGCAGAATCAACCGATGAACGTAAACGCTGCTCAGAGACGTACACTCGCGGATTACAACAGGCCAGAGCAGTACTATGCCAACCGTTCTGCAATTTGCCCACCTCCTTTTCAGCGAAACGACTTCGAATTGAAGCCTGCCTACTTCGCTTTTGTGTCTCAGAACCCTTTCTGTGGGTTACCTCATGAGCACCCAATGAACCATCTAGAGAGCTTTGAGGACATCGTATCCAGCATTAAGGCTAATGGGGTTTCTATGGACTACTTGTACTGCAAGCTCTTCCCCTACTCTCTCCAAGGGGAAGCTAAGAATTGGCTTAGGATGCTTCCACCGGGTTCCCTTACTACATGGGAGGATACTAGGAATGCCTTCCTTGCTCATTTCTTTGACGATGCCAGGTCTGAAGAGATTCGATCTAAGATTGCTACATTCAAGCAAGGGGATTTCGAGGCATTTAAGGCTGCATGGAACCGGTTCAAAAGCTACCAGATCGATTGTCTGCATCACGGGTTCAGCGAGGATCAGCTTCTAAGCATCTTCTTTAGGGGGATAGCAATGCAGTACTCAGTCACTTTAGATGCTGCAAGCAGTGGGAATTTCAAGACGAATTCCCCAGAAGAAGCTCTCCGTCTCATAGAGAATCTGGCTACTAGTAACAGCACCAAGAGCGTCGACTACGAGAGGAGTCAACTCGGTCAGAACATCAACCGGAATCAGCTCGCGGAGGTCACTAAGAAACTGGACAACATGCATGATCTTCTAGCTGGGAAGAAATCAGTTCAGTTTGCTAAGGAGATTGAGACATTTGAGCCAGAAGCGCACCCTGAAGATGAGGAAGTAGCTTATGTCAATGGGACTGGTTTTCAGAGGTATGGTAATCAGCAAGGGAACAGAGGCTACAACAGCAATTATCAGAAGAGTTCTTTCAGAGGAGCTCCAAGTTCGCCTATTTTTACTCCTAAGCCGCAGTATCAGAAGGTTGACTACCAGAAGAGCGACTATCAGAAGCCATCTCAAGGGAACAGCTACACAAGGAACTACGGATCGTCTACTTATCAGTCTCCACCTCCCCCATCTGTTACTATCAATCTAGAGTCCATGATGGAGCGTCTTCTAGAGGGGCAACAAAAGATGACCGTGGACTTCAATGGGAAGTTTGATTCGCTCTATACAGACCTGAATGGGAAGATTGAAGCACTGAACACGCACGTGAAGAAGCTTGATACTCAGGTTGGTCAGACTGCAGAGTTCGTGAAGAGGCAAGAAGGATTTCTTCCATCCCGTACGGATATGAATCCAAAGAATGGCAACACAAGAGGTGCTATGGCCATTGTTACGCGGAGTAGAAGCAAGCTGGAACCAGTTCAGAGCAAGGAAATCACTCAGGATCCAGTCCACAGGCCATTTGAAGACGACGAAGATGAGGATTTCGAATCAGGCAGTCACGTCGAGCGACACAATGGGGTACGTCACTCGACACGAACATAAATTTCCGATGGCACAACAGACGGTAACGTGTCGATCGACACGACTAAAAAATCGATCGACAGCCCTAAAATCAACGTGTCGATCGACACAGATAAGGCCGTCGATCGATACGATGCTCCTGTAGATCCGAAACTTGCAGATTCTTCCGTTTCTCCGACCGTAACTTCTTACAAGCCAAAGCTCCCTTATCCTAGGAGGTAGAAGAAGTCTAAACAGGAGCTTGATGAGGCTAGGTGCAAGGCAATGATGGATAAGCTTGTCATTGAAATACCTTTGATCGACGCGATTAGAACTACTCCGGTTATCAAGCGATATGTGAAGAAGATGGTTACTAGGAGCTTAAGTCATGAAGAGGGGTGTGCTATGATCAGTGAGCAAGTGAGAAGAGGTTTCCGCGGTCTCTATGCGATTTGGGTTCCAGTATCAATTTGATACCTTTATCAGTGGCAATCAGCCTTGGGATGACAGATTTTCAGCCCACTAGGATCTCTCTTATCCTAGCAGATAGATCGGTGAGGATTCCAAAAGGTATTCTAGAAGACTTTATGATTAAGATTGGAGACTGCTTGATTCCTGCTGATTTTGTCGTCTTGGAGTACGAATTAGAACCCAAAGATCCTCTTATCTTGGGTAGACCCTTCTTGGCTACAGCTGGTGCCATGATCGATGTGAAAGGAGGACGCATTTCGCTTACTGTGGGTGATCTAGAGATGAAATTTGACATGGATAAGCTGATGCGTAAGCCTACTATCGATGGACAAACGTTCTTTGTGGATACAATAGATGGATCTTGCTGAGGAGTATTCACATGGAAGCAGTTTCAAGCATCCTTTGAACCGAGATTTGAACGATTCAGCTGCAGAATCAGAGTACTTGGATGAGACTGCTAAGGGCTATGAGACACTGCTAGATGCGAGTAAGACAGTGCTAAGCGTGGATACTTCCAAGGAGCTGGTTCATACTTCAAAGAAAGCTAAAAAGCTTAGCGATTGGAGCGAGGAGAAGGCTTCCAGTTGTCTTTGGTTTTTCCTGGGACGTTTAATATGGTGTTCATGATGTTGTCGAAGAAATTCTTTTCAACATGCATGACGTCTAGATTATGCCGAAGTAGATGGTCTTTCCAGTAAGGCAAATCCCAGAAAATACTTTTCTTGTGCCAATTGTGATATTCCCCACAACCGTCGATAGGGTGATGGCCATTACCCCCACATTCAGGAGTTTGCTCTGCACCAAAATCACGTAACTGTTCTAACATGCTGCGACCATCTATCTCAGGAGGTGGACCATGAAACACTTGTACATTCATCTTGAAATGTCTTCTAGACCGACGATATGGATGATTTGTCGGTAAAAAACACCTATGGCAATCAAACCATGAAGTCTTCCTGCCGTGCTGCAATTGGAAAGCTGAAATATTGTCTTGACAATAAGGACACGCCAATCTTCCATGCGTTGTCCATCCAGATAACATACCGTACGCTGGAAAATCGCTTATGGTCCACATAAGAACCGCACGCATGTTGATTCTGCTGCACCGAAACATCATATGCCGCAGCACCATGCTCGCACAACATCTGCAACTCACAGATCAATGGTTAGAGGAATATATCAAGTGACCGTCTTGGATGATCTGGCCCGGGAACTAGAATTGAGAGAAACAGGAACTCTCGCCGCATGCACATAGATGGAGGCAAATTGTAAGGTGTTACGATGACCGGCCACAAAGAATATTTTCTTCCATGCTTTCCAAATGGGTTAAAACCATCAGTAGATAAGCCTATGTATACATTCCGTCGTTCGTATGCAAAATCTGGATATACGGATTGAAAGTGTTTCCACGCTTCCGCGTGAGAAGGATGGGTAATATCTCCATCTTGACTATGCTTTGCATGCCATCTCATAGCCTTTGTTGTGCGATCTGATTCGTACAACCTCTTCAACCTCTCCGTTAAGGGTAAATACCACATCCGTTTGAATGGAATCTTCACCCTGCCACTTGTCTCCTCGAACCGGGGTTTGTGGCAAAATTTACATTTCTTTCGGTTCTCGTCCTCTCTCCAGTATATCATACAGTTGTCGATGCACACGTCTATAACCTGGTAGGGCAAACCAAGACCGGCGACAAGTTTTTGGACCTCGTAGTATGATCCTCGGGCCAGATTACCTTCTGGCAAAACATCTTTCACGAACTCGGCGAATGCATCAACACATTCTTTGGACAAATTATAATCAGTCTTCAGGTTCACACTACAAGAAAACAGGTGCATTTGCGAGGGCTATTATCGTCGCAAAACCGTCGAAATTGTCCATTTGCGACGATTTTTGGTTTGTCGCAACTAACTCGTCGCAAAGCAAAAATCGTCGCAAAATCGCCGCAAATATAATTTTCGTCGTGAAAACGTTGCTAGTTTAGGAAACTGAAGCCTTGCTCGTTGGCATTTTGCGGCTGTTTTGCGTCAGAAGCGTTTTGCGACTGATTTGCGGCTAAAATTTGCGACGTTTTTGCGACTACGTGTTTGCGAGATGTTTGTGACGAAAAGTTTTGCGACGCATTTGCGTCTGTTATTTGCGACGCATTTGCGTCTGTTTTCGATGTGATTTATTAAAAAAAAAAAATTATAATGTAAAAAAAATTAAATTCCAAAATATTTTAAATTAAATATCAAACATAAAATAATGTATTTTAAAACCGAAAATACGTAAATCTAAATCCGAAAACAAATCTAATAAAACCGAAAATACATAAATCTAATCGAAATTAATATCATCGAGCGGATCCCTGGTCGTCGATGTGCCTCCTTCGTTGTCTGGTCCCCGTCGCATAATCTCGCCAAGGACGGGGTTCGTCTTCGCTAACTCCGCAAACATATTATCATAGACGGTCATTTGCCTCTCGAACTTTTTTTCCGTTTCGCCGAGCCGTTGTTTTGTTTCCTGGAGCTCCTTGGCTAATTGCGGATCCGTCGCAAATCTCGAAACGGGACAATATGGCACTCCGTGATCATCCGTCCGGATAGATCCGGTAAATGCCATCTTTCCCTTACGGGTTCGAGGAGCCATCTACAAAATAAAATTAAAAGTTTATAATTTTACATAAATAATATTAATAGAATTTTATTTTTAAAAATGTTAAGTTTTTACCTGTAATGCGACTTGGTTGATCACCATCGGTGTCATCTGAGTAGGTTGACCATCGAGAGTAAGCTGGGTTGAGAGTTCTTCGACTCGGTCAATGACATCGTCGTGGTGCTTGTGGACACGTTCATCAACCCATGTCCCGTCCGGCTTGCGGTGGGTCTTCTCCCAAACCTCTGGCATCGTTGCGGGAACTCCTTTTGCTACGGCCTGAAAATAAAAACATATTACAAGTTGAGATTTTTGTGACCGTAAAAATTGAAAGAAAAAATTTAATAACTTACAATGTCAACAACATGCTGAGCATAAGAAATTTGTCCCGAATAGTGTTTTGAAGGCTGGTCAGTACCACCAACCTTCGTTAATCGAGCAGCCGAGCACCGGTCAGCCATCTCCTGAGATGTCTCCAACTGCCAGAAGGCGACAAGGCCAGCCCAAATATTGGGATCAAAGAAAGACGGCATACATACCTTCGGATCCGGATTCTTTTGCCACTTCTTCTTCCACCGTCCTATTTGGTCGTTAAGACGGTTCTTCGCTTTCTCCTCAAATTCCTCATGAACTAACCCATTAATCGCGGGATCCCAATAGTATTTTTGCTGCAAAATTGTCAGAAATTAGAACTTAAGTTAGAAAATTACAAAATTGAATAAATAAATAAAAAATAAAAAAATATAAAAAAAATTTACCGCGAATGTTTTGTACCACCGATCCTTGATCTCCGGGGTAACATACTTCCAACTCGTGTGGCACATCTTGAAATCCCGCTCTATGATCTTTCTAACATCCTTTCCGACATAATTTTTGCAAAACCTAAAAAAATATTTAAAAAGCATATTATGTGTAAATATATTAATAATTATTAAACAAAATTAATTTAAAACTATGTAAAAACGTTTACTTACCACACAGCGTTGCCGGTAGGCTCAGGTTCTAAATAGGGAAGAACCTGCCGTCCGGGACTCACGAGAAGCTGCCCCAAGGTCATGTCATCCCATGAAAGAACTCGTCCAGGGTTTGCCTCGGGAGGTGGCGTCGGCTGTGACTCAAGAATCCCGGAACCAGAGGGGGAACTAGAGTGGGAAGCAGAGGCGTGCGTGGGATGTGTACGCTTTCCTGGTCGTGAATGACCTCTACCACGACCAGCAGAGGTCTGTACGAACTCGCTATAGGTATACTCGTTCTCCGCCATCTAAATAAATTTTATAATTTTTGAAATTAGTAATAACATATTTAAAAAATATGTAAACTAATATTGATTTTAACAATTTTAATGATAACATTAAATAATTTAACAAAATTAGTAAATTAACAATTTTAACTATTATAATAACTAATAAATTATACACGAAAGAAAAATTTAAAAATCATAAAAGAAAATTTAGAGAATTACCTTATAAGGTCGGGAAAGATTTGGAAGGTCGAGGGATCGAACGGGAATGACTTGGAAAGTTGACGGAACTTTTTTGTAGAGAGAGAAAAGTTTTTGTAGAGAGAGAAGAAAGTTGTGAGGAATAAGCGAGGGATTGGAATTGCTTATATAGGGAAAACTTTTCCTCGCAATTCCGTCGCAATTTGGTCGCAAATTGGGCCGCATATTTCACCCACTGCATGTTTGCCGCCACACTTTTCGTTTCCCGCCCATAAATCGTCGCAAATGCCTCGCAAACATTAAAACAAATCGTCGCAAATGCCTCGCAAACTGTAAATCTCAAGGTGAATGTACGACCAATTAATAGAGTTGACCGTAACTTTGGTCGCAAAAATGTAGAAAAATTTAGCAACGGATTTGCGACGAATTCGTTGCAAACACCTCGCAAATTAACAATTGCGACGCATGTGCGACGTTTTCTTCGCAAATCCCACGCCGAGGTTTAGGGTATACTTAGGGGTTTGGATGTTTTAGACCAAAATTACGATTCATAAAAGTTAAATATACACTTGTTTAGGTTCTTAGTCCATGTATGAAGCAAAGTAGTCAACTAATTGATGTTTTTCGTTAAACCGGCTAAAATGATAGATTGATCATATTCTTAGTATAAGTGCATGTATGTGATCTTTCGTTATATGTGTTTCTCGATCAAGTTTTAATAAGTTTTTTATTTCAACAATTATACAGGGATTGTTATTTATTAGACGACTCTTTATATTCGAAAATGTGCCAATATAGGAGTTTAGGGTATAGGAGTTTGCTACGTTTTTGCGACGAAATCGTCGCAATTTCGTCGCAAGTATGAAAATTTGCGACGAATTCGACGCAAAAACGTAGGAAACTCCTATACCCTAAACCTTAGTGTTTTTTACTCATTCTTAATACTAGCACATGGATGCAAATAATGTTATATATCAATTAGGGCCTCTATGATATGTTTTTATATTCGAAAATGTGCCAATATAGGAGTTTAGGGTATAGGAGTTTGCTACGTTTTTGCGACGAAGTCGTTGCAATTTCGTCGCAAATTTTCATACTTGCGACAAAATTACGACTATTTCGTCGCAAAAACATAGCAAACTGTTATACCCTAAACCTTAGTGTTTTTTGCTTATTCTTAATACTAGCACATGGATGCAAATAATGTTATATATCAATTAGGGCCTCTATGATATGTTTTTATATTCGAAAATGTGCCAATATAGGAGTTTAGGGTATAGGAGTTTGCTACGTTTTTGCGACGAAATCGTCGCAAATTTTCATACTTGCGACGAACTTGCGACTATTTCGTCGCAAAAACGTATCATACTGTTATATATCTTTTTTTTTTAAAATTATGTTTGCACCACACTCGAAAATACATACTTAATATATACACATAATTAATATTAATTTTATTAATCTTCTTCGTCATGATCAGAAACATAACGTTCTACTCCGCCATCTTCGTCATCATCGTCGTCCTCATCTTCCTCTTCGTCTTCATCAAACTCATCTTCGTTTCCTTCTGAATCCTCGAATATCACATCAAGACCACTATGAAGTGGGTCAATTCTTGTCAAATCGGTGGTTACCTCTGTAGGGATCGAAACTTCTTCGGTTCTTGCAGGTTGCACTGGGGGTTGATCATCATCAGCATCAGCTGCTAACCCCCCGACAATTCGACCCCTTGGGTTAACTTTAATAACGGATAGCCAATCTTGATCCCGTCGTCCACGAGTACGAGGGTAAGGAATGAAGACTACTTGCTCTGCTTGGGATGCTAAGACAAATGGCTCAAACTTGTCAGTGTAGCTCCTATTTCCTTTTACATCAACAACTCCAAATTTGCTGGTTCTAACCCCGAGACCATTGGTTGGATCAAACCAATCACAACGAAATAATACACTTTTCAAGTTCAACACACCAGCATACTCAATCTCAATGATTTCTTTCAAAATACCATAGAAGTTTGTATCGCCCGGGACATGAATACCATAATTTGCAGTGGCTTTATTTTGTCCATGCTGAAATGTGTGAAAAATAAAGCCGCGAGTACAATACATCTTACTCGTTTTTATGCTTGCAATGGGCCCCAAAACAAACTCATGTACCCATAAAGGCCAACTTTGTCGAGATTTTTTCGCCACCTATTGTCAAATTGAAATAATTAGTATATATATACATATGAATACTAATATAACTCATGCGCGCATATGGTTCTTACCTTCTCCCGCATCCAGCCAGCAAAATCACGTTCTAGGTAAAATTGAACTTCTTCATCATTTAGTTCAGGAAATGCTTCTCGTATTTGGCCTTCTAACATTCTGTACACCCGTTAATTAATTAGTTGTATATATATTTTCAATTAATATATATAAATATATACATATATATATACCTCTCATATGGCTGAAAGTAGTTACAATTTAGCATTATATACGTATGGGCAGCTTGCATATGCTTGAAATCACACCACGTTGATTCCTTCACTTTTCCACCCATCCAACCTACATCACAGAAAACATCTGGTACACCCTCCAAGTGATATGTTTGGCCAACCCCACCATCGTCGTATCGTCTACGACGGGTTTTCTTAGTTTTCCTGGTTTGGCTAAAGTAGTAAGTAGAGAAGTTTGATGTCTCCTCTGTCAAACTTCCAGCAATGATTGATCCCTCCACTCTTGCGAGATTTTTCGCCTTCATCTTCAAATGTTTGAAGAACCTTTCGAAGGGGTACATCCATCGAAATTGGACTGGACCACCCAAATCTAACTCATGTGGTAAGTGGACGACCAAATGTTCCATCACATCAAAAAAGAAAGGTGGAAATATCTTCTCTAAGTTGCAAATAGAGAGTGGAATGTCTGAATTCAACTTCGAAATTTCGTCCTTCATTAAGGTTATGGCACATATGTCTCTGAAAAATGCTCCAATACCTAAATTAAAACGCCAATCCGGTCCGGAGTAAGTTAATTAATACAATTACAAAATACATGTATGTATATATTAATAACCATAGATAAACGTAACACCTGCAATTGCCTCGTGTACATCCTGCGGTAAAAGCTCTTGAAAGGCAAAAAGAAGTAGTCGCTGCATGAACACATGACAATCGTGGCTCTTCATCCCAGAAAATTTCCCCCCTTGCTCAACACACCTTGAAAAAGTTGAGACGTAGCCATCTGGGAACTTCACCCACTCCTTAACCCAGTTAATCAAAGCATTCTTCGCGGCAGGTGATAGTCGGAAACTGGGAATAGGTGCCCTACCATCTCCTGTTAGATGCAACTCAGGCCTTATGCATAAAGCCGCGAGATCCAGACGAGATTTCTGATTGTCTTTTGTTGTCCCTGCAACATTCAACAATGTGTGTAATATTCTCAAAGAAATTTTTCTCCACATGCATGACATCCAAGTTGTGCCTCAGCAGATGCTCCTTCCAGTAAGGCAATTCCCAAAATATACTTTTCTTATGCCAGTTATGGTATACCCCATACCCAACAGGCATATTTGCTGGATTACTTTGCCAATTACCTCCAACTTTTATTGTTTCTTCCGTACCATATCCATCCATTTGTTCTTCCAACTCCTCACCTGAGAGGTAAACCAAGGGGGAGGTTTTAACAACTCGATTTCGAAATAACGTCCTACTCTTTCTATAAGGATGATCCCTTCGAAGAAAACGACGATGGCAGTCAAACCAGCAAGCTTTCCCTCCTGCTGACAATTGAAATGATTCGGTCTTATCTAAACAATAAGGACATGATAACTTTCCGTGCGTTGTCCATCCAGATAGCATACCATACGCCGGAAAGTCGCTTATCGTCCACATGAGGACAGCCTTCATGTTGAAGTTCTTACGGCTCGACGAATCAAATGTGCGTACACCAACATGCCACAACTGCTTTAGTTCCTGGATTAGAGGTTGTAGGAAGACATCAAGTGATCTTTTTGGATGCTTTGGCCCTGGAACCAAAATGCTGAGAAATAAAAATTCTCGATGCATACACATTTCCGGTGGGAGATTATATGGCGTCACTATGACTGGCCACAATGAATATTGCCTACCAGACATCCCAAAAGGACTAAACCCATCAGTGCAAAGACCCAAATACACATTTCTATGTTCTACCGTAAAGTCTGGATGTACCGTGTGAAAGTGTTTCCACGCCTTTGCATCTGATGGATGGGCGACCACCCCTTCCTCACAATCGTGTTCTGCGTGCCACCTCATTGCTCCTGCTGTCTGCTCTGATTGATATAATCGCTTCAGTCTATTTGTTATTGGAAGGTACCACATACGCTTGAATGGGACTTTGGTGCGACCACTAGTCTTCTTATATCTTGGATGAGAGCAAAAACGACATTCCTGCAGCTGAGCATCATCTTTCCAAAATATCATACAATTATCAATGCAGACATCAATCATCTCAGACGGTAATCCAAGACTTGCTACCAATCTTTGTATCTCATAGTAACTCTCTGCAGAGTTATTACCCTCTGGCAAATACTCTTTAAACAATTCACCCCATTTATCCATGCAATTTTCACTAAGGTTATCTTCGCTTTTAATTGTCATCATCCTAGATGCTAATGACAATTTTGAAAGCCCTTCTCTACATCCTTCGTAGATAGGTTCGTTAGCAGCATCTAACATATCATAAAAAATTTTAGCACTCGGGTTTGGTTCTTCAAAAGTATTATCACTACACGAAGCAGTAGTTTCTTGAAATGCATCATTTACCATATCATTAAACCTATTCCCATCTGTATTTCTATATGCAGATTCATTAAAATTATCATGACCATACTGATAATTACTATCCTCATAATTGCTACCACCTTCTACATTCCCACGATAATTACTCGTACTTGAACTACCCAGAACATTGACAACAAAATCCTCCCCATGCGAAAACCAAACATAGTAGTTAGGTAAAAACCCCCTCGTAAATAATTGTTTCCAAACAGTTCGCGTATCATGTGGAGCAAAGTTTTTGCATTTCACACAAGGACAGAAAATTTTCACGTTACCGTCGTTGGTATATCCTGCGACAGCCCCTTGGTTGTTTATCGCCTGGGTCAAAAACTGGTCAAGCCCTTCTCTAAATTCTCTAGACATTTCGCCAGTTTCTGGATCTTTGCGGTCGTTGTACATCCATGCTCGAACCATATAGACCTCATGATGCGAAGACATCTTCGATTAATTATCAAAATAATTTCTCTTTAAGAAATCTTAGAAAAAAAAAATTTCTCCTCGGATTGTTTTTAGATTATGATTGGAATGTTTGTTGTGAATTCGTTCATCACACATTAGAGGTTTTTATAGAAAATTGGTTGGTTTTGCTACTAATTTGCGATATTTTTGCCTCTATTTTGCGACACATTTGCGACCAAAAATATTGCACCCATAGTTCGGTAAGCATCATAAACACGTGTTGTAATAAATTCGTCGCCAAATGGTAGCAAATTTTATTTCCTCGCAAAACAGACGCTAAGTAGTCGCTATTATTACAAAATATCTTATCACGCAAAATCCTCGCAAAATTTGCGACGGTTTTGCGTCGAAACATTCAAATCGACGCAAAATCGTCGCAATTTTATATTTATAGTTTGGTAAGTTATTACGACGAAACTTTTGTATTTATAGTTTGGTAAGTTAAAATTTAATTTGTACTTTTTTGTTATTAGTATTAATGTATTAGGGTGACAAGTAAATTTTTTGAAACTTATATTAATATAATATTATGATATTTTACATTATTTTATTATTTTAACATTATTGCTTTAAAACGTAATACAAATAAACTGCTAACATAAACACATATTTATTTTTATTTCCTTCTATTGATGACGTAATGTATTACTCATCATCAATTTCTTCACCATCATCCGTCGTCGACCCTTCGTCATCTACTTGGGATAACCAATTGTTTGGATTTCGATTAACACGATTGCTACTACCTTCTTCTGTGAACGTTGTATACATGTTTTCTTTAGATATAACCTGTCAAATAAATAACTTGATTTTTGTGTAATGCATGATACTACTTAGTACAATACCTTTAAAATATATATTGTAACATACATTGCTTATGTTATTCAGAGTAATGTTAAGATATGGTGTCACCCTATCAAACTTAACAACTACAACCTCGTTCAGAACCAATACCAAATCCTCCTTTATGTGCGGCCCATATTTGTTATCAGATATGGCGGACCTATAATGCTCGCTTGTACAGTCCCGGTAGGATCCTTCAGGGAAAACAAATAACATTTATCGATTACTAAATATGTAATTTGTTAAAAACATCTTTTGTTATAACTTATATATACATTTTACCTTTAGTATGACCATCGTGTCCCCCCATCTATTAGGTTCCATTTTATGAATCACTGCTACCACATATGGTACGTGACGCCATTGTGGTTTTATTTTATGCAACTCTTTTACTAGTATCCACCCACGTATGTGTCCACCTGTATATATTCAACCTAGAATAAGTAAACTATATATACTTAATTAAAAGTCAATTAAACAATATAAAAACTTTGAAATATAATTATTTATGTTTCTTATATTTATTTATAATAACATTTTATACATATAATTATTTATGTTTCTTATATTTGTAATTAAATGTAATTACTAATATATATTAATAATAATAAAATTTCATTATTATACCTGTTAATTTGTTGACATTTGCAATTGTCGTCTTCCAAAGGACGTCGGTGAACGATGGATCTTCTGCCTCGACAACACAGTTAACCATCTCTACATGTCTCTCATAAGAATTGCATTCTTCCAACATCGATTCTTCAAGGTTTTTCCTTGCATGTTCTTCTGCTTGTCTCCCACCAGCCGGACCCGGAATCAAAGATCGATTGTTATCCATATTTGTTGAAGTATAGAATTTGAATAATTAATGTGGATTTTATAGAATGTTCATTTCAGTTTGCGACTAATTTGCAAATCTTTTCCAAGAAATTTGCGACTGATTTGCGGCTAAAATATTACACTCATAAACAAGTAAGAATCAATTAAAACGTGGTCAACCTACTTTCATCGCAAATCCCTCGTAACCCTTATATGGTCGCAAAACCGTCGCAAAATTTGCGTCGAGTTTGCGTTAAGATGTACGTTTGGACGCAAAACCGTCGCAAAAGTTTATTCGACGCAAACGCGTCGCAAAATTTGCGACGGTTTTGCGTTGACATGTACGTTTAGACGCAAAACCGTTGCAAATTTGCGATGGTTTTGCTACGGTTTTTTCCCACGCAATATTAGCGACGATTTTGCGTCATATTGCTTAATGTCGTCGCAAATTGGTCGCAAATGTCTCGCAATTTTGCGAGGTTTTTATTCCGTCGCAAATGGCCCTGTTTTCTTGTAGTGTCATCATCCTACTCGCAGAAGATAGCGGTGAATGACCTTCCCTACAACCGCTGTACAGTGGTTGCTTTGATGCGTCTAACATATCGAGAAACCTTGGAGATTCTAAATTAGGTTCTTCAGCCCTATCACCCGACTGCAAATTCTCTCTAAACGCATCGTTAACCATCGCAACCGTACTTACCCCAACATCTACTTCCGCTGTAGGTTCCCCTACGCTATTCGGAAAATAAGGTTCATTGCTACTAGTACTACCATATTCATAATTCCTTTCTCCATGTAAAAACCAAACCTTATATCCCGGTCTAAAACCATATCTATATAAGTGAGTCCAAACATTATGAACGACAACACTAATTCTATTACAGCAATTAGAACAAGGACATTTGATATCCTGACCTTTTTTGGCTGCTTCTACATTACTGGGTAAATTCATGAACTCGCATATTCCTTGAGCGTACTCGTCCCTTAATAAGTCCGAGCCCTCATCCGTCATTGGCTCGTCCATCCATGCCCGAAAATATGAACTCATCTTTATAGTTTTTTTTTTATCAAAATTTTGTTATGATGGAATGAAGAATTTTGCAAACTTATGTACAACGGATTTCCGTCGGAATTCCGTCAATACCTCCGACATAACTCCCCACCCATCCCATCGGCCACCGCAGATGCTATGGCAACGACTCAAACCTTGCCGACATCGGAAACCGTCAAAAATCCGTCCCTCTTTCCAACATATTCTGTCCGTCGGAAATACGTCTGTCCACGCTGACCAATCAAACGTTGCCGACATCGGAAAAGTCTGAATTCCGTTAATATTCCGTCAGAATGCCGTCGGTATTGAACGACAGATCATTGCCGTCTGTATTCCGTCGGTGTTTTCCGACGGAATTCCAACGGAATGTGGACCACGTGGATTTCCGTCGGAATTCCGTCGGAATGGTTTTGGTCGGTAGTTCGTCGGAAAGCCGTCAGATTTGGCAAACAGATTTCCGACGGAAAAAAAATTCCGTCGAAAAACAAACTGTTTTCTTGTAGTGTTTTCATCCTAAATGGTCTCCTTCTATGATCCAATCTGCCCTTATGACAACGGGTGAGAAAAATAGATCTTAAGTAATAAAACATACTTTCTTGTCGCGCAAGAAAACTATCAAAATTTTGTAGATACTATTTTCTCTCTTAATCAATCTCGGAGCTTGGTCGATGAATGCTTCGGTATCTGCTTCTAAACCTGACTATGCATCAACCAAGTTTGCTTATGGAGCTGGCCATGTTGACCCGATAGCTGCTACTAATCCTAGACTTGTCTATGAAATCACCAAAACAGACTACATTGCCTTTCTCTGCGGCATGAACTATAATGCGACCACCGTGAACCTCATCTCTGGTGAAGCCGTCACTTGCACTGAAACAATCTTGCCTAGAAACCTCAACTATCCACCAATGTCGGCTAAATTGTCGAGACCTAATAGCTCTTTCACCGTCACTTTCAACAGAACCGTCACCAACGTCGGTACACCAAACTCTACATACAAAGCAAAAGTTTTCTTTAATCATGGATCGAAGCTCAACGTAAAGGTCTCGCCTAGTGTTCTAGCTATGAAGTCGTTGAACGAGAAGCAGTCTTTCACGGTGACTGTTTCGGGCAGCCGTCTCGACCCAAAGATGCCTTCATCTGTAAGTCTGATATGGTCTGATGGGACTCATAATGTTAGAAGCCCCATTGTTGTTTATACTCTTGACTTCCCTTCACCACCCCCACAGCCATAGCCGTTATCATAAATCATTATTATTGCTCTATGTTTTCTCAGTTTCATGCATCGAATAAAATAATTGTATCCGTAGGCAAAAAAAAGATTATAAGGTTTGGGCCCTATTTTATAGAATTTTGTAAACAAAAATAATAATTGAGACTTTTTTCTTTAGAATTTTTGATTTTTTTTTTCCATCTGAACCTTGTGATGTGGCACCACTTTGTAACCTTTATAGATGGTTCTCTAGACGTGTTCTTCTTAGACCATGAACATCGGTAAGACTTAGTGGGTATCTTAAACCCAAAAACAAATCAAAATTGAATCAAATAATTATTTTGGGCTTGAGAAGTCTTTGTGGTAGGCCTGGGCATAAGTTTTTGTGGTAACTGCGGGGGTGTAATCCGGAATAGTGATGGGGAGTGGTGCGGTGGTTTTGCGCTGAATATTGGGAGATGCTCAACACATTTGGCGGAGTTATGGAGAGTTTATTTTGGATTATGTATCGTTTGGGAGAAACGGGTTGAGAATTTGGAGTTGGAAGTGGATTATAAAATGGTGGTTGAGTTCTTGACGACAGGGATCGGGGATGCACATCCGCTGTCTTTTTTGGTACGATTGTGCCATGGCTTTCTACAAAATGACTAGAATGTCCGGATCTCGCATGTGTATAGGGAGACTAATTGTCTCGCAGACGGATAGCGAACTATGCATTTTTTTTAGCATTAGGCTTTCACACATTTGATTATGTTCCGATTGATGTTGATTTGGTTATGAGGGAGGATGCCGTAGGGAATGCGTGCCCGAGGCAAGTTCTGATGTAATTGTTTCTTAATTTTCTTAATAAAAACTGAGGAATTTTTCCCGATGCACAACCAAAAGAAAACATTGTTATTTAAGTAAAAAAAAAAAATATATATATATATATATATATAATATTCAAACTATTTACTTGTGAAAAGTTTGTTTACGTAAGGGTATTAGTTTTTGAATTGACAATATTTATTAATGGATATACTTTTTTTTTGTCTGAGACGGGGCCGAAACCCCTTTTTATTAGATAATCATTCGAAATAACAAGCGTGTTTACCGAAGAAACATAACTCCCTCGACATCCTCAAGAGGACGAACAATGTCCGAACATGTATGAAATAAATGAAAACCAAGCGGAAGAGAAAATGCATAGTTCGCTAACCCATCTGCAAGACGGTTAGTCTCCCTATACACGTGAGAAATACGGACTATCCAGTTCTTTGAAATAAAGTCATGGCACTAACGTACCAGGTAAGACATCGGATTAGCCTCGCTTATCCCTGTCTTAAGAAAACCCACCACCAATTCTGAATCGATCTCAACTTCTAGCCTTGTAACTCCACACTCCCAAGCAATCACCAAGCCGTAGTACACTCCCCATAATTCCGCTAGAGGCGCTGTACATATCCCAATATTAAGAGCAAAACCTCAGCGCCACAGTCCGTCATAATCTCTAAGCACTCCCCCCGCTGAAGCCAAGCCCGGATTTCCCCGCGAAGCACCATCAGTATTCAACTTAACCTACTCGTCATGTGGCCAGACCCACGCAATCATCCTCTCAATCCGGTCCACATTCCCTGGATTAAATTCATTCACTCGGTGATGAGCAACTGTAACCTCCTTCGAAGCATCTTTCACAAAATTCACTCTATCGCGGCATTGCCCATTCGTCCCAAAAATATTTCCGCAACGCCACTTCCAGCTCCACCAAATGGTCATAGCAAACAAAGTTGACCACACTGTGTCTCCTACATGCCGGTTATCACCCAGGTTTGTATACAACCATAGAATCAACGCCTGTTCCAAGAAATCCCGTCTTTTCC